>OZ020482.1:31426100-32026100 GCA_963971345.1 Andrena flavipes | reverse complement strand
TGGGAAAGGTGGTGTGATGAACAGGGAAACGAATGCTAAGGGAAAGGGGGGAGGGGCAGGGGAGGATGGGGGGGGAAGTAAAAGGGGGCAAAGGGAGATACAAGGTCGCGTTTTGGAACGTGGCGGGGTTGAGAAACAAGGATGCGGAATTTTGGAAAGGTTTAGGGGAATGGGAGGTGGTTGTGATGAGCGAAACGTGGGTGGAGGAGAGGGAATGGGAGTATGTAAGGGGCAGATTGCCAAAAGATTATGCATGGGAAAAACAGTGGGCCAGGAGGGAAAGCAAGAAAGGAAGAGCGATAGGGGGGATGATAATGGGGGTGAGAAGGGGAATCGAAATAGGGCGGGAGGAAGAAGGGGGAGGGGAGGGGATAATGGTGAGGAAAGTGAAATTGGGGGGGGAATGGTGGAGGGTTATAGGGATATATGTAAATAAGGACTTGCAAAGGAAGTTGGAGGAGCTGGGGGAGTGGATAGAGGAGAGAGAGGAGGGAGTGAGAGTGGTAATTGGGGGAGACTTTAATGCGAGGACGGGCAGGGAAGGGGGAATGATATGGGAGGAGGGAGAAGAGGAGGGGGGAGGAGGGGGGAATAGAAGGTCGAAGGATGAAGTGGTAAATGGAGAGGGGAGGAGACTATGCAGATATCTGGGGGAGAGGGGGTGGGGAATTATGAATGGAAATGAAGAGGGAGATGAGGAGGGCGAATGGACATATACAGGGGGGAGGGGGAATTCTGTGATAGACTACGTAGTGGGGAACGAGGAAACAAGGGAGAAGGTAGAGAGGATGGAGGTGGCGGAGAGAGTAGATTCAGACCACAACCCGGTGGTGGTCTGGCTCAAGGGGGAAGTGGGGGAGCAGGGGGAGGGGAGGAGGAAAGGTGGGGGGAGGAGAGAGGGGAGAGGAAATTGGACGGTGGAGGGAAGGGAGGAATTTGCAAGGAAATTTGGGAAAAGAGATAGGGGGGGGAGAGGAATAGAGGAGGAATGGGCGGAGTTGAAGAAAAGAGTGAAAGGGGCAATGGGGAAGGCAGAGATAGGGGGGCAGAGGGGAAAGAAGGGAGGGTGGTGGGACAGAGAGTGCGGTGAGGAGAAAGGGAGGGTGAGGAGAGAGCTAAGGAGGTGGAGAAGGGAAGGGGGGGATGGGAAGGATTATAGGGAGAGGAAAAAGGAGTACAGGAGGATATGCGAAGAAAAGAAGAAAAAGGAGGTGGATAGGTGGGAGAAGGAGATGGAGGGGATAAGAACGGAGGGGCAGGTTTGGAAGGTAGTAAATAGGGAGAGAAAGAGGAGAAGGGGGATAAATGAGGAGATAAAAATAGAGGAATGGGACGAGTATTTCAGGGAGTTATTAGGGGGGGTGGAGTGGAGGGTAAGAAAAGGGGCAGAAAAATGGAGGGGCGAGGACGGGGAGGGGGATATAGAAAAGGAGGAGATAAGAAGGGTGGTGAGGGGGTTAAAGGACGGAAAGGCGATGGGAGGGGACGGAATACCGAATGAGGTTTGGAAGTATGGGGGGGGTGGAGGTGGAGGAATGGCTAGGGGAGGTGTGTAATAGGGTGTGGAAGGGAGAGGGGTGGTTAGAAGAGTGGAAGGTAGGAGTGGTAGTACCGGTGGTGAAAAAAGGGGTGGGAAAAAGGGAGGAGGAGTACAGAGGAGTAACGCTGACACAGACAGCATATAAGGTGTATGCGTCTGTGTTAGCGGAAAGGTTGAGAAAAGAGGTAGAGGAAAAGGAGATATTGCCACCAAGTCAGGCGGGGTTCAGGAGGGGGATGGGGTGCATGGACTGTGTGTACGTGCTGAATTATTTAATTAACAGGCAGGTAGAAAGGAAAGGGGGGAGGCTGGTAGTGCTGTTCCTCGACATGAAGGCAGCATTTGACTCAGTTGACCGGGAGGTGTTAGTGAGGGCAATGAGGGAGAGAGGAGTGAGGGAGGGGTTGGTGGGGAGGTGTGAGGAGGTGCTGAAGGAGACAGTAAGTAGGGTAAGGGTGGGAGAGGAGGAAGGGAAGGACTTCTGGACGGCTAGGGGGGTGAGGCAGGGGTGTCCGTTGAGCCCCAGCTTGTTCACGTTGTTGTTGGCAGATATGGACGAGGAGCTGGAGAAAGGGGGGTGGGGAGGGGTGAAGGTGGGGGGAAGGAAAGTGTATACGTTGGCATACGCGGATGATATTGCGGTGCTGGCGGAAGACGAGGAGGGGATGAAAGGGATGATGGGGAAGATGGAAAGATATCTGGATAAGAAGGGGCTGCAGGTGAACGTGGGGAAGACAAAGATAATGAGGTGTAGAAAGGGGGGAGGGAGGTGGAAGAAGGTGACGTGGGGGTGGAAGGGAAAGGTGGTGGAGGAGGTAAAGGAATTCAAGTATTTGGGATACACGCTGATGAGGAGCGGGGGGCAGGAGGCACATGTAGGAGAAAGGGTAAGGAAGGGGGCAGCAGTGATGGGTCAGGTGTGGGGGATAGGGAAGAGGAGGTTTGGGAAGGATTGGGGGAAAAGGGTATGGTTGTTTGAGAAGTTAGTATGGGCTACGGTAAGCTATGGGGTGGAGGTGTGGGGGTGGAAGTGTAGAGAAAGAATTGAGGGGTTGCAGGAAAGGTTTTTGAAGTGGGTGATGGGGGTGGAAAGATGTACACCAGGATACATGGTGAGGGAGGAGCTGCAGAGGGAGATGTTGAAAGGGAAAGCGGGGATGAGGGCATGGGGGTATGAAAGGAAGTTGGAGGAGGGGGGTGGGGGGGAGCTGGCAAGGAGATGTTGGGAGGAGATTAAGGGGAGGGCAAAGAGGGGGAAAGTGCTGGGAGGGTGGGAAAAAGAAAGGAAGGAGTACTATGAGGAAAGGGGATGGACGATAGAGGGGATAGAAAGAATGAGGGGTGGGGGGGAGCTGAGGGGGGAAGAATTGGTGTGTAGGGAAAGAAGAATGCAAGAGGAGGAAAGATGGAAAAGGATTAGAGAGTCGGAATATAATAGGTGGTATAGGGTGGTGAAAGGGGAAGGGGTGCCAGGATATTTGAGGAAGGGATGGGGGGAAAGCAGGTGGCAAAGGGTGGCGAAATTTAGATTGGGAAATGGGATGAGGGGGGGGAAGTACTGGGAGGAGGAAGAAAAGAGGAAATGCAGAGTATGCGGATGGGGAGAGGAAACATGGGAACATGTGTGGGAGGAATGTATGGGTTGGGAGGAAGGAGGCTGGCAGGAGAAGGTAGGGGAGGTATTGGATGACGAGGGAGGGGGGGAGAAGTGGATGAGGAGAGTGGAGGAAAGGAGAGGGGAAGGAGTGGGGGAATGAGAGAGGAAGGAATGAGAGTGAATGGTGGCGTGCGGAAGCGGGGGTCAAAGGATAGGGAAGGGGGTGAAGGCGGCGTGCGAGGCGGAGCGGGCAAGCGGGCGAGCGAGGGTTAGGAGAGTATAGGTTAAGGAATAGATTTAAGGAGTAGTTTAAGGAATAGGTTAAGAATTAGGTTAAGGTGAATGTAATGAAGAGTGGAGGGGTAAAAGGATTGTAATCCCCAAGGGGAAACAAATAAACGATATATATAATAAAGATTATTATGTTTATATTATTATTATTTTTTTATCCTTATCCTTATCCTTATCCTACCTACAGTAGATGTATATTTTCATTCTAGGGATCTGTGCCCCCTCATGTTTTTCATATTTTTAAAAGACTCCTATACAAACCGAACTTAAAACTTCCATTCCACCCTGCCTTAAAAATATTTGCGACTACTTTTCATTTTTATTCACCAAAAGCTTATAACTATGTTCGAAATACTTTTCTAAAGTGTTTACCACACCCTATGACTATTAGCAAATGGTATTCAAAAATTAAGTGTCCATCTGGAATAAATAAAGCAAGCATTGAAGCTGTAAAAAGAAAAGTTCAGTCCCATGTACAATTAAATAGAAATGCCCCTATTTTATGTAATTTTGTAATGGATGAAATGAAAGTAAAAAGACATGTCGATGTTATAAATGGAGAAGAGTATGGATATATCGACAGAAGCAGAAAATGTACTTGTTCTTATGCTGGTATGTGTAAATGGCAATTGGAAAATACCTTTGTCACATTATTTTGTCAATGCTCTGAGTGGGAAAGACAAAGCAGATATTGTTATTAAAAACCTATCAGAACTTAATGAGACAGGAGTTGAAGTTACATCTATAACTTTCGATGGGTTACAATAAAATTTTAATATGTGCAAAGAACAAGGAGCAAAAATTTCAGATGATAATCCCAGAGAGGCACACTTTTATCATCCTATATCTAAAAAACCAATCTATATAATTTGTGATGGTTGTCATGTCCTAAAATTAATCAGAAATACTATAGCTAAGCAAGATATGTACGATGCGAATAATAATTTAATTTCATGGAGGTTTTTAGAATATCTAGTTGATTTTCAAGAACAAGGTGGAGTTCATCCAGGCACAAAAATCAGAAGAGAACACCTTAATTTTCAACAAAATATTATGAGTAGTTAGGCTATGAGAGTTCTGGACCAAGTGGGGGCGAGGGGGGGTGCGGTGGTGCGGGGGGTACCGCGCTCTTCCGCGAGATGGGCGAGGGGGTGAGGCGGGGAGGGGGGTACCGAGTTCGGTGGCGAGGGGGCTGACGTCACGGGGGAGGGGGATTCCAAGATGGCGTCGCCTGAGTTCGTGGGCGAGGGGGCTGACGTCACAGGGGAAGGGGGTTTTCAAAATTTCGAAAATGGCGTCGCGCGCGCAGTTTGAGTTTGTGGGCGAGGGGTCTGACGTCACGGGGGAGGGGGTGGATTTTCAAAATTTCAAAATGGTGGCGCGCGCATTTCGTGTTGGCGCCACCTATTGGATGTTTAAGGTACTTTGGGTCCGCGTCGGTATTTGGGCCCGCCTAGGTAAATTTTTAATATTTTTTATACATTTCGTATTGGCGCCATCTGGCGGATGTTTATGGTACTTTGGGCACGCGTCGCCGCCGCGCAATCTGCGTACGCGTGCGGGGATCGGTGCGCAGGCGCGACCGCGACCGATTCGTGGAAATTCGAATCGCGTCTTCGATGATGATTTCTGAGAAAGAGGGTGGTGGACCATGAGAAAAGAATTTTTTCTGAGAACAGATAAGGAATAGGATTTCGGTGCCCTATAATTATTATTGTAAATCAATCATCGCGATAGCCCATGGAATAAACATTGCACCGCGCTATGCAGTGTGTTTATACCGGAGCAGGATTGAACGCGTTTGTTTATATTTGAATCGTGGGATCGATACAACGCACGTGCAATGATGTATACATATAGCGATAATTATTATAAATCTATCGTCGCGATAACCCATGGAGTAAACACTACGTTGCATAAAGAATTTTTTCTGAGATAAGATAAGGAATAGGATTTCGGTACCCTATAATTATTATTATTGTAAATCAATCATCGCGATAGACCATGGAATAAACATTGCACCGCGCTATGCAGTATGTTTATACCGGAGCAGGAGTGAACGCGTTTGTTTATATTTGAATCGTGGGATCGATACAGCACACGTGCATTGATGTATACATGTAGCGATAATTATTGTAAATCAATCGTCGCTATAGCCCATGGAATAAACAAGACATTGCATTCCATGATGATTTCTGAGAAAGAGGGTGATATCTGAGCATTGTATTTCTCCAAGACCATGCTTCTAAGAAGTATCCTTGAGAAAATGCAATGTCCCTGTAGCAATAAATTAGGCGTTAGGTTCACGCGATAATTATTCGAAGTAGAGTTCCAAGTATTTCCACGACCGAGAACAGGACGACGCCTCAAGTACCTTTGTCGAGGGTCTGCGAGTCAAGCGTCGTAGGAGTGTGTAAGGGTGAAAAGAATTCGGACATAGATTTTTCAGGATCTTTATAATTTATTTAACTTAGTTTTCCCACTCGACAACATCATCGTTAATTTTTTCTGAGATAAGATAAGGAATAGGATTTCGGTACCCTATAATTATTATTATTGTAAATCAATCATCGCGATAGCCCATGGAATAAACATTGCACCGCGCTATGCAGTGTGTTTATACCGGAGCAGGATTGAACGCATTTGTTTATATTTGAATCGTGGGATCGATGCACCGCACGTGCAATGATGTATACATATAGCGATAATTATTGAAGGGTGAAAAGATCTTGTTTATTTCGCAGGGAAGGTGGAAGGTTGGTGAGTAATTCTGACATATTAAGATTTTTAAAATTTAATAATTTATTCACTTTAATTACCCCACCCGACTACATCGTCAGCGAATAGGGTACTATCGTCGTTGTTGGTAAAAATGGCATTGTCGACGATTTCATTAAATAAATCCTCATCAGTATAAAATGAATCATCGCCAACTTGCTCGGGGACAGTCTGAATTCCAATATCGCGAGCCTGAAGCCCCGATACTACATTCTCAAAAACAGCTTTAAAATCAAACAGTTTCGCATTGGCACATTTCCGCCAAACTACACTTTTTGGATATATCGGACTGTGCAATTTATATATGTTATTATAATCAATGTTTTCATAATCATCACCATCATCATCACTAACATCTAAATAGAATGTTTTTTGCCGCGCATGCCTAGTCATCCAATATCGCTCGCTCCCGTAGTGGTCAGGCGGCGTCTCGCCGTATCTACCACTAGCATTGTAAAACACTTTTAAAAATATGTCGCCATCGCGAACAACTTCCGCCTCATGAAGTTCTTCACCACGAATTTCTTCGGTTTGAACCGCAACATTCTGACACGCAACATATATTTTGGGGTTGAAGTCGTGTATAGGCAGCACAGCGGAGTCTGAGATCGCAGCGGCAGCTGAATGATTTAATTGCGTGGGCAATGACATAATCTGAAACCAATTTTTCTTATAATTCTCAAAGTTGCTGACACAACGATTCACTAAAATATGGTAAAGGAAACTTACGATATTAATCGATTTTATTTCCCTGCGTTGAACGGTGAACGATATCCTGCAAAGCGATCTCGTTTCCAACAACAACAACAACAACAACAACAATTACAATAACACTTCGATGCGACAGTCTTCGATGCAACTGCAATCGACTCGGACACAATAAATTTTTAAAACGTTTCTTGTAGTAATGTATGACCAGACTAACGCAGTAGCATGAGAGAACTGATTTTAACGTGGTCGCATTCATGTAAGCAACCATTGTAAACATACAGCGATAATTATTCGGGGGTAGTGTTCCGAGTATTTCATATCGAGAAGGCTTTAAGTCAATCCTCGCGGTAGTACACGTGCAATGATGTAAGCATAGAGCGATAATTATTGTAAATCAATCGTCGCTATAGCCCATGGAATAAACAAGACATTGCATTCCATGATGATTTCTGAGAAAGAGGGTGATATCTGAGCATTGACTTTTCCCAAGACCCCGACGTCTCTAAGAAGTGTCCTCGAGAAAACGCAATGTCCCTGAAGCAATAAATTAGGCGTTGCGTTCACGCGAGCAACTAAGCGATAATTATTCGGGGTAGAGTTTCAAGTATTTTCACGATCGAGAACAGGGCGACGTCTCAAGTACCCTTATCGAAGGTCTGCGAGTCAAGCGTCGTCGGAACGTGTCCGAAACTCCCCCCACCCCTATTGCCTATCCGGAAACGTGATTGACATTCGCTAAGACCCCGCCTCTAAGAATTAATACATGGATATGAATATGTACGAAAGGATATTATAAAAGAATCGTTACAGGTATTAACGTGAAAATCATACATTTATTAAAACATATACGCGTACTATAGTGGTACATGATTTACATCGCGCAACATGGATTGCATTCCTAACGCTAACAATTCGCAATCAATCAATGTCGCGTGAATTCGATTCGCAAATGATCAATTTCGATGTGGGTCTGGGGTGTTGTTACGTTGTCACGTAATTTTTGAAGAATGTCAGTCATATTTTGCAGTAGGAGCTTCCACGTAGACATTGAGAAGCTCAACTCGCCACCTTTATTGTCGACTATGGTGATCTCGACGCGGCACGAATCCATGCCAATGCGAATTCCTATCGTGAGCCGTTTATACACGCACGATTGATGGTTTTGGCGTTTTCGTGGTTTTTGGCGTTGCGGATTTAGAACTGTAAGAAACGTACACACGGAATTAATACTCGGTTCGCTTGCGTTTACAGTGAAAGAAGTAAGTGAAAAGTGAAAACTGAAAAGTGAATAATAACGCGTACGTACCTCATATTGCACTGTTGATTAAGATGTTCCTGTTGCTGGCGTTTATTGGGGTAATCACCATTGATGGCGGATGCGTAGGATGAATCGTTGAAGCTAAGTTTATACATCTTGATATGCACTATGTACGATTATACTGATCGATGAAGAAATTAACGCGAACGATACTTGTTAGCACTCGAGCGTACGTGACGTTATGAAGTCTGCAAGACTGACCAACGTTGCTTTATACAGATTCACGTACACGTACACACACCAATGTGCAAGAGAATATTGTATCAATGATTGTGATGATCGTGGTTGTGTTACGTCACAAACATTAATATGAATAGCGCGCGATAAATTCAAATGGAGTGCGCGGCAGATTCAAATAGCGTACGCGTTAAATTCAAGATGCACACGTGTCGCAGAAGAGTCGAAGACGATTCGCTGTGCGAACCATAAAAGTGCACTATAAGCTGGAATAATTAGTATCAAATCATCGAAGGAGAAGAAACTGTGATACGGACGCCCCCACCACACCTACTCCACGACTACCCCTACCCTGCAACGTGCAGGGCTGGCCATCTAGCCTAGAGAACCGAAATGCATATAAGGACATCGACCGCAACCGCACGAGCTAGTGAGTTTTAGAACAGTTTCATAAAACATTTTGCCTGTAAGAAACATTTTTTAAAAACATGTCTGCCCATGATTATATTCGTCAACCATTGAGGCGTGGGATGAATGCCGCTACGATGCAGCGATGCATCGTAAGTATATTTGTGTGAATTGAATTGGTGCGCGTATTTCATTCGACGATATTATATTGAAGTTGTGCGTTTGTTACAGCAACAGCATGGGGAAATAGAACGTGCGTGGCTGGAGCAGCGTAATGCCGTGCTCCAAAAAATCGTAAGTATAGTTTTTTTTTTCTGTTTATGTAAATTGAATTGGTGCGTGCATTCAATTAGGCGGTCTCCTAACGAAGTTGTACATTTGTTATAGCACGAGCGTGATACTGTCATGCGAGCGTGGCGCGCGAAACGGCAGGAGTTGATTAGCCTTCTCGTAAGTGATGTTTCAGAAAAATTATATTGGTTCGCATACACCATTAAACAATGTTTTAATCGATTCATGTGTTGGTTACAGCACGAATGTGAAAACCAAATGGCGGATTGGACCGTAGATTATCTCGGGACGGTCGGGCGACTCGTAAGTGATGTTTCGCAAAAATTATATTGATACGCATATATTAATCGACGTGGTTTTAATAGATTCGCACGTTTGTTTCAGCGTCGAGAGGACATCGAGGCCCACGCGCGTGACGGCGACATTGATGTCATCATCCAGCTGCTCGTAAGTGATGTTTCGTAAAAATTATATTGGTGCGCGCACATCATTCGACGATGTTTTAATCTAGTCATGTGTTTGTTTCAGCGGTACCAATATCCGACGCAACCCGATGGTCGAATCTGTCGTGAGTTGCGGCAAAAGATTCAACATGCCAGGCGTACGTGGCGGGAGGATACGTTAAATATTGAATTTTTAGCATTTGAGGGTGACTTTTGGGAATTGCCGCGCCTATTTAAGGAGTGAGTATAACCGAATTTTAATTGTTTGGTGTTTCGCGTGCTATTACCATCGTTTTATATAATAATAATTTGTTTTTTTCTCTGTGTGTTGCAGGACATGACATCATGAAGAAATTTTTGTAAATAAATATTTTTTATAATAAATATTATTTCTTTTTTTATTCAAAACAGTGTGTTTTATTAATATACATCCATCTATGCGTACTTAAATTATAAAGTCGGTATTTGCGTAAAAATAACGTTCGGACGGGAGGGATATTCTTTCTCGCGGGTAAAGGAAGCGGTCGCCGCTGTCGTTGCTCTCATCGCCGCCGCCGTCATGTTCATCGCTATAGAAAAAAATAATTCTTACATACTCTTACATATTCGTTTCTCTGCATATGACGCGTAATGTACATGCAATGCGTGTGTGTGACTTACATTAGGTGGCGCTACGTATATAATTCAATCAGGTGTACGTTAAGTGGCTTGGATTCGATTCGTCGCGGAACTCGTGGATACGCGACAAGGATATTCTATGATTCGTTATCATTAGCGTGCTTGATGTAACTGGAATAAATAAATGAATAAATAACATCATCGTTAACATCATCGTTAACATCATCTTCATCGCCAACATCGTCAACATCGCCAACATCGTCAACATCGTTGTCGGTGTTATTTTCATTGTTGTCGTTGTCGGTGTTGTTGTCATTGTTGTCATTGTTGTAGTCGTCGTTGTCGTCGTTGTCGTCGTTGTCGTCGTCGTTGTCGTCGTTGTCGTCGTTGCCGTCGTCGCCGTAGTCGTCGGTTCGCTAGACATTTCGTGTTGCTCGATGAACGACTCGCGGTTTAACAATCATCGAAGAGACTTCTACCCGTTACTCCGTCGACAATCAAGGAACATTCGAATAACCTTCCAGATTCTAGCGACGCCGACGACTACGACGACGACGACAACAACGACGACGGCAACGACGACAACGACGACGACAACGACGACAACGACGACAACGACGACTACAACGACAACAATGACAACAATGACAACAACACCGACAACGACAACAATGAAAATAACACCGACAACGATGTTGACGATGTTGGCGATGTTGACGATGTTGGCGATGAAGATGATGTTAACGATGATGTTGTCGATGATGTCGAGGAAAATATTCATGATGAGTCGTTGGCAAAGGTTTACGATTTGGATTCGGTGCGTAAAGAAGGATCGACCAAGAAAGTAATCGACAACGTGTACGGCGTATACTTGGAGCCCGACGACGAGCTAATGATCGGCGATTCCATGTTCACCATCGACGCAGACGGCGATGACATTCGCGTGAACGGAACGCGATACTCGGGGACTCAGGGTTTGTACGAATTGCTGTTCATGCGAAAACCCAACCAGTAGACGTGCACGGACGCGGATTTTCGCTCCTACCGACGCATCTTGTTGTCGACGAGCGCGCATAAGCAAAACCAATGAATATGTAATATATGTGTAGCGTAGACTAGTCAAAATTGTATTTTGTACGTGATATGTTATTTATGAATATGTAATATATGTATAGCGTAGAATAGTCAAAATTGTATTTTGTGCGTGATATATATATTTTTCCTTACTTTATTAAGATTAATTGTACGCATATATGAGATGAAGAACGAGAATGTGAATAAACGGATAATGTATATATTTATATGTATTTATTCATTTATTTTTTAATTTATTTATTCATTTATTTATTCCAGTTACATCAAGCACGCTAATGATAACGAATCATAGAATATCCTTGTCGCGTATCCACGAGTTCCGCGACGAATCGAATCCAAGCCACTTAACGTACACTTGACTATTCTACGCTGTACATATATTACATATATTACATATATTACATATATTGCATACACAAAAGAAATAAACGTATATACATATGTACATGCAAACATACAAACATGCAAACATACAAACATGCAAACATACTACGCAATGGGATGTTCGAGGGAATCGTCGGGGTCAAGCTGGAGACGTTCGTGGGTCTCGAGCTCGGGGATACGATAATGCCCCCACGGAAGGGTGCTGACCCGATCGGCTAAAATGCACCGCTTGTCATCGAACGGACTGAGAGCGTTCTTTTCTTGACTTATCGAATACACCTCGTGCACTTTCGAGCGAATATTGTTTTGCCGAATCGATTTCTCGGTGAGATCGCGGAGACAACGAATGTAATCGTCGAATTGTACATGATTCGCGACCACGTGTCTCCGCACACCCTTCACTTTTTTCGTTTCACTCGTAGACCCCACTGCCGCGTTAAAAGTTCGAGTCGCGTACATCTTAGATCTCAATCCGACGAACTCGGTCATCAATGCACCGTTATTTTCATCTTTCATGAGTCCCGGCACTTTTTTGTTTACGCGGGGCATACCGTACGGATTGTCCACCGCGTAATCACTCGTGTCGAATCGGGCGACGTCACGCTTCATCGTTGCATACGCATCCTCGCATTCCACACTATACATTAAACTGTCGGTGTCGGTGTACAGGACCTTGCACCGATCACCAAACTCCGCACGCATATACGCGTAGTGAAACTCGTACAGGCATTCTTTCGATATGTCCAGCACACTCATACCCACGTATATCGGCTTGTCGAACTTCACTTTCAGTTTTCGCATTTCGATTGCCACCAACTGTTCGGAGAAAATCGTGCGACTGTGAAAGTTTGGTTTCGCGATCAGCGCTTCCGCGCCGTAACGACCGTCCCACCGCGTCACCAGTCGCACGTCTACGCGATTCCGCACATTCTCCATTGTCTTTCCATACACCGCATTGTTCATTAATTTAAACAGAGTTTTCTGAAATTCACTCGTGGCTCGCGTCCTCAAGCCGGTGTTCAATCGAATATAGTCGCGCAACCAATGCGACTGATCGAATCGTAACACCCGATGAATTTTCTTTACGCGTAAACCATGTCGCACGCACTGTTTCAAGTAGCGATAATGTACGACGTATCGCTCCTTATCGTCGAGCGTGGCAAGCAACTTTGTCTGCTTTCCTTCTGGCGCGTGCTCGCGCACCGGGCAGAATGGAAGGTCGGCGTGGGCATCGTGGATCTCCTTGGGATATTCGATGTCAACTTCCAGCAGGTATCCCTCGGATTCCTCGGAGTCCTCGCCGTCGGGCAGGGATGAAACGTCGAGCGCGGCCGCCGTCGCATCGTCCAGCCATCGAAACCCTCCATGCGGCATAGCCTGCGACATCGCCCATCCGTACAGGTTGTTGACATCGAAGTACATCAGATACGTCGACGACTTCGACTCGTCGTACATCCCAGCAGGCAGGTGCTTGTTGTTGGCACGCGCGTACCTGTGCGAACACTGGCTCAGACCGCCACGTATGCCACGCTCCACGAACAGTAACATGTCCACGTCCGTTAAAAGCTCTAATCGTACGCCGGTGTATTTTAGCATCGCGTCCCACGTGAAACTCGGTAGCGTGAAATAATGCGCGGGATCCAAATCATAACTCGCGATACAGTCGGTCCGGAAACCCTCGAATACGTCGGCGAGTAACAATACATCTGTTTTTAAGTATAAATCACTGTACTCGCCCAATGTCTGTACGCGAAAAGTTTCCCACACGTTCACGGCGTGCGCGTAATCAGGCTCCGACGCGCCGCGATCGTTCAGCCGATTATAAAACGCTTCGCGGGACGGTAAACACGTATCATCGAGTTTGACGTATGACGATACATAGTCGTATGGGAAGACACCCTTCCTGGTCAAGAGATTGAACTGATCGTCCGACAGGGCTTGAAACTCGCGTCGTAGAATCGTGAGTCGTTCTTTCCCCAGGTCCGAAGCGAGTTTCTCCAGACTAGCGGCCAAGAACTTCAACGAATCTATGAATCGAAACTTTAAACCCCTCTTCCAATCATTGTTCTCCGTGTCGATTCCCTTCACGTGTTTCGTGAACGATATGTACCGCTCCTTCGTCACCGGCAGCAGGTCGATCTGTCCCTCGAACGCGGACGCCAACTCCTTGATCACGAAATGCGCGTCGTAGCCTGATAAATTGTGAAATACGACCGGTATCGTGTACGATCTTTGAAATTGCAAATTACACGACACGTGGGCCGCGCCGCGGTACTCGCCCGTCGAGTGGCAATGGTCGCGCACTTTTTTATCCCCCTCGACGAAAGGTTGTCCGCAGACGTGGCATACGATCGCGGCGTTAAAACTTTGCCACTGGTGTTTCGTCAACGAGTTCATCGGTTTCGCGTTCCGCAACCACGAATACGCAATGTTCGCAAAGTCTCGGAGTTCTTGCACGAACCATTTCACGCACTCGGAGTCGTGACGATACGCGCGATATCGGCACAGAGACGCGTCGGTGGAACAGTGGATGTAATATCCCACACTGTACGCCCTGTGCTGCTGGTACGTGTACGTCCGACTCCGCTCCGCAGGCTCGACGTCCTCCAGCATGCACTCGAAGTCCGCGTACACGATGAATGGTGCTCGTTCCTTGTTTTTAAAGTTCTTGAACTGCAGCCATTTATCCTCCGCGGACGGCAATTCAACGGCGCACTCGTTGAGACGCTGGCAGTCCACGTTGTGCTTCGTCAATTGCACGTTGGAATGGAAGAAGCAGAGACATCTGCAATGATAATAGTATTAATAAAATAATAATGATAACACATAATAATCAATAATACATCGATCGAAATATACCATATTTTACTCACCGTTCGCAAACGAATACTTGTCCATTGTGTTTGCCTAGCTGCTTCGAAATCAGTCTCGACATGCTCCGAATGCACGCGAAATGATATCGTTGGGGATCGTTGGGGTCCTGCACCAGTAAGAGGTTCGCGTGTCTCTCTCGCTTGTCCTCGGTCAAACGCAGGGGCGCGCAGCTTCCGTCGGACCACGCGTACACGTTCACCGACACATCATTTATCCTCTCGAACTTTGTTAGCTGGTCCAACGTTACGGGTAGAGTCATATCGCCCGTGCGAAGCACATCCAAGTAGTGATGGTACGATGCGATCCTGTCCCCATGCGTAGTCACAGGATACAAACTGGCAACGACAGCCCACAAGAAACACGCATTGTCTCTGTTCTTTACGTTGACCACCGCTTTCTTCAGGACAACGGCGGACGGAAGCGGTACGTTGCAACCGCCTCGAAGTGGATTGTGCTTATTAATATTCACTAGAATATTCAGCACAGCCCTTAGGGTCCATCCACTGTCGCGATCTTGAAACTCCTCGATCGCCACTAACGTGGGAGCGACCACGTGCTTCGAGTACCACTCGCGAACGTTCGAAGTCATGAACAGTACTCGATTTCGCGTACCGAAACTTTTTATGTCCGTATTCTCACCCAACATAAACTCCGCGTTAAAGTTCGTATTCACGGACACGCTCTTATGTGCCGTGATAGCGTCCGTGACGCGCGAGATCACAATTCGTCGAGCACCCTCTAAAAATCGACGCGGATCGACGTGTCCCACGTTGATGGCCGCACCGGTTGAAATACGGCCTATAAACGCAGATTCCACGTCTTCCCATACGACTTTGGGTGCAGTCGATCGGCCCGAAACACCGCAACCGACTCGCGAAAACTTTTCCCGCACGATCGTGCGCAATGTCTTTATTCGTGTGATCAGTGACACTAGGCGTTGTTTCGCGGCCACGGACACTCCTCCGCTGCTCTGGTACTCGACGATGAGCTGCAGGCACGTGTCGCAGTGATCAACCCAGTCTCGGAATTCCGCAATAGAGCGTAAAAGCTTAGACATCCCGAACAAAACCCTGTACGTATCCATGAAACCCTCCATGTTCGCTTACAAAGAGTTTACTTCTTCACAAATAGTCTATTTCCCAGAGACGCTTGATTTCACCCGATTTCAATGTCTCGTGGTACTTATGCACGCGTAACGTATTTCACGATCTTCGTCGAGCGACTGCAGGATTTTTAATACATACCAGCAGCCTGCCCTACCCGAGATCCTTCTGATGCCATCGCACTATGTTTACGTTAGTTACAGTTCGAACGTATCTTCAAATTTTTTCTCACCCTTACACCGTTGCTTTGCTACTCCCATAAACATGCGATATCGCGCGGTGCAATGTTATGTTTATTCCATGGGCTGCCGCGAGGATTGACTTACAGCATCATCGATATGAAATACTCGGAACTCTACCCCGAATAATTATCGCTCTATGTTTATGACGGTTGCTCGCGCGAATGCAACGTCGAATAATTATTACTCTTAGATGCATGGTCTTGGGAAAAGTCAATGCTCAGATATAAACACACGGCATGGCGCGGTTCGCTCTACGATTTCTCAGAAATCAGCATCGAATGCAATGTAGTGTTTATTCAATTTTTAATAAATCAAAGCTAGATGTATACATCATTGCACGCGCGCTGTATCGGTCCCACGATTCATGCACGTAGGCGCCAAAAAACGCGTTCAATCCTGCTCGGATATAAACACGGTGCAATGTTTATTCCATGGGCTATCGCGATGATTGATTGATTTACAATGATTACCCCTCTATGTTTAAAGCATTGCACGTGCATTGTATCGGTCCCACGATTCGAATATAAACACACGGCAGGAAGCGCGTGGACGTAGGTGTCACAAAACGCGTTCAATCCTGTCGCGCGCCATGATTCCTTATCTTTTCTCAGAAATCCTGGTTCGCCCTCTTTCTCAGAAATCATCATCGAAGACGCGATTCGAATTTTCACGAATCGGTCGCGGTCGCGCCTGCGCACCGATCCCCGCACGCGTACGGAGATTGCGCGGCGGCGACGCGCGCCCAAAGTACCATAAACATCCACCAGATGGCGCCAATACGAAATGCATAAAAAATGTGAAAAATTACCCAACGCGGGCCCAAATACCGACGCGGGCCCAAAGTACCTTAAACATTCAATAGGTGGCGCCAACACGAAATGCGCGCGCCGCCATTTTGAAATTTTGAAAATCCACCCCCTCCCCCGTGACGTCAGCCCCCTCGCCCACAAACTCAACATGCGCGCGCGACGCCATTTTGAAAATTTTGAAAACCCCCTTCCCCTGTGACGTCAGCCCCCTCGCCCACGAACTCAGGCGACGCCATCTTGGAATCCCCCTCCCCCGTGACGTCAGCCCCCTCGCCACCGAACTCGGTACCCCCCTCCCCGCCTCACCCCCTCGCCCATCTCGCGGAAGAGCGCGGTACCCCCCCGCACCACCGCACCCCCCCTCGCCCCCACTTGGTCCAGAACTCTCATAGCCTAACTACTATTATGAATGTACGTATAGTCACGCAGACTTTGAGCGAGAGTGTTAGCATCGCTTTGCGATATTTGAGAGATGATGAGCACCTTCTTGAATTGGAAAATGTTGAAGGGACAGCAAAATTTTGTTTTATTATTAATGAAGTTTTCGACCTTTTAAATTCGCGGGAGCACTATAATAAAAATAAATCTAAAAATGGAATAGATCATGATAATATAACTGATGTTACAAGAAGAGTTAATTATATCGTTGAATATATCAAAACTTTAAAAACAGAATATGGTAAACTGGTGATAAAGTCTCGAAGAAAGACTGGATTTCTAGGCATTATAATTACAATACAAAATATTTTGAGACTATATAATACTTATGTCCAAACATTTAATGGTTACTTGCTAACATATAAATTGTCACAAGACCATTTGGAAAACTTCTTTAGTGCTGTCAGGAGCAAAGGAGGCTACAGTAACAACCCAACCTGCTATCAATTTGTTAACATTTTCAAGAAGCTATTGGTGCATGCTGATGTTAAGGAATCTGCCACTGCCAACTGCGTATCATTAGATGATACAAACATTTTACATATATTACCGGAAAAACCACAAACTTCCAACTCTTTAAACATTAATGTTAACTTACTTGGACTATATAATAATTTATCTGATCAGGAAGATTTTTATGGTAAAGGAACAAATAAAAAGTATGTGGTTGTATATCTTGCAGGTTTTGTAACAAGATTACTTTTGAAAAAAAAACCAGATGTTATGTGTGTCCTGTGCTATTAACTTCCAACGAAAATTATTCAACATTATTAGCGAGGAAAAACAGAGGAAACTTAATTAAACCTTGTTTAGACATAATTAAAATTTGTAAACTAAGGTCGGTATCAAATATATTGGCCGGTGAGTTTGTTTTCCCGATCAGCGATCGAGGAGAAATCAACCACCACCATCTGACGATCAGAGAGAGAGCGAGAACGTTGAGAAAAGGAGCATCGAGCAGGCAAGCGGTATGGTGGGAGAATACCCCTCACGAAACTCACCGGCCAATATATCTGATACCGACCTTAGTTGAAAAAAATTTTAGGGCTTTTTATAAATCGAAAAAAGATATATTTAAAAAATTATACAACAGTATAGTACAAAATATACCAGATTCCCTTTTGCTAATTAAACATTCAGATGATCCTCATCAACATAGAATATTAATACTAAAACAAATCGTATTTAAATATTTAAGGATAAGAGTAAATCATTATGAAACACAGAAAAGACAAGAAACTAAGAAAATTAGAAGAGTATTTATAAAAATGATATTGTTTCGCAACGAATAAAAAATAGTTTTAATTTTATATGTACAAAAATAAACAATTAATTCATCCACTTGCATTAAATTTTTTCTTATCATGTATAAAGTATACTTAACACTTCTTATTCTTCTAAATGTGAATGCATTAAAATAATAATAATTTAAGTATATTTTTATTTATATATTTTTATTATAGCAATACAACTTTGAAAACTTAGCTTGTACGACCATCACAAAACATATTTTCTGTTTAACATTCGAAATATACACGGTTACCGATGCCCGTTAGGTTATATTTTATTTATTATGATAGTTTATATTAAGATTTATTTATTATTCACAGTTTTAAGCTTCAAAAAACATGCCAAGCAGTTCTGAACTTTACGCGTCATTTGTAATTAAAGTTTGGTAGTAACTATAACCTCTCGGGTACTTAGGGTTGTATTTACTTTGAGTTAACTTTTGTTAGGGCTCCATTATGGACCTTCAATAAAAAGCGCTGCCGCCCCTGGCGCTAGAGAGAGAGGGGGTGTCCCTCCTGTATATGTTTCTCTTTCTATCGCCGTCTACATTTTCTCCTATTGCATGCTTCCTCCATGTTTATATGCTCTAAGTGATCACCTAACATCCCTACAATACGTATATACGCGATACACTCACACCTTCAGCCAACAGAAACTAACTTATATTTCGTTCGTCAATCGCTATCTTCACTATGTAATCTCCCCCAAATTTTGACAGTTTACCGTCAAGTTATAACCAAGTTATAAACGTGTTTTTACAAGTATGTATCGTTGTGCCATTGAATTGCAATCAAAATGCAGTCCCAAACACAAGGTAAGTTGCCGAAATTTGAATTGCGGCATGTGTGAATATCATTAAACTGTTTTTTATTTGTAAATAAACTGAGGATTTTATGTATCCCCATAACAAACTTTAAAAAGTAAAAAAATTACGCCAAGTAATGAAATAAAAAACGACACAAAAAATAGATAGTAATAATAATTACAAAGTAAAAAGATGTGAAATCAAAATGAGCTGCAAGTACATAAAGGTGCTTTCTCACAGCGTGCAATGGCGACACTGTGTAACACAATAAAAGACAAAAAGATGTCCGCGGCCTGGAAGTAAAATACATACTTGACGTGGCCAGGCAAGGTATTCTCAGATCATCAATACACATACCTTCCCTCTCGCAGGCTTTCAAATAATTTGTCAATTTATAACTCTAACAATATGAGGACATTTTCATTGTATTGCGTTTTAAAATAATTCTAAGATCATTCATCGACACCGATACCTTTCTTCTAACAAGCTTTCAGATAATTTGTCAATTTATAACTCTGCCAATATGAATACATTTCATTATATTGCGTTTTTAAATAATTCTTATTCATCGATACCTTGACCTTGCCTGGCCACGCCAAGTATGCATTTAATACATACATTTCATTATTTTGCGTTTTTAAATAATTCTTAAGTATTCATCGACACCTTCACCTTGCCTGGCCACGCCAAGTATGTATTTTACTTCCAGGCCGCGGACATCTTTTTGTCTTTTTTAAATATAGGTCGATCGTGCGTAACTCCTATATTTATTATTGAAAATTGATAAAAAGAAATGGGGCTTCTTGAAGGAAGTTTCTTCGAAAAGGATTTCCAAAGTTTGTTATATTTAACTCTAAAAAATAGGATACATGAAAAAGTCGAGGACGGAAAAGTGTATTATCAATAAATAAATAACAAAAAATGGAAGATAATGATTGCAAATTATCTTTGTAAAAAGAAGTGAGATCCCCATAAAAAAACTTTAAAAAAGTAAAAAAATTACGCCAAGTACACGAAAATCAAATAAATCACAAAAAATAGATGATAATAAAATAGATGATAATTTCGGGTCAGGCGTGATAGCAGCTTCGCTGAGCCTCGCCCTTTCCGTGACTTTCGACATGGTTTCTTTTTTTTTCTTCGTTTTTGTAATTACTAATTTCGTATGGAATAAAGACGATTATTATTATTATTATTATAATAATATAAATCACAAAAATAGAAAAAAATATACAATACAAAAAAGATGTGAAATCAAAATTAGCTGTCAGTACATACCTAAAGGTGATTTCCAACTGCGCTTAAGATGACACATACACACAGCTAAAATGCTGTGTTCGTACATTCCATTACTCATATCGTGGAAATTTTAATTATCCCATCAAAAAGAATCCCATTTAAAAACATTGTCGTAAATTAATTAAAAGCTTTACAAAATTAATGATATACAAAAATTGCGCCAATTATAACAATGGCTATTAAAAAAATGTATTACATAATATTAAGCAGATATTTTTTTATACAAATAAATATTTTAATACGAATAAATATTTTAATACGAATAAATATTTTATTCAAAATACTTGGCGCTGCGAAACCGAAAAAATGTTGATTGTCTTAGTATTAATAATTTACAATAACTCCCTTACAATCTAAAATACATAAACATATACATATACATACGAGTATTAGAAACGCTGTCAGATTTATTTTAAATATATTTAATTCTAATATCATACGTAGCATATGCACATACACACATTCACGAACGTACGCACAAAAAAGAAAGAAAAAGATTATTGCAATTTATACATATTTATTCAGTTTAGCAACACCAATTCGGCAATTGATTATTGCAATTTATACATATTTATTCAGTTTAGCAACACCAATTCGATTTCGCAGCGCCAAGTATTTTGAATAAAATATTTATTCGTATTAAAATATTTATTTGTATAAAAAAATATCTGCTTAATATTATGTAATACATTTTTTTCTTTACATAAATAACCATTGTTATAATTGGCGCAATTTTTGTATATCATTAATTTACGACAGTGTTTTTAAATGGGATTCTTTTTGATGGGATAATTAAAATTTCCGCGATATGAGTAATGGAATGTACGAACACAGCATTTTAGCTGTGTGTATGTAGTTGTGTCATCTTAAGCGCAGTTGGAAAGCACCTTTATGTACTGGCAGCTAATTTTGATTTCACATCTTTTTTTGTATTGTATATTTTTTTCTATTTTTTGTGATTTATATTATTATCATCTATTTTTTTGTGATTTCATTTATTTTTTGTGAGTATGTATGTACTAAATAAAATTAAATGGAGTTAAACACCTACCTCAGGTGTTTTTGCTTTTACATTACATCACTTTAGTGCAGGCCTTCCCAAGTAGGGGAAATACACTCCTGAAACACATGTTTCGGTTCTCCCTCCAACACTCCCTCTCTCAGAGTAACGCCGCTACGAAGCAGAGAGAGAGGAATCGTCCCACCTTAGCTGAAGGCGCAGCGTTGGAAGGGGAACCGAAACATCTGTTTTAGGAGTGCGTTTCCTACTTGCTTAGGCCTGCTTTAGTGGTTAGGTTATGATTAGGGAATTCAATCCTGGAATCGTAATCCCGGGATCCCGGCTGTTTAAAAATGTAAATTACTTTATGGACAACCGAAAAATATAAAAATGGAATCCAAAAAGCAGCCGGGATATATTAGTTCATTACATAAGTCAATTTTACATCTAATTTTCTTGATTATGCTCCGAATTACGTTGTTCCTAAAATCATTATAAAGCAGCGCGAGGGGTTATCCTCGCCATTCCGGAGTCTCTCTGATAAACTGTTCCTCCGGAATTGTTATAATATAACCTCGACGCTCACACGCATTACAGTTTAGTAGTTGGGTTTATATATTAGTTCATTACATAAATCAATATAAATCAATTTTACATCTAATTTCCTTGATTATGCTCCGAATTACGTTGTTCCTGAAATCATAAAGCACCGCGAGGGGTTATCCTCGCCATTCCGGAGACTCTCCGACAGAGTTCTGCAACGGGCGGATATATTGCGGGTTTACCCGTCCGTTACCCGTCCGTTTTTCGATTCACCCGACCCGCCCGGACCCGCCGGCGGGTAAGCGGGTCAGTGTCAATTTCTATCTGCCCATACCCGCCCGGAGCTGACGGAACTTTTATCTGACTCGCCCGTATTCGCGCTATATCCGCTAATACTCGCGCTACGCTATACCCGCTAATACCCGCGCGTTCAAACCAAGTTAATATTTTGTTTATATTATAATTATTAACAAAAGGAAAGTAACAAAAATTCCAATACTGCAGAAAAAATAAAAGCTTTTAATATAGGACTGATAGCATAAAATTAATATTGCACTATATACATACTATTACAAAATAATAAACACAAAACATTGTAATTAAACATAAATAAAGTGACATTTAAAAATGATATTTCCATTTCTTCATAAGACAAGAAATACTCAATGCCTGCATTACATATTGCACTCGCAATCTGCGTTCCTTTAATAGCATAAGCCATAAGCGGTCCAGAATTTAAATTACATTTTTGCATGTATCCATAATTTCTTGAATTTGATACAATGCATTCCATACTGTTCATTCGTAGAATAAAATAAATCCGCGTCTTGATATAACAACTGCCGAATAAAGTACCAGTAAATTCGGAATTGAAGTGCAGCTAAAGGCTCGGGTACGAACGGATAGCAGTGCGACTACGGGTGAGTCAAGTACGCATCGCGACAGCTTCGGGCGGATAGAAATCGACGCTGACCCGCTAACCCGCCAGCGGGTCCGGGCGGGTATGTGTAGCTTGGTAACGGGTATCGCCGGGTGAGTGCAGATACGGTTACGGGCGGGCGGGTGAATCGACGTCACGGCCGGGTGACGGGCGGGTCAAACCCGCCCATTGCAGAACTCTGCTCTCCGATAAACTGTCCCCCGGCATCGCTATAATATAACCTCGACGGTCATACGCATCTGTTGTGCCCAGGCAACGCCCAAGCACACGTGTTAAACATACTGTTATATATTATACATATTATATTACGTTACGAAACGTTCGAGACGTTTCCAAGCTAAGACAGCCGCTAGCGACCAAATCTACAAAATCAGCAATAAGCGAACGCATCGCCGCGACCGGGCATGGTAACGCGTACCACGCCCAGCAGGATATAAAAACCAATTCGACACCGCCAAGGAGGACTCTAGACCTGACTCTCGACTTGTTAACATGGCTATAACTCTTGTATACCTCAGTCTAGTTTAGTTAAAGTTTGAATAAAGACTTAGTCTCTGAGTTTAATCGAACTTGGTGTAGTTCACCCAGTAGATACCTATCTTTTGTTCACTCCCGAACCTACGATTTCGCCAAATCCCCTACCTTCCTTGCGAGCCATCACGCAAGGCACAACAAAATTGGTGGCAGCGGTGGGATATTGCATCGTAAAAACTCTTACTGAGCCTTGACGCAACCGATTGATCGACGTCGACTGAGGTTGAACTACCTCCGACCAGATTATTGGATCATCTTAGTCTAATAGGCCAGAACAGACTATCGTCGCTACCGAGGTAGCACAGAGGACCGAGGAACGGCCTTTGAGAAAACGTTCGACGCAGTCCGAACGAAGACGAGCCTGGTGACGAGTAAAACTATCCAGTGAGTGAACGGGCGCAACTACCAAAAAACTAACACCAAATCCATCTACGAGGACGTCACTGTTCCGAGGACCAGGACGCACGAGAGGACTTGGAGACAGAGGAACGAGTCGAAGCCGCACCTGAAGGACGGACGGAGAACCGTACGAAGCTGTACGGGTCGACCTTGCCGGGTCCGATTCATCTTATCACCGCCGTTGGTTCACGGACGAGAGGACGCCCGACCGAGCTGACGACATGTGGTTTAAAACAGCCTTGTGAGTAACAGACTAGCGTAAAACGTACATATTGTAAACCAGAGTCCTATATAAATTCAGAACGGTAAATGCATGCCTATAGAAGACGAACGCGCGAATCAATTCAAACTCCCGGGTCAAAGAAGCTTGTCACGATCACTCGAGTCGTTTTTCAATAAAAAACTAATCTTCGTACGAGAAGAATTTGACCTCCTACCTTCTATAGACCATCCAAAACTGTCTCGCCGAACACTTCGACCGTCGCCGTTGCGACTAAGCGCTAGAAACAACGACAGTTCAAGTACTGAATCGTCTCCGGAAAACTTTGTAACACCAAATAGAGAATACCCCATTGTGCTAGCGGATTTTAGTTTGTTGGACATAGAAGGAACGGAAGAAAGCGAAATGTCACTAAATGCGGAAAATAACCCCCCGATAACAGACGTTAAAAGACTATCTACTGCGTTATCGTTAGTCGATAGATTCGTAGGGAAATCTTCAGACGAACTTGCAGAATTTTTGAAGTCATATACTAGCGCCTCGGAATTTGTCCCCACAAATGAACAGCCACGATTCTTAAAAACAGTAATAGGTACAAAAATTAAAGGCAAGGCAGCCAAAGTATTAGAGTACAAGGACATAGATACTTTCGACAAATTAAAAGACATCTTAACTTCTCTATTTATCGACAAAAGATCTATAGGAGCGGTTGGAGCAGAGTTTCATGCCTGTCACCAACGGGAAGGAAAAAGCGTAAAATTATTCGCGTGTAGAGTAGAGGAATTAGCTGGGGAATTATCAGAACTATCGGTAAAACCAGGGAACAGCGACGAAGTAAATAACGCGTTGACGGAATCGGTGCAAGAACGCGCTCTGGATGTATTCGCCCTCGGGTTGAATTTAAGACTGAGAACGATCATTAGGTCTCGAAACTATGCGACGTTGAATGCAGCTATAGCCGCAGCAATAGAAGAGGAACAAGCGATGGGTTTAAACACCTCGCGAAATTATAGGAAATTCGGTAATCAAACCAAAGGAAAGGAAGGGTCAAACGTACCGCGCTGCGATCGTTGTAATAAATTAGGACATTTAGCAAGGAATTGCTATACGCGATTGAGCATGCCGCGAGAAAACTATCCGACGCAACAAACGACTATAAAAAGGGAAGTGCAAAGAGTCACAATGGTTTGTCACTACTGCAAAAAACCTGGACATCAAATCAGAGAATGCAGGGCTAGGGAAAGAGCAAACGGACGAGAATATAGACCGCGCTACACAAACTCGAATTACAGGCGCGAAGATACTAGACAGAACAGTAACAGAACTCCGGGTCGAGAACAAACTAGCGAAAATCAAGATTTCCCTACTGCGAACCGCGGAACAACTGACGATAGACAAACGAACGCAGGACCTAGAGTAGAGTCATACCGAGCGAATATGGTAGTGACATCCCAGCTCGAAAATACAATCGAAATTAGGGCGCCGGAATTGATAAACGAAAAAGCGCATATGTTAGTAGACACCGGTGCCGATATTACCTTGATAAAGATAGGAAAAGTGCAGGACGAAGTCCATGCAGAAAACGAAATAGTCTCATTGCGGGGCATAGCCCCTACGGAAATAAAGACGCTGTGTCTAGTGCAATTAAACATAAAAGTAGGAAATAAAACAGTAACTCACCCTTGCCGGTTAGTCAGAAACGACTTCCCGCTAGAAGCAGACGGAATCCTAGGACAAGATTTTATGGCCAAACACGACGTATGCATCAGGGCGAACCTAGGAATAGAAGTGTACGGAATACAATTCCCCTACTCAGGAGGAAACGTGACTTTAAAACCGCGATCTGAAACCATTCTACTAGCCAGAACAACAGATAAAGGCGAAGGTATAGTAGAAGGACAATCTATTAAGCCAGGGGTGCTCATAGGAAACTCGCTAACAGAGGGCCGGAACGGGAGATGTGTAATAAGCATAATGAATACTACTACAGACGAAGTCCTTATCAATACGCCAACTGTAACGTTACAAACGCTGACGAGCTATGACATTGACCCGACGAACGCAATAGACGACAAGGAGCTCGACGCACCGACATACGTGGTACACGCCGTGTACGGAAGAGATAGAATGCAATTGTTACGTGAGAGTCTTAGAACGGAACATTTAAATAAGGAAGAAGAAGCCAGCTTACGCGGGCTGTGCGAAAAGTATAACGAAATATTCGGGTTAGAAGGAGACAAATTAGGATACACCACGAAGACAGAACATTCGATTCCACTAATCCCAGGTACTAAACCTGTATACGTAAAGCCGTATAGATTGCCACAAGCACATGAAGAGGAAGTAAATAGACAAGTTCAAGAAATGGTAAAAGATGGAATAATTAGACCGAGCGCCAGTCAATGGAACGCGCCGTTGCTAGTAGTTCCGAAAAAAACCGACGCTTCAGGAAAACACAGACTCAGAGTGGTAACAGATTTTAGGCAAATAAATGAGGCGACAATAGGCGATTCATATCCCTTACCGAACATAACAGACATTCTAGATCAATTAGGCGGAGCAAAATATTTTTCAACCTTAGATTTAGCGTCAGGATTTCATCAAATAGCCATGAAAGAGGAAGATCGTGAGAAGACAGCCTTTTCGACACCATATGGTCACTTCGAGTACAATAGAATGCCGTTTGGACTAAAAAACGCTCCCGCGACTTTCCAAAGATTGATGAATACCGTTCTATCAGGCCTACAAGGAATAAAATGTTTCGTGTATTTAGACGATATAGTCGTTTACGGACGCTCGTTGAAGGAACACCAAGATCGCCTAGAACTAGTATTTGAACGCATACGAGAGAGTGGCTTAAAACTTCAACCTAATAAATGTGAATTTTTACGAAAGGAAACCGTGTACCTAGGTCACGTTATAACCGAAAATGGCATCATGCCGGATCCTTCAAAGCTCGACGCTGTTAAGAACTTTCCGATACCTAGAGGGGTCAAAGACATACAATCCTTTTTAGGTTTAGCTGGATATTATAGGAGATTCATAGAACATTTTTCACAGATCGCGAAACCCTTAACGCAACTATTAAAGAAAAATCAAGCATTCAGATGGACCGCACAGGAACAGGAAGTCTTCGAAATACTGAAAGAAAAATTAACAACAGCACCGATATTACAATACCCTGATTTCTCGAAACCTTTCGTTCTGACAACAGACGCTTCCGGAAAAGCTATAGGAGCAGTATTATCGCAGGGAAAGATAGGGCAAGATTTGCCAATAGCATACGCAAGTAGAGTGTTAAACAAAGCGGAAGAAAACTATAGCACCATCGAGAAGGAATTATTGGCCATCGTATGGGCGACGCAACATTTCAGACCATACTTATACGGCACAAAATTTAAAATCGTAACAGATCATAAACCACTCACCTGGCTTTTTAACGCAAAAGACCCCGGCTCTAGATTAATGAGGTGGAAATTGAAGCTAGCAGAATACGATTACAGCATAGAATATAAAGCGGGAAAGACAAATAAGAACGCGGACGCTCTCAGTAGAATGTTCGCGATTACACGGGGAATGAAGCAACAGCTCAGCACTGAAACTCTAGCCGTCGCCAGCGAAAGTACCAACGGAGAAGACGAGGCTCGATCGGAAGAAGCCACGAACGATACGACATATACAGAAGACGATAAAAATCGAATACTGCGCGAATTTCACGATACCCCATTAGGTGGACATTTAGGAGTAAAACGGACCCTAGAACGTATAAAATTAAACCATTCGTGGTCAGGTATGCGCCAAGACGTAGAAAAGTACATCTCCAGATGCGAAAAATGTCAGAAAAACAAACTAACGAGAATAACCAAAGCTCCCATGGTAATTACAGACACCCCCACGGAACCATTCGAGAAATGCGCTCTGGATATAGTAGGACCTTTACCCGAGACAAACAGACGAAATAAATACGTACTAACCTTTCAAGACTTACTAACTAAATTCAGTAAAGCTATTCCCCTCGAGAATCAAGAAGCAAACACAGTAGCTAAAGAATTCGTCACTAAGATCATTTGCGAATACGGTATACCACAACGAGTGCTAACTGATCAAGGAACTAATTTCCTAAGCCAAGTATTCAAGAATGTATGTAAATTGCTCAAGATCGATAAAATTCAAACTACGGCCTATCACCCACAATCAAACGGAGCCCTGGAAAGAAGCCATCGTACACTAGCCGAATACTTAAAGAACTTTATCACGGAAGACCAAACCGATTGGGACGAATGGCTACCGTACGCGATGTTTACTTATAATACTACCCCGCACACGTCTACTAGTTACACGCCCTACGAACTCGTTTTCGGGAGACAAGCTACACTTCCGACCTCACTAAATCAGGCACCTCAACCAACATATACTTACGACAAATATGCTGAGGAATTACGCGAAAGACTACGGTCTACGAATAACATTGCGCGCGAGACAATAGGGAACAATAAAAACAAAGCAAAGAAGCAATACGATAAAAAGACAACTACAAAATCTTTCGAAATTGGGGACCAAGTACTATTACACAATGAGACTGTGAGACGCGGACGATCAAAGAAATTAACACCCGCGTGGATAGGCCCGTATACGATTCAAAATACACACGACAATAATAATTATACTATAATTAAGGGACGACGAACGCTTCGCGTACATGCAAACCGATTAAAACATTTCATAGAATAAGGGCAGGAATAGGAAAGGATCGCAGTTATGAAGGAAAATAACTACTACTACTATTAAATGAGACGAAAGGACTATTTATTCAAATAACGAACTCAATTAAAGTACTCCTCATAAACAAATCCAAAATATGTCCAGACTTCCCGCCGAGGGACGGGCCCGACGAAGGTATCCCCATAACGTTCTGCAAAAACACCACAGACGCGAAAGAATTAGAATAGAAAAACCCACGAGAAACAAACGACACTAAACGACGAAGACGATAGAAACTTACCAAACAAAGCCCGGATACCCCATGCATCCTCCGAGTCCATCCACATTGCGTTCTCAGAGGCGATCTGCCTCCGGTGCGCTCGGTAACGACGCACCGCCATGCGGTAACGAAAATTCAAAAAGCCTGGCGGAGCAGGATTCTCCAGCCACTAGTATAAAGTAAAACATTAACACTAGCATCTAAACACACGCACAGAGACACTAAACGGTACTACACCCACCAATAAAGATTGAGCAATTTCGTGCGGTATGTCCATCACTGACAACATAATGAAGACTGTAACGAAAGAAGAAGCGACGAGACAATCGAGTCTCTACGCAGACAAACTGACACACGCAGCAAAATTTTATCTCCAGCACGCAAAGCACTCGCGCGAAAGAGACTTCATGACCAACGAACGTATACGCCGACTACACCTCGACATTGTATTTTACAGGATTACCATCCTACAAATGACGATACTACTCATAGGAGGGACAACCCCCGACACAGACTTCGCCGTAAAAGAATTTCAAGATCACCCAGGAATTTATTTCGAAAACATAGGCGATCTACAGATTTACCGAGATAGCTGGAAATTAATTTTACACGTAGACATATCCTACATTTACAAACGCGAATCCAATCTCCAGGCAGTACTATATGACATACTAGCTCAATGTAAAACACCTTCCACAGATAACTTACAAAAGTTCTGTAAAACGTTCGGCACGAAAATTCAAAGCAAAGTAGACCGCGTAACCAAACTCCTTACTTACGTCCAACAAACAATAAGCTCCGCGCCAAAACAGCGTCGCGGACTAATAGACGGATTAGGTTACATAGGTAAAACACTCTTCGGGCTAATGGATTCCGAAGATAGAAAGAAAATCAACGATCAAATAGACTTCCTAAAAAGACAAGACAGTAGAATAAAAAATACAATCAAAGGACAAATGCAAATTGTAAGAGCTAACGCCGAACTCCTAAATGAAACTATACACAACATACAGGAAAACGAACAAACCCTTTTAAATGCAACTTGGCAAATTCAATATTTACTCCAACAGACGACTGACATTACGAGATTTCGAGAGACAATAGATGAAAACCTCATACTAATAAATAGCGTAGCGGAAACACTCTTGCGCGACACTCAAGACTTATTAGAATTTATCATGGATATAAAGAAAGGTGTCTTAAACCCACGACTGATACCACCGGCACAAATCATAGCCTACCTTACTTCCGCACTAGCATATATACCGCAAGGACTGGACTTCCCCATCGGAATAAAATTAGAAAACATGCACGTATTATACGAAATCCTTACTCTCTCTGCATTTTCGGATACCAAATCAATTACCATAATACTAGATATCCCATTGTTAAACGCGAAAAAATTCAAATTAAGCAAGGTACACCCAGTACCCACTAAGATAAACGAATCGTTCTACGCATATATAGAACCCCTTGATTCCTACGTAATACTCGATACTGCGGTACAAGATTACGTACAGTTAAGCAAACAAGACCTATCGAAATGTAAAACTATAAACGATCTATATCTCTGTACCTCTAACCACCCGATATTCAAAGCGATACCATACGGACCCTGCGAAGTACAGTTGTACACCAAATTAACAAAAAAAAAAACCGAACAATTGTAAAATACGCATTATGACACTGAACCACACAATCCTAATAGAATTGCAACAACCAGGTGCATGGATTTATATCGCACCAAAACCGATACAATTAGCAGCAACTTGCGACGATAAAGGCACAAACATGTATAGTATTAAGGACTCTGGTATAATAACGATAAGAAATAAATGTACTATCACTACCGCCGAATTTACGATAGAAACCGGAAAACAATACGGAATAGAAAAAACATGGAATTACTTACCTGGTTACAACTTATCACTAGACGAAATTACACTCCCACAGACCACTGTAAACTCGTATCGTAACACAAATTTTGAATTAAAAAGGATAATCAAACACCCAGAAGAACTAAATAAAGTTAGCAAAAAATTAGATGAATTACAAAGCGACTTAGAAAAACCCGAAATAATACCAACCGAGTACCATTACAGCTTCTTTACACTATCCTCGATAACGGGATTCATAACAATTACACTATGTATCTTTACACTATACAAATGTATTGCACACTTCAAAAAGAAAACATCTCGACGTTGTACAACGGAGAACACAAGTCACGACAAAACCACACAAAAACCTGAAGCAATAATCAAGATAGTTAGCAAGGAAGGAACGTCTTCCACCAGTTCCCTTTGAAACATTGTAATCATTAATACAAATATTGTAAACCACTATTGTCAAATGCAAACTACTAATACTATCCATACGTAGCGCATTAGCTATTATATTAATCTAGTTTAAGAATCGATGTTAATCAGCCGCTAAGAAAAAGCTATGGCTTTTCCTCCCTTAGGGGGAAGGGATGTTGTGCCCAGGCAACGCCCAAGCACACGTGTTAGACATACTGTTATATATTATACATATTATATTACGTTACGAAACGTTCGAGACGTTTCCAAGCTAAGACAGCCGCTAGCGACCAAATCTACAAAATCAGCAATAAGCGAACGCATCGCCGCGACCGGGCATGGTAACGCGTACCACGCCCAGCAGGATATAAAAACCAATTCGACACCGCCAAGGAGGACTCTAGACCTGACTCTCGACTTGTTAACACGGCTATAACTCTTGTATACCTCAGTCTAGTTTAGTTAAAGTTTGAATAAAGACTTAGTCTCTGAGTTTAATCGAACTTGGTGTAGTTCACCCAGTAGATACCTATCTTTTGTTCACTCCCGAACCTACGATTTCGCCAAATCCCCTACCTTCCTTGCGAGCCATCACGCAAGGCACAACACGTCACTCACGTTCGAGTATCCTACTCCATCGTCCACAAAAGAACGAACGGAATATCCTTCATCATTGGTTGTTCTAACAGAATTATTCCGAAAGTTTCCGAACGTGAATGAGCAAATGCTTGAGTAAATGCTTTATAAAGTAAATGGATACGTCATATCAGCAATAGCTTATTCCAAGCAAATGCTTAAGATCATCTTGAGCAACGACTGTGAATACCTGATGTCTTCAGGCAAACAAGATCGTCTTCTAGAAGATGATCTCAAGCATTTGCTCAAGACGCGACTGTGAATACCGCCCCTAGGACTGACGAATTCGCACCGGTTCGCAACCGTTTGCCTTAGTTGGCGCGCGTGTTGATTTCCGGTCCGAACGCGCGGCTTTCGAACTTACGCTAAACACACTCATTCCTACATTCGGCCATTCTGACTGTTGACGGCCTCGGTCATTTACACATTGGCACTCCATGGTTTCAGATACTCGGCGCACGTGGATGTGGAAAAAGGTCCATCGTGCGTTCCTACGCGCTCTACATCATAAGTGTCGTTTGGCTTAACCTTAGGTCGTCCGTCCACGGAGCGTCGCGTCATAGACGCGTACGCGTAGAGACTAATCGTACGCCGGGCATCTTGACAAATGCAGATCAATGATCGACAGATGCCTCGTATGATTGGTCTCTACGCGTACGCGTCTATGACGCGACGCTCCGTGGACAGACGGCCTTAGTGATTTTATAAGGACCTAAGAACTTGGCTTTTAATTTTAGACCAGGCCCCATTTGGGTGCGTTTGATTGCTACTAGATCGTCCATACAATATTTGGTGGATTTTCTTCGACGGAGGTTGTATACGCGGCGATTTTCGTTTTGAACATCCGAAATCTGGTTTTTAGCTGCTTGCCGCAATTCGTTTCGTTCGTTTTGGAATTGATCGTGCAATTCCTGTTCCAATAACTCCTTGAGTTGAAAGTCGGCTTTACTTCGCAGTTTTACCTCGAAAAGCAATTCGAATGGTGTTACGCCTATACTTGCTCGAGGTAATCCAGTGGTCACCAACACATGCTTGATGCCTTCGGTCTCGCAATATTCTTTGAACTCGGAAGAGGTAAACGCAGACCCCTTGTCGCTTATAATACACTCCTGGAAAAAATTAAAGAAACACTATAATTTCCCGAAAATTTTGGTCGTTTTCAAATGGCTATATCTCCGCGAAAAATGGTCGCAAAAAATATTTTCAAAAAGCATTTTAACGCTTGAAGACTCTAGTTTTTGAAACCATTACTCAATATTTTTTCTTCGTCCATTATGATACTGTTTTATCAAGATGAAGCGCAGGAAACAAAGTTTCAGAGATTTTTGCCAAGTTTGGACGTATGCACGGTCCAAAAAATTTTTTTTTCAGATAAATCCAATGGAGGGCTCTTATAGAGCAAACATTTCTCTGTAATTTCGTATTTTTTGCTATGTTTTATGATTTTTATTGACCGAGTTATCCGCCATCAAAGCAAAAAAGGAACTTTTCACTTTGAACACCTATGACTTACGAACGCATGTTTGTAGAACATTGTCCATGAGTGTTTTGGAAAGCTAAGACAGTTTCTTTCAGAACCTTTAGTTGTCAAATCAATGAGATTTTTTTTAACCGTATTAAATTCATTTTAAAATGATCCCAAAAATTGCATATTTACCATTTTCTAGAAAACATGATGCCACTTCAAGAAAAATCATGGAATCATTCAAGTGTCCACGTTTTTTCTGAGGTGAAACTACCCCTTAAACACTGTGCAACAGGTCGGGACAATCAGATTTTTTTTCCGGATGTCTTTGATCATCAAACATGCGATATGGTCTGAAAAATTGGAGGATCACCTGTTTCACGTTATGTTTCTCTGTAAAACCCTTTCTTTTGATTTCGCGGCTTTTGAACGATTTTTGCGCGTTTTTCTTGTTAGTTCAACGTCATTTTAGTAAAAAGAAAAGATTTCAAAATTTTAAGAAAAACATTTTTATTCAAACTTCTCGCAATAACAAAAACTGTACTTCGATAACTGTCATCAGCATCACCCAACCGATAAAAATGAACTAACAAGAAAAACGCGCAAAAATCGTTCAAAAGCCGCGAAATCAAAAGAAAGGGTTTTACAGAGAAACATAACGTGAAACAGGTGATCCTCCAATTTTTCAGACCATATCGCATGTTTGATGATCAAAGACATACGGAAAAAAAATCTGATTGTTCCGACCTGTTGCACAGTGTTTAAGGGGTAGTTTCACCTCAGATAAACGTGGACACTTGAATGATTCAATGATTTTTCTTGAAGTGGCATCATGTTTTCTAGAAAATGGTAAATATGCAATTTTTGGGATCATTTTAAAATGAATTTAATACGGTTAAAAAAAAATCTCATTGATTTGACCAACTAAAGGTTCTGAAAGGAAATTGTCTTAGCTTTCCAAAACACTCATGAACAATGTTCTACGATCATGCGTTCGTAAGTCATAGGTGTTCAAAGTGAAAAGTTCCTTTTTTGCTTTGATGGCGGATAACTCGGTCAATAAAAATCATAAAATATAGCAAAAAATACGAAATTACAGAGAAATGTTTGCTCTATAAGAGCCCTCCATTGGATTTATCTGAAAAAAAAATTTTTGGACCGTGCATACGACCAAACTTGGCAAAAATTTCTGAAACATTGTTTCCTGCGCTTCATCTTGATAAAACAGTATCATAATGGACGAAGAAAAAATATTGAGTAATGGTTTCAAAAACTAGAGTCTTCAAGCGTTAAAATGCTTTTTCAAAATATTTTTTTGCGACCATTTTTCGCGGAGATATAGCCATTTGAAAACGACCAAAATTTTCGGGAAATTATAGTGTTCTGTTACGTCCTGAAGGGACTGCTGTGAAACACCCCGAGCGGTTAGGGTGATCCACTGGGTTCGCTGCTCTGTCGAAGTGCTAAAGCACACCTTGACTATACTTACCGAGGAGGGATAAGGAGTAGAAGGGTTGAATCAATTGATATTCGGAATTTAGGAGGAAAACGACAAAGTAAGATATATTTTCGAGAAAGTGAGATCTGTGGTTAACATACCCTTCGGGACTACGCTCCGTCCCAGTGTCGCTCGTTGTGCTCTCGGATGGCACACGGCACGCTTGCCGTCTAAGGTTTCGCCTACTTGCGATGTCGCTGACCCAAACGTAGGTCGTGGTTGCTTGCTGCGCTGTCAGCTAGCACACGGAAATCTTCGAATTGTAACTCGCGATGTCGAACAGTTTGCTATCCTAGCTCCGTCAACGTCGGTCACGGTTAACGCTCAAGGGCTCTCCCGGCTAGGCCGTTCTCGGTGCGTCGGATGGAGTTACCCTCTTCCGAATTACTACCCGCCGAGCGTGCTTCGCGGTGCAAACAACTAAACGATGACGCGATCTCTAGACGGCCCGCTGGCTCGTCGTAACTTCCTAAATCGGACTTCCAAATACCGATCAACTTGCGACTAAGGATGAAAATTATGTATCTGCCCGCGATGTCGCACGATCCAAGCTTTTATAGCGCGATCCAGGCCAGAGCCACGCACTCCCCATTTCGAGAACGGGGGGGGGGGGGGGGGGGGGGGGGAATTGCTCCGTCAGTTACTGCTTTTCGTAATTTCCATTGCTCCATGCTCTGGAATCTAGGGCCCGGACCATCGGTGGTCTTGTTGCGTTTACGCTGACGGATTCCGCGTCTGCCGACCTACTAACCCGCGCGCTGCGATTCCGCTGAATCGCCGATGACGAAATGGAAGGTGACGCGGGGACAGCAAGCACGGAATGGACCTGAAGGGCCCATGTAACAGTTCCTTTAATTTTTTCCAGGAGTGTGTTAGCTGGACTGCCGAAACTAGACTTTTGTAACTCTAACTTATTAATTACTTCTTTGGCTGTCGTAGATTTCGTAGCGTAAAGCCATACAAATTTATTAAAACTATCGATAACTGCTAAAATATGTTTATAGTGCTTAGAAGTGGAGGGTAATGGACCCATATGATCGACGTGATACGTATGAAAAGGTACATCGCCTTTCGAAATCGGGTGGAGGAATCCTTCTTGTTTTCCGCTTTTCTTATTAGCTAGAATACAAGGAATACAATTCGCAATACATTGTTCAACTTTCGGCTTTAACTTCGGAATGAAATAACTTTGCTTAACTAGTTCTTCAGTAATTTTAATCGCGTAATGGCCCTTTTGGTGAATTACTTTTATAATTTCGTTTTGCATAGACTCGGGAACCACTATTAGATCTAATCCATTTTGAGATTTATATAAAACATTTGACTTTAAGAAATTTTAACTATTGGCGCAATTCCCTTGTCCTCTTCCTGAGCTCTTTTAATTCTCGATGTAATATCGTCGGTTGTCACTAGCATGACAGGGTATCTACTAAGCGCGTCAACATGCTTCATTCAAAGTCTTCGAGACTCAAAGCCCAACGTGCTATTCATACTGATAAGTCTTTCTTATCCATTGTTTTCTGAACAGCGGCACAATCCGTTACAATTTTAAATTCAATTCCTAATAAGATGGTATCGGCGCACTGATTCGGTCACTATACTGAAGCCGATACCATCTTATTTAATTCTTACGGTCGAAAACTTTAAACTGAAAATTTTCAATTCCTAATAAGTAAACCCTAAATTTCTTTAATGCTGTTACTATCGCAAGGGCTTCTAGTTCATAACTCGGGTACTTGCGTTCTGCGTCGCTTGTTTTACGACTTAAATAATAAATCGGGTGGAGCTTTTGGTCTTCTGGAGATTTTTGTAAGAGCACTGCTCCATAACCATTTAAACTAGCGTCTGTGTGTAATTCGGTCTCATGCGCAGGGTGGTAAATTTTCAACACTGGTTTCTTAGCGAGCGCGTCTTTTAATGAACAAAAGGCATTTCGTTCTTTTTCGGCAAATCTGAAAGTCTCATTTTTACGCAAAAGATCGCTCAGGGGTTTTGCAATGAAGGAATAACCTGCAATAAATTTTCGGAAATATCCAGTAAGTCCTAGAAAACTTTGAACGTCTTTTAGTGTTTTCGGTTCCGGATAAAGCGCGACAGCTTGCGATTTATCAGGAGAGGGGTGTAACGCGCCTCCTGTTATGACATAACCTAGGAATACAACACGTTTTTGCAGAAATTGGCACTTCTTAATATTGATTTCTAGACCATACTTGCTTGCAGTCTGTAAAACTCGTTCTAGCCGTTTTACATTTTCTTCTACATTCGGAGCTGGTATTATTAAATCGTCTAGGTAAGGAATAACGATTTCTTCTTTTATTTCTGTGGCGAAAACACAGTTAACGAATCTTTGGAAAGCAGATGGGGAGTTACATAATCCGAAAGGAACTTTCAGAAATTGATACTGCCCACTATGTGTCACGAAAGACGTGTATTTTCGCGATTCTGCGGCTACGTTTACATGAAAAAATCCGTTTTTTAAATCTAGTGTGCTAAATATTCTCGCGTCTTGCAACTTGTCCAATTGATCCTCTATTAATGGCAATGGGTATCGGTCTTTGACTACAATTTTATTCAGTTTTCTGAAGTCTATACAAACGCGTTTAGTTCCGTCCTTTTTATCTACTACTATTACCGAACTGCCGTATTCAGAAGAGCAAGCTTCTATTATTCCATTTTCCAACCATTCAAGTATTTGTTTCTCAACTATATCACGTTCTACTGGAGGGAATCGTCGTGGACGTTGATAAATAGGTTCTTCGGTTTTTACAACAATATTGATTTCAACATTAGCCGTTTTACATTTATTAGGAGTATAATTGGTAATTAAACTTCTCACCTCAGCTTTCTCCTTCTCGCTTACTTGTTCGCTTATATTCACGAGCGACTGGTCATATATGTTGATGTTAGCCAGAAAGTCAGATCGGTCATCCTTCGCTATTGTCACCTCACCTTGTACAATTGTGATTATTGCCTGTAAAAGTACGTCGCGTCCTACAATCATGTCTAACGCCGTTACAGAATTCGGAACCACGTATATTGTCGTCGGAAATTTTTCGCAGTCTATACAGATTGTAGCCTGAAAGCATCCTTGCGGCTTAACCTCGGTGCGTCCTAAACCGATCAATAAACATTGCGTGTTATCTAGAGCAGGTGATTTTAATTCGCGATAAATTTTCTCATTAATAAGTGTTACCCGACTACCCGTGTCTAACAGAGCTTGTACTTTCTTGTCGCAAATTACTATTTCCTTACACATGTCTCGATTTGGCGAAACAGAAATATTGTTCACGCCTGTTTCACTTTTGTCATTGTTCTTTCGGTTATATTTTACATTTGCACTGCACTCAAGTGACTTATGTCCGAACCGGTTGCATTTAAAGCACTTAGGACCTAATTTCTTCGATGGACACTCACTACTCGGATGTCCTGGATCTCCGCAGTTGTAACACCTCGCGGCCTTGGTCCGGTTCTCTGGTTTCTTTGAAGGTTCGTGCGTTGTCAATGATCCCTTGAATGTCGTCGTCTTTCCTCGGTTGCCTCTAGAACCTCGTGCCTGGGCTGCGTCCCATATCTCTTCGTAAGCTCGTAGGCGTTAAGATAATATTCAGATAATTTTTCATCCTTCTTCATCTTTCTATCCGATAACGTTTGATGTAGCTTGGCACTGTCGATTGTTGTAGAGAACTCGTCTTGTAACAATGTCTTTAAGGTTTTCCAGTTTTTTACGACACCTTCACTCTGAATGTAAAATTTTGCCAGTCCTGTTAATGAGCGTTTTGCAAATATTACTTTTTGCAGTTCGTTCCAATTAAAAAGTGCAGCTGTGTCTTCGAAATCTGCTGCCCATCGTTCAATCGGATAAATGTCACTTCCATCGAAAGTCCGGACAGAGCTTTCCACGTCTCTGAATGTCAACGAGAAATCGTAGCGTCGTATGTTTGCTTCTTTCAATGAAAAATCATGGCGTCGTGCGGCTGCTTCCTTCCGCGATCCGACAGGTGGAGCGGCGGGATGTCCTGTGGGTAATTCAGTTTCCTCTGCAGCACCTTCGTTACCGACCGCGTCTTCGTTATCGGCATCGTCTGCAGCTAGATCGTCCTTTTCTCCGCCATTGTCCTCGTTAGAATCCTCGTTCTCCTCAGCCTCGGAATCGTCATCGCTTTCACGGAGGGTGTCTAAATTCATTAAGCTGCTACAGATGCGTTTGGTTATTTCTTCTTTGGATCCTTCGTAATCCAGACAAAGGATATTGCAAATGGCGATCAAGTCGCGCTCCTCGAAGGTTTCCTGGATGAATGCCACCTTATGGTGATGCTCTCCACTCCCGTCATGGAATGTGAATCCTTTAATGTTTCTCAATCGGCTACGATTTTTACGGTCGCCGATATCGCCGAACACTAATTGGTCGAACGCTCGGATCACCTTCGCCGGTGCTACTGTGATATTTTTTTCGACCCTCGCATTTTCTTTTAAACATTTCATCTTGATCGTACTGCGTATATTCCGTCTTGTTCACGTGTTGTTAACGTTGTTTCGTCGTTGTGGGCCACGTGCAAGCGTGCGCCCTTTTCTTTTGGAACGTCTTCCTGGGTAGCTTGAAATCGTCGTCACCACGTGTCGTCCTCACGCGTCTTGAATATGGCTTCCCGTCTTCCACAGCCTGAACCTCACTTCTTTGGTCGCAGAACGTGCCGCCTTACGTCGTATGAAGCCAGTATCCTTTTGCGAAGAGGTTAGAACAGAAAAGTCTCACGTGACTCTTGATTGATTCGATTCAATCTTGCTTAATCCAATTCAATTCCGGTCGAGCCCCCAATTTATAGGAAATTTTAATGAATAAGTTTATTCAAGAAAATATAAAGAAGAATGAAAGAATATAAATGTGTGAATATCGCTGATTCATACGGTTAGCGTTATAAGGCACAATAAGGATCGCTCATTTAGGACTGACGAATTCGCACCGGTTCGCAACCGTTTGCCTTAAGGCTGCCGTCTCACCGGGCCTTGAATGTGTGCGCACGTTCACACAAGCTAAGTTGAGCGTGTACATATACGCGTATAGTAAACAAACCGTTTCAACCGTCTTACGTCCTGGAATCGGCAAGAAGGACATTTTTGCGGGTATAGTTGCCTGCAGTAAACATCAGTGCAGGGTGGTCTGGTGCGTTTGAACGCTAATAACCACCGTACGTTGAGATAATAATGAATTTCTAAATCGAAAACTGACAGAATGCAACTTCAAGGCTTCTCCGTTGGTGGCGCTAATGGTGTATTACAACCACGTAGCACCAGCGTGACGTATAAGCAGGGCCGACGTGTTGTTAGTTAGCGCCCTTATGCAAGAAAATTTTTGGTGCCCCCAAATTTATGCACCTGTTTTCTATTTAATATGCTCTGTCTTTACGGGGTGTAAATTTCGTTCATGTGGGGGTTGGATTCCTATATTATTAAGCGCGCGATACAGTTTTTTAGCGTCCCATTTGGCTGGCGCCCTTATGCGGCGCATATCTTGCATAATGATTCTGCCGATCCTGCCTATACGCGATGTAGTAAACAAACCGTTTCAACCGTCTTACGTCCTGGAATCGGCAAGAAGAACATTTTTGCGGGTATAGTTGGCTGCAGTAAACATCAGTGCAGGGTGGTCTGGTGCGTTTGAACACTAATAAGCACCGTACGTTGAAATAATAATGAATTTCTGACTCGTGTACGGAGACAGATTCGAGAAATGACAGAATGAGGCTTCAAGGATTCTCCGTCACTGGCACTGATGGTATATTCGTCCCATGTACCATCAAACCCGGTTGAAATCCAAACTAGCCGGTAAATGTAGGAAAGACATAGTTGCCGAGACATATTGAGAGTCGAATCGCGCTGTTGCCGTATTTCCCCTATTACTATTTTGTCGTCAAGAAAGCTTGAATGAATCACGGCGAAGCGGCTGGAGGACAGAGATGGGCAAAGATAATATCTGGATAAACTCAAATAAAAGACACTTTACGTTTATCCGTTATGAACCATGTCGCTTGCGGTGGATTATGTATTAATAAAATATAAAACGTGACGTTTTCAGTATTCAGTAACATACTGCTGAGATATTCCAAATTAAAATGAGTTCAAACACGGTATAAATCGGATTATTTCTAGAACTAATATAAATGTAATATTTCTAATCTAAATATAATTCGATTTATACTGTGTTTAAATTTATTTTCATCTGGTAAACTCTCAGGAGTATGTTACTGAAACGTTCATGCCGATACGATAGCGAATGGAGAAGTTTTACATTCTATAAAAACATGCAACATAAACAATCATAATCATTTTAATATATTTTTTATGATTAAATATAAATATTGTTCCCTTACGGCTATTTTTTTCCCGTCGCCCTGGGAATTTTGTTCAAATTGAAATATATTAGAGTCCATGTGGAAATAAGGGGGATTTAAATAATTTATTCGAACGTAACGAATCACTTCTCAATTTGTGTATTTACTACGGAAATCGCGATTCCACTAGCGTTCAGAACGAAGCGGCTTTTCGTCGTTTTCGCAAAGAACGCAATTGGCTGATTTCAAGTTGTTTTGTGGTTATGGGTTATATTTATTGATGAGTGGGTAATTTTTCCACCCCTTTGGGGTTAATTTTTTTTTTAAATATTGTATTGTCCTCCAAACTACGCACGCCTGCAAAGTTTCAAGACAACTCGATAGTTGGAAGTTGGTTAAATTTCAGTTGCCAGATTTGTACCATGTATGTATCAAACATACAAAAAAAAATACAAACAAACCGAGGGTCGAAGCTGAATAAAATCGTTTAAAAATAATCAGATTTATACCGTGTTTAAATTCATTTTCATCTGGGAAATCACAGCAGTATGTTATTGAAACATTCATGCCGATACGATAGAAAATGTGAAAGTTATACATTCTATAAAAACACACAAAATATACAAATCATTGAACAATCATGTCATTATATTTTTTCACAAGTAAACATAAATATTGCACCGAATGAGAGAAGATAATAAGAATTGTGAAGTTTAGAAGTGATATTGATACCCAAATTAGTATTCTTTCATAAATTATTGAAATAAACAATCAAATTAAAGAGACTTTATATTTATTTGTCGTCGAATAAAAATAACCCAGAGTTAATTTTATTTGAAATTCTGCCGATTAAGTTGACAGACAATAATTTAAATCGGACTACTTTGAACGAAACCGGCTTTCAATTCTGCAAATAAATTTTATGTGTAATATCGTTATTCGTTAATAATGAAAGTTCAAATTGTGTCGGATTATCTTTCCATCTTTCCTTCTTGCACTCCCGGACCTCTCTATCTTTCATTATTGCTACATTCAGGGAGGCTCTAACGCTAGACGCAGCTCTCGTGCTGTATTCCTTCAAGACTTCTCGATGAAAAGAGGGAACTCTGTGGCAACAGCGCGGCAGAGACAGAGAGTACAGAACATGTGGCAACTATGCGTAAAAAATTCGTCTACCCAGAGTACCTAAAGATGTCATTGCTGTACAAATTCTTTTTATCGATCGGAGTAATTTCATTAGGGTCCGTTTGTTTACTGGGGACGCTTCGATCGATTCGGACCATAATAAAAATGAGACGGCAGCCTTAACGTGGGATCTCCTACCCGCGATTGGTCGCAGTATACTGGTGCAATCGGAAAGCATGTATCCGTTCTCCTACATGCGACTGTGATCGTCGGGTATGCGCCAGATGCAGGAGCCTGACGCGAGTCTGTTTGAGTACCAGCCTAGGCTACTCGAGGGGCAACACAATGCGAGGAGGTCTGTTTCCCATTATACCTAGTCGCAGGCTGGGCACTCCGACCACCGGTCGCTATACTCCTCCCGGAGGGAGTCTAGCCACCAGTCGCACTGCGACCCATTGCCACAGTGTGACAGAATCCCAAGAAATAAGGAAAGAAGTCAGAATTCAAAAGATATGTATTTTTATGTTACCTGTAGACTACTAAAATGAGCACCTAAAAACGATTAAAATATCATGACGCCTACTTCTGATCTGTGTGTAAACACGTGTCTGTAATTGTATGTATTTTTCGTGCAGAATTTTAAATCGAGTCTTTTAATTTTTGGTGATATAAAAGAAAACAATTTTTGGAGCCCCAAAATAAGTAGTGTCGATTCTGTTAAGTAATAGCAAATAATTAGTTACATACAGTTTTTTCCATAAGAAACCGATTAAAAAATTGTCAGCAATCATCCCTTTTTTAGTTCCACTTCCGGGAACTTCTGAACAAATTTTTTGTTTGTTTTCTAATCAACATAATCTAGAGCTTGCTACTGCGGAAAAAGCATTCGCGAATATTTTTCAGTTATGGATTAAATACGTGTATTCTATGTCGCACAGTGGGGGTAAATCCCCAAAAATGGGAAGAAATGCAACATCCTGTATTTTGCAATTTAAAAATGCTGAATATTATTAAGGAAATTGGTACTAAAAGTGTTAATATATAAGTTTGACGTTATTTCAGAAAATAACGTCAATTCGTCATGAATTAGCGTCAATAGTTCCAATAAAACTACAAGAATTTGATAAATATGCCATGGAAAGTGCAGTGTTCCTATCGACACACGCGCGAAGTTCTATGATGAAGCAGCTACAGGGGTGTCGAATTTCCCCACTCCTCGAGCTGCACGACTCGGGCGCCCGGTCAGCCAGTTCCCCCACTACTTTTTCTCCAGGAGTAGCTCGAGACCAACGCTCATTGTAAGTGAACCGATCCCCTCCCACCGCGAGCAAACAAAACTACATGTATAGTTGGTAAAACCAAAATATGAACACGAAACGTGGTTATATGGTCCCGAGCTTGAGTTTCTTATCCCGCATTTTTAAGGGGGAACACCATTGTGATGGAAGGAAAAATAAGCCATTTTTAAGAATTTCTCTTAGGAATAATTTACAGTTTTCATACAAAATTTTTATAAAAGTAGATAAAAAAAATTTTATACGAATACTGTAAATTATTCCTGATAAAATTCTTAAAAATGGCATATTTTTTCCAGTCATCACAATGATGTTTCCCCTTTTAAGTTCAAATGCGCAAGCGTTGGATCCTTTTTTCTGTTAATAATTTAAAAAACTCCTGTTTACATTCACTTTTACTCATTATAAATGGAACTGTTTGTAAATTATAATTTTCCAGACGATGTGTAATTTTCTGCTCTTCGATTTTGCATTTTTTTGCGTTATTAAAAATTATAAGATCCTTATAAGTATGTAGTGTCCTTAAATAAGTATGTAGGTATATATCAATTTACATGGACACAAATATACGTATGTCACGGGTAAAGTCCGTTTGAAGGCTAAAAGACTTATATACATGTTGATATGTAGTGGTGACTAGCCTATTGGTGGTAGGGCTTGTGCGGCTCCCAAAGGAGAAATGCATCAGACTGAAGTAGGTATGGAGGGGGTCGTTCTCCTGCGGCTCTCCGGAACAGGCGAAGAGGAGGAAGGAGCCACTGCGGCTCGCGAACCGCCTGCTCGACACCCCTAAACGGATTGTTAGCGGACCACGGTTTACTACAGCTTTATGACACTAGATCTTCGGCCCCCTACACGATATAAAGTAATTAGGAAACATCTGCCAAGTAACTTGCAGAACAGCGAAACAATTTTTAGGATTAATCCCAATTGCTACAGGCAATAAACCGTGTTTCGCTACAGTATAAAAGAATAAAAAGTATGGACGGAACGTTGACCGTGATGAAAATTAATTTTAAGTTCCGCACAATTACCAAAAGAAGAAGATGTTCTTATGTTAGATCGAAGAATGTTTCCCTGGCAATGGGGTAGGAAACGAAATTATTCTGCAGTAACACCAGTACGCCTCGCGGAGAGCCACAGGAAGAAAAGGGGTGGTCCACTGACTGCGCGTGATGAGGCCTGCTTCGTCCTCAGGACAAATTCGAGACCGATCCCGTATCTCTCGAATATAAACACGCGTTGGAATATTATAACAAAAGCACGTGCTGACGTATTAAGATGTGAGAGATGGTAGGCCATTGGGAGGATAGAATATTTTGAGCTACAATTTTTTCTATAATTTTTAAAATCTTTATTTCTGGCTTCTTTTTGAATTTTTACCTTTTTTAGGAGCTCATATTATTAGCTTACAAGAAATATTCGGGTCAGGCATGAATAACAGCGACGCTGAGCCTCGCCCATTCTGTACTTTGCGTTTCTACCTCCACTGCATTGTATCAAATATTATAAAAGAATAAACACGATTTATTATTATTATTATTATAAATATATAAAAATACATAATCCTCCCACAACTTTTGAATTCTGATTCGTTTCCTTCTTTCTTGGGATTCTGCCCCACTGTGGCAGTGGACTTGGTCGCAGGTAGGAGTGTGCGGATCGTCCCGAGGCTCGGGTTCCTGGCCCCGAGAGACGGTCGGAAAATTTCGGGCGGAGCCCCGATACTTTCGTATTGCTCGAGATCCCGACGGTTCCGGGATCCCGAGACTCGATTTGGGCTACAAGCAAAGAATAGACAACCAGTTTAAATGACAAAGTCAAGTAAAGACTTCAAAGGTTCCGCCCATTTTTAAAATATTCGCCTTCCTGTATATTGTTGTTACTATGAAACATCCAGGAAATATTCCTTTCTGTATGCTTATAGTTGTTCGTACGGTTTCTATTTTAAATCTGAACCTATCCCGAAAAAGATAATACCCTCTATATCCCCATTACATAAAGTACTAAGTATGAAGTATATTTTATTAAGATTTTAAAATATTGTCGATATAAAAATAATCTTCTTCCCAAGTTTTGAACATGGTATTTATTTAAGTACGTATATGGACATAAATAAATACCATGTTCAGAACTTGGGAAGAAGACTATTTTTATATCGACAATATTTTAAAATCTTAATAAAATATACTGCATACTTAGTACTTTATGTAAAGGGGATATATGGGGTATTATCTTTTTCGGGATAGGTTCAGATTTAAAATAGAAAACGTATGAACAACTATAAGCATACAGAAAGAAATATTTCCTTGATGTTTCATAGTAACAACAATATTGTTGCGAGCACCCGATGGATAGGATCCATGGCCCGCTGGTGCTCGCGACGAAGACAACAGAAAGCAAGAAGAAGGCGATCGTATCGATCGCCTGTCAAGGAGTCAATCGAGAGTCAGCCGCCATTCCAAGCAGACCTATCGAAATCAGATTCCCTTACTGTATAGATTATATTGTGTTAATTGAGTTGGAGTTGCCCTGTTCATGTTCTGTTGTTCTTATACATTAAAATCGTATTACCATGAGCGTAAAACGTAACAATGGTGTCAGAAGTGGGATCCGTGACTACGAATCCGAAGAATGTCAAGGAGTTTTTGAAGAATTGAAGAAGAAATTAACCGAAGCCCCGGTACTAGCCTACCCCATGGTAGATAAAGATTTCATTCTGGACACGGACGCATCTAATTTCGCCATAGGCGGAGTTCTCTCTCAAGAACACGAAGGACAGGAAAAGGTCGTAGCCTATTTCTCCAAGACCTTGGGAAAAGCGGAAAGGAACTACTGTGTCACTCGAAGGGAGCTGCTGGCAGTAGTGAAGTCCATCGAACACTTCCATCATTATCTTTACGGAAGAAGATTCCTGATCAGGACCGATCATGCAGCGCTTCGTTGGCTGCTGACATTCAAGCGGCCGGAAGGGCAGGTCGCACGATGGATCGAGCGCCTACAGGAATACGACTTCGAGATTCGTCACAGGGAAGGAAAAACTCACGGAAACGCCGATGGACTCTCCAGAAGACCGTGCATCGAAGACAATTGTAAGAAGTGCACTCGACTAGAGCAGAAAGAAGCAGAAGAAGAAGTGCAGAACACGAAGAAGGTTCACAGGATATTCTGCGAAGAAAGGACTAACCAATGGAAACGAAGTCAGGAACAGGATGAAGCGATTGGCTTCATCCTCAAAAAGAAGGGGGAAGGGGAAAAGCCCGACTGGCAAGACGTTGCTAGTTTCTCCCCACAGACGAAATATTACTGGTCAATCTGGGACTCGCTAGAAATTCATGAAGGTTTACTTTTCAGGAAATGGGAGTCTCACGATGGTACAACAACCTCGTGGCTTTTGGTGGTGCCACGCGAAAGGGTTGAAGAAGTACTGAGGGAGTTCCATGATGCGCCAGCAGCTGGACACTTCGGAGTGAATAAGACCTTGGCCAAGATCCGCCAACAGTTCTTCTGGTCCACGTGTCGACAGGACGTTCAAGAGTGGTGCCGGCGATGTGACACCTGTGCGGCGAAGAAAGGACCACGGAAAAGGGGAGCAGGGAACCTGAAAGTGTACAACGTGGGAGCTCCGTTCGAGAGGCTTGCCCTGGACGTTGTGGGTCCGCTCCCGAGGTCCCAGACCGGCAACAGGTTCATGCTGGTGGTAGCAGACTACTTTACCCGGTGGCCGGAGGTAGTCGCGATCCCAGACCAGCGAGCTGTCACAGTGGCAAGAGCTCTTTTGCACAACGTAGTCTGTCGTCATGGTGTACCGCTCGAGATACACACGGACCAAGGAAGGAACTTCGAATCCTCCGTGTTCAAGGAACTGATGAAACTGCTGGGAATCAGGAAAACACGAACAACTCCCCTGTATCCTCAATCCGATGGACTGGTAGAACGCTTGAATAGGACATTGCTCCAATATCTTGCAATGTTTGTTTCAGAGCACCAGCGGGATTGGGACGAGTGGATTCCCATGTTCCTACTAGCTTATAGGTCAGCACGACATGAGGCTACTCAATTAACGCCAGCAATGATCATGTATGGCCAAGAACTTCGCCTACCCCTACAATTATGGAGAGGACTACCTCCAGAAGTAGAAGAAGACGAGGACGTCGAACAAGGATACTCGGAATGGGTCCGAGGAAAAATGAACAAGATCCATGAATTCGTTCGACGCCACCTCGATATCTACAGTTCAAAAATGAAGTCGTGGTATGACCAACGCGTTAAAGCAGTAGAGTTCCAACCAGGAGAACAAGTGTGGTTATTCCAACCACGAAGAGTGAAAGGAAAGTGTCCGAAGCTACAAACCGACTGGGAAGGACCATACACGGTAGTGGATAGGATCAACGACCTCGTGTACAGGATCCAGCGGACACCAAGAAAGAAGTGTAAAGTGGTTCATCTGCGTCGCCTAGCGAAATACGAAGGACGACACCAAGAAGAATGAAAATTTCCAAGGATCACAGGATCAAAGGAAGACTCAAGAACGAAGATTAGTCTAAGCTAATTTGGTGGACTGGGCTACTTTAGTAGCCCAGCCCCCGCTCTTGAGTCTGTTGCAGGAAACACGATACCCCACGACGAGGGACAAGGTGTCGGGGGACTGCTACCGCGGCTTGGATGCGGTCCCGAATTCCCCGAATGTGCCACAACAGCGTGGTAGTCCACAGCGGGGTGCGGACATACGTGGAACCACCCCGCTACCCTCCTGGCTGGGATACTGGCCGCGTCCCTGGTACAATGATTACCAAGGGGTCCCTTCCTACGAGGTGGACAGCAGACGGGAAATGGTGTCCCCAATCACTGGACGGACGTGTGACACAGTCACATGGATCGGTCAGAGGGGACATCGCGGAGACGGGACCGTTGACGAGCTGCACCGAGACGGTCCCCTGGAGCAGCACCAGAGGCCACGAAGAGGAATGGGGCCATCACGAAGCCAAGGATAGGATAACTGGAGGCGGACAAGAAAGAAGAAAGAAAATAAGCTGACAGTCCTGGGTGGATTGATCGGGGAACGGACCGATAGCATGCTCATAAAGTGTGACCCCCTGCTTTCGGGATCCGATTCGCCTTTCCGTCTTCCCGGTTCTGTCTGGCTACTATGGAGTCGTGAGTAAAGAAATTAATGTTTGTCCTTTTTTTTTAAGCCAATCTAGGACAAGAGGCCACCAGCGCGAATGGGAATGCAGAGCAGTGGTCGAGAGGCAACCGAGGAGGCAGCACCACGACCTGCCGTGACCGTCGAGGGACGGGAACAACGAGGGACGTTCTGGGACACAACGTGGGAACGCAACTGGAAATGGAAGAGGAAGAAGAACGAGGAACCGTTCAATCCCGACCTACAGCCAAGGAGGACCATCTCACCCGCCTCTGCCCAAGAAGAAGATGCGCCATCGAAGAAGAGGAACGCAGTACAAGAAAGAAGGACGCAAGTGCGAAGACGCAAGTGGAGGGCAGAGACGCGGGACCCACGTACCCACGCCTTGCCCAGGGTTTTTGGAGTGGTTTTCCCCTGGGGCGTGAAGGCAAATGCCGAGGCGACGGACGGAAGGGGCCACATAGAACACAACGTCTTTTCCACCCTTCCGAACCAGGGTACGGCTGCAGGAAACGAAGAAACTGCAGCGGTCGGGACGACCGCTCCTAGAGAGGGGGGAGCAGTGTTGCGAGCACCCGATGGATAGGATCCATGGCCCGCTGGTGCTCGCGACTAGAGCTCTTACTTTTTGACCCGTCGGGTACCCGGGTACCCGGAAATTACCCGGGATAACTTCAAGCAATTGAATGTAGTATTGTCAGTGATTGTCTGTAGTATAGTCTGATGTTAGCCAAATATGATCGAACAATACCACATTCAATGGCTTGAAGTTGTTTCGGGTAGACGGGTACCCGACGGGTCAAAAAGTAAGAGCTCTACTCGCGACGAAGACAACAGAAAGCAAGAAGAAGGCGATCGTATCGATCGCCTGTCAAGGAGTCAATCGAGAGTCAGCCGCCATTCCAAGCAGACCTATCGAAATCAGATTCCCTTACTGTATAGATTATATTGTGTTAATTGAGTTGGAGTTGCCCTGTTCATGTTCTGTTGTTCTTATACATTAAAATCGTATTACCATGAGCGTAAAACGTAACAATATACAGAAAGGCGAATATTATATTATTTCAAATTAACGTATAAGTAACATCATTTTTCTATGTTCTCGGGTAATAATTTTGATCTATTATTACTGGTAACGATATCGTCCGATCGCATCCGAGTTTTACCGAGCCGACCTGAAATCAAATTGCCCGCTCATGGCGGCTATGTTTGTAGCCCGAATCGAGTCTCGGGACCCCGCCCGATCTCGCCCGAAAGTTTCCGGCCCGTCCCGAGCACACCCCTGGTCGCAGGCAAGGAGATTCAGCTTAGGGCCAGTCGTTGGGTCAAATCGCTGCGACCAATCGCGGGTAGGAGATCCCACCTTTAGTTGGCGCGCGTGTCGATTTCCGGACCGAACGCGCGGCTTTCGAACTTACGCTAAACACACTCATTCCTACACATCTGTGGTAAAATAGTGCGTTGTGCAATTAGCCCATATTATCTTTCGCGGAATTATACATCCTTACATAAGGAAAGATATCAGAACTTTTCACCAGATGAAAGACGTGCGTTACTTACGGAATATCGAAAAAAAGAGAAACTATAAGCGAGTCTATAGCAAGTACCTCAGCGTGTGAAGATAGCAACAGGCAAAGCGTTGCCGCATCATACGCAGTTACTTTACAAATTGAGCGCGCGAAACAAAGTTTTAGTGATGGTGTATTGATAAAAGACTGTTGAGGATGTTTAATAAAAGAAATCTTGCAGATGACTATCAATCTATATAATGGTTTATTGATACCTTTAATTAAGTCTTCAACTTAGCTTATTAACTAATATTAATGTTTGACATATTCTGTAGTATCTATTAAAAAGTAAAAAAATTACGCCAAGTACATGAAATCAAATAAATCACAAAAAATAGAAGTTAATCATAATCCCTACAGCAAATTACGTTGCTGAAAGGTTGCAGAAAGGTTGCAGTTTCGTTGCAGGTAATATTTCTGAGATGTTGCAGAAATGTTCCTACGTCCGCCCGTGTGCAACACTGCATGAAATATTTCTGCAACTTTTCTGAGATTTTACAGCAACTTTTCTGTAAATTTTCGGAGGTTTTACAACAATATTGTTTCAGCAAAAGGGTATAGTCGGATAAGGTGGTCCAATGTGCCCCTGAACCGAATTCAAATCACGATTGGTCATTCGAAAGCTTATAAAAAAATAATGATTTCTGCCAAGTTTCAACTTTGTAACTCGACCCGGGGGGTAGTAAAGGGTAAAAATAGAAAATCATGTTTTTGCCGAATTTCTCCTATACCAGCAGATGAAAAATTTTGAAAAAATTCAGAGGAATGTCTGTTATCGGTGCACATATTAGGGAATCGTATCAGATTTTCAAATTGAAAAACCAAGCTGTGACAAATAAAAAACGCCAAAAAATGCTGAAAAAAACCGGTTTTGTATCGAAGCAGTCTTGATACTATAATTATATTTTTACTGTAAGTACGTATCATTGTTACTATTGTCCTGAATTTTTTTCAGATTTTTCAATTTGGTGCGCCGCAGTTAAAAAAATTAAAAACCGATTTTTTAGTCGTTTTTTCCGTGTCAGAGTAACTTATAGGTGGAATTTTCGTACATACTTTATGAAATAAATCTTTTATGCGATCTTCAATGTCTTCACATACAGTAAAACAGCGTTGGAGTTAAACGAACTAAACATGCTGTCTCATTACAGTCTAAAATGTGTAAGATATTTTCAACGGCGTCGATGGCGCAGCTGTAAAGTGTCGGACTGCTAAACCGCCGCGAACTTTTTGGACGCAGGTTCGAACCTCGGAACTTCAAAGTCCCACGGGGTCATATTTTTTTCACATTAATTATGTATTTTTTCGGGTTCTAACTATATGACAATGTTCAATATTTATTTACAAAAATGTTTTAATCGTATGTTAAAAATATTTCAACCTGAAATATACGTAAAAATGACTTGAGAGCAATTTTTATGCCACCGTTTCTATGGTCTAGTATTCCGTCAATTACAGTATTGTTTAACTTCTGAATTTTGGAAACACGAGAGAATTGTATGACAATTATTAAAGGTGAGAGATTAGAAAACCAATTATATATAATATTAATTTAGTGTAGGAATGTTACAACAATACAGTAATTGACGGAATAATAGACCATAGAAAGATTATAATAACGATTATAATAAGATTAGCGATTAGATAGATTAATTTGATTAATCTTTATTATATTTACATTTTATTACATTCCTATCTACTGTTTTTTCCACACTTGGACATACTTTTAAAATAATCACATGAAGAATTATATTTTCAACCATTTTCTTGTTATTCGTATATTAACAATAATTTATTTATATTAACTACTTCTATTAACATAGTTTGGAATGGACAGTGTTACAGTAACAAATAACTGCAAAAGTCTGCTATCAACAAACCCGTCACGAGAGTGACAAACAGTGTGAGCGGCCGGAATAGCATCCATACCTTCCCGGCTTAAGGTCCGTTTATACAGCCACCGAGCCGAGCCTTCCGAGCCGTCCGAGCCTCTATAGTATGCTTATGGACAGCGTGCAGGCGCCGAGGTCGGCGCGGCACGGAAGGCACGGAAGGCTCGGTGGCTCCCCGCTGTGCCCGGGCTCGGTGGCCACTCGTTGAGACGACTAGACGGACGGGCCGAGTCCGTGCCCTGCCGATTATGCTCCCAACACGTAGGGTAAATCCGAGAGACGCGGTCGACCTAATATAAAATGGCTATTAAAACTAATAAAGTAAAATTATTTATGAGTGAATATTTAATTTATTTACGCTAAGCAAGTAAAGAACACATGAAAGAAAAAGTGAACTACCTACTGGCGGTTAGTAAGGCAAATGAATACAAAAGTGAAGAAACAAACTAAATAAACAAAAATAATAATAATAAATAAAAATAAACAAAAATAATAAAAAAATCATAACTCGACCATGTCACCTTTCTGCAGCGAGAGATGGTCTTCTCGTTAGCTTTGAGAGGAAGAGTTAATATGGCCAAATACTTTGGCTGCGTTGGCCCTCAATATCTCTACCTATCTTGTTATCCCAAACATTAAACGGAAATAAACTTAGAAGTATATTTTAAATACGATTCTGTACACCACTGGTTGAGAAAAGAGGTTAAATGTAACCTCAATTTATCTTTTATTGCGTATAAATGAAAAACAAAAAACACAGAAGGAAGCGAAATGACGCTATTCATTCAACTGTTTGGCTTCTGGAATTCGTCTGCACTTTAACGTGTTTTTCCGTATAGAGTCTGAAATATGGCGACTCGACCAACTCTCCGGCACAACCGCGTCTCCGGGATTTTCCGTAGAGAAGTCATACCTGACAAGGGAAGAACCCGAGGTGTAGCTTCATGACTTTATTGCCTACGCCTTTTTAGCTGGTCGAAAGCGAGTGACTGATCAGTTCTGAACAAATCTTCGATCAGTGAAGACCTCGGAGTTTCGTTATTCGTAATGCCTTACTCATTTCCGATGGAGCACTTAGCTATAATGGCAATTTTATTGGAAGAACCTCAAGAACCTCAAACCAGAAGAAGGCAAAGAAGATGGAGTGTCCACCCTCTGTGGAAAAATAGAAGCCAGCAAGGAGAATTTCAAATGTACAATACGCTAATTGACCACGAGGACAAATTTTACAATTATTTCAAGATGTCCAGAAATACGTTTGATGCCCTACTGGATAAAATCAAACTACTAATAAGCAGAACCGATACAAACTGGAAGCGGTCGATATCGCCGAGAGAACGCTTAGCAATCTGTCTGAGGTAAGTACAGAAGTTTATTTGTTTCATGTGCAGGAAATAACAGAAAATAGTAATAATAAACGTGCACAAACCGTAGCATACAAATATGCAGGGTGTCCGCGGGAACAGTAAACAGCTGGATATTTCCTAACGTATTCAGAATAGAAAGAAATGTTTATATGCAATTGCATGGTTGAAGGGAGCTAATTTACTAAGGTCGGTATCAAATATATTGGCCGGTGAGTTTGTTTTCCCGATCAGCGATCGAGGAGAAATCAACCACCACCATCTGACGATCAGAGAGAGAGCGAGAACGTTGAGAAAAGGAGCATCGAGCAGGCAAGCGGTATGGTGGGAGAATACCTCTCACGAAACTCACCGGCCAATATATCTGATACCGACCTTAGCCGCGACAAATTTTTTTCTTACATTAATATTTTAAAAGATACGATGGTCAAGCTTGGTTTTTTAAATAGAACTATATATTTTTTTAGAAATCAATTGATAGTGCGTTTCAAGTCAGATTCAATAACCTGTAATGTACCCGTGTTCCTCCACGAAACGTATTGATGTTGGATAATACTTATTAATTGCTATATTGGTGGCATTTTTCTTATTGTCTAGCCTTTGGGGCTACCGCTCCTGGCATAGACTATTGGTGGGTATCTGTTTCAAGAGGCAATGTCTAGCGCGTGCCACCCGTGGCGTGAACAAGACCACCCTCGGTGCTTCCTATTCGGGCGTGTTCTCTTCCAGTCAAAAAGAGTAAATTTGCAAACGCAATATCGAAAGCTATTTGAAATAATGTGTATACATTACAGGTTATTGAATTTGTCTTGAAACGCACTATCAAGTGATTTGTAAAAAAATATATAGTTCCATTTAAAAAAAATCAAACTTGACCATCGTATCTGTTTAAATAATAATGTAAGAAAAAATTTCTCTGGTCTAATGAATTTGTGCTCTCGAACCATGCAATTACCATATAAACCAAATATCCAGGTGAGATGTACTTTTTTTTTTTTTTTTTTTTTTTTTTTTTTGAGGGGGAAAATGCTTTACGCATACCCGTAACATTAGGCCACGGGTTATGTGGGACTCCCAATTTGGTATACCCACTAAAAACCCCCTCTAGAGGAATCCTCCTCATATGCACTCCCCTCATCCTTTCGGTGGAACTTAGGTAGCAGTACTTCCCCCACAGGGGCCCAAGATGAGGTGTGCCTGATTCCGCCTGAAAACCCAAAATCCAAACATACAATACATATAAACATAAACATAAAATACAACAAGTACACGGTGAAATATTTAAAAAAAATAGGTACACTTTTCGGAGTAACATTTCGTCTTAATAAAAATTAATCGTCTTACAAAAAAAAAAATTCCAACTTCAATTTGGTTAACCTTATTGACAACTATTGGGGATTGTCTGCCTCGTAGTAATGGTTGTTGTCGTCTTCTACTTCGGGGTAGTCGTGGTGTATGGGAGCTGACGGGTATCCCTGGGACGTGGAGGGACCATCATACACAACCGTATGAGGTGGCAACCAGCTGGACAACGATTGTTGCTCCGTGGCTGATGCATTGAGACTTTCATACTCAAGCTCCTGCACGATGTTGAAAATGCGCCCCCTGGCTGCATGTTGGGCACGTGGCGGCAAAGTTATTAAAATCTGTCCCATACTTTTTAAAAATGTCATTATAGGATGGTCGGGCACGTTGCGTTCATCGTTATTCCGTAGAATGTACTCCATCAGTACTGTTGCCGGTGTCGATTCGTTTTCGCAAACGGATCTGTGCCTTTTCTTTGTTGGTACACGTATGTGTTCCTGCGGCTCGGTCACGGGCTCCTGGCTTTGTCCGCTACCCGCTGCTTCTACTTGCACGGGGACGACGGGTGTAATAATTTTCTCCTGTGGCTCAGCCACAGGCTCCTGACTTTGTTGGTCATCAGGACTATTTAATTCCACGCGGACAACGGGTATAGTGTTTGTGTCCACTATCACGGAACTTATAATTCGTGGAACCTTTCGTGTTGGGATGTTTGATATTGTGTCCCTCTCGCTTAGGTGGGTTGATAAAAATTCCAAAAACTTTGCATATTTATATGGCTTTGGCTTTTCCGCGGCTTGCCCACTTTTCGGCTTTTTGGCCAAATTCCGCCGGAATTGGTCCCTAATATTTCCCCATCTATTCTTGCATTCCAATGCTAAAAAGACAGTAATAATAATTTCAATTATACAGTAATTACAGAATAGGAAGTAGGAAGTATAATACTGTACAGAGTGTCTTATAAGAAATAGTACAAGCGAATTTGTTATAAAACATCCTATACATATATTGCGATATTATGTTAAAAACAATATTGCGCTGTGTATGAATGTTTTCAGGCTTTTTTTTACTTTTCAATTAAATATGGCTTTTAATTTATGATTTAGGTATCTTACTACAGGAGATTCGTTTAAATCAATTTCTTATAACTATCGCATTGGGCACACCACCGCATCGGTGATTGCACATGAAACGTGCAACGCGATAGTGAAAACACTGATGCAAGAAGCAATGCCTCTTCCAACCGAAGAACAATGGAAAGCAATCAGTACAGAGTTTTTCCAACGTACCGGGTTTCCAAATTGTATAGGAGCAATAGATGGGAAACATATCCAAATACAAGCTCCAGCAAATAGTGGAAGTTTGTATTTCAATTACAAAAAAACATTTTCCACGGTGTTGCTGGCACTGGTGGACGCCCAATATAATTTTATCGCGGTGGATGTGGGAAGTTACGGAAAAAATAGCGACGGTGGCATACTAGCTCACTCCAACTTAGGGGAGGCATTGGAAAACGGCACATTCCGTTTACCCCCCGATGAGCCTCTGCCGGGCACTTCTGTACCAGCACCGTACGTTATTGTAGGGGATGAGGCATTTCCCCTAAGAAGATATCTCATGAGGCCATTTCCGGGACCTCAATTAACCACAGACGAAATAAGTAACTTCAACTATCGGTTAACTATAGCCAGGCGTTATGTTGAAAATGCATTTGGCATTTTGTCACAAAAATTTCGGATATATAATAGACGAATTCAAGCAACCCCCGACCACGTCGACTACATTGTAATGGCGACGTGTATCTTACACAATTTTATAAGAAAAAGAGCGGTATCCGTTGCACCCGCAACCAATAGAACACATCCATCAAATACTGTACACCCGAGAGTGATCGCGTTAGAAGAAGGAAATGCAGCGCATCTGCAACCTTTTAAAATTAGAGATACGTTTGCAAGTTACTTAATTAATTCCTAAGCGATTTATGCGAGTGGCATTGGGTGGTGTAAATAGTTTTTTTGTGCATGAAATTGTAGGGGAGATTTGAAGGTCAAGTTCATTCGTTCAAATGAAATATCGTACATATTTACTCATAATATGATGGTGTTTGTTAAGAACGTGCGCAACGTTGTGCCGCATAAGGTAATTCAGTGTAGTACAAGATTATACATTAATGACATCCTGTGGAGACAGGGCAACGCAAATCGTGGATTGTCGCGTAGGTAAAACCCTACGTGACCGTCCAATCTACTCTATATATGTACTATGACCTTGTACTACATGTAATGACTTTATGTGGCACACCGTTGCACTCGTCTTAACAAACACCATCATATGAATAAAGATGTATAATATTGCATTGAACAAATGAACTTGACCTTCAAATCATCCCTACAATTTCATGCAGAAACAAACTACTTACACCACACAAAATAAGCCCACTTTATGTATATATATATATATATTTAATATTAAAGTTAATTAAGTATATATGTAAGTAATTCACACATACCTGGCACGTTCAAGGTTCTCCCAATTTGTTCCCACAGTGTCATTTTATATTTGTGATCAACATAGCGTGGATTCGACATGTCAAATAACACTGCGTGCTGCCTCACGAGCGCAATCAATTTTTCGTCGAACATTGTGTTCACACTTCCGTTAAATGCACCGTTTGGTATATCTCAAGACTCGGAAGTAGACTGACTTGGTGCACCAAGTCACCCGACCTCGTGATTTTCCATTTTCCTATGGTGCTTCTGATTGGTCAATTACCTGAATGGAAATAACCAATCATGGTTGCCGATTTCGAAACCTCCCTTCTTTTACTCATCCGAAACGCTTCTTCGAGGCGGGGGGTACGACGAGCACCTTCGGAAGGTACAGCCATAAAACCGAAGATAGGATAGTCCCAAAGTAGCACGATTAACTTCAAGCCATTATTATTGCAAAACGGAGTCAGATAGAACACTTGGCTCATCGAACAATTTGTATCATTTATTAAACCTCTCTGCGTACCCTGTGAATATTTCTGAAAATATTGGTTGCGCCTTGTATAGTTACTCTTATGTTTATATGTACTGAATGTTTGCATTTTGTCTTTAAGTGTAATTTGTACACCCCAGATTATTGTAACGAGGTTTGAAAACAATACACAGTGGGGAAATTTTGCGATTTTATGGCCAAAACCTCAAAAATAAATTTTTGAATTCCACAAAATAAATGCAAATGTCAATTGAAGAAATAATATGTGCATCAAATGCCTCCAATTTTACTGTTAAATGTTTTAATACAAAGCTCGTATAGACGCGCAAATGTTTATGTTTATGTGAGATTAGACCGATCGCAAAGAACTACTCCAGATTTTCAAGTTGCTTCAAACAATTATATTGTGTTATCCAAAGTTCTGAAAATAATTTGAAGGCATGTGCGTAAGATATCTTTTTGTCTTCAAAATAATTATGATTCGGTTTTTAATACATAATTTATACAATTTTTAAAGTAGTGTTTTAGAAATAACCTTTTCATATAAGATTCAATTTTCAATACATAAAATACTTATATATCCCATAATATCCTGCAATGATTTTCATTCCTATTTTACGTTGGACTATTTTGATTCTATACATGCAATTATTAACTGCTAATAGCTGCTAATCTTGTAATTATATGCATTTTTTTTAAACACGATCCAGTGTGTCTTGTATAACATACGACATAAATATTCTTAATATATTTCATGTTATTTTGCAAGTATTATCAAGTGGCTACGCAGTAGATGTTAAAAAATTTCAAATATATGCTATAGAAGCGGCAAAATTATTTGTTGCATTATATCCTTGATACATGATGCCTACTACTCTGCACAAAATTTTAATTCATGGTCCTCACAAAATCGAAAGTGCTGTTCTTCCAATTGGAAGCACGGAATAAAGGTATTAAAAAGTACGGACAAATTTTTCTAAAAAATACTCAAGAGAAGAAACTATGGAGGATGTTTTTAATTGGCTTTTATTATCGTCAGATCCTGTAATTAGTAATCTACGAAAACTTCTTGAAAAAAAATTAAAAAGTTTGTCATCAGAAGCAATAATCCTTCTGCTATGCTGCACTGTAACAGACATAGGACATAGGAAAAAGCGATTCCCACTAGGAGTACTAGTTTTAAGGCCATATAATTTCATAGTAAATATTCATCAATGTAAATAATAAACAAATATTTATTGTTCGTAATTTTTGTAATTGCTGTTTCTCGGATAATTTAGTTTCTTATATGTATATTTCTTGTATATCAGAACGTAAAAGTGTCGAATTTTATATATTAAAAATAAGTTTTGAGGTTTTGACCACGAAAATGGATGTAGTTCTTCAATTGACATTTGTATTAAATTTGTAAAATTACAAAATTTCATTTTTGTGGTTTTGGCCATAAAATCGCGAAATTTCCCCACTGTGGAATGTGTCGACTGGCCCCGTAGCCGTCTCAACTTCAAAAATTTTAGCTACGACAGGATTAATAGAAATTTCAGGTTTCGCCACCTGCGTGTGAAAGCCACAATAGTGACGTACCTATCGTTTCAAAAGATAACATTAACGTAATTTATTTAAATACCTTATTTAAATACTTTATATAAGGCTCTTTTTAAAATTCATGGGGCCGATAAACAATAGGCTAGTTGTCCCTGTATCCATATTTGTGAATCGCCGATTGTTCCGTCTTACCGGAACGAAAAAGATTCAGAGCGAGGCGGACATTCAACGGGTATTTATTACCAAGCAATTGCTCACCTCCGAAGCGTTGTAGGGAACATTTGCTTGCCAGATGGCTAATAGGCGGCAATCGACATCGTGCCATTTTTTTTGGACAACTCGACCGTCCTCACTCTGAGGATTTCTCTTAATTGCTTTATCAGCGGGGTATAAAGTACTTTAAATCGCTGCTGACTCGCGGGGCAATACGGTCGTAAACCGCGACCTTAGGCGAGACCAATTCCGATGTCTTGTCCACCTTTGACATTGCATAGGTAGACAAGGCAGAATTCCTTCGACACTATACAAGCGAGGTTCTTAAGCTTGACCGGGTCATCGTTCGGACCACAAGCAGGAACATAGAATTCTCAATATCTGATCATCGTGCGGATCAGACTCATTCAAAAACAGTCACCTAATATTAGTTTGGCGGGTGATACGTTCGTCCGGCTACACGCGTACCGTAAGGTGAATCGGGTCTTACAACCCCGAAAGAAATATCGAGGTTTCACGCGTGTGTCGGTAGAACACACCGATTTAAAAATGGCCATGTGCGAACAGGTAAAATGGGATGGAGAAGCGTTGCGCATAAACCACTTACGACGCACAAGTAAATTATAAGCAAGTTGTAGGTTCGAAATGACGGGACAGACGGCTCGGCACGCTTTCCAAGTACATAGTTTACCTAGGCTATTTACATTACATACGCGTCCAACAGGTAGGTAGGCGCAACCCTTAGGGTCACGCAGATGTGAAAGGAAAAGTTAAGCTATTTATTATCCTCGCCTGGCTTGACTGCAGTTTTGAAAATAATTGAAGGTTCTCGTACGCCTTCTGAGTTCAGGTATCAGCTACTAATATTCTACGAACACATTCGAAAAACTGGCATGGAAAAACCCTCGAGAAGCACAACGCGCTGTACGTGTTTACGAGTCCTGGCAATAAACTCTTCTTCGTCCCCCGTTTCAATCTCGCTTAAAACCTTCCAGATGTGTTACTCGCTTCGAACCCGAAATTTCGATGTCTTCTTGACCCTAAGGGTTGCGCCTACCTACCTGTTGGACGCGTATGTAATGTAAATAGTATGTATCGGAATTGGTCTCGCCTAAGGTCGCGGTTTACGACCGTATTGCCCCGCGAGTCAGCAGCGATTTAAAGTACTTTATACCCCGCTGATAAAGCAATTAAGAGAAATCCTCAGAGTGAGGACGGTCGAGTTGTCCAAAAAAAATGGCACGATGTCGATTGCCGCCTATTAGCCATCTGGCAAGCAAATGTTCCCTACAACGCTTCGGAGGTGAGCAATTGCTTGGTAATAAATACCCGTTGAATGTCCGCCTCGCTCTGAATCTTTTTCGTTCCGGTAAGACGGAACAATCGGCGATTCACAAATATGGATACAGGGACAACTAGCCTATTGTTTATCGGCCCCATGAATTTTAAAAAGAGCCTTATATAAAGTATTTAAATAAGGTATTTAAATAAATTACGTTAATGTTATCTTTTGAAACGATAGGTACGTCACTATTGTGGCTTTCACACGCAGGTGGCGAAACCTGAAATTTCTATTAATCCTGTCGTAGCTAAAATTTTTGAAGTTGAGACGGCTACGGGGCCAGTCGACACATTCCACAGTGGGGAAATTTCGCGATTTTATGGCCAAAACCACAAAAATGAAATTTTGTAATTTTACAAATTTAATACAAATGTCAATTGAAGAACTACATCCATTTTCGTGGTCAAAACCTCAAAACTTATTTTTAATATATAAAATTCGACACTTTTACGTTCTGATATACAAGAAATATACATATAAGAAACTAAATTATCCGAGAAACAGCAATTACAAAAATTACGAACAATAAATATTTGTTTATTATTTACATTGATGAATATTTACTATGAAATTATATGGCCTTAAAACTAGTACTCCTAGTGGGAATCGCTTTTTCCTATGTCCTATGTCTGTTACAGTGCAGCATAGCAGAAGGATTATTGCTTCTGATGACAAACTTTTTAATTTTTTTTCAAGAAGTTTTCGTAGATTACTAATTACAGGATCTGACGATAATAAAAGCCAATTAAAAACATCCTCCATAGTTTCTTCTCTTGAGTATTTTTTAGAAAAATTTGTCCGTACTTTTTAATACCTTTATTCCGTGCTTCCAATTGGAAGAACAGCACTTTCGATTTTGTGAGGACCATGAATTAAAATTTTGTGCAGAGTAGTAGGCATCATGTATCAAGGATATAATGCAACAAATAATTTTGCCGCTTCTATAGCATATATTTGAAATTTTTTAACATCTACTGCGTAGCCACTTGATAATACTTGCAAAATAACATGAAATATATTAAGAATATTTATGTCGTATGTTATACAAGACACACTGGATCGTGTTTAAAAAAAATGCATATAATTACAAGATTAGCAGCTATTAGCAGTTAATAATTGCATGTATAGAATCAAAATAGTCCAACGTAAAATAGGAATGAAAATCATTGCAGGATATTATGGGATATATAAGTATTTTATGTATTGAAAATTGAATCTTATATGAAAAGGTTATTTCTAAAACACTACTTTAAAAATTGTATAAATTATGTATTAAAAACCGAATCATAATTATTTTGAAGACAAAAAGATATCTTACGCACATGCCTTCAAATTATTTTCAGAACTTTGGATAACACAATATAATTGTTTGAAGCAACTTGAAAATCTGGAGTAGTTCTTTGCGATCGGTCTAATCTCACATAAACATAAACATTTGCGCGTCTATACGAGCTTTGTATTAAAACATTTAACAGTAAAATTGGAGGCATTTGATGCACATATTATTTCTTCAATTGACATTTGCATTTATTTTGTGGAATTCAAAAATTTATTTTTGAGGTTTTGGCCATAAAATCGCAAAATTTCCCCACTGTGTATTGTTTTCAAACCTCGTTACAATAATCTGGGGTGTACAAATTACACTTAAAGACAAAATGCAAACATTCAGTACATATAAACATAAGAGTAACTATACAAGGCGCAACCAATATTTTCAGAAATATTCACAGGGTACGCAGAGAGGTTTAATAAATGATACAAATTGTTCGATGAGCCAAGTGTTCTATCTGACTCCGTTTTGCAATAATAATGGCTTGAAGTTAATCGTGCTACTTTGGGACTATCCTATCTTCGGTTTTATGGCTGTACCTTCCGAAGGTGCTCGTCGTACCCCCCGCCTCGAAGAAGCGTTTCGGATGAGTAAAAGAAGGGAGGTTTCGAAATCGGCAACCATGATTGGTTATTTCCATTCAGGTAATTGACCAATCAGAAGCACCATAGGAAAATGGAAAATCACGAGGTCGGGTGACTTGGTGCACCAAGTCAGTCTACTTCCGAGTCTTGAGATATACCAAACGGTGCATTTAACGGAAGTGTGAACACAATGTTCGACGAAAAATTGATTGCGCTCGTGAGGCAGCACGCAGTGTTATTTGACATGTCGAATCCACGCTATGTTGATCACAAATATAAAATGACACTGTGGGAACAAATTGGGAGAACCTTGAACGTGCCAGGTATGTGTGAATTACTTACATATATACTTAATTAACTTTAATATTAAATATATATATATATATACATAAAGTGGGCTTATTTTGTGTGGTGTAAGTAGTTTGTTTCTGCATGAAATTGTAGGGATGATTTGAAGGTCAAGTTCATTTGTTCAATGCAATATTATACATCTTTATTCATATGATGGTGTTTGTTAAGACGAGTGCAACGGTGTGCCACATAAAGTCATTACATGTAGTACAAGGTCATAGTACATATATAGAGTAGATTGGACGGTCACGTAGGGTTTTACCTACGCGACAATCCACGATTTGCGTTGCCCTGTCTCCACAGGATGTCATTAATGTATAATCTTGTACTACACTGAATTACCTTATGCGGCACAACGTTGCGCACGTTCTTAACAAACACCATCATATTATGAGTAAATATGTACGATATTTCATTTGAACGAATGAACTTGACCTTCAAATCTCCCCTACAATTTCATGCACAAAAAAACTATTTACACCACCCAATGCCACTCGCATAAATCGCTTAGGAATTAATTAAGTAACTTGCAAACGTATCTCTAATTTTAAAAGGTTGCAGATGCGCTGCATTTCCTTCTTCTAACGCGATCACTCTCGGGTGTACAGTATTTGATGGATGTGTTCTATTGGTTGCGGGTGCAACGGATACCGCTCTTTTTCTTATAAAATTGTGTAAGATACACGTCGCCATTACAATGTAGTCGACGTGGTCGGGGGTTGCTTGAATTCGTCTATTATATATCCGAAATTTTTGTGACAAAATGCCAAATGCATTTTCAACATAACGCCTGGCTATAGTTAACCGATAGTTGAAGTTACTTATTTCGTCTGTGGTTAATTGAGGTCCCGGAAATGGCCTCATGAGATATCTTCTTAGGGGAAATGCCTCATCCCCTACAATAACGTACGGTGCTGGTACAGAAGTGCCCGGCAGAGGCTCATCGGGGGGTAAACGGAATGTGCCGTTTTCCAATGCCTCCCCTAAGTTGGAGTGAGCTAGTATGCCACCGTCGCTATTTTTTCCGTAACTTCCCACATCCACCGCGATAAAATTATATTGGGCGTCCACCAGTGCCAGCAACACCGTGGAAAATGTTTTTTTGTAATTGAAATACAAACTTCCACTATTTGCTGGAGCTTGTATTTGGATATGTTTCCCATCTATTGCTCCTATACAATTTGGAAACCCGGTACGTTGGAAAAACTCTGTACTGATTGCTTTCCATTGTTCTTCGGTTGGAAGAGGCATTGCTTCTTGCATCAGTGTTTTCACTATCGCGTTGCACGTTTCATGTGCAATCACCGATGCGGTGGTGTGCCCAATGCGATAGTTATAAGAAATTGATTTAAACGAATCTCCTGTAGTAAGATACCTAAATCATAAATTAAAAGCCATATTTAATTGAAAAGTAAAAAAAAGCCTGAAAACATTCATACACAGCGCAATATTGTTTTTAACATAATATCGCAATATATGTATAGGATGTTTTATAACAAATTCGCTTGTACTATTTCTTATAAGACACTCTGTACAGTATTATACTTCCTACTTCCTATTCTGTAATTACTGTATAATTGAAATTATTATTACTGTCTTTTTAGCATTGGAATGCAAGAATAGATGGGGAAATATTAGGGACCAATTCCGGCGGAATTTGGCCAAAAAGCCGAAAAGTGGGCAAGCCGCGGAAAAGCCAAAGCCATATAAATATGCAAAGTTTTTGGAATTTTTATCAACCCACCTAAGCGAGAGGGACACAATATCAAACATCCCAACACGAAAGGTTCCACGAATTATAAGTTCCGTGATAGTGGACACAAACACTATACCCGTTGTCCGCGTGGAATTAAATAGTCCTGATGACCAACAAAGTCAGGAGCCTGTGGCTGAGCCACAGGAGAAAATTATTACACCCGTCGTCCCCGTGCAAGTAGAAGCAGCGGGTAGCGGACAAAGCCAGGAGCCCGTGACCGAGCCGCAGGAACACATACGTGTACCAACAAAGAAAAGGCACAGATCCGTTTGCGAAAACGAATCGACACCGGCAACAGTACTGATGGAGTACATTCTACGGAATAACGATGAACGCAACGTGCCCGACCATCCTATAATGACATTTTTAAAAAGTATGGGACAGATTTTAATAACTTTGCCGCCACGTGCCCAACATGCAGCCAGGGGGCGCATTTTCAACATCGTGCAGGAGCTTGAGTATGAAAGTCTCAATGCATCAGCCACGGAGCAACAATCGTTGTCCAGCTGGTTGCCACCTCATACGGTTGTGTATGATGGTCCCTCCACGTCCCAGGGATACCCGTCAGCTCCCATACACCACGACTACCCCGAAGTAGAAGACGACAACAACCATTACTACGAGGCAGACAATCCCCAATAGTTGTCAATAAGGTTAACCAAATTGAAGTTGGAATTTTTTTTTTTGTAAGACGATTAATTTTTATTAAGACGAAATGTTACTCCGAAAAGTGTACCTATTTTTTTTAAATATTTCACCGTGTACTTGTTGTATTTTATGTTTATGTTTATATGTATTGTATGTTTGGATTTTGGGTTTTCAGGCGGAATCAGGCACACCTCATCTTGGGCCCCTGTGGGGGAAGTACTGCTACCTAAGTTCCACCGAAAGGATGAGGGGAGTGCATATGAGGAGGATTCCTCTAGAGGGGGTTTTTAGTGGGTATACCAAATTGGGAGTCCCACATAACCCGTGGCCTAATGTTACGGGTATGCGTAAAGCATTTTCCCCCTCAAAAAAAAAAAAAAAAAAAAAAAAAAAAAAGTACATCTCACCTGGATATTTGGTTTATATGGTAATTGCATGGTTCGAGAGCACAAATTCATTAGACCAGAGAAATTTTTTCTTACATTATTATTTAAACAGATACGATGGTCAAGTTTGATTTTTTTTAAATGGAACTATATATTTTTTTACAAATCACTTGATAGTGCGTTTCAAGACAAATTCAATAACCTGTAATGTATACACATTATTTCAAATAGCTTTCGATATTGCGTTTGCAAATTTACTCTTTTTGACTGGAAGAGAACACGCCCGAATAGGAAGCACCGAGGGTGGTCTTGTTCACGCCACGGGTGGCACGCGCTAGACATTGCCTCTTGAAACAGATACCCACCAATAGTCTATGCCAGGAGCGGTAGCCCCAAAGGCTAGACAATAAGAAAAATGCCACCAATATAGCAATTAATAAGTATTATCCAACATCAATACGTTTCGTGGAGGAACACGGGTACATTACAGGTTATTGAATCTGACTTGAAACGCACTATCAATTGATTTCTAAAAAAATATATAGTTCTATTTAAAAAACCAAGCTTGACCATCGTATCTTTTAAAATATTAATGTAAGAAAAAAATTTGTCGCGGCTAAGGTCGGTATCAGATATATTGGCCGGTGAGTTTCGTGAGAGGTATTCTCCCACCATACCGCTTGCCTGCTCGATGCTCCTTTTCTCAACGTTCTCGCTCTCTCTCTGATCGTCAGATGGTGGTGGTTGATTTCTCCTCGATCGCTGATCGGGAAAACAAACTCACCGGCCAATATATTTGATACCGACCTTAGTAAATTAGCTCCCTTCAACCATGCAATTGCATATAAACATTTCTTTCTATTCTGAATACGTTAGGAAATATCCAGCTGTTTACTGTTCCCGCGGACACCCTGCATATTTGTATGCTACGGTTTGTGCACGTTTATTATTACTATTTTCTGTTATTTCCTGCACATGAAACAAATAAACTTCTGTACTTACCTCAGACAGATTGCTAAGCGTTCTCTCGGCGATATCGACCGCTTCCAGTTTGTATCGGTTCTGCTTATTAGTAGTTTGATTTTATCCAGTAGGGCATCAAACGTATTTCTGGACATCTTGAAATAATTGTAAAATTTGTCCTCGTGGTCAATTAGCGTATTGTACATTTGAAATTCTCCTTGCTGGCTTCTATTTTTCCACAGAGGGTGGACACTCCATCTTCTTTGCCTTCTTCTGGTTTGAGGTTCTTGAGGTTCTTCCAATAAAATTGCCATTATAGCTAAGTGCTCCATCGGAAATGAGTAAGGCATTACGAATAACGAAACTCCGAGGTCTTCACTGATCGAAGATTTGTTCAGAACTGATCAGTCACTCGCTTTCGACCAGCTAAAAAGGCGTAGGCAATAAAGTCATGAAGCTACACCTCGGGTTCTTCCCTTGTCAGGTATGACTTCTCTACGGAAAATCCCGGAGACGCGGTTGTGCCGGAGAGTTGGTCGAGTCGCCATATTTCAGACTCTATACGGAAAAACACGTTAAAGTGCAGACGAATTCCAGAAGCCAAACAGTTGAATGAATAGCGTCATTTCGCTTCCTTCTGTGTTTTTTGTTTTTCATTTATACGCAATAAAAGATAAATTGAGGTTACATTTAACCTCTTTTCTCAACCAGTGGTGTACAGAATCGTATTTAAAATATACTTCTAAGTTTATTTCCGTTTAATGTTTGGGATAACAAGATAGGTAGAGATATTGAGGGCCAACGCAGCCAAAGTATTTGGCCATATTAACTCTTCCTCTCAAAGCTAACGAGAAGACCATCTCTCGCTGCAGAAAGGTGACATGGTCGAGTTATGATTTTTTTATTATTTTTGTTTATTTTTATTTATTATTATTATTTTTGTTTATTTAGTTTGTTTCTTCACTTTTGTATTCATTTGCCTTACTAACCGCCAGTAGGTAGTTCACTTTTTCTTTCATGTGTTCTTTACTTGCTTAGCGTAAATAAATTAAATATTCACTCATAAATAATTTTACTTTATTAGTTTTAATAGCCATTTTATATTAGGTCGACCGCGTCTCTCGGATTTACCCTACGTGTTGGGAGCATAATCGGCAGGGCACGGACTCGGCCCGTCCGTCTAGTCGTCTCAACGAGTGGCCACCGAGCCCGGGCACAGCGGGGAGCCACCGAGCCTTCCGTGCCTTCCGTGCCGCGCCGACCTCGGCGCCTGCACGCTGTCCATAAGCATACTATAGAGGCTCGGACGGCTCGGAAGGCTCGGCTCGGTGGCTGTATAAACGGACCTTTATTCAGCTCGGTTGAACCGATCCGAACAGAACCGAATCGCTTCGAACCGCTCCGACTCGTAATTTATGGAAAGGAACAGAAATCTCTCCATAAATTAACTCGACCGTTTGCGACCGGTCAACCGACCAGCCAGCGGACTGGTCATGCCTTCGGTTTGGTTTCGATTGGTCTCGTTAAAAGTACGATCTGAGATTCCCGGTCGAGAGGCAATCGGTCTGGAGTTCGGTTTCCCTCCACAACCTCTCACTGTTACGGTCATAACAGCGGTCCCTTTTCGCCTCGGTTACTGGTCGATAGACCGGTCGCGACCGGTCTGAAATTCGGCTTCTGCTTCGGTCTCGACTCCCTGTTTCAATATGAATATTGAGTGCAATGATGCCATTGAGACATTTCAAAATAATAAAAATTTACTTTGTAATGCTAAAAGCAATAGAAAATATGTTTGGAAGAAATAAAAACTAATAAGATTAAAATGTACTTTTAATTTGTTGAGCGTAGTTTTTTGTATACGTCACGAAAGCAAATGTACGTTATTTTTCTGTAAAAAAAGGTGACAACCCTACGAACAGCGTTACACAATATTTATTAAGATAATATATAACTTTCTATTTATAAATAAATGTTCGAATGTAATTACATGAAATCATTTGCATCAAAAGCCGAATGCAGGCAATTGAGATAATTTAAATCTTATTATTATCCTATTTATGATAAATAATATACTATGTATAAATAAATTGAGTTTTAAGGTGTAAAAATAAGTTTTGGTTTTGTCATTTTAGCTTCTTAAGCAATCGGGATTTTTATTTTATTTTATTTTTTTCAATTACCGGTAATTAGGTAAAATTTTCAATCAAAACTGGTTTATCGGTAATTAAGCGGTATTTTTGTAAGGTATTGAAAATATAACACTAAGCATTACAATATAATACTTTTCTTAAACTCTAATCGAGCATTACAAAAAATATATGTAAATAAAACTATTCTGAACATAAAATATAAAATGATACAATACAAAATAGATACATATATTTGTATAACTATTAACAATATTTATTAATATGCATCTTCACCAGGAAAATAATGAATAGAATCACTTAAATACATAATTAAATATTTCCCCCTGCTACAATGACTCTTAACCCTTTCGCTGTGGCGTACTATTGCCTGATGAGAAGAAAGGAGACTACCCACAAACTGAAATGTCACAGGGGCAAGGGAAATCGCCCGCTCGCTCCAGATTATCCCCTCCAAGAAGTCCTACTTTTCGGTTTTTAGCGGCTGTCCATATCCACGGATTGTCGCGATTGGTTTCGTTCGCGATCTTCGTCCCGCGACGAACTGTGTTGGAGGGAATAAGTTGAAGCGAGTGGACGATTCCCCTTACCCTTGTGACATTTCAGCTTGAGGGTAGTCTCCTTTCTTCTCATCGGGCAATAGTACATTTCCGCGAAAGTGCTTTTTCTAAATTTTTTTTTAAACTATCGGAAATAATGACTAAAGTCGACGCTTGGATCGGCAGCTCGTTCCGTGACGCCGGATATATCCGGCGCTCGTACACACAAGTCATCAGATGGATGCCGGATATATCCGGCGAGCGTAGCGAAAGGGTTAAACCGCCTGGTCCACAGCGGTTACCTCCTGCTCCTTATTCGTCTTCATCTCTGCCCGCATGATCCGCGTTTTGCTTTGTGCGAACCACTGGAAAGTGGAAACCCGCGTTCACTATTTCCATGTCTGTTGGTATTATACCCCTCTCGCTTAGTGCAGCGTGTACTGAACCTGGAATAATACATGTATTTATTTTACAATTTTAATTGCTGAAATGAGATAAATAATGAATTTACTTACCTAATACTAATTTCACAACATATTTATATGTTATAAAGGCTTTTTTTGTTTTTTTTTCCACGCCAACTATATTTTATCGCCACGCAATCATTTAATAATTTTTGCAGCACCATCGACATTGTTACTGTAAGGTGGCTCCCACTGGTCCTCTTCAATACATCAGCCTTTAAAAAGTCATTAACAAATTATTTCAGTCATGAAACATGGCTTCAATAAAACCAGCATTCGTGTAACACCAATCACAGGGTGCATTGAAACAATGAAAAATAACAATCACCATTAGTTTAAATAATTGTTATAAAAAGTTAATAAAAATTATACAGTGTAAGCATGTTTACAAGAAAAGTGTATGAAAAGTAAAAGCTTGTCGCTTGGCCAGCAACGACATACAAGGTGTCCCATAACATTGCGAAACTTCTCGGAACATGCAATATCCTGTGTTTTGGCATCGGGATGTCACATGTTCCAAAAAGTCCGCAATTTTATGGGACACCCTTTACATGAAAGAAAATCCCATCATCGTACAATAGTATAAGAAGTGCAGTGCATTTTACAAATTACATGTATGTTGCTACTATTTATTAATTATAATATATATCGATACTCACGTAATTCGCCCTTGCATGACTGTAATGCAGCAATTAAAGTAGTTGTTGAATATATAAGTAATTGTAATATAAAGTTAATTTTTCACTTTATGATACTAACAAGGGGAGTCCACAGTGAGGTGTACATCGATTTTGACGAGCCTTGGCACGATGGATCTATGTCGAAAATAAGTAAATACGTGTCCGAGCGTTTGTGCCATTGGGCCTTAATAACAGAGATAATTACATGTAAATTATTAAACATTTCATAGTGCCGATGGAAACCATAAAAGCCATAACCACAATTTAAGAATATGCCGTGGAGCGTTCGGTAAGACGTCAGCGTGGCGTTGTTGCGGTCGTGAGTTCGATTCCACCTGTGTCTATATATTTTTTTCATACTTTATTTTTTCCACACTGTATGAATAGTGAGAAAAAAAGGTAACGGTAGTAACGTTCACTAATTCTTTTAAATGTATAAATACAATTGTTTTTTTTTTTTTTTAACGTGGGGAAATCTTCAAAAGACACCCCGACACCTTTAGAGGCGAATCCCCCGAGGGCGCCAGGGTGGTGTGGGATTTTTACTCACTAAAACCCCATGGCCACCATCGCACGATGGGGTACCACCGGAAACTTCGATAAGACTTCGCAGTACTGTTCCTGAATAATTAATATACCTATAACATAAGAACTATTATATAATAACGAGCGGTAATCTCGAAAAATTAGCATCCCAAAATTAATATCAGTACACAATTCAACTTGCAGTAACAAAATGAGATATATATTTATGTTCTTACGTTTCCATTATCTGCAGCTCTCCGGGTGATATTGGTCATAAAAACATTCGAAACATAAAATGTTCCTGCATGCAGCACACTTTGGGTGCGTTCCAGTTGAGCCCAAAGCGACCGCAACGCTCGGTTTCTCGTTCCACTTGGCGACCACGCCGACCGCGGTCGGGCTGAAAACGTCACTCGTGACGTCATTGATGCGACCGCATCGCGCCCACGGAGACCCACCTCCGAAGATGGGTCTGGCCCGTTCGTTCGTGATTTTCGCGCGTAATTCAATTCAAGCGCTAAAGGCGGGATTTCCTATCAGCGTCAAACGCGTGCTTGTAGACGTTGCTATCGGCTTCTTATCTTGTTTATTATTTAAAAATTGTAACATTTATGAAGATACAAATAAATAAACAATACTTTACTTGTTATTTTTAATTTATTTAATATTTCTCTCCACACATTTTCTTTGATTAGGGGAGAATAGCCTATTTTGGACCGGCTCCTTAATTGGACCATTTGTGTATCTCGATAAACAAATATATTTGCAGTGGTTTTTTCGGCTACACTGATTTAGGAAGCTGCTCTCGCATGCTTCATCTCGACTTCCTAAATCAGTGTAGCCGAAAAAACCACTGCAAATATATTTGTTTATCGAAATACACAAATGGTCCAATTAAGGAGCCGGTCCAATATAGGCTACTCTCCCCTACTTAACTTTTGTAATCTTTGTTCCTAGTAGGTAGCATAAAGTACAGGGTCATTTGCGATATTTTATATCAATTTTTCGTCATTATGAGAAGAAAACTGCAATTTCGTTGACATGTTTTCACACGTTATTGAAAATCATCCAAAGCGCGTACGTCTAAATGCGGACACTACAATTAAAAATCGGTTATAAGAAAACAGAAGATATGTGTGACATTTCTTTTTTCCGCTTCTGAAGTCAGAACGCCTATACTCGAGCTCATTTAAGAAGAAACTTGCCGATCGACGAGTTTAGATCGGTTCTGCACATGTTGGCGATGAAACAAGTTACTATTGGCTACACCACAAACGAATTCAGTTCTTTCTTAAATGAGCTCGAGTATACGTCAGTTTGCAGTACTTATCAGCAATGGAAACTGTATGTCTATATAATACCCCAACCGATACATATATAGAATTACAATTGTCAACAGATGATATTAAACGTTTTGCAAATGGTAAGTTGTATTTTGAATAATAATGAATTCGTTTATGCATGTTTGAAGAAAAAATTACTTTGTCAAAAGTATCTGACATATCATAATTGAATTCCCACACAGCACAACGTCCCGGGGACGTCGACAGACCGTACCAGGAACGTCCCAGGTACGTCCTGTTACTGATCAGGACGTAAAGACCGTCTTTACGTCCTGATCAGTAACAAGACGTACCTGGGACGTCTGCAGACGTCTGTAGACGTCCCAGGGACTTTGCCGGACGTTGTGCTGTGTGGGTTATTATCGGTTAATTCGCCAGTAATGTTTTGCGCTTTCAGATCCGGTTTTCGCACAGAAAATAATGGCGAAATATACCACGAGTGTTCCACTGGGTCCAAGCGATCGTCCAAGCGAAAATGGTAAGTTGTATACTGTTTTGTGTTTTGATTAATAATGAAAACGTTTATTCGCCAGTAATGTTTTGCGCTTTCAGTTGCGGTTTTCGAGAACGCAACAGTTGAACCGCTAGATCCAAGCGATTTGCCGATCGCGTCAACTTCGACTCCCGTGGAAGTGTTACCAGAGGAAGAAAATTTGGAAATAGAAAATTCAGATGAAAATGAAGGTATGTTAAAACTCTTTTAAACACCGATCACAGTTTCAGTAAATACTCAGAATTAAGAAATTGTTGACACATGTGTATTGCATATTGCAGAAACCGGGTGTATTAGATGGGCCTCAGCTGCAATATTATTACTATTGGACACGTATAAAAAATTTGAAAAGAAGATGGAGTCCGGAAAAAAACCCAAAAAGAAAGTGTGGGAGGAAATTGCGGCGAGTATGACAAGCGAAGCGCTCCATACAAATTACACGGGTGAGCAGTGCTCTGCGAAATTACGCAGCTTAAAAAAAAGGTACAAGGGAGTAAAAGACCACAACGGCAAATCGGGAAATAGTCGGAAACATTGGGAGTTTTTTAAGGTAAGGAAACAGTAAGATGGAAGAGCACTGAGTGCGTTTCCTCGACATTAAAATAATCGTTAAAATAAATGTTACGCCTATATTTGCAGAATATGGACGATTTGTTTGGGAAGAAAGCTTGGAGTGAACCAGTAGCCATTGCATCGTCCACCGGTTTGGCGACTACTAATACAGAAGTAAAGACAAGTAAGTTCCTACACGAAGCATCAATCCATATCGCTTGTGCATTTACTTTGAATTAACCCTTTCGTTATGAGCGCCGACTATAATCGGCACCCACGCGACGACCTGTGTGTTCGAGCGCAGCCTTTAGTCGTCGTCACGGAACGAGCTGTCAATCCTAACGTCGACTTTAGTCAGCATCTCCGGTAGTTTAAAAAAAGAAAAAAATTTTTTTAGAAAAAAACACTTGCGGAAGTTCGCCGTAACGAAAGGGATAAGGGTGAAATCTTGAAAGCTAATTTTGACCCATTTCAATACTCAAATATTCGAAGTTTATTCGTAGCATTCGAATACTTGTAAAATATTCTAATATTAAATTATTCGAATAGTCCCAGCTCTAATGTAAATGACTGAGATTGCAAATCTTCTATTGCTTATAGAGGCATCAGCAACTAAACGATCAGTGGCAGCTCTGTTGGAGGAAAGATACCACCAGAAGGCGGAGCATGAAGAGAAAAGAAGGAAACGGCACGAGGAAAGGATGGCAATGGACAAAAATATATTAGATTTATTAACTAAAATTGTCCACAAAATATAGTTTAAAATAAAATATTACTTTTTATATTACTTTTTATGTTTTATGTTTTTTATTTAATCTCACATTTAACTTGTTACATTATTTACACAACATTGGTTCCATAAGGTATTCATAATTATGTCTCTTTTCTGTACCCCAGCATTTCGTCTTTCTTGATTCAAAACATTAACATTTTCCGCATTTTCTTGTAAAGCTACTGGTATTGTAGCTACAACTATTTCATCTCCTCTTAATGTGCAAATGTTATGGATCACACAGCATGCTACAATATATTCTGCCATCAAGTCTACTCTTGACATTGGTAAGCAGTGTAGCAAGCTTCTCATGCGTCCTTTTAATAAACCAATGCACCTTTCTACTGTTACCCTGGCCACTGAGTGGCAATAGTTATATTTTTTTTTTGCTTTCCGTCAAATGGCCATTGTCTCGGAAGGGACTCAGTAAATGTTGATGCAGTTCATATGCTGCATCACCTAAAACAGGCATGGAACTAAAGTGAACGCAGCGGCCGTTTTTCGGAGGCAACGCCTCCTTTCTCCCGCCGCGCGTCTTGGCCCCCGCGGCAGGCCTAGGAGCTTCGAGCGCCTCAGACCCGTACCTGCCGCGGGGGCCAAGACGCGCGGCGGGAGAAAGGAGGCATTGCCTCCGAAAAACGGCCGCTGCGTTCACTTTAGTTCCATGCCTAACCTAAAATATGGCTATCATTTGGAAATTTTATATCTTTCTCCAGATAACTGGCTACTTCGGATAATCTAAATACTCTTTGATCATGGACACTGCCAGGATGTCCAGCATAGCAATGGGTGATTAAATATTTATGATCACACACCAACTATAAGTATAAATAATATAGACAGATATAAATAAGCATTTACAAAATAACTTACAGGTGTATAGCAAATGTACAAAATTAATTGTTAATTACCTGTAGTTGAATGGAGTGATATCCTTTTCGATTCACATAATCCGCATGGTTTTCTTTCGGAGCATCAATGCGAATGTGTGTACCATCAATGGCTCCGATAATTCTTGGAAATCCACTACATACTTGAAATTTTTCCATCACATCCGAAGCCCGATCTCCAGTAGGCCACTGAATAAAGTTCCCAGCCCTAGCAAACAATGCATGGCTCACCCTTCGAACAGCTCTGAGAGCTGTAGCTTTCCCTACATTGAATCTATCACAAACAGATCTGCAATGAATGAAAAACAAACATACATTACTTTTTATATTTCATATGAATTTTTATATCCTTATTGTATTAGATAAAAGCCTTTTGCTTTTAAGTCCACAATTTTCATATATTCTTTCACCTGTAAGAGTCCATAGTAGCCATTTTCCAAAGGGCTATTAGTAACTGCTGGTGAGAAGAAATTGTTGGGCATCCAGATGTATGTCTAATTAAATCTTCATGCAACATATTATTTAAATAGTGAAATGTATCCCTAGACATTCTGCAAATAGGAAAAACTATATGATTATCAACAGTTTATATATTAAAGACGCGTACTGTAGGTAGGTATACGGCAGAATAGATTGTATAGTAGCAGCAGTTTTTCGCGAATAACTCGGAAACGAAGGTCGAGCGACGGTAACATGTATAGGAAAAAGTTGATCAGAATCGTGTCCCCGACAGCATATCCAAAAATCATTGAAATCGGTGAGGATGGAAAACTTCTAAATAATTACCATGTTTACTAACCTGAAATGGCTTTTAAATTCATTTTCCGAGTAACGGTCAACCAAATCGCAATAATTAATAATCCTTGGGCGAAATTGCCTTCGTCTTCTTTCCATGCAGTTCCACTCTTCATCAGAACTGGATGAGCTGCTACTGGAATTATCACCTATTCGGCGACTAATTAAACTCGTAACAATTTTAACAACTTCGAGTACTGCAGGGTCAGTTGTCATGTTCCTAGCACATATTAAAAAATAGTTTTAAAAGGTTATGTAGTGTATACATGCATTGAAACGATAATATTTTTGAAACCGAAAAACTCTGATAATGAAGGAAACTATTAGATTAACTATTATACTCACATAGATAGTAATTATTACTATTAAACACTGAAAACAAACTACGAGCTAAGATATTATCTATAAGTTATTTTTTCAATAGTTTGGTTGTATAAGGCCAAAAGGGAAGCAGTTTGAACAATGGTGGATCTCGATTTTTGCTTAGAAAATAATCGAGTATCCGAGAATCGATTCCTAGAATAATCGGTAAAATAATCGACTTTTCAGAAAAAAATCGATCTATTCTAGAAGAATCGAATAGAATCGTCATACCAGCGTATATTATGGCGGGCGACTTTAATGCCAAGTCCCCGGCGTGGGGAGGCGCGAAGTCCTGTAGGAGGGGGCACGCGTGTATGGGCTCTCTCGCGAGGTTGGGCCTGGTGCCTATCAGGGTTCACCACCATCAAGCGACGTTCCGCCGAAATCGGGGTTCGTCCTTCATCGACGTGATGTCGATGGACAGGGGGCTAGCGGGGCACGTACGGAGCAGTGAGGTACTTAGATACTTCACTGCTTCCGACCATCTTTACGTGCTCCACGTTTTGTCTCGGCCCTCCGTTCCAAGAGGGCCGAGGGATAGCTGGTCCCCTTATGTCACGAAGGACTTGGACCCCGAGGCGGTACTGGATAGGTACCGGGCTCTTCGCGATGCCCTGCCCCCCCCCCCCCTTGAGGATGTGCCTGCCACGCCGGCGGAGGACGAGCTCCGCGCGGACAAGATCCAGGGTATTCTGGAGACGGTCTGCGCGGAGACATTGGTCAGAAAGCGCCCGCCATGGAGGGCGCGTAAGCCGAATTATTGGTGGACGGAGGAAATCGCCGCGGCCAGAAAGGCCATGCATGGCGCCAGAAGGGCCTTCCAGAGGAAGAGGAAGTGGGGAGATCCCCGCCTCGAAGACCTGAGGCGGACCTACTCCTTGGCCAGACGCCTGGTACAGGTTTTGATCTGGCGATCCAAGGAGAGGTTCTGGAGGGACCTTCTGGGTACGGTCGACGGCGACCCGTGGGGGAAGCCATATAAAATAGTGATGGCTAGGCTTCTGGGTAAGGCACCGCGGACAGTGCTTTCCCCCGACCAGATTGGTCGGGTGGTTGACGCGCTGTTCGTCACCTCCGCGGTGTCCTCGCTGCCTGCAGCGCAGGCTACTACACCCTCGGCCCCCCCCCCCCCCCACGGGACGACGATCCCTCCGTCCTCCGGTTTGCGCATCCGCGCAGATGGACCTGCGCGGATGGCTCCGTGGTTCGGCTTGCGCGCCCGTAGTTAGCGAGGAGGTTGTGCGCCGCGCCTTGGCTTGTATCAAGCCCAACAAGGCGCCCGGACTTGACGGGGTCCCGTCCGCAGTCGTTGCTATTACGGCTCGGGCGGACCCCCAAACCATCCGCGATATGGTGGCTGACACCCTGACGCGTGGTCGGATCCCGGCTTCGTGGAAGATGGCCAGAGTCATCCTAATCCCGAAGCCGGGGAAGGATCCCTGTTCCCCAGGAGCGTATAGGCCCATATCTATACTCCCGGCCCTATCTAAGGTTTGGGAGTATACGATTAAGGGCCTGCTCGAAGAACAGCTGGGCGGGGATCCCTTCCATCCGAACCAGTTTGGCTTCCGTCGGGGTGTTGGCACTACGGAGGCCGCCACCGAAGTGGCCAAGTTCGCGGAGGTTTGTCGGGTCCGGCGGAGAATCTGCGTCCTCCTGTCTCTCGACGTCCGCAACGCGTTTAATGCGTTGCGTTGGGACGTCATACTTCGAGAGTTACGCAGGAGAGGCGTAGACCCCCACACGCGTGCTGTGTTGGGGGATTATTTCTCCGGGCGCGGGATCACCGTTCACTCTTCGGAGGGAACGGTGGTCCGTGATATATTCGCGGGGGTTCCACAGGGGTCCGTTCTAGGACCCTTTTTGTGGAACCTCGTATATGACGGACTCCTTACCGAGGTAGAGGCCGAGGGCCGCTTCGTCCGCGCTATTGCCTACGCGGACGATGTCGCGCTTCTCTTCTCGGCCGCGAACCTCCTCCAGTTAGACAGGATGATGGCTTCCGCATTGGCCAGGGTACAAGCCTGGTTCGTTAAAACCGGGCTTTCCCTGGCCGCGGAAAAGACCGAGGCCATCTTCCTGACCGGGCAGCGGAGCCAAAAGATCGCGGATCTGAAGGCGTTTGGTGCGATCATCCGCACCTCTGCCACGGTCAGGTACCTGGGGGTCATTATCGATTCCGTAAGGAATTACCGACCCCATCTGGAGGAGGTTGCCGCGAGAGCGGATAGGGTCTCCGGGGCCTTAGCAGGCTTACTGCCGAATACCCGGGGCCCTTCCATCCATGCGAGACGCCTCTACTATTCGGTATGGGAGTCCGTTATTTTATATGGAGCGCCGGTGTGGGCGGTCTCGCTGTGGACGGAGTCAAGCAGGGCGATCCTGCGCCGTTCCCAGCGAACCGCTCTCACCCGACTAACCGCGGCCTACAGGACAGTGGGTTTTCATTCGCTCTGCGTTTTAGCAGGGCGGATGCCCCTGTACCTGAAGGCAAAAATGGGGCGCCAAATTTTTAACTCGAAGGCAGCCGACCGGGCTGACCCCGCGTATAGGGGGGACCCGGCCGTTCTCAAGGAGCGTGTCCGCCTCCATAAGATCAATGCCATGGAGGAGGCCATGAGCGAGTGGCAGAGGGAGTGGGATCGATCCCCAGCTTCTGGCTGGGTAAAACGCCTAGTCCCCAAGGTCAACACCTTTGTGGCGACGCCAGGCCCATCAGTTGCATCCGAATATTTTACGATGCAACTGATGAGTGGCCACGGGTGCTTCGAGAAATTCCTTTTTAGGATTGGGAAAGCACCCGCCGCGTCGTGCCTCGAGTGCGGGGCAGACATGGACGACGCGGAGCACGTTCTGGTGGCATGTCCAGCTTACGTCACCGAACGTGCGGCGTTAGCCACGGCCTTGGGGACCCCGGTGGATCCCCACTCCCTTATAGAGACGGCCACCTCCTCCCCGGAGAAATGGCAGGCGTTCCTTGCCTTTGCAACTTCCGTGATGACGGAGCGGCAAAGGAAGGAACGCGAGGCGGACATGGCTCTGAGAGCCGAGAGAGCGGCGGCCGCGCGCCTGGCCGCAGCGCAGAGGGCGCTTGATAGGCGCCGCCTTGCGCGGACGCGCAAGCGCCACGGCGTGGGCTAGAGGCCAACGGGTCCCCCAAATGTTTTTATATTTAGGGGACCATTGTGGTAAGTTTAGAGGGGCCCCACCTCCCCAGGTAGCGGTGTCCCGAAGTACTACGACAGAAGTTCCGGGCACCGCTATGGGGTCTACTCGACGGTGGGTTTAGAGGGGGGTTTTTAGTGGGTATACCTGCGTATTTTTGCGCAGGGAGTCCCACATAACCCCGGCAATTTAACTGCCGGGGTATGCGTAATGCATTTTCCCCCCTCTCTAAAAAAAAAAAAAAAAAAAAAAAAAAAGGGTCAGTTGTCATGTTCCTAGCACATATTAAAAAATAGTTTTAAAAGGTTATGTAGTGTATACATGCATTGAAACGATAATATTTTTGAAACCGAAAAACTCTGATAATGAAGGAAACTATTAGATTAACTATTATACTCACATAGATAGTAATTATTACTATTAAACACTGAAAACAAACTACGAGCTAAGATATTATCTATAAGTTATTTTTTCAATAGTTTGGTTGTATAAGGCCAAAAGGGAAGCAGTTTGAACAATGGTGGATCTCGATTTTTGCTTAGAAAATAATCGAGTATCCGAGAATCGATTCCTAGAATAATCGGTAAAATAATCGACTTTTCAGAAAAAAATCGATCTATTCTAGAAGAATCGAATAGAATCGTCATACCAGCGTCGCTGGGAAATCGGTTGTCGATGCTGGTTGGCTGGGGCCTTACTTGGTTTGGCTAGCTTCGCTTGCCTTGGCACTGGCGTCGGTTCGTTTTACATCTTGGCGTTGATTGGTTGACGCGCGGCGTCATCACGCGCATGCGTGGACGCGTATAATTTTCTCCACCACTCGAATAGTCGGCGGGCGATGTGGTCTCAAGTGGAACGCAATCCAGGCGCGTACGAACCCCATTCCTACCCGTTCCACTAGCTTTTCGCCCACGAAGCCCACAACCGCTTGTAAGCAAGTGGAACGGCAAATCAGTACGGTCGTGGACCGGTCGCTTTGGGCCCAACTGGAACGCACCCTTTATAAATCCTGATTTGCTACATCTACAATTCGATCGCCTCAGGTCTGTTAGAAAGCAAACTTCATTCACATTTGCGAACACAGATCTTGACGGAATTAATTTTGACGCGAACCAAGCGTATTTAATCATATCTTCAAAAATTGGAGCAGGCAGTTGGTGGTGTATAAGAGAATGAATTTTAATTGCATCTTCTCGCGAAGATAAATGTTCATTTTTCTGTAGGACATCGACCGCATTTTGTATTTTTTTAATAAAATTCTTCATCTGCCTAAAGAAATAGACGTCCAATGGTTGGCAAAACGGTGTGCAGTGTGAGGGAATAACTGCTATTTTGGAGCTGTTGTATTTTCGGATGCGTTTGTCGATTGTTTGTAAAAAAATAAAAGAAACACATGCCATAAGCTACCGAAATAATCGGCATTGCATTAGTGGCAACAAGAAGCATTCTAGTTTTCTCAAAGTTTTGTGAAACGTGCGATTTCTAACGGTGAATAAAAAAGTGGTGTCTGCAGAATGGCAACGAGACAAGCAATAGTGCAAGATTTAACAAGTGGAGCTTCCACCGAAACCATCTTCGATAGAAAATACGACTACGCGTTCCTGGCCTTCTATGACAAAGACGACATTGCGAACAGCTTGAAAATTTGTTGCGGAATTTTAGAGTCACTGAATATTATCACAGGACCAGCGAAAGAACCCGTATCGGAAAAATCGATAGCTATAGGCGAAAAAATGGCTAAAGCTATCATCGAAGTATTAAAAGAAATGGATTTTCACGAACAAGAGGAATTATTTTTCTGTAACGAAGATATTCCAGGAGAAGATAAAGAAAATATAGTGCCAGGAGCCGTTTCAAGTGCAAGTGCAGCGTCGAGCACTTCATCTGACAATGAAATAGATATGGACGTCGAATATGAACCGGATAGCAAAGCGATAAAATCCGATTCGCCTCTGAAAAGGCAAAAGAAACAGAAAGAGATAGAATTTATTTTAAAAAATAAAATAAAATACATTTAAATTTGGTTTCGCCAAGAAACGGGAAGAAATGAGGAAATAGGAAAAAAGTTGAAAATAGGCACTCCGACTCTATCGCCCATAACTTTATTGTTTGTGCATGGATTTTGATCAAGTTAGGCTTGTTTTCTTCGTAAAAGTGAGCGCTCTACGTAAAAAATAAGAAACTGGACGCCACATGACAATTTCTGTCTTTCAGGCTACGTAGTGAATTTTCGATTTCAATTTCGCCCCCAAAACATTACATTTTTCTTAAGTTTCGTTCGAATCCGTCTAAACTAATGATCCGATTGCAAAACACTGTAGAAATGAATTGTATGCAACTTAATTACCTTTAATTTAAGATTCATCGCGATCAAATCGGTCAACTCTAACGCGAGATATGGCCTAGAACGTCGGGTCGTCTTCTTAAAAAATTACCAAAATATTCATTGGACAATATCTCAAAAACGTATCCATAGGATTTTGTCTCATGTCGATTTTTGAGTTTAGGGGATCACCTTACATAAGAATTTCATAGTGGACCCTGGATCAAAAATAATTTTTCGGATTTTGTAAACTAGTGTAATCGAAGCGCAAAATGATGCTGTGACTGAATTTACCCTTAATTCTGTCCCGTGTAACGTTCTCGAACGAGACGTTGCCGTTCTTACAGGAGTTTTCACAAGTAGAGCGGTTTACCTGTGAATTTGTAGGATTTGGTTCGGGTGGCGTGCGATTAAGAAATGAATTTCAAGATACTAGAGTCCTTCCTTTAACAATACGTAACAAAGATTTATTCAAATAAATGGTTGAGACACTAGGTCTATAATGAACATATACTCGAGCTCATTTAAGAAGGAACTGAATTCGCGCATGTAGAATTCGCTCATTGGCTCCGAGGGAGCGTTTGTTTGTGGTGTAGCCAATAGTAACTTGTTTCATCGCCAACATGTGCAGAACCGATCTAAACTCGTCGATCGGCAAGTTCCTTCTTAAATGAGCTCGAGTATAAATGATAGTGGTTTTGACAATTAAACGGACGTCTGTACGTAACGACGTATCGCAAGTGTTCGGTTTTAACGCTAGGTCGGTAATAAGATTTAGAGTAGTTTTTAGGTTATGACGCTAAGTCGGCAATAGAGTTTGTTCAGTTGGTGACGCTAGGTCGATTAGTAAGAATATTGAAACTAGGAGTAAATTGTTATAACGCTAACTAAATATTAATTATATCTAAATGAACAAGGTTTGCGACACTAGGTCGGATATGATATATAATACAAGAGTTTGACGCTAGGTCTTTTGGTTTTAGTGGTGAAGATCTCTTTCTCGAAGAGTCGTTTTGGCTTTGGGTGCTTATAAGCTGGCCCCACGCTGTGGTAGTGGTATAGGCTTAGGTTAGATGAGGAGCTAATTAATGCTACCTCGGGAAGATTTTGAGGGGGCTAACTAAAGCGACCTCGGAAGGATTTTGAGGGGGCTAGTTAAAGCGACCTCGGAAGGATTTTGAGGGGGCTAGTTAAAGCGACCTCGGAAGGATTTAGGTAGTAGGTTAAGGAGATACTCAGACTTTTCCCAAACTAGGGGGCTAGTTAAAGCGACCAAGATTTGGTAGGTTCGGTGGCAGAACCAAGTCTGCCTTTCAGCTGCCGGCGGGCCGGTATTTATACCGGGTGCTGACTGGGCCTGCGCCAATCACAAGCCTGCGCGATTTTGCGCACCAATGAAAATTAGCTTCCGGTTCGCGCCACTCGCGTACGTCGCTCAGAATATTTGGCGTCCGGTTGTTCGTATGATATGCGCACGCGCGCTTGGCTCGCTCGCGGCGCTGACTCTGTTGCTTGAATCGGCGGCTACGCGCATGCGTTGCTCGTCACTATCGCTTCTAGCGCGCTGTTTGAAACGTTTTAGCACGCGTTATACACTATCTTACATTTAATATAAAGAAATTAACAATGAATACTAGAATTAAGGAAAAAATTTATGGCGGCAGGTAGCGGTACGTTACACCCGTGATAATTTGTAAGTTATAATATTAAAAATTATCTGAAGTCATTCCCGATGCAAATAATCTTTGTAAAAAGAATTGAGATCCTCATAAAAAACTTCAAAAAAGTAAAAAAATTACGCCAAGTACATGAAATCAAATAAATATAAAAAAATATGTGAAATCAAAATGAGCTGCAAGTACATAACGGAGCTTTCGAACTGCGCTTAAGATGACACAACTTCATATACACAACTAAAATGCTGTGTTCATACATTTCATTACTCATATCGCGGACATTTTAATTAATGTATCAAAAAGAATCCCATTTAAAAACATTGTCGTAAATAAATTAATAGCTTTACAAAATTAATGATATAAAAAAATTGCGCCACTTATAACAATGGCTATGTATACAAAGAAAAAATGTATTAAATAATATTAAGCAGATTTATTTTTATACAAATAAATATTTCAATACGAATAAATATTTTATTCAAAATACTTGGCGCTGCGAAACCGAAAGAAATGTTAATTGTCTTAGTATTAGTAATTTACAATAACTCCCTTACAATCTAAAATACATAAACATATAAATACACATATTAGAAACGCAGCAAATTTATTCTACATATATTTAATTCTAATATCATACGTAGCATATGCACACGCACACGCACACATGCACACATGCACGAACGCACGCCCAAGAAAGAAAGAAAAAGATTTAATGCAATTTATACATATTTATTCAGTTTAGCAACACCAGTTCGGGGCGCAGCGCCAAGTATTTTGAATAAAATATTTATTCGTATTGAAATATTTATTTGTATAGAAATAAATCTGCTTAATATTATTTAATACATTTTTTTCTTTGTATACATAGCCATTGTTATAAGTGGCGCAATTTTTTTATATCATTAATTTTGTAAAGCTATTAATTTATTTACGACAATGTTTTTAAATGGGATTCTTTTTGATGCATTAATTAAAATGTCCGCGATATGAGTAATGAAATATATGAACACAGCATTTTAGTTGTGTATATGAAGTTGTGTCATCTTAAGCGCAGTTGGAAAGCTCCGTTATGTACTTGCAGCTCATTTTGATTTCACATATTTTTTTATATTTATTTGATTTCATGTACTTGGCGTAATTTTTTTACTTTTTTGAAGTTTTTTATGAGTTTAAATTACCCTGCTGCAACTGCCAGTCAGAACCGCATTGAAAAATTTTCAATCCGGTTTAGGTCGGTTTTCTTCCCGTAAAATACGGATTGAACAGGACGAAAAATATTTTCTATCAGTTTCAATCCGGATATGTATGTAAAACCTCGATGGTATCTATCTGTATTTCCTAGCACAATTTGTCGTCGGTTCTAGTCGGATCTACACGTACAGTTTATAACCTGTTTGAATTTGGAAATCCAGATCCAAACCATTACGGAATCTATTGGTCTTTTCAAGTTATTTTTCTACCTGTTTTTACCCACTTTTGCACATCATAAATGGGTATGAAAAGGCACGGATTTTCAAATGATATTAACTCAAATTTGTATGTGTTTCGAACTGGAAGTACGGATCAAAAATCGGATCGTAATCATCAACTTTTCCAAGCTATTTTACTACCTGTGTAAAGGATGGTACACTGAGGGCGACAATGGGTTTAATAGTTAGAGGTAGTGATTTATTAAATATAGTGACTGGTCTATACACGTCTTGTTTCGACTCGACTCTTTTGTCCGACTACTGCGTACGTGCCTCGATCCGCGTGCGAATCCCGAGCATCGGCGATCGCTACCGAATGTCGGTCGCTGCCGAAACAATCGCTGTTATTAGGCATTTTTGGCGGACGCTGTTACTACGCGTCTCCTTCGCACTCCCGGGCCTACGTGACGGCTTGGTGACCGTCTCACACACACTCTTACACCTGGTTTTATTTGTATTGGCATTACATTTACGATGCTATAACGATACGTAATATACCATTTATTTTGTTCAGAATTTTATTTGGAAATGCAGATACAAATTTTCATTTAATCTATAAGTACAGTATTGTCTCCGTATATCTTAGAGCATATAAACATGGAGGAAGCATGCAATAGGAAAAAATGTAGACGGCGATAGAAAGAGAAACATATACAGGAGGGACACCCCCTCTCTCTCTAGCGCCAGGGGCGGCAGCGCTTTTTATTGAAGGTCCATAATGGAGCCCTAACAAAAGTTAACTCAAAGTAAATACAACCCTAAGTACCCGAGAGGTTATAGTTACTACCAAACTTTAATTACAAATGACGCGTAAAGTTCAGAACTGCTTGGCATGTTTTTTGAAGCATAAAACTGTGAATAATAAATAAATCTTAATATAAACTATCATAATAAATAAAATATAACCTAACGGGCATCGGTAACCGTGTATATTTCGAGTGTTATAAACCATCATAATAAATAAAATATGCCAAAAATTTGTTGCGTTCCCGATTGCAGATTGCGAAGCGACCATTTTACAGCTCGTAATATAAGTTTTCATAAGTAAATACAAAAAAGGTTTAAACGTTTAAAGGTTAACTGTTGTACTTTAATGCTTAATTTTTTAAAATTATTGTAGAATTCCTGCAAACAAAATTTCAAAAAAGAACTGGGAGAAAATATTTGAAACTAATTTTAATTTAACATTAAAAAATAAATATTCCTACGTTTGCAGTTTGCATTTTGAGCCGAAATGTTTTTATTTTGCTGGTTCGAGTAAATTGATAAGATTAAAAGAAGGATATTGTCCAACATTGTTCTCAAGTTTGCAGCACAATGAAGTGTAAGTATTATCTACCAAAACAGCCCTGTCCAATATTCTTACGTTTGCAGTTTGCATTTTGAGCCTAAATGTTTTTATTTTGCTGGTTCGAGTAAATTTATAAGATTAAAAAATGCCAAGCAGTTCTGAACTTTACGCGTCATTTGTAATTAAAGTTTGGTAGTAACTATAACCTCTCGGGTACTTAGGGTTGTATTTACTTTGAGTTAACTTTTGTTAGGGCTCCATTATGGACCTTCAATAAAAAGCGCTGCCGCCCCTGGCGCTAGAGAGAGAGGGGGGTGCCCCTCCTGTATATGTTTCTCTTTCTATCGCCGTCTACATTTTCTCCTATTGCATGCTTCCTCCATGTTTATATGCTCTAAACCGTATATGCTCGATTTTATACACGCGATACAAGCTTGTCGCTATCCCCACCACTTTTGTCTCACTCTTGTCCGGCGAAGGCCAGAGGGAGATGGAACGCGTTGCGTGCGCGACGGGCACGAGCGTTATGACTGCTCGACGCATGCGCGCGACCATCGCGCACGCCCGTCGCGCACGCAAAGCGTTCCATCTCGCTCCCCCCTTCGGCCAGAAAGAAGCGAGAAACGAACACTTGGAATTAGGACTCTACAGAATATATGCTCACCGCCGGTCCTGAGCAGCGAGCAAATACGGAGACTGTCTTCGCCCAGAGCGAACATTAAATTTTCCGGCGCTGGGGCGACTCGAAGGGAAGGTGATTCAACGACACGACCTCTTGAAGATTGGTACAAGTTTATTCTCCAGTGGTCAATTCGGCCACTGGACGTCACACACACTGATACAATTAGACGGCACACTATTATACAGTGAACGCGTGGGCGTTTTGCGACTGTGGGTCGCAGGACGAGCTATCTCGCAAACGGCGCAAAAGCCAAAGGTGCGTGCGTGTCACGACGGAGATGCTTGCTGACCTTTTCCAAAACTGTCTGTCGCGTGTTACCGCGAGGAGTCTTTTTTACAGGCGGTCGCCGGACGAGCGCCTAAAAACAAGGGCGTTTATCTAAAAACGACGGTGCCTGCTGCCTCAGCTGACTCATCAGCCGTTTACCTGAGTCAAGGTGGAGTTTCCTGGCCGCGATCCGGCGGCGGCGGCACAGCGGCCGCGGCCGGTGGCCCGTGGCGGCGGCCAGACTCCGACCGCGCAGCGTTCAGGGTCCCACTTTGGTTCAAGCGCACTTGAAAGGGTCTACGGCTAAGGATTCATACCTGATTCAGAAATAAAATAATTTTTTATTCTTTATCGTTTCGATATGGAAATGACACCATTGGATTCTTTATGTTTTTGCGATGAAAATTATATGAAATTTCATGTAAATCGGACTATTATTAGCGAAGACAACTTGAAATGATAAAAATTAATTTTTCATGAAATTTCCTTCATATGGTCCGAATTGTGTCGTTCGTGGTGTCAATTTCATCGGTGAAATATAAGGAATTCATTGACGTCATTTTCACAAAGATCCAATGGGAAATGCGGAAATCATGGACATTTCTGACTTTTTAATGGTATTCGAATCCTTTCGAGGGTCGAAAGCCTTAAAATTCGGTGAGGCACTGCTAGTGATTGCCCTCGTCACGGCCTCCATCGAGTTAGGTAAACGACAAACAGCGGTGGTCGTTTCGTCGAACCCTATTCTGTCGTGCTTATTATCAGTAATATTCACCAAGTCCACCCACCAATACGCCTCGCGGAAAGGCACAGGAAGAAAAGTGGTATACTTTATACAACACTAGTACTGTATCTGAATAAAAAGATAAAAAGTTTAAAATATCTTCGTTTGTATTGCAATGAGATTATTTTGAGCGTACAATATTTCTGCACTTTCCATGGTAATATAGGTATATTTATCAAATTGTTCTACTTTTATTGGAATTATTGACATCATTTTTTTAAATAACGTCAATCCTTCGTATGTATTGTACCTATATTAATACTTTCTATTATGAACTTTCTTAATTATCTATTTCTTGAGATTCAGCCTCGCTGTGCGACATAGAATACAGATAATTACTCCATTATTGGTAAATATTGCCAAATCTTGTTTTCGCAGTTGCAAAGCCAAATAGATATTGATTATATAACAAAAAGAAATTTACTCGGAAGTTTCCGGAGGGTAACTAAAAAGCCGATAATTGCTGATATTCCTTCAATGGGTTTCTTACGGAAATGTACTGTATGTAACTAATTGTTTGCTGTTGCTTACCAAAAACGATACTACTCATTTCGGTTCTCAAAAAATTTATATCATCACGATTTAAAAGACTCGATTCAAAATTTTCCACCAGAAAAAACATACAAACTTTGACACGTGTTTACACACAGATCAGACGTATGTAGTTGCCACGATATTTTTCCATTTTTTTAGGAGCTCATATTATTAGTTTACAATATATAAAAAAAATCATAATCCCATAACTTTCGAATTCTGCCTTGTTTCCTTATTTTTGGAATTCTGTCCCACTGTGGCGTAGGATCGCAGCGCGGCCGCGGCTATGACTCCTCCAAGAGGAGTCACGCGATTTGCCACCGTGGCGAGCCGCGCGGCTAGTAGATTCCGCCATCATGGCGGAAAACAGACACTCATCGCATTATGTTGCGTCTTGAGTAGCCTAGGTTGCTGTTGTAGCAGACGGGCGGCCGCCGCCGCTTGAAAACCCGGCTAGGAAAACGGTTACATGCATCTCCATAAAGGTGGGATCTCCTACCCGCGATTGGTCGCAGCGATTTGACCCAACGACTGGCCCTAAAGGTGGGATCTCCTACCCGCGATTGGTCGCTGCGATTGGTCGCAGCGATTTGACCCAACGACTGGCCCTAAGCTGAATCTCCTTGCCTGCGACCAGGGGTGTGCTCGGGACGGGCCGGAAACTTTCGGGCGAGATCGGGCGGGGTCCCAAGACTCGATTCGGGCTACAAGCATAGCCGCCATGAGCGGGCAATATGATTTCAGGTCGGCTCGGTAAAACTCGGACGCAATCGGACGATATCGTTACCAGTAATAATAAATCAAAATTATTACCCGAGAACATAGAAAAATGATGTTTCTTACACGTTAATTTGAAATAATAAAATATTCGCCTTTCTGTATATTGTTGTTACTATGAAACATCAAGGAAATATTTCTTTCTGTATGCTTATAGTTGTTCATACGTTTTCTATTTTAAATCTGAACCTATCCCGAAAAAGATAATACCCCATATATCCCCTTTACATAAAGTACTAAGTATGCAGTATATTTTATTAAGATTTTAAAATATTGTCGATATAAAAATAGTCTTCTTCCCAAGTTCTGAACATGGTATTTATTTATGTCCATATACGTACTTAAATAAATACCATGTTCAAAACTTGGGAAGAAGATTATTTTTATATCGACAATATTTTAAAATCTTAATAAAATATACTTCATACTTAGTACTTTATGTAATGGGGATATATAGGGTATTATCTTTTTCGGGATAGGTTCAGATTTAAAATAGAAAACGTACGAACAACTATAAGCATACAAAAAGGAATATTTCCTGGATGTTTCATAGTAACAACAATATACAGAAAGGCGAACATTTTAAAAATGAGCGGAACCTTTGAAGTCTTTACTTGACCTTGTCATTTAAACTGGTTGTCTATTCTTTGCTTGTAGCCCGAATCGAGTCTCGGGATCCCGAAACTGTCGGGATTTCGAGCAATACGAAAGTATCGGGGCTCCGCCCGAAATTTTCCGACCGTCTCTCGGGGCCAGGAACCCGAGCCTCGGGACGATCCGCACACTCCTACCTGCGACCAAGTCCACTGCCACAGTGGGGCAGAATCCCAAGAAAGAAGGAAACGAATCAGAATTCAAAAGTTGTGGGAGGATTATGTATTTTTATATATTTATAATAATAATAATAATAATAAATCGTGTTTATTCTTTTATAATATTTGATACAACGCAGTGGAGGTAGAAACGCAAAGTACAGAATGGGCGAGGCTCAGCGTCGCTGTTATTCATGCCTGACCCGAATATTTCTTGTAAGCTAATAATATGAGCTCCTAAAAAAGGTGAAAACCCAAAAAGAAGCCAGAAATAAAGATTTTAAAAATTATAGAAAAAATTGTAGCTCAAAATATTCTATCCTCCCAATGGCCCACCATCTCTCACATCTTAATACGTCAGCGCGTGCGTTTGTTTTAATATTCCAACGCGTGTTTATATTCGAGAGATACGAGATCGGTCTCGAATTTGTCCTGAGGACGAAGCAGGCCTCATCACGCGCAGTCAGTGGACCACCCCTTTTCTTCCTGTGGCTCTCCGCGAGGCGTACATCATGGAACTTCGCGCGTGTGTCGATAGGAACACTGCACTTTCCATGGCATATTTATCAAATTCTTGTAGTTTTATTGGAAGTATTGACGCTAATTAATGACGATTTTCTGAAATAACGTCAAACTTATATATTAACACTTTTAGTACCAATTTCCTTAATAATATTCAGCATTTTTAAATTGCAAAATACAGGATGTTGCATTTTTTCCCATTTTTGGGGATTTACCCCCACTGTGCGACATAGAATACACGTATTTAATCCATAACTGAAAAATATTCGCGAATGCTTTTTCCGCAGTAGCAAGCTCTAGATTATGTTGATTAGAATGTAACGTCCTGGGTTGCCGGTCCTCAGGACGTGGAGGGAGTTCTTGCCCCGTCGCCTCCGGACGTAACCCTAACACCTAAGGCCGGCGGGGTTACGTCGCAATGGAGTACTGTGCGGGGCCGGTGGATCGGCTTTTTGAAGGATCGAGGAGAAAAGAGAGGTGTGTTTCGTCTTGGGGCCGCCAGTTAGACTCATCAGTAGGGCTATAACTGACGGCCCTGCCCTAGACACACACGGGGACACAGAGGATATAATTTCGGAACTTGTATATATATGAATGTTTGAAGGATTTAGGACTAGCGAGAGAAAGATTGGAGAGACCTCTGGTGACGCTCGTTGACACTAAGTCGTGTGGTGGGGTCGGGACGTCACAAGAAAACAAACAAAAAATTTGTTCAGAAGTTCCCGGAAGTGGAACTAAAAAAGGGATGATTGCTGACAATTTTTCAATCGGTTTCTTATGGAAGAAAACTGTATGTAACTAATTATTTGCTATTACTTAACAGAATCGACACTACTTATTTTGGGGCCCCAAAAATTGTTTTCTTTTACATTACCAAAAATTAAAAGACTCGATTTAAAATTCTGCACGAAAAATACATACAATCACAGACATGTGTTTACACACAGATCAGAAGTAGGCGTCATGATATTTTAACCGTTTTTAGGTGCTTATTTTACTAGTCTACAGGTAACATAAAAATACATATCTTTTGAATTCTGACTTCTTTCCTTATTTCTCGGGATTCTGTCACACTGTGGCAATGGGTCGCAGTGCGACTGGCCGCTAGACTCCCTCCGGGAGGAGTATGGCGACTGGTGGTCGCAGTGCCTAGCCTGCGACTAGGTATAATGGGAAACAGACCTCCTCGCATTGTGTTGCCTCTCGTGTAGCCTAAGGTCGGTATCAGATATATTGGCCGGTGAGTTTCGTGAGGGGTATTCTCCCACCATACCGCTTGCCTGCTCGATGCTCCTTTTCTCAACGTTCTCGCTCTCTCTCTGATCGTCAGATGGTGGTGGTTGATTTCTCCTCGATCGCTGATCGGGAAAACAAACTCACCGGCCAATATATTTGATACCGACCTTAGGCTGGTACTCAAACAGACTCGCGTCAGGCTCCTACGTCTGGCGCATACCCGACGATCGCAGTCGCATGTAGGAGAACGGATACATGTTTTCCCATTGCACCAGTATACTGCGACCAGTCGCTGCGACCAATCGCGGGTCGGAGATCCCACCTTAAGAGCGGTGCTTACGATTTGGCCGCCAGCCGCGGCCGCTGTGCAACCGCCGCCAGATCGCGGCTAGGAAACTCCACCTTCAGAGGGCACTCGCTTGACCGCGCGGCGAAGCTTGCTCTACGCGGCCGCAACAGAGACAATACTGTAATTAGATGCAATTTTGGGATCAGTATGAAATAGTAGAATTTGGAGAGCTATTGATAAAATTTTAATAATTTTAACATAGTATTATATTTACACAATATAAACACAAAATATAAAATGAAAAACACTTATGTAAAAAATAGAAAAATCAATACAATATGTTAATTTCCTGAATTTGAGTCGAAAATTCATAAACAAAAGCGTTGTCTTCGTCGTTTTCTTCGTCATTTTGTTCGCGTTGATTCTTCTCTTGTTCACATTCCTCTTCATAGCTGTCCTGTTGATTGTACTCCTGTTCACACTCCTATTGTTCATAGCTGTCCTGTTGATGGTTTTCTTGGTCATAGTTCTCCTGCTGCTCATCATCGTCCATTTCTTCTGATATGTTGCCACTTTTTTTTTGCAGCGTGGTGGACGATTCAAATCAGATATTTTGGAGCTAATAATACTCCCAACTCGGCGCAACCATAAATCTATTTCGATTTCGTTGCATTTCAGCATCTCAAGATAATATTTGAATATATCTAAAATAAGTATATCAATAATAATATTAATTGTTATTGAAAGCAGTTGACAAAAATCCGTTTGGATTTTCTCGCGTTGTACACGACGGCATCATAGGTGCACTTCGATAACCAAATACCTTGTCCGACGTGTATCTAAAACGTATACAAAATTTCTTATTATAAACACATACAAAATTAAAAGTGTTTTAGAAATATTGATTCACAATTATCAGAATTGCATATCAGAAAATACAATACTGCGGAATTCAATAACTAAATAACATACATGTATCATGCGTACCAAGCTGTTAGATTTTCTTAAGAATCCCACGGAGGGAAAGTTTTGTAATAAATTTTCCTGGGTTTCGCGTGACGCCGCTTCAATATCTATAAGCCAATAATTGAAAGTGTAAAAGTTATTTTATAAAATATGAAACAACATTTTAATTAATTCACCACTTGAGAAACCATATACTATACAAACCTCCACTTTGCTCAAAAAAGTTTATTACATGGCGTTGTAAATCCATGTTTAGCTTAGTAGTTTCAGTCAGCATTTCCTGCAGCTCCTGATTCTTCTTCGTCAAGAATTTTATTTTTTATTGGCTAGCTTGTAATTTTTTTTCCTTTTCCAAGCATTTACTTTGACAATCTTTTAGTTGTAACTTCATATTGAGGTACTCGGACATCATTGGTAGCTTTCTGCTTTCTTCCATACAATCTGAATTTTTGGCTTGTATATTTTTTTTTCATTCCCTTTGTTATTCTAAATCCACAAAATTTTGTTCAATAAAAAATTTAGTACACAACTTTTCGTAATATTCATGAATATATATGATAAACACTTACATTATCGGATGCATGTAGTGGACGCGCATCTGCATTTCTTCCAGAACTACAACATCCCCCAACTTCCTCATGTGATTTTTCCTAAAACATAATTTGACGATGTCAGAAGTGACGCGCGCAGATTATTTAATATTTATGAACGTTGCGAAAGCCCATGCTAATATTAAAGAATCTAGAGACGCGGTAGCGTCTCGACGCCAAGTACATGAAAAACACCCTGTATATATGTATGTCGATGTCGCTACCGTCTACCTTTACTCGTCACGGAGCCATTCTAACCTAATTCTGACATTTATACATTAATATCTCATCACGCCTGCAAAATTTTGTAAATTTAAAGCAATTTGTCTTATGTAAACCGCATATCGGCTTTCGAACAAGACCAATTTCAATAAAATCGGTCCACGCATGACAGAGATATCATAATATCGTCTCATGGATCAGTCGAAACCGGTAGATTTTAGATTTTTCTTCTCCAAGCCAAATTTTCGTCCACATAATACGTATCTTCATAAAAAACTTCAAAAAAGTAAAAAAATTACGCCAAGTACATGAAATCAAATAAATATAAAAAAATATGTGAAATCAAAATGAGCTGCAAGTACATAACGGAGCTTTCGAACTGCGCTTAAGATGACACAACTTCATATACACAACTAAAATGCTGTGTTCATACATTTCATTACTCATATCGCGGACATTTTAATTAATGTATCAAAAAGAATCCCATTTAAAAACATTGTCGTAAATAAATTAATAGCTTTACAAAATTAATGATATAAAAAAATTGCGCCACTTATAACAATGGCTATGTATACAAAGAAAAAAATGTATTAAATAATATTAAGCAGATTTATTTCTATACAAATAAATATTTCAATACGAATAAATATTTTATTCAAAATACTTGGCGCTGCGAAACCGAAAGAAATGTTAATTGTCTTAGTATTGGTAATTTACAATAACTCCCTTACAATCTAAAATACATAAACATATACATACACATATTAGAAACGCAGAAAATTTATTCTACATATATTTAATTCTAATATCATACGTAGCATATGCACACGCACACATACGCACATGCACGAACGTACGCCCAAGAAAGAAAGAAAACGATTTAATGCAATTTATACATATTTATTCAGTTTAGCAACACCAGTTCGGGGCGCAGCGCCAAGTATTTTGAATAAAATATTTATTCGTATTAAAATATTTATTTGTATAAAAATAAATCTGCTTAATATTATTTAATACATTTTTTTCTTTGTATACATAGCCATTGTTATAAGTGGCGCAATTTTTTATATCATTAATTTTGTAAAGCTATTAATTTATTTACGACAATGTTTTTAAATGGAATTCTTTTTAATGCATTAATTGATATATCCGCGATATGAGTAATGGAATGTATGAACACAGCATTTTAGCTGTGTATATGAAGTTGTGTCATCTTAAACGCAGTTTGAAAGCTCCGTTATGTACTTGCAGCTCATTTTGATTTCACATATTTTTTTATATTTATTTGATTTCATGTACTTGGCGTAATTTTTTTACTTTTTTGAAGTTTTTTTATGAGAATACATATATACGCGATACACGTGTAACATTCAGCTGTCCGGGGACGACCAGGGGGTGGACAGTATTATAGGTTTCATGCAGAAACATAGTTCATCTCATTTTGCGTCTGCGCTAGATGGCGCAGCGTTTCGTCCCTCCCACGCCCCTCACTTGTTCCGAGGAAGGTTGCGTTTGTCTTCGTTGGTCTTCCGGTCTTGCCAGGTCTTCCTTGCTCATCCTTGACTGGCGCCACTGACGCTACCTAAGACGCCCACTAACGCCGACATTGGTCGCCATTGTATATTTTTGAATTTAAATTGTATTAATTGTATTGTGTTTAAGTCTGATTTCAGGTAATTGTGCAGAGAAAATGGATACAAAGCGGATTTCCAAGGACAAGGGAAAGGTTGCTGTCCAGAATTGTCCATCAACACGACAGGAACATTCTCATCGGTTCCCAAAATCTACAATAATCGCTTCACGATGGATTGAAGCAGCGCGTAGTCCGCGATTGATAGGTTTAACTCCCAAGCAGGTTCACGATAATCGGTATGTAATTTGTCATTTACATTTTCATCCCCAGGATTCCCAATGCAGTATACGGAGAAAACTGAAGGAAGGAACTGTACCTTCCTTGTTGCTGCCTGAGGAAACGGATAGCAGTTCATCATCAGCGGAAATTGACGAGAAGATTGATGTGGACAGGAAGGAAGATTCATCCCATGGAATTACTATTACTCCATCAAGTGCAGATTTTTCTCCAATTACATTTCGGGATTCGTATCAAAAATCAACAGGGAGTAATTCTGATAGGCAAACTTGTTCCTTAGTAGCCGTCGAATCTGGTAACTCTATTTTTGCAACAACGCCGAAATCTACCGTATGTAAATTTTCCAGGATAGAAAGCGTTAATGTACTTCCTGGACCCAGTTCGCAAGACGAAAATGTACATGAGGTCACAACAGCTGGACCTTCGAAACGCTTGATATGGAAACGGGAACGTTTAGATGGCAGCACACAAAAAATGTATGAGGCCGTGCTACAAGCGAGGAAAAAAATGGATAATTATAGGACCAAAAGCTTACGGTATTGTTCTGAACATTTGTTACAGGCATTTTCAATTTGAAACTAAACACGAAAGTTCTTAAAAAATAAACAAATTAATATATTTTAGATGTGCAAATCGTTTGAAGAAAGTTCTGAATGCGCAGACCGAGGAATTCATAAAAAATATAGATGATCTTAGTTCACTGCAGTGTGACTTTGTCAATATGATCATCAGGAATGCAGGTAAACGTAAGCATGGGCGCCGCTACACTTCAGACGAAAGGCTCCTATGCCTTTCGATCTATAAGAGATCGGCGTCCGCATATAGATATTTGTGTAGTTTTCTTCCACTTCCAGCCCCAAGAAGAGTTCGCCAGCTGCTCAGTCACATTCGCTTGGATTGCGGTGTGACACAAACAATAAAGGATTGTTTAAAGGAAATGGCCAACCGCATGATGGACCCACTAGATAAGGTATGTATACTCATGTGGGACGAAGTAGCATTAAAACTAAACGTGCAGTATTGTGCCGAAAAGGATAAACTTGTTGGCCTGGAGGATTGGGGCACAAATCGTACCGCAAAGTATGCAGACCACGCGTTGGTCTTCATGCTGCGAGGTATACAAACCGGCTGGAAAGTCCTGGTCGCGTACAATTTTTGTACGGCTCAAACAACCCACGGACAATTGATTTACTGTATCAAGGAGGTTGTCCGAGCGGTTACTGAAGCCGGTTTTATAGTAACAGCAACAGTATGCGACCAAGGCTCCTCCAATATAAAGGCTATTAAAACAATGCAGCAAGATACGGACAAAATTCGAAACCAGAAAGGAATTAAAAAATGTAAGTATCTTTTTTGATTACGTACTTTATCTTCTTTCAAATACGTGTCTGTATTTGACTAATGACAATACTTCTTTCACAGATTGGACTATCCTCATCGACAACGTAGAATTTATTCCGTTGTACGATGTTCCACACGTGCTGAAGTGCATGCGGAACAATTTTTTGAATAAACATATCGAAATCGATTTTGATGCACATCTGAAGGATGAGGATAGAAAAGTGGCATCTTGAAACCACATTATTACGGCCTATGAAATCGATGTGCATGGCGATTTAATTGAGCGGCACGTGCCAGACTTAACGGAACAGCATGTTTATCCTGGGAAAATCAATAAAATGAAGGTCAAACATATGATGCAGATTTTCAGTAAAAAGATGTTCTGTTTCGTCGACCTCCTTGCAAAAGCAAGTGGTAAGTTTTGTTATTTCTTTCATTTGGTATTACGATTTATCTCCCCCCATAAACGTTTGTGTACCTTGTACTAATGCCTTCAATAAATGTGACATTTATTAATTTCCTCTTTCCATCTTAGGACCGATGAAGACGAGTATTGGAGACAGGAAGATGCCAGCTGAGGGAATCCATACAGCGTACTTCCTTCAGTTAATGAATGGAATTGCAGACGGGACAAATGGTGTCCATTACGGAGATGATCACCCCAAAAGGATACCGTGGTCTGCGGAAAGCTACCACACTGAATTCTTCGCGACCGCAAGACAACAATTGAGAAGCATAAGATTTATTCATTCTGAAACTAAGAAACCAGTTACAACAGATATTCCATGCCTACAGAATCTCATAAATACTTTGCAGGGTTTCGAATTATTATGGGCTAAGTTAGAAGGAATGGGTTTTGACAATTTCGCGACGAGGACCATCAACCAGGATCCAATAGAAATTTTTTTTGGCAATGTAAGGAGCCATGATTTTCGATCAAATAAGCCAACCTGCTACCAATTTGAGGCCATTTATAAGTCCTTATTAATAACCAATTTGACTTCAAAACACTCGCCAGGATATAATTGTGAGGACGATAGCGGAGCCTTTCTTCTGCCACAGTACAACACGTTACTTAGTGGAACTGGATATTTACCAGACGAGGAGGACGACGAGGAAACCAATGAGGTTCAGGATAAGGAAGAAGTACCCCTTAAGAGTATCGAAGGAACTAAAATTAATAATTCTGCTGATATTATTAAAAGTATTAAGAAAAGCCTACCTGCATTAATAATATGTAGAGAATGTTTTCACTCTTTCCAGATACAGTCATCAAAGAGGCAAGGAACTACATGTTTTACGGATCAGCATATACTTGCAAAACGTCATTTAGGAAAAATGATTAGCAATAAAATCTCGCACCAAAGAATAGGCAAGAAGTTGCAACGGATGATCCCACGTATACTAAAATTTAATTTTTGGAAGTGCAGAGAGCATAAACCACAAGTACTCAAGACATTCGCCGAAATATGCGTGAAGAAGTATATAGAAGATGTGGCAACCTATATAAACAAAGTTTTGAGAGGCCGAGTTATTCCGCAAAACAAGCAACTTTGTATACCAATTAAGCTAGCACAGGAGTGCTATAAGAAAACCGTACGCAAAGGAACGTAAAATGGGAAATGGATCCGTTTATTTTATTATCTTATATAAAGGTAAGTTGGTTTCATAGTCTAACCGACTTCAAATTATTCGTATTTCTAATCTATATTTTTCTGATCTAGGGTCTCCTTGGGGTTTTAGTCGGTTAGAGCCCGACACTACTCCGTCCCTTCTTCTGGGGGCGGAGTGTCCGTTCTGGATTTCCCCAAGAAAAAAAAAAAAAAGTTTGTAATATTAATGATTAAATAATGTTGATTTATATGGTCCAGCAGGATGTGTTAGAAAAAGGCCGGCCCCCTTTTTATCCCGGCACTTCAAATCGAAATATGGACCCCTTAACCTAATTAATTGTATAATTATAACACGAGTTAATATGTACACATTGGGTGCGCTCAGCCGACACAACCGGTGAGTAACCGGTGAGTAATCTTACTAGATTTTACTCTGAACTTACTCGTTCATTGGTCGATGCGAGTAAAATCTAGTGAAATCACTCACCGGTTGTGTCGGCTGAACGCAGCCATTGATGCCTTTTCTGAAAGTTATCGACGCGTGCAAAGAACAGATATGCTCTCGACCAATCAGAAATGTTTACGAAAAATCACGGATCACCGTGAACAACCCCCGTGATTGGGAACGAACGTGATCAAATTTATCATTGTGCCCACTGTTTGTAGGAAATATGTTACCGTGTGTAAGCCAAATAATACTAAAAAAAGCCAAATGTGTTTGAAAAATATTTATAATAATTAAATCACATTCAGTTTTATTCAGTTTTCCGAATGCGAAGTTTGCACTACATCAGGGTAGTTCTTGGTCGCCGAATACGATGCACAAGATTGCTCGCATGTAAATCAAATGTAATCGGTCCTAGAAAACCTTATGGCGTATTCGAAACTTTTTCGTTTCCGATTGGCTAAAATTCGTACTCAGTGCGACCGTCCGAATACGCCACTAGAAAACATGCTACACTGGCACTATGCCGAGGCAGCACCGGCATAGCACGAAATGGCACAAGTGTGTGTCTGCCGAATCCGCTAATAGTTATTAAGCATACTTTGTATTGGGCTCTGCCCGTTTATCTTCTGTAATAATAATAAGAAATTCGCAAAACGTGCGTTTCGTGTTATGGAAGTACGAGATGTAACAACAGATGGACTGTAATTCTGGTATATAATAAAAAAATTCTTTGAAACAATTTCATTACCATTTTCTTATAAATAATACACACTTTTATGAAGAAACCAGTAGAAAAACATACAAAAGTACATAATTAAGGTCGGTATCAAATATATTGGCCGGTGAGTTTGTTTTCCCGATCAGCGATCGAGGAGAAATCAACCACCACCATCTGACGATCAGAGAGAGAGCGAGAACGTTGAGAAAAGGAGCATCGAGCAGGCAAGCGGTATGGTGGGAGAATACCCCTCACGAAACTCACCGGCCAATATATCTGATACCGACCTTAGTTATTACAGTAACTATTCGTAATAACTAATTATGTATTTCTGTATGTTATTCTAATGGTCTCTTCATTTTACAAGTTCTTTAATTAGATATTAGTACGTTATCTGAATAATATCTCGATCATCTGAACGACCATCTATTATCTTATCTTGGGGTTTTGCGTCTACACTAGATGGCGTCATTGGCGTCTATCCTTCTGCAAGCTTAAAGCATTGGACTGTCCACCCCCTGGGGACGACTGAATGCCGAAAGGTTCTCGAGAGGAGAGCGGCTTCCCCCGAGAATAGGATAGGTGGGGGGTTCGTTGTAGAATGAAGGAGTAAAATCCAACTTAAACTTAACAATGACTTTATTCAAACAACACTTAAACTAATAACAAGAACAATAATATAGCTTACGACTACGATTATATACATTGTGTTTTTTTGTTTTTTAGGTTTTTTTATCTATGCTAATTTATTCTAATGCGCTATAAAATTGGATATATATATATGTGTGTGTGCTACTGCCGTAAGTTCGGCAGCTACCGTTTCCGGAGGGGTTCCCGACACAGCTCTGTGAAGATAGCAACCCCAAATTCGAATTTTTGGAAAAACGAAACGGCATTCGTTTGTCCATCGTGTGCCCACGTTCGCCCAACAAATTTTTTTTCCAACACTCCAAAAAAAGTTATGAACAAATGAAAAAAATTGTCTTCATCACCCCCCATGTTATCAAAATCGTTCTTTCAACGATGCAGTCCTTTAGTTTAGATGTAGAAGAGATTTGCCCATTCCCTAATTTCGTATGCCCACACTCCACAACCGAATTATTAATAAAAATAGCCAAGAAGGGCGATACCCGTGGGAGCGACCAAGTCTAAGTTGGATTTCTTTCCAATAAATTATCAAAATCATTCTTTCGACGATGCAGTCCGTTAGTACAGATGTCAAAGAGATTTGCTCACCCACTAATTTCGTTTGCCCACCCTCCAGATTCGAAATAAAAAATAAAATCCGCGAAAAGAAGGGTACTAGAGGAAACGATCACGTTCAAGTTTGATTTTTTTCGAATAAATTTTCAAAATCATTCTTTCGACGATGCAGTCCGTCAGTATAGATGTCAAAGAGATTTGCCCACCCTCCTGATTCGAAATAAAAAATAAAATCCGCGAAAAGAAGGGTACTAAAGGACGCGATCACGTTAAAGCTTGATTTTTTTCGAATAAATTTTCAAAATCATTCTTTCGAAGATGCAGTCCGTTAGTATAGATGTCAAAGAGATTTGCCCACCCACTAATTTCGTTTGCCCACCCTCCACATTCGAAATAAAAAATAAAATCCGCGAAAAGAAGGGTACTAGAGGACGCGATCACGTTCAAGTTTGATTTTTTTCGAATAAATTATCAAAATCATTCTTTCGACGATGCAGTCCGTTAGTACAGATGTCAAAGAGATTTACCCAACCACTAATTTCGTTTGCCCACCCTCCAGATTCGAAATAAAAAATAAAATCCGCGAAAAGCAAGGTACTAGAGGACGTGATCACGTTAAAGTTTGATTTCTATCGAATAAATTATCAGAATCATTCTTTCGACGATGCAGTCCGTTAGTACAGATGTCAAAGAGATTCACCCAACCACTAATTTCGTTTGCCCACCCTCTAGATTCGTAATAAAAAATAAAATCCGCGAAAAGAAGGGTACTAGAGGACGCGATCATGTTAATGTATGATTTTTTTTGAATAAATTATCAAAATCATTCTTTCGATGATGCAGTCCGTTAGTACAGATGTCAAAGAGATTTGCCCACCCACTAATTTCGTTTGCCCACCCTCCAGATTCGAAATAAGAAATAAAATCCGCGAAAAGAAGGGTACTAGAGGACGTGATCACGTTAAAGTTTGATTTTTTTTCGAATAAATTATCAGAATCATTCTTTCGGCGATGCAGTCCGTTAGTACAGATGTCAAAGAGATTTGCCCACCCACTAATTTCGTTTGCCCACCCTCCAGATTCGAAATAAGTAATAAAATCCGCGAAAAGAAGGGTACTAGAGGACGCGATCACGTTAAAGTATGATTTCTTTCGAATAAATTATCAAAATCATTCTTTCGACGATGCAGTCCGTTAGTACAGATGTCAAAGAGATTTTCCCACACACTAATTTCGTGTGCCCACCCTCCAGATTCGAAATAAAAAATAAAATCCGCGAAAAGGAGGGTACTAGAGGACGCGATCACGATCAAGTTTGATTTTTTTCGAATAAATTTTCAAAATCATTCTTTCGACGATGCAGTCCGTCAGTATAGATGTCAAAGAGATTTGCCCACCCTCCAGATTCGAAATAAAAAATAAAATCGGCGAAAAGAAAGGTACTAGAGGACGTGATCACGTTAAAGTTTGATTTCTATCGAATAAATTATCAGAATCATTCTTTCGACGATGCAGTCCGTTAGTACAGATGTCAAAGAGATTTACCCAACCACTAATTTCGTTTGCCCACCCTCCAGATTCGAAATAAGTAATAAAATCCGCGAAAAGAAGGGTACTAGAGGACGCGATCACGTTAATGTATGATTTTTTTCGAATAAATTATCAAAATCATTCTTTCGATGATGCAGTCCGTTAGTACAGATGTCAAAGAGATTTGCCCACCCACTAATTTCGTTTGCCCACCCTCCAGATTCGAAATAAGAAATAAAATCCGCGAAAAGAAGGGTACTAGAGGACGTGATCACGTTAAAGTTTGATTTTTTTTCGAATAAATTATCAGAATCATTCTTTCGACGATGCAGTCCGTTAGTACAGATGTCAAAGAGATTTGCTCACCCACTAATTTCGTTTGCCCACCCTCCAGATTCGAAATAAAAAATAAAATCCGCGAAAAGAAGGGTACTAGAGGAAACGATCACGTTCAAGTTTGATTTTTTTCGAATAAATTTTCAAAATCATTCTTTCGACGATGCAGTCCGTCAGTATAGATGTCAAAGAGATTTGCCCACCCTCCTGATTCGAAATAAAAAATAAAATCCGCGAAAAGAAGGGTACTAAAGGACGCGATCACGTTAAAGCTTGATTTTTTTCGAATAAATTTTCAAAATCATTCTTTCGACGATGCAGTCCGTTAGTATAGATGTCAAAGAGATTTGCCCACCCACTAATTTCGTTTGCCCACCCTCCACATTCGAAATAAAAAATAAAATCCGCGAAAAGAAGGGTACTAGAGGACGCGATCACGTTCAAGTTTGATTTTTTTCGAATAAATTATCAAAATCATTCTTTCGACGATGCAGTCCGTTAGTACAGATGTCAAAGAGATTTACCCAACCACTAATTTCGTTTGCCCACCCTCCAGATTCGAAATAAAAAATAAAATCCGCGAAAAGAAAGGTACTAGAGGACGTGATCACGTTAAAGTTTGATTTCTATCGAATAAATTATCAGAATCATTCTTTCGACGATGCAGTCCGTTAGTACAGATGTCAAAGAGATTCACCCAACCACTAATTTCGTTTGCCCACCCTCTAGATTCGTAATAAAAAATAAAATCCGCGAAAAGAAGGGTACTAGAGGACGCGATCACGTTAATGTATGATTTTTTTCGAATAAATTATCAAAATCATTCTTTCGATGATGCAGTCCGTTAGTACAGATGTCAAAGAGATTTGCCCACCCACTAATTTCGTTTGCCCACCCTCCAGATTCGAAATAAGAAATAAAATCCGCGAAAAGAAGGGTACTAGAGGACGTGATCACGTTAAAGTTTGATTTTTTTTCGAATAAATTATCAGAATCATTCTTTCGGCGATGCAGTCCGTTAGTACAGATGTCAAAGAGATTTGCCCACCCACTAATTTCGTTTGCCCACCCTCCAGATTCGAAATAAGTAATAAAATCCGCGAAAAGAAGGGTACTAGAGGACGCGATCACGTTAAAGTTTGATTTTTTTCGAATAAATTATCAAAATCATTCTTTCGACGATGCAGTCCGTTAGTACAGATGTCAAAGAGATTTACCCACCCACTAATTTCGTTTGCCCACCCTCCAGATTCGAAATAAGTAATAAAATCCGCGAAAAGAAGGGTACTAGAGGACGCGATCACGTTAATGTATGATTTTTTTCGAATAAATTATCAAAATCATTCTTTCGATGATGCAGTCCGTTAGTACAGATGTCAAAGAGATTTGCCCACCCACTAATTTCGTTTGCCCACCCTCCAGATTCGAAATAAGAAATAAAATCCGCGAAAAGAAGGGTACTAGAGGACGTGATCACGTTAAAGTTTGATTTTTTTTCGAATAAATTATCAGAATCATTCTTTCGACGATGCAGTCCGTTAGTACAGATGTCAAAGAGATTTGCCCACCCACTAATTTCGTTTGCCCACCCTCCAGATTCGAAATAAGTAATAAAATCCGCGAAAAGAAGGGTACTAGAGGAAACGATCACGTTCAAGTTTGATTTTTTTCGAATAAATTTTCAAAATCATTCTTTCGACGATGCAGTCCGTCAGTATAGATGTCAAAGAGATTTGCCCACCCTCCAGATTCGAAATAAGTAATAAAATCCGCGAAAAGAAGGGTACTAGAGGACGCGATCACGTTAAAGTTTGATTTATTTCGAATAAATTTTCAAAATCATTCTTTCGACGATGCAGTCCGTTAGTATAGATGTCAAAGAGATTTGCCCACCCACTAATTTAGTTTGCCCACCCTCCAGATTCGAAATAAAAAATAAAATCCGCGAAAAGAAAGGTACTAGAGGACGTGATCACGTTAAAGTTTGATTTCTATCGAATAAATTATCAGAATCATTCTTTCGACGATGCAGTCCGTTAGTACAGATGTCAAAGAGATTTACCCAACCACTAATTTCGTTTGCCCACCCTCCACATTCGAAATAAAAAATAAAATCCGCGAAAAGAAGGATACTAGAGGACGCGATCACGTTAAAGTATGATTTCTTTCGAATAAATTATCAAAATCATTCTTTCGACGATGCAGTCCGTTAGTACAGATGTCAAAGAGATTTTCCCACACACTAATTTCGTGTGCCCACCCTCCAGATTCGAAATAAAAAATAAAATCCGCGAAAAGGAGGGTACTAGAGGACGCGATCACGATCAAGTTTGATTTTTTTCGAATAAATTTTCAAAATCATTCTTTCGACGATGCAGTCCGTCAGTATAGATGTCAAAGAGATTTGCCCACCCTCCAGATTCGAAATAAAAAATAAAATCCGCGAAAAGAAAGGTACTAGAGGACGTGATCACGTTAAAGTTTGATTTCTATCGAATAAATTATCAGAATCATTCTTTCGACGATGCAGTCCGTTAGTACAGATGTCAAAGAGATTTACCCAACCACTAATTTCGTTTGCCCACCCTCCACATTCGAAATAAAAAATAAAATCCGCGAAAAGAAGGATACTAGAGGACGCGATCACGTTAAAGTTTATTTTTTTTCGAATAAATTATCAAAATCATTCTTTCGACGATGCAGTCCGTTAGTACAGATGTCAAAGAGATTTGCCCACCCACTTATTTCGTTTGCCCACCCTCCAGATTCGAAATAAAAAATAAAATCCGCGAAAAGAAAGGTACTAGAGGACGCGATCACGTTAAAGTTTGATTTTTTTCGAATAAATTATCAAAATCATTCTTTCGACGATGTAGCCCGTTAGTACAGATGTCAATGAGATTTGCCCACCCACCAATTTCGTTTGCCCACCCTCCAGATTCGAAATAAAAAATAAAATCCGCGAAAAGAAGGGTACTAAAGGACGCGATCAGGTTAAAGTTTGATTTTTTTCGAATAAATTATCAAAATCATTCTTTCGATGATGCAGTCCGTTAGTACAGATGTCAAAGAGATTTGCCCACCCACTAATTTCGTTTGCCCACCCTCCAGATTCGAAATAAAAAATAAAATCCGCGAAAAGAAGGATACTAGAGGACGCGATCACGTTAAAGTTTATTTTTTTTCGAATAAATTATCAAAATCATTCTTTCGACGATGCAGTCCGTTAGTACAGATGTCAAAGAGATTTGCCCACCCACTTATTTCGTTTGCCCACCCTCCAGATTCGAAATAAAAAATAAAATCCGCGAAAAGAAAGGTACTAGAGGACGCGATCACGTTAAAGTTTGATTTTTTTCGAATAAATTATCAAAATCATTCTTTCGACGATGTAGCCCGTTAGTACAGATGTCAATGAGATTTGCCCACCCACCAATTTCGTTTGCCCACCCTCCAGATTCGAAATAAAAAATAAAATCCGCGAAAAGAAGGGTACTAAAGGACGCGATCAGGTTAAAGTTTGATTTTTTTCGAATAAATTATCAAAATCATTCTTTCGATGATGCAGTCCGTTAGTACAGATGTCAAAGAGATTTGCCCACCCACTAATTTCGTTTGCCCACCCTCCAGATTCGAAATAAGAAATAAAATCCGCGAAAAGAAGGGTACTAGAGGACGTGATCACGTTAAAGTTTGATTTTTTTCGAATAAATTATCAGAATCATTCTTTCGACGATGCAGTCCGTTAGTACAGATGTCAAAGAGATTTGCCCACCCACTAATTTCGTTTGCCCACCCTCCAGATTCGAAATAAAAAATAAAATCCGCGAAAAGAAAGGTACTAGAGGACGCGATCACGTTAAAGTTTAATTTTTTTCGAATAAATTATCAAAATCATTCTTTCGACGATGCAGTCCGTTAGTACAGATGTCAAAGAGATTTGCCCACCCACTAATTTCGTTTGCCCACCCTCCAGATTCGAAATAAAAAATAAAATCCGCGAAAAGAAAGGTACTAGAGGACGCGATCACGTTAAAGTTTGATTTTTTTCGAATAAATTTTCAAAATCATTCTTTCGACGATGCAGTCCGTCAGTATAGATGTCAAAGAGATTTGCCCACCCTCTAGATTCGTAATAAAAAATAAAATCCGCGAAAAGAAGGGTACTAGAGGACGCGATCACGATCAAGTTTGATTTTTTTCGAATAAATTATCAAAATCATTCTTTCGATGATGCAGTCCGTTAGTACAGATGTCAAAGAGATTTTCCCACACACTAATTTCGTGTGCCCACCCTCCAGATTCGAAATAAAAAATAAAATCCGCGAAAAGGAGGGTACTAGAGGACGCGATCACGTTCAAGTTTGATTTTTTTCGAATAAATTTTCAAAATCATTCTTTCGACGATGCAGTCCGTTAGTACAGATGTCAAAGAGATTTTCCCACCCACTAATTACGTTTGTCCACCCTCCAGATTCGAAATAAAAAATAAAATCCGCGAAAAGAAGGGTACTAGAGGACGCGATCAGGTTAAAGTTTGATTTATTTCGAATAAATTTTCAAAATCATTCTTTCGACGATGCAGTCCGTTAGTATAGATGTCAAAGAGATTTGCCCACCCACTAATTTAGTTTGCCCACCCTCCAGATTCGAAATAAAAAATAAAATCCGCGAAAAGAAAGGTACTAGAGGACGCGATCACGTTAAAGTTTGATTTTTCCGAATAAATTATCAAAATCATTCTTTCGACGATGCAGTCCGTTAGTATAGTTGTCAAAGAGATTGTCCCACCCACTAATTTCGTTTGCCCACCCTCCAGATTCGAAATAAAAAATAAAATCCGCAAAAAGAAGGGTACTAGAGGAAACGATCACGTTCAAGTTTGATTTTTTTCGAATAAATTTTCAAAATCATTCTTTCGACGATACAGTCCGTCAGTATAGATGTCAAAGAGATTTGCCCACCATCCAGATTCGAAATAAGTAATAACATCCGCGAAAAGAAAGGTACTAGAGGACGCGATCACGTTAAAGTTTGATTTTTTTCGAATAAATATTCAAAATCATTCTTTCGACGATGCAGTCCGTTAGTACAGATGTCAAAGAGATTTTCCCACCCACTAATTTCGTTTGCCCACCCTCCAGATTCGAAATAAAAAAAAATCCGCGAAAAGAAGGGTACTAGAGGACGCGATCACGTTAAAGTTTGATTTTTTTCGAATAAATTATGAAAATTATTCTCTCGACGATGCAGTCCGTTAGTACAGATGTCAAAGAGATTTGCCCACCCACTAATTTCGTTTGCCCACCCTCCAGATTCGAAATAAGTAATAAAATCCGCGAAAAGAAGGGTACTAGAGGACGCGATCACGTTAAAGATTGATTTTTTTCGAATAAATTTTCAAAATCATTCTCTCGACGATGCAGTCCGTTAGTACAGATGTCAAAGAGATTTGCCCACCCACTAATTTCGTTTGCCCACCCTAAAGATTCGAAATAAAAAATAATATCCGCGAAAAGGAGGGTACTAGAGGACGCGATGATGTTAAAGTTTGATTTTTTTCGAATAAATTATGAAAATCATTCTTTCGACGATGCAGTCCGTTAGTATAGATGTCAAAGAGATTTGCCCACCCTCCAGATTCGAAATAAGTAATAAAATCCGCGAAAAGAAGGGTACTAGAGGACGTGATCACGTTAAAGATTGATTTTTTTCGAATAAATTTTCAAAATCATTCTCTCGACGATGCAGTCCGTTAGTACAGATGTCAAAGAGATTTGCCCACCCACTAATTTCGTTTGCCCACCCTCCAGATTCGAAATAAGAAATAAAATCCGCGAAAAGAAGGGTACTAGAGGACGTGATCACGTTAAAGTTTGATTTTTTTCGAATAAATTATCAGAATCATTCTTTCGACGATGCAGTCCGTTAGTACAGATGTCAAAGAGATTTGCCCACCCACTAATTTCGTTTGCCCACCCTCCAGATTCGAAATAAAAAATAAAATCCGCGAAAAGAAAGGTACTAGAGGACGCGATCACGTTAAAGTTTGATTTTTTTCGAATAAATTATCAAAATCATTCTTTCGACGATGTAGCCTGTTAGTACAGATGTCAATGAGATTTGCCCACCCACCAATTTCGTTTGCCCACCCTCCAGATTAGAAATAAAAAATAAAATCCGCGAAAAGAAGGGTACTAAAGGACGCGATCAGGTTAAAGTTTGATTTTTTTCGAATAAATTATCAAAATCATTCTTTCGATGATGCAGTCCGTTAGTACAGATGTCAAAGAGATTTGCCCACCCACTAATTTCGTTTGCCCACCCTCCAGATTCGAAATAAGAAATAAAATCCGCGAAAAGAAGGGTACTAGAGGACGTGATCACGTTAAAGTTTGATTTTTTTCGAATAAATTATCAGAATCATTCTTTCGACGATGCAGTCCGTTAGTACAGATGTCAAAGAGATTTGCCCACCCACTAATTTCGTTTGCCCACCCTCCAGATTCGAAATAAGTAATAACATCCGCGAAAAGAAAGGTACTAGAGGACGCGATCACGTTAAAGTTTAATTTTTTTCGAATAAATTATCAAAATCATTCTTTCGACGATGCAGTCCGTTAGTATAGATGTCAAAGAGATTTGCCCACCCACTAATTTAGTTTGCCCACCCTCCAGATTCGAAATAAAAAATAAAATCCGCGAAAAGAAAGGTACTAGAGGACGCGATCACGTTAAAGTTTGATTTTTCCGAATAAATTATCAAAATCATTCTTTCGACTATGCAGTCCGTTAGTATAGTTGTCAAAGAGATTGTCCCACCCACTAATTTCGTTTGCCCACCCTCCAGATTCGAAATAAAAAATAAAATCCGCAAAAAGAAGGGTACTAGAGGAAACGATCACGTTCAAGTTTGATTTTTTTCGAATAAATTTTCAAAATCATTCTTTCGACGATACAGTCCGTCAGTATAGATGTCAAAGAGATTTGCCCACCCTCCAGATTCGAAATAAGTAATAACATCCGCGAAAAGAAAGGTACTAGAGGACGCGATCACGTTAAAGTTTGATTTTTTTCGAATAAATATTCAAAATCATTCTTTCGACGATGCAGTCCGTTAGTACAGATGTCAAAGAGATTTTCCCACCCACTAATTTCGTTTGCCCACCCTCCAGATTCGAAATAAAAAAAAATCCGCGAAAAGAAGGGTACTAGAGGACGCGATCACGTTAAAGTTTGATTTTTTTCGAATAAATTATGAAAATTATTCTCTCGACGATGCAGTCCGTTAGTACAGATGTCAAAGAGATTTGCCCACCCACTAATTTCGTTTGCCCACCCTCCAGATTCGAAATAAGTAATAAAATCCGCGAAAAGAAGGGTACTAGAGGACGCGATCACGTTAAAGATTGATTTTTTTCGAATAAATTTTCAAAATCATTCTCTCGACGATGCAGTCCGTTAGTACAGATGTCAAAGAGATTTGCCCACCCACTAATTTCGTTTGCCCACCCTAAAGATTCGAAATAAAAAATAATATCCGCGAAAAGGAGGGTACTAGAGGACGCGATGATGTTAAAGTTTGATTTTTTTCGAATAAATTATGAAAATCATTCTTTCGACGATGCAGTCCGTTAGTATAGATGTCAAAGAGATTTGCCCACCCTCCAGATTCGAAATAAGTAATAAAATCCGCGAAAAGAAGGGTACTAGAGGACGTGATCACGTTAAAGATTGATTTTTTTCGAATAAATTTTCAAAATCATTCTCTCGACGATGCAGTCCGTTAGTACAGATGTCAAAGAGATTTGCCCACCCACTAATTTCGTTTGCCCACCCTAAAGATTCGAAATAAAAAATAATATCCGCGAAAAGGAGGGTACTAGAGGACGCGATGATGTTAAAGTTTGATTTTTTTCGAATAAATTATGAAAATCATTCTTTCGACGATGCAGTCCGTTAGTATAGATGTCAAAGAGATTTGCCCACCCTCCAGATTCGAAGTAAAGAATAAAATCCGCGGAAAGAAGGGTACTAGAGGACGCGATCACGTTAAAGTTTGATTTTTTTCGAATAAATTTTCAAAATCATTCTCTCGACGATGCAGTCCGTTAGTACAGATGTCAAAGAGATTTGCCCACCCACTAATTTCGTTTGCCCACCCTCCAGATTCGAAATAAAAAATAAAATCCGCGAAAAGAAAGGTACTAGAGGACGCGATCACGTTAAAGTTTGATTTTTCCGAATAAATTATCAAAATCATTCTTTCGACGATGCAGTCCGTTAGTATAGTTGTCAAAGAGATTGTCCCACCCACTAATTTCGTTTGCCCACCCTCCAGATTCGAAATAAAAAATAAAATCCGCAAAAAGAAGGGTACTAGAGGAAACGATCACGTTCAAGTTTGATTTTTTTCGAATAAATTTTCAAAATCATTCTTTCGACGATACAGTCCGTCAGTATAGATGTCAAAGAGATTTGCCCACCCCCCAGATTCGTAATAAAATATAAAATCCGCGAAAAGAAGGGTACTAGAGGACGCGATCACGTTAAAGTTTGATTTTTTTCGAATAAATATTCAAAATCATTCTTTCGACGATGCAGTCCGTTAGTACAGATGTCAAAGAGATTTTCCCACCCACTAATTTCGTTTGCCCACCCTCCAGATTCGAAATAAAAAAAAAATCCGCGAAAAGAAGGGTACTAGAGGACGCGATCACGTTAAAGTTTGATTTTTTACGAATAAATTATCAAAATCATTCTTTCGACGATGCAGTCCGTTAGTACAGATGTCAAAGAGATTTGCTCACCCTCCAGATTCGAAATAAGTAATAAAATCCGCGAAAAGAAGGGTACTAGAGGACGTGATCACGTTAAAGATTGATTTTTTTCGAATAAATTTTCAAAATCATTCTCTCGACGATGCAGTCCGTTAGTACAGATGTCAAAGAGATTTGCCCACCCACTAATTTCGTTTGCCCACCCTCCAGATTCGAAATAAAAAATAATATCCGCGAAAAGGAGGGTACTAGAGGACCCGATGATGTTAAAGTTTGATTTTTTTTCGAATAAATTATGAAAATCATTCTTTCGACGATGCAGTCCGTTAGTATAGATGTCAAAGAGATTTGCCCACCCTCCAGATTCGAAGTAAAGAATAAAATCCGCGGAAAGAAGGGTACTAGAGGACGCGATCACGTTAAAGTTTGATTTTTTTCGAATAAATTTTCAAAATCATTCTCTCGACGATGCAGTCCGTTAGTACAGATGTCAAATAGATTTGCCCACCCACTAATTTCGTTTGCCCACCCTCCAGATTCGAAATAAAAAATAATATCCGCGAAAAGGAGGGTACTAGAGGACGCGATGATGTTAAAGTTTGATTTTTTTCGAATAAATTATGAAAATCATTCTTTCGACGATGCAGTCCGTTAGTACAGATGTCAAAGAGATTTTCCCACCCACTAATTTCGTTTGCCCACCCTCCAGATTTGTTGAGCGTGAAAACAACAATCATTGAACTCGACGCATTTCCTGGGGCCTGTGCGTCGTCACTTCGCACATGGCAAACACTTGAGCCGACCGCCCGGGCCTAAAGTCTTGGGACAGAGTTATTTACCAGCGGTGCCGTGAAATATGGCTCTTGGGCCTAGTCGCCTATCTCTAGACGACATAAACAAACGGAGTCGCGCCGTTCGATGCGATTTCATGGAACTCAGTTTCCCTTTCCGATGCGTTTCGTCACCCAGTGTCACAGTCATTACAGCCAATAGGAAGTAGTCTACCACCTCTTAGTTTTTAAGACACACCCCTGCAAGGGTTTTCAAAGGCTTGGTAGAACCGGACAGCAATTTGGAAAAGCAGATCAAACAAAACCTCTATACTGTCATCATCGACAGAATTGCATTCAGCATTCTGATGCATTACTAGCGCACATTATAACTTGGTCGAAACTCAAGTGTACAAGTATTTTCAGTCAATTTTGTCAGAATATATTTTAAGTGTTATTTTGTTACGTGCTGTAGTGTCAGTTTGATTTCACCAATATCCTTCCACATACCTCAATCACCAATCATTCAGTGAACTCGTGCGGTGGTAAAACCCGCACGGAGTGTGACATTGTGTCGTCGGAGTCTTACACTCTCCAAGAAATAAGTCGACATTTTGGTCACAACATTTTGGTCCTTCGAGCCGGATACAAGTGCCTGGAGAGCCTTGATTCGCGCCTATCTGTGCAACATATCCAGTGCTGAAGGAAGGACAGCATACGTCATCGCTAAGGAGTCCAACAACCAGAGAACGGGACTCAGCAGATCACCTCACCGTCAAGGGACCCAGCAGCCGAGGGACAACGACACCAGGTCGTCGCATCCTCACATAACTCATCAGCGTCAGGAGCAATACCTGAGCACCAGGGGTCGGCGGAACTAGCGTCACAGCCGTGCGGAATCGACGGCACGGACATCGTCGAGAACCAACATCGAGGACGTTGTCACCAGCATCATTCGCATCGCCTATCATTGACGAGCCGTTGGACTAGCCGAAGACTGCGACCACGTAAGTCGCATTCAGTTGTTGTTTGTGAGTCACCTATTAAACTAGTCCTATTATATCATTCCCGGTTCGCTTTCGCGGTAAAATCTCGCCATGGCACCGAGTCTGGAAGAACGTCACAGAGCCTTAAAGTTGAAACGTGAAGCATTCAAATTAGAACTAGAAACTTTTCAATTACTGATAGACGGTTCTGAAGCTGGAGATTCGGGCAGTCAAATTCAAGTGCATTTTGACGAACTCGAAAGTGAGTATACGGTGTCCAATAAGACGCAAGCGGATTTAGATTCCGCGGACACTATTGGGGAATTAATGCGCGAAAGAATAGCTCTCAAATCCGCGTTCAGTACTTGCAAAGCACGCGCGATGGATATTCTGAATAAACTCCGAACTAATGCTCAGACTGGGGGTGCGATGGGCGTCGAGTCACTGAGTTTAAGAGCGTCGCCGCAATCAACCGTCGGGTCTGTTGATAAAGACGTATATTTACCCAAAATTAATTTGCCAACCTTTGCTGGAGCATACGAAGACTGGCCTGGATTTGCTGACCAGTTTCAGTCTTCGATTCATGAAAACGCACACATTAATGAATGCAAGAAACTCTTATATCTCAGATCGTGTTTAAAAGACGAAGCAGCAAAAGCTATAGAATCCGTAGGAAACTCCGCTGCCAATTATAAGGTTGCTTGGGACCTTTTAGAGAAGCGGTATAATCAACCCGCGACCATTGTGACTAATCATTTGAGGGCAATCGTTGACGTACCGTTGTTGCAAAAGCCGTCATATCGCGAGTTCAGAACGTTTTTGAACAACATGGAGGCTCATTACCGCGCATTACAATCTTTGAAGCAGCCTAGTGCCGATACCGTGCTTATTCATCTGATCGTTTCTAAACTGGATGAAGAATCCGCACTCAAGTGGAAGGAGCGCACGCGTGGTACTGCGTTTCCTAGTTTAGACGAATTATTTACCTTTTTGCATGATCGATATCAAACCATCGAACCCGTCGGCGGCGGAGAATCCACCGCTGTGGCTTCTGCCGTGGCTCCTGCCGTAGCTCAGGGAACTGTTCGAAATCGACAAGGTTCACAGAATCGGAACAAACCCGCAGTAAGGGAATTACGATCAAATACTCAAGTTCATTCTACTCAGAACGCGATATTATGTGGTTTTTGTCGAGAGCCACATTTTTCGCAAAATTGCAGCAAACTCTTAGGTCTTTCCGTGCCAGAAAGATCAAAATTAGTGAAGGAAAAGCATCTTTGTTTTAACTGCTTACGGTCAAACCATTCGGTGAAGGACTGTCAAGCCAGTACCTGCCGACGATGTCATAAACGGCATCACACTTTACTGCACGTAGACCCTACCCCCGTACCTGCAGCTGTGCAGGTAAACAATACCTGCTCGGTAGTAAATGCTCGGCCGACGGTAATTTTGTGTACGGCGGTCATCGACATCGTGGACGGATTCGGGAAAACCCACAAATGCAGGGTGCTGTTAGATTCATGCGCCGAATCGCATTTTCTGTCGGAAAGAATGTGCAGGCAACTCAATTTACCCACAGAAGCAGTGAATATACCTCTTTGTGGCACAAACGCTATGCATTCGGCTAGCACTAAACTCACTCGGGCGCAAATTAAATCGCGAAATTCTCGTTATTCAACGAATGTAACATTTTTGATAATTCGGGAAGTTTCGCAACCATTACCTCATGACTTGATTGATAGGCAAACGTTGAAGATTCCGGTCGGGATTCATTTAGCAGATCCAGATTTCCATATGACCAGTAACATAGACGGAATTCTTGGTGGACAAGTCTTTTGGGACTTGATGTGCATTGGTCGAATAGTTCTCGCCAATCAATGCACTAAATTGCAAAAAACTCAACTCGGTTGGATAGTAGTTGGGCATGTACCAGATCAAGCATCAACTCAATCAGCTACTTGCAATTTGACACTTAACGACCTGCAATCGGACATGCACAAATTTTGGAACCTTGAGGAATGCCCCTCCGTTAAATTGTTGTCTCCCGAAGAACAAGCGTGTGAAAATCACTATACTTCTAATACGATTCGCGACGCAGTGACCGGTCGGTACACAGTTGGTCTTCCTTTTAACGATGAGAAGGAGAAGCTTGGTGAATCACGTCAAATAGCAGTGAAACGATTTCTGTCTCTCGAACGATCTCTTAACAAAAATCATACTATTAAAGTTCAGTATGTCGAATTCCTTAAGGAGTACGAACGGTTGGGACATATGACAGAGGTTACGGACGAGAGCACCGAAGGTATCTATCTGCCTCACCATCCAGTGGTCAAAGACAGTAGCCTGACCACAAAGGTCAGAGTGGTGTTTGATGCATCGGCGCGTTCGTCATCCGGTGTGTCATTGAATGATACTCTAATGGTGGGACCGACGATCCAAGACGATCTGGTCAGTATAATCACGCGGTTTCGGTTACATAAATATGTGCTAACCGCCGATATCGCAAAAATGTATCGGCAGGTCAATGTACGCGCGGTAGATCGAAAATACCAAAGGATACTATGGCGCGAGAACTCTAACCAACCGATAAAAACGTACGAATTGAATACGGTTACGTACGGGACGGCGTCAGCTCCTTTTTTAGCTGTCAGAACTCTTCACCAATTAGCGCATGACGAGATTGGCAATCATCCGATAGCTGCAAACGCATTGCTTAAAGATTTCTATGTTGACGACGTACTCACGGGAGCGGATTCATTTGACGAGGCTATGTTGCTTCGGAATGAGTTGATTCGGTTAGTCGCGAGGGGAGGATTCCAACTTCGACAGTGGGCATCGAATGAACCGCGCTTACTCGAATCATTCCCGGATGCTAGTGTCCATGACCACATGGTGTTAGACGCGTCTGATGACAAAAAGACGCTGGGGTTATGCTGGAAGGCTGAACGGGATGTTCTGGGGTACACCATTAAGCAGGTAGAACCTTTACATAAGGTCACCAAACGAAGCATTTTATCCCGCATTGCCCAACTCTTCGACCCTTTGGGGTTACTGGGTCCTGTTATTGTGCAGGCTAAGATTTTAATGCAAAGTCTCTGGAAATGCAAACTCGACTGGGATGAGTCGGTCCCAGTAGATATTTATGGGGCGTGGGTTAATTTCCAGTCTCAATTGTCCTTAATACAGAGCGTTCAGATTCCAAGGCGCATTATTTCCGATGGTCATGCACATTTGCAGCTGCACGGATTTTGCGACGCTAGTGAACAAGCATACGGTGCTTGCATATATATTCGCTCGACGCGCGACGGTCAAAGGTACAGCGCACAACTCGTTTCTTCAAAGTCAAAGGTTGCACCTTTAAAAACTCAATCATTGCCGCGATTGGAACTGTGCGGTGCAGTATTGCTGATCAAATTATATAACATAATTATCAAAGCCATAGACCTCTCATTTGAAAAGGTAGTATTTTGGTCGGATTCGACGATCACTCTGCAATGGATACGTACCGCACCGCATACGCTCAAGACATTTGTAGCAAATAGGGTTAGCCAGATACAGCAACATAGTGCTCCAAGCCAATGGTTGTATGTACCTTCAGAACACAACGCTGCAGACATACTATCACGGGGGTCCAATATCCAAGACTTTCTTACGGCCACTAGCTGGTTCACCGGACCCCGATGGCTAGCTCAGTCAGAAGACACTTGGCCGCATTATGACATGCAGCCGATAGATATTCCCGAGAAACGAAAGGTTGTGGTGTTACACGCAACGACCAATGCGGAAGTTCAATGGTTAGAGAAATTTTCTTCATTTTTACTTTTACAACGCGTTATAGCGTATTGTCTTAGATTTTATTACAATACCCGTCATAAGCCGAAGCTAGAAGGTCCTCTCACTACGGATGAGGTAACACACGCACATATTAGAATAATACGGTTGCTTCAGAGATTGGTATTTACGAAGGAAATTCACGATCTGTCCAATAGTGAAAATACCAAATGCGGAACTCGATTCACCGCATTGGGTCCATTTTTGGATGAAGATGGACTTCTGAGAGTGGGTGGGAGATTGAAACATGCACTACTGCCTTATTCAGTTAAACATCCGTTATTATTACCTCAAAACCACTTTCTTACGGAGTTAATAATTCGGGAAATTCATGTAAAACACGGTCACATTGGGGCGCGAGGCACGTTGCACGCGGTGCGTCAAAAATATTGGCCTGTTAACGGTATGATGACGGTCAAGTCTGTTCTTCGGAAATGTATTACATGTCATAAACTCACGGCTATAATTCCTCAATATACAATGGGCCAACTTCCGAGGGACAGAGTCGTATTGAACCGACCGTTTTTGGTGACGGGGGTTGATTACTGCGGCCCGTTTCACATAAAGGAGAAAAAACTTCGAAACACAAAGAAAGTTAAAACTTATGTAGCGGTGTTCGTGTGCTTCAGCACTAAGGCAGTGCATTTAGAACTCGTTAGTGACATGACGTCGGACGCCTTCCTTGCTGCATTGAAGCGGTTTTTTGCCAGACGAGGAAAGTGTACCGATTTGTATAGTGACAATGGAACCAATTTCGTTGGTGCAAGCCGCGAATTGCAAAAGATACGTGATGCTATCCTTGTACAGGATCCTAAGGATCAGTTTCATAAATATTTATCGGATCAACACGTTCGTTGGCACTTTATTCCTCCGCGTGCTCCCCACTTCGGTGGATTATGGGAAGCTGCAGTCAGGTCAATGAAACATCACCTCATGCGTATTATGGGAAACACTGTGCTCACGTTCGAGGGGTTCACAACATGTCTCGCAGAGATCGAAGCAATCCTTAATTCTCGACCACTAACTCCTCTATCATCTGACCCGAACGACCTTAGTCCACTAACTCCACTATTTCCTGATAGGTGACTCGTTAACAAGCACTCCTGAGTGCGATTTTACAAGTGTCAACACAGGTCGACTTTCATCTTGGCAACACATCCAGCAACTTCGACAGCACTTTTGGTCACGATGGTATAAGGAATACCTGAATGAGCTGACCGTCAGGAAGAAATGGCATGATGGACGAACTACCCAGATCACGGAGGGAATGCTAGTCGTTCTGAAGGAAGACAACACACCTCCATTATGTTGGCCTATGGGACGAATTGTCACTACTCATCCTGGTGAGGATGGTGTTGTTCGAGTGGCGACAGTGAAAACTTTAACCGGGGAATACAAGCGGAGCGTTAAAAGATTAAGTCCTTTACCTGTAAATGATGATTGAGACATTACCTTTGATTACTAGTTTATAGAACATTATATAACCGTAGTTTGTAATCAAATTATCCTTAGTTGGTCTGAATGATCAGGTTTAGTTATCACTCTATGTGTATTTTAGTGTATGCGTCACATATATAATGATTTGTTCAACGTATGCGCGGGTTTTGTATTGGGTCGTGATGTTTGTGGAGGCTAACTCTCATGCTATACGCGTAGAACCGGGACAGGGTAATCAGGTTCATTGGAAAACATTGTATGTAGGTACGCGTTTTCTACAGGTTATTGAACGTGGCCGTTCAAGAGGGGCCGGTATGTTGAGCGTGAAAACAACAATCATCGAACTCGACGCATTTCCTGGGGCCTGTGCGTCGTCACTTCGCACATGGCAAACACTTGAGCCGACCGCCCGGGCCTAAAGTCTTGGGACAGAGTTATTTACCAGCGGTGCCGTGAAATATGGCTAGTCGCCTATCTCTAGAAGACATAAACAAACGGAGTCGCGCCGTTCGATGCGATTTCATGGAACTCAGTTTCCCTTTCCGATGCGTTTCGTCACCCAGTGTCACAGTCATTACAGCCAATAGGAAGTAGTCTACCACCTCTTAGTTTTTAAGACACACCCCTGCAAGGGTTTTCAAAGGCTTGGTAGAACCGGACAGCAATTTGGAAAAGCAGATCAAACAAAACCTCTATACTGTCATCATCGACAGAATTGCATTCAGCATTCTGATGCATTACTAGCGCACATTATAACTTGGTCGAAACTCAAGTGTACAAGTATTTTCAGTCAATTTTGTCAGAATATATTTTAAGTGTTATTTTGTTACGTGCTGTAGTGTCAGTTTGATTTCACCAATATCCTTCCACATACCTCAATCACCAATCATTCAGTGAACTCGTGCGGTGGTAAAACCCGCACGGAGTGTGACATTGTGTCGTCGGAGTCTTACACTCTCCAAGAAATAAGGAGAAATGTTAATTAATTCGAAAAAAATCAAACTTTAACGCGATCGCGTCCTCTAGTACCCTTCTTTTCGCGGATTTTATTTTTTGTTTCGAATCTGCAGGGTGGGCAAACGAAATTAGTAGGTGGGCAAACCTCTTTGACATCTATACTAACGGACTGCATCGTCGAAAGAATGATTTTGATAATTTATTCGAAAAAAATTAAGCTTTAACCTGCTCGCGTCCTCTAGTACCTTTCTTTTCGTGGATTTTATTTTTTGTTTCGAATCTGCAGGGTGGGCAAACGAAATTAGTTAGTGGGCAAGTCTCTTTGACATCTATACTAACGGACTGCATCGTCGAAAGAATGATTTTGATAATTAATTCGAAAAAAAACAAACTTTAACGCGATCGCTTACACCAGTAGCCTTCCTTTCGCGGATTTTATTTTTTATTTCGAATCTGGAGGGTGGGCAAACGAAATTAGTGGGTGGGCAAATCTCTTTGACATCTATACTAACGCACTGCAACGTCGAAAGAACGATTTTGATAATTAATTCGAAAGAAATCAAACTTTAACGGGATCGCGTTCTCTAGTACCCTTCTTTTCGCGGATTTTATTTTTTATTTCGAATCTGGAGCATGGGCATACGAAATTAGTTGGTGGGTAAATCTCTTTGACATCTGTACTAACGGACTGCATCGACGAAAGAATGATTTTCATAATTTATACGTAAAAAATCAAACTTTAACCTGATCGCGTCCTCTAGTACCCTTCTTTTCGCAGATTTTATTTTTTATTTCGAATCTGGAGCATGGGCATACGAAATTAGTGGGTGGGCAAATCTCTTTGACATCTGTACTAACGGACTGCATCGTCGAAAGAATGATTTTGATAATTTATTCGAAAAAAATCAAGCTTTAACCTGCTCGCGTCCTCTAGTACCTTTCTTTTCGCGGATTTTATTTTTTGTTTCGAATCTGCAGGGTGGGCAAACGAAATTAGTGGGTGGGCAAGTTTCTTTGACCTCTATACTAACGGACTGCATCGTCGAAAGAATGATTTTGATAATTAATTCGAAAAAAAAAACTTTAACGCGATCGCTTACACCAGTAGCCTTCCTTTCGAGGATTTTAATTTTTATTTCGAATCTGGAGGGTGGGCAAACGAAATTAGTGGGTGGGCAAATCTCTTTGACATCTATACTAACGCACTGCAACGTCGAAAGAATGATTTTGATAATTTATTCGAAAAAAATCAAACTTTAACGTGATCGCGTCCTGTAGTACCCTTCTTTTCGCGGATTTTATTTTTTGTTTCGAATCTGCAGGGTGGGCAGACGAAATTAGTGGGTGGGCAAATCTCATTGACATTTATACTAACGGACTGCATCGTCGAAAGAATGATTTTGATACTTTATTCGAAAAAAATCATACTTTAACGCGATCGCTTACACCAGTAGCTTTACTTTCGCGGTTATTATTTTTTATTTCGAATCTGGAGGGTGAGCAAACGAAATTAGTGGGTGGGCAAGTCTCTTTGACATCTATACTAACGGACTGCATCGTCGAAAGAATGATTTTCATAATTTATACAAAAAAAATCAAACTTTAACCTGATCGCGTCCTCTAGTACCCTTCTTTTCGCGGATTTTATTTTTTATTTCGAATCTGGAGGGTGGGAAAACGAAATTAGTGGGTGGGCAAACCTCTTTGACATCTGTACTAACGGACTGCATCGTCGAAAGAATGATTTTCATAATTTATACGAAAAAAATCAAACTTTAACCTGATCGGGTTCTCTAATACCCTTCTTTTCGCGGATTTTATTTTTTGTTTCGAATCTGCAGGGTGGGCTGACGAAATTAGTGGGTGGGCAAATCTCTTTGACATCTATACTAACGGACTGCATCGTCGAAAGAATGATTTTGATAATTTATTCGAAAAAAATCACACTTTAACGTGATCGCGTCCTCCAGTACCCTTCTTTTCGCGCATTTTATTTTTTATTTCGAATCTGGAGGGTGGGCAAACGAAATTAGTGGGTGGGCAAATCTCTTTGACATCTGTACTAACGGGCTGCATCGTCGAAAGAATGATTTTGAAAATTTATTCGAAAGAAATCAAACTTGAACGTGATCGTTTCCTCTAGTACCCTTCTTTTCGCGGATTTTATTTTTTATTTCGAATCAGGAGGGTGGGAAAACGAAATTAGTCGGTGGGCAAACCGCTTTGACATCTGTACTAACGGACTGCATCGTCGAAAGAATGATTTTGATAATTTATTCGAAAAAAATCAAAATTTAACGTGATCGCGTCCTCTAGTACCTTTCTTTTCGCGGATTTTATTTTTTATTTCGAATCTGGAGGGTGGGCTAACGAAATTAGTGGGTGGGAAATCTCTTTGACATCTGTACTAACAGACTCCATCGTCGAAAGAATGATTTTGATAATTTATTCGAAAAAAATCAAACTTTAACGTGATCGCGTCCTCTAGTACCCTTCTTTTCGCGGATTTTATTTTTTATTTCGAATCTGGAGGGTGGGCAAACGAAATTAGTGGGTGGGCAAATCTCTTTGACATCTGTACTAATGGACTGCATCGTCGAAAGAATGATTTTGATAATTGATTCGAAAAAAATCAAACTTTAAGGCGATCGCTTACACCAGTAGCCTTCCTTTCGCGGTTATTATTTTTTATTTCGAATCTGGAGGGTGGGCAAACGAAATTAGTCGGTGGGCAAATCTCTTTGACATCTATACTAACGGACTGCCTCGTCGAAAGAATGATCTTGATAATTTATTCGATAAAAATCATGCTTTAACCTGCTCGCGTCCTCTAGTACCTTTCTTTTCGCGGATTTTATTTTTTGTTTCGAATCTGCAGGGTGGGCAAACGAAATTAGTGGGTGGGCAAGTTTCTTTGACATCTATACTAACGCACTGCAACGTCGAAAGGACGATTTTGATAATTTATTCGAAAAAAATCAAACTTTAACGTGATCGCGCCCTCTAGTACCCTTCTTTTCGCGGATTTTATTTTTTATTTCGAATCTGGAGCATGGGCATACGAAATTAGTAGGTGGGCAAATCTCTTTGACATCTGTACTAACGGACTGCATCGTCGAAAGAATGATTTTGATAATTTATTCGAAAAAAATCAAACTTTAACGTGATCGCGTCCTCTAGTACCCTTCTTTTCGCGGATTTTATTTTTTATTTCGAATCTGGAGCATGGGCATACGAAATTAGTAGGTGGGCAAATCTCTTTGACATCTGTACTAACAGACTGCATCGTCGAAAGAATGATTTTGATAATTTATTCGAAAAAAATCAAACTTTAACCTGATCGCGTCCTCTAGTACCTTTCTTTTCGCGGATTTTATTTTTTATTTCGAATCAGGAGGGTGGGAAAACGAAATTAGTGGGTGGGCAAACCTCTTTGACATCTATACTAACGGACTGCATCCTCGAAAGAATGATTTTGATAATTTATTCGAAAAAAATCAAGCTTTAACCTGCTCGCGTCCTCTAGTACCTTTCTTTTCGCGGATTTTATTTTTTGTTTCGCATCTGCAGGGTGGGCAAACGAAATTAGTGGGTGGGCAAGTTTCTTTGACATCTGTACTAACGGACTGCATCCTCGAAAGAATGATTTTGATAATTTATTCGAAAAAAAATCGAACTTTAAGGGGATCGCGTTCTCTAGTACCCTTCTTTTCGCGGATTTTATTTTTTATTTCGAATCTGGAGCATGGGCATACGAAATTAGTTGGTGGGCAAATCTCTTTGACATCTGTACTAACGGACTGCATCGACGAAAGAATGATTTTCATAATTTATACGTAAAAAATCAAACTTTAACCTGATCGCGTCCTCTAGTACCCTTCTTTTCGCAGATTTTATTTTTTATTTCGAATCTGGAGCATGGGCATACGAAATTAGTGGGTGGGCAAATCTCTTTGACATCTGTACTAACGGACTGCATCGTCGAAAGAATGATTTTGATAATTTATTCGAAAAAAATCAAGCTTTAACCTGCTCGCGTCCTCTAGTACCTTTCTTTTCGCGGATTTTATTTTTTGTTTCGAATCTGCAGGGTGGGCAAACGAAATTAGTGGGTGGGCAAGTTTCTTTGACCTCTATACTAACGGACTGCATCGTCGAAAGAATGATTTTGATAATTAATTCGAAAAAAAAAACTTTAACGCGATCGCTTACACCAGTAGCCTTCCTTTCGAGGATTTTAATTTTTATTTCGAATCTGGAGGGTGGGCAAACGAAATTAGTGGGTGGGCAAATCTCTTTGACATCTATACTAACGCACTGCAACGTCGAAAGAATGATTTTGATAATTTATTCGAAAAAAATCGAACTTTAACGTGATCGCGTCCTGTAGTACCCTTCTTTTCGCGGATTTTATTTTTTGTTTCGAATCTGCAGGGTGGGCAGACGAAATTAGTGGGTGGGCAAATCTCATTGACATTTATACTAACGGACTGCATCGTCGAAAGAATGATTTTGATACTTTATTCGAAAAAAATCATACTTTAACGCGATCGCTTACACCAGTAGCTTTACTTTCGCGGTTATTATTTTTTATTTCGAATCTGGAGGGTGAGCAAACGAAATTAGTGGGTGGGCAAGTCTCTTTGACATCTATACTAACGGACTGCATCGTCGAAAGAATGATTTTCATAATTTATACAAAAAAAATCAAACTTTAACCTGATCGCGTCCTCTAGTACCCTTCTTTTCGCGGATTTTATTTTTTATTTCGAATCTGGAGGGTGGGAAAACGAAATTAGTGGGTGGGCAAACCTCTTTGACATCTGTACTAACGGACTGCATCGTCGAAAGAATGATTTTCATAATTTATACGAAAAAAATCAAACTTTAACCTGATCGGGTTCTCTAATACCCTTCTTTTCGCGGATTTTATTTTTTGTTTCGAATCTGCAGGGTGGGCTGACGAAATTAGTGGGTGGGCAAATCTCTTTGACATCTATACTAACGGTCTGCATCGTCGAAAGAATGATTTTGATAATTTATTCGAAAAAAATCACACTTTAACGTGATCGCGTCCTCCAGTACCCTTCTTTTCGCGCATTTTATTTTTTATTTCGAATCTGGAGGGTGGGCAAACGAAATTAGTGGGTGGGCAAATCTCTTTGACATCTGTACTAACGGGCTGCATCGTCGAAAGAATGATTTTGAAAATTTATTCGAAAAAAATCAAACTTTAACGTGATCGCGTCCTCCAGTACCCTTCTTTTCGCGCATTTTATTTTTTATTTCGAATCTGGAGGGTGGGAAAACGAAATTAGTCGGTGGGCAAACCGCTTTGACATCTGTACTAACGGACTGCATCGTCGAAAGAATGATTTTGATAATTTATTCGAAAAAAATCAAAATTTAACGTGATCGCGTCCTCTAGTACCTTTCTTTTCGCGGATTTTATTTTTTATTTCGAATCTGGAGGGTGGGCTAACGAAATTAGTGGGTGGGCAAATCTCTTTGACATCTATACTAACGCACTGCAACGTCGAAAGAATGATTTTGATAATTTATTCGAAAAAAATCGAACTTTAACGTGATCGCGTCCTGTAGTACCCTTCTTTTCGCGGATTTTATTTTTTGTTTCGAATCTGCAGGGTGGGCAGACGAAATTAGTGGGTGGGCAAATCTCATTGACATTTATACTAACGGACTGCATCGTCGAAAGAATGATTTTGATACTTTATTCGAAAAAAATCATACTTTAACGCGATCGCTTACACCAGTAGCTTTACTTTCGCGGTTATTATTTTTTATTTCGAATCTGGAGGGTGAGCAAACGAAATTAGTGGGTGGGCAAGTCTCTTTGACATCTATACTAACGGACTGCATCGTCGAAAGAATGATTTTCATAATTTATACAAAAAAAATCAAACTTTAACCTGATCGCGTCCTCTAGTACCCTTCTTTTCGCGGATTTTATTTTTTATTTCGAATCTGGAGGGTGGGAAAACGAAATTAGTGGGTGGGCAAACCTCTTTGACATCTGTACTAACGGACTGCATCGTCGAAAGAATGATTTTCATAATTTATACGAAAAAAATCAAACTTTAACCTGATCGGGTTCTCTAATACCCTTCTTTTCGCGGATTTTATTTTTTGTTTCGAATCTGCAGGGTGGGCTGACGAAATTAGTGGGTGGGCAAATCTCTTTGACATCTATACTAACGGTCTGCATCGTCGAAAGAATGATTTTGATAATTTATTCGAAAAAAATCACACTTTAACGTGATCGCGTCCTCCAGTACCCTTCTTTTCGCGCATTTTATTTTTTATTTCGAATCTGGAGGGTGGGCAAACGAAATTAGTGGGTGGGCAAATCTCTTTGACATCTGTACTAACGGGCTGCATCGTCGAAAGAATGATTTTGAAAATTTATTCGAAAAAAATCAAACTTTAACGTGATCGCGTCCTCCAGTACCCTTCTTTTCGCGCATTTTATTTTTTATTTCGAATCTGGAGGGTGGGAAAACGAAATTAGTCGGTGGGCAAACCGCTTTGACATCTGTACTAACGGACTGCATCGTCGAAAGAATGATTTTGATAATTTATTCGAAAAAAATCAAAATTTAACGTGATCGCGTCCTCTAGTACCTTTCTTTTCGCGGATTTTATTTTTTATTTCGAATCTGGAGGGTGGGCTAACGAAATTAGTGGGTGGGCAAATCTCTTTGACATCTGTACTAACGGACTGCATCGTCGAAAGAATGATTTTGATAATTCATTCGAAAAAAATCAAACTTTAACGCGATCGCTTACACCAGTAGCCTTCCTTTCGCGGTTATTATTTTTATTTCGAATCTGGAGGGTGGGCAAACGAAATTAGTGGGTGGGCAAATCTCTTTGACATCTGTACTAACGGACTGGATCGTCGAAAGAATGATTTTGATAATTGATTTGAAAAAAATCAAACTTTAACGCGATCGCTTACACCAGTAGCCTTCCTTTCGCGGTTATTATTTTTTATTTCGAATCTGGAGGGTGGGCAAACGAAATTAGTGGATGGGCAAATCTCTTTGACATCTATACTAACGGACTGCATCGTCGAAAGAATGATTTTGATAATTTATTCGATAAAAATCATGCTTTAACCTGCTCGCGTCCTCTAGTACCTTTCTTTTCGCGGATTTTATTTTTTGTTTCGAATCTGCAGGGTGGGCAAACGAAATTAGTGGGTGGGCAAGTTTCTTTGACATCTATACTAACGCACTGCAACGTCGAAAGAACGATTTTGATAATTTATTCGAAAAAAATCAAACTTTAACCTGATCGCGTCCTCTAGTACCTTTCTTTTCGGGGATTTTATTTTTTGTTTCGAATCTGCAGGGTGGGCTAACGAAATTAGTGGGTGGGCAAATCTCTTTGACATCTGTACTAACGGGCTGCATCGTCGAAAGAATGATTTTGAAAATTTATTCGAAAGAAATCAAACTTGAACGTGATCGTTTCCTCTAGTACCCTTCTTTTCGCGGATTTTATTTTTTATTTCGAATCAGGAGGGTGGGAAAACGAAATTAGTCGGTGGGCAAACCGCTTTGACATCTGTACTAACGGACTGCATCGTCGAAAGAATGATTTTGATAATTTATTCGAAAAAAATCAAAATTTAACGTGATCGCGTCCTCTAGTACCTTTCTTTTCGCGGATTTTATTTTTTATTTCGAATCTGGAGGGTGGGCTAACGAAATTAGTGGGTGGGAAATCTCTTTGACATCTGTACTAACAGACTCCATCGTCGAAAGAATGATTTTGATAATTTATTCGAAAAAAATCAAACTTTAACGTGATCGCGTCCTCTAGTACCCTTCTTTTCGCGGATTTTATTTTTTATTTCGAATCTGGAGGGTGGGCAAACGAAATTAGTGGGTGGGCAAATCTCTTTGACATCTGTACTAATGGACTGCATCGTCGAAAGAATGATTTTGATAATTGATTCGAAAAAAATCAAACTTTAAGGCGATCGCTTACACCAGTAGCCTTCCTTTCGCGGTTATTATTTTTTATTTCGAATCTGGAGGGTGGGCAAACGAAATTAGTCGGTGGGCAAATCTCTTTGACATCTATACTAACGGACTGCCTCGTCGAAAGAATGATCTTGATAATTTATTCGATAAAAATCATGCTTTAACCTGCTCGCGTCCTCTAGTACCTTTCTTTTCGCGGATTTTATTTTTTGTTTCGAATCTGCAGGGTGGGCAAACGAAATTAGTGGGTGGGCAAGTTTCTTTGACATCTATACTAACGCACTGCAACGTCGAAAGGACGATTTTGATAATTTATTCGAAAAAAATCAAACTTTAACGTGATCGCGTCCTCTAGTACCTTTCTTTTCGCGGATTTTATTTTTTGTTTCGAACCTGGAGGGTGGGCAAACGAAATTAGTGGGTGGGCAAGTCTCTTTGACATCTATACTAACGGACTGCATCGTCGAAAGAATGATTTTGATAATTTATACGAAAAAAATCAAACTTTAACCTGATCGCGTCCTCTAGTACCCTTCTTTTCGCGGATTTTATTTTTTATTTCGAATCTGGAGCATGGGCATACGAAATTAATGGGTGGGCAAATCTCTTTGACATCTGTACTAACAGACTGCATCGTCGAAAGAATGATTTTGATAATTTATTCGAAAAAAATCAAACTTTAACCTGATCGCGTCCTCTAGTACCTTTCTTTTCGCGGATTTTATTTTTTGTTTCGAATCTGCAGGGTGGGCTAACGAAATTAGTGGGTGGGCAAATCTCTTTGACATCTATACTAACGGACTGCATCTTCGAAAGAATGATTTTGATAATTTATACGAAAAAAATCAAACTTTAACCTGATCGCGTCCTCTAGTACCCTCCTTTACGCGGATTTTATTTTTGATTTCGAATCTGGAGGGTGGGAAAACGAAATTAGTCGGTGGGCAAACCGCTTTGACATCTGTACTAACGGACTGCATCGTCGAAAGAATGATTTTGATAATTTATTCGAAAAAAATCAAACTTTAACGCGATCGCTTACACGAGTAGCCTTCCTTTCGCGGTTATTATTTTTTATTTCGAATCTGGAGGGTGGGCAAACGAAAGTAGTGGGTGGGCAAGTCTCTTTGACATCTATACTAACGGACTGCATCGTCGAAAGAATGATTTTGATAATTTATTCGAAAAAAATCAAACTTTAACGTGATCGCGTCCTCTAGTACCCTTCTTTTCGCGGATTTTATTTTTTATTTCGAATCTGGAGCATGGGCATACGAAATTAATGGGTGGGCAAATCTCTTTGACATCTGTACTAACGAACTGCATCGTCGAAAGAATGATTTTGAAAATTTTTTCGAAAAAAATCAAACTTTAACCCGATCGCGTCCTCCAGTACCCTTCTTTTCGCGGATTTTATTTTTTATTTCGAATCTGGAGGGTGGGCAAACGAAATTACTGGGTGGGCAAATCTCTTTGACATCTGTACACTCGGCTCAAACGATTGTGGCCGATCGAGTTTCGATTGCATTCGAGCTCACTAGGGCTGGCTTTTTTACATCGCTACGATTCTACAGTATTTCGTGAATATGGTGGGGGCACTGCCAACGGGAACCTGTGGCTTGGCAGTAGGGCTGGGACTATTCGAATAATTTAATATTCGAATATTTTACAAGTATTCGAATGCTACGAATAAACTTCGAATATTTCAGTATTCGAATGTTACTATTCGAATACTATTCGAATAGCGATATATTCGAATACTGATGTATTCGACTAGTATGGTGTGAAGTGGGTCCAAATTAGCTTACAAGATTTCACCCTGACAAATGAACATAAAGAGCTTGATTTATAATTCACACCATACTATTCGAATACATCAGTATTCGAATACTCAAATATTCGAATAGTATTCGAATAGTATTCGAATACTTGGATATTCGAATTATATTTGACAAATAATTGGGCAACTGAAGTATTCGAATATTCGAATACCGAAAATTTCGGCAAATAGTCCCAGCCCTATTGTAGAATAGTAGATTGGGGAAAACGTCGTATTGACGTCCCTCAGCGGTGCTACGGCCGCTATCGTAATCGATGGTGAGAGGCAATAGACATAGACTGGATGCAGTGACTAGGAACTTTATTTGTTCACCCGCACGAACACGTGCACATGGTGAATGCGTACGCACAACAGTGCAATGAGGTCTACTGTCTCATAGACAATCTATGAGGTACCAAACAGTCGTTAGCCAAACGGCTACGCGACAATACTTGTAGTCTTAATACACTACGGACAACACGTGGTGTCTAAAATATATATTCAACTAGACTGCACCAAACGTTACACTTGACTAGTCTCAGCGGACTGGGGCGAGTCCGCACGAAAGATTCCGCACGAGCTTGATGCGTCCCCACTCCTGCACAGTCCGCAAGGAGGGGGTAGCCCTATCCCCACAGCTTGACAATGTGGGTGACGGTGGTGGCGAGCCCTAAAATATAGGAACCCACGATATAATATTGATACGATCGGCCGATTTAAAAGCACTCGAATTCAAAGGTTAAACACGCTGTATGTTAAAGTATTTTAAAGTACATACCTCTGAGTCATCCCGACCAAGCTCCCCCAACTAGGCGGCACGTTGTAACGTCCCACGATTTTTCGCGCGTTTCTATTCCAAATTCCATTCGTAAACCTCAAAATCACTCGATCAAACTCTATCAAACTCAACTCCTACCCCATCTCCTCAATCGTCGATCACCTTGATGTTATACCTTAGCGGTCACCAACACAAGATGATCGATACAAACTCCACCTCGCTGATGTATCTTAGAGATCCCCATCACGAGATACTCGTTACAAAACCTTCTTCGCCTATTCGTCCTACAAGGCACGAACCATTCCCTCTAAAACGAATTCAAACAAATCCTTCGTTACAAATCCCTCTTAAATCGAGACCAAGTCTCAATCCCCTCTTTACGACTCATGAAGTCCAAGCCACTTTAACCCCTTTCCTATTAAACACCCAAAAATTCATTCGATGAGTTGAGTATCCCCTTTCACAGTCATAAAACCCCAAAAATCTAACTGCGACACATATTTGGCGTACGTGACATAAATATGTCTATTAATAGCCATGCCGTTTATAAAAACCCCGGAAGTCCTACTGCGTCTTATTCCGAAATGTGTCAAGGCTGCTATCGCGCGTACCCCCGCAATACTCCTGTAAGGATATATAAATATGAGGTCCTGAGAGGTCTCGACCTCTTTCATCGCTGCTCTTTTGTCGAGTTATTATTCAAAAGTGTTAAACCGGTGTAAAAGATTAAAATCAGTGCTACGACAACTACCGTAAGCCATTATAATTACTATTATTAAGGAATATCACCCTCATTCATATTTCTCTGCATAAATAACGCTTGTTGCATTTCATATATTATACTATTCTCATATTACCTTATATTAATACCGTTTATCGCATTTTAAAGCTTATTGCTGTTCATTTATTATTTTGTATTACCAACATTTTTATTATTTTGCATTATCACTTTAATGCTAATTTTGTTTATATTTGTTTATAATCGCTTATTACTCATATCATTTTCTTGTGCTAACGCTTATTGCGTTTCATATATCATCATCGATTTATTCTCATGTATTTCATGTTCATATTCTCATATTGCTAATAACAACCATTTATATAAATGTTATCTGTTAATGCTAATAATCCCAAGCATTATTATTACCAAACGTTTAGATAAAGTTAATAAACGTATTCGTTTTCTATCACGTTTCGAATTATTGTGTATCCTCGAGTCATAAACAGTCCGAACGAAACCAAGCTGTCACAACAGCTGATTCGCGCTCGTGAACGCGAGAACGGTTCTAGTGTTTACTAACATATTATTGCATGAGCCGTGCAATCCACGAAAATACTAAACGTGGTTTCTTATATATAACTGCAACAGTAAATCCTATTACCGAAACCAAAACAAATACAAAGTAATATAACGGGTGCTCTCCAAGTACATTTACCTTCCCTGGTCGATTAGAGTGACGGATTCAATATTCACGCCTGATCGCCTCCAGAAATTCTAAGTGTGACGGATTTAATATTCGCGCCTAAATTTCCATCCAACCCTCAGAGTGACGGATTATAGGTTCGCGCCTGGTCTTCCCTCAAAACCCTCAGCGTGACGGATTTAATATTCGCGCCTGATTCCTCCAAACCTTCAGTGTGCAGGATTACAGATTCGCGCCTGAAATTTCCCTCACATGTCATTGTCCCCAAAAGACCTCCACCTGGGACGTGGCAACGTATATAATATCCCATTTTTTTCCGAAAACTGTATTTTGTGTCCAGGGTATTTAGAAGAGGATGCGGCAGAATCACGAAATAAGTTTTATAAACAGTTCATCTTCAAAGCTTTGAAGACGACTGGTCTCGTTGCATCTCCAGGCTTACGCATCTAAACGCATATCATGAAATCGAGAAGTGCCTAGCTTTGTAAAAGTAAGATGTTGTTCTTCGTTGACTATCCCCTTCCTCCATGTACTTATCTTCTTCGCTGGTCATACTCTCCATATTCACACTCATCTCCTTTCCTTTCTTCTTTGACACACATCATGCGACTAGATCATACCACTTTGAATGTATATGAAACGTCTATCATACCACTTTCAACGCCTAACGTACCACTTCGAACATGCATCGAACGCGAATCGTACCACTTTGATCGGGTATTGAACAACTTTGATCGGGTATCGAACGTGTATCGAGCAGGTATTGGATGCGAATCGAACATGAAGCGTACCACTCTTAACGCAAATCGAGCGGCTTTTAACAGGTTTGAACGTGAATCGACTGGCTTTCAACGGGTATCGAACGTGTGTCGAACGGCTTTCAATGGGTATTGAATGCGAATCGAACGGTAAGGAACATGAACAAACAATAAGTGTTTTCGGCGCACTAGTTCGGTCATTATAAATGTTAATAAAAGCTATTTGCAATAATTTAATTTCCAACGTTTCGGTCTGTGTTTAGACCTTTTTCAAGGAAAGAACTGTAATATCATTTACTGCGGTCGCTTTTAAATAAGTCAACAACGTTTGATACGACGTGTGACAACGCGGGTCGATGGACTATGACTGGAGTAAACAATACTTTGGGGGGCTATTTAAAGGTGAAAACGACTGTGGCAAAAACGGAGTCAATAGAGAAACCGTTGAAAATTCAGAAGAGAGGCCGTTAAAAATTCGTAAACGGATCTATGAGATTTAGAAAGACTTTTCTTAAAATTTTCTTAAACAAGTAAATTGAAAAACCTCCACAGAACCACAAACAAAATACCACTAAAAGAATTTACATGTGGTAACAACCGAAAACACCTTGGAGGACACAGAATATGATTACATAATGCAGTTTTATTATGTATTAGTGTTTTATTTGTTCATATTGGCCATTTTTTGAAGTGCGAATCCATCAATAACATTACATCATAAAGCATTATGCTTTAATATAGTTGCGTAGTATTCTTGTATCTTAGGTGATTTATACCTAAGATTTACGCTTTGTTCTTTAATCATATGTAACGTTTCTAACAGGATCCTACGACTCCAATTAGCCTCTCTATCAATAATTTTAACATTATTGAAGTCAAATCTGTGATCAAACTCCAATGAGTGTTTTGTTAGGGCAGTGTGCTGTGATGGTGATAAAAAAAATGTTCTTTTTATGTTCATAGATCCGTCTTTCTAAAAGTCTTGACGTTTGTCCAATGTAAACTTGGTTGCAACCCATGCAAGGGATTGAGTAAACAATATTTGAATTTTTTAATAAGGGAATTTTATCTTTAATTGGGGGAAACAAGTTTTTAATGTAAGAAGGTATTCTAAAAATTGTGTGTATTCCTGTTTTCCTAAAAATTCTTTTTACATCGTTCGAAATATTGTTACTAAAAGGTATTACCACTGTATTCCTCCAGCTAATAGGTCCCATTTTTTTTTATTTTTTCCTCTTTTCTTTTTTCCATCAATGTTGGATGGTAAATTTCAAAAATACGGTCACGGATGATTGTTGTGACCATTTCAATGGGATAACCATTGAGTCTTAGAGTATTCTTTATGAGAAGTAAGTTAGCTGGGCGGAATTCAGGGTCCGAGAGCAAAATTGCACGATCTATTAATCCTTTTATTAATCCCACCTTATGCTGCATGGGATGAGCCGAAAAAAAGTTTATGTATCTCCCCGACCAACTCGGTTTATGATACCAATTGGTGCAAAGTTTGTTATTAGACCTAATAACTGATGTGTCAAAAAAGTTTAGACAAGAATCTTTCTCAATCTCGTATGTGAATTGTAATCCATTGTGAAAATTGTTAAAAGTATCAGGCAAAATAGGCAACTCCTCAGGTTTAATACATGTAATAATATCATCAACATATCTTTTATAAAATTTTAATTGAAAAGGTACCTTCGAAAGAGAGACAGTCTCCAATCTTTTCATTACCAAATTGGCGATTACTGGGGAAATTGGAGATCCCATAGCTGTTCCAAAAATCTGTTTGTAAAAGACTCCATTGAACGAAAAAATGTTAGCTTCTAACACAAATTTTACGGCTAGGAGAAAATCATCTCTACTTATATCGGTGTGCTGTGCAATTTCTGTCCAACGATGGTGCAAAACCTGTAAGGAACATGAATCGAACCGTATCGAACAGGTTTGGAACGTGAATCGAACGACTTTGAACAGGTTTTGAACGTGAATCAAACGGTATCGAATGGGTATTGAACTGGTTTGAACGTGTATCGAACGCGAATCGAACGGTTTCCACATAATAATTACAACTATCGTCTTAATCTAGCGTACATGTAGGAAGTTGGAGAGGGTGAAGAAAAAACATTTATGCATTAAAAAATTGATTATATTTTATTTAAGCATTACTTTCTGGCGTTTAGACCACCAGTTGAATATTTTAAATACATTTTGCATGGCACAGTGTTTCGCGTGTCTGCCACATCGCAGTGTATTAACTACATTTAGCTTATTTAGTGATTTGATATCCTCGTAGTCAATGTCCAGCGTCTCGATGACCACGTCCGCTACCGTATTTTCGTCGAGGAAATCCACGAGCCAGTCGCGTTTCTGCAGCCCTTTAACGTATATGATATAGGATGCGTCATCTTCTTCGTCGATCGCATCAGCTACAGCTTTCGTAATTAGCCGTTTAGCCATACTGTACGGAACGTCTCCATCGTCCCACCGTAGTCCATGATGTTTTGCCACCAGCCACCGAATGCTTGATTTGTCAGATTTCGTACAAAGATATTGCGGCATCGAACTCCCGAAAATATAGTGCGAGAGAATTGTTCCATTTCGTAGGACCGCCACTTCCTTGACGATAAATATTCCATCGACGACGAACCCTTGCAGGTCAACAAATGTTGGTACAGCCATCATCGGCACAGTTTAGAGGTCCGTTCGCTTCCAAGACAGACGGGAGAATGCAGCATTTCTCGTAAAGCATGTCGATTTTCACGATGAAATTTTATATGAATTTGGCACAGGAGAGGGCGGGCAAGTAGCGTGGCAATTTAATTGATTTTGCGCACCACGTTTGTCAGCGGATTGTATTCAACCATCCGATCGTGCAGAATCAGACAGTATGCCGTAGTATTTGCAGGCACATTCTCTTTACACTCGAATTCTATGGGCACGTCCACGGTGCCATTCTTCATCGACTCATTTTGTCGCGAGCAATCAATCACCACGAGGAGACCAAATTGTAAAAATTCAGCCACGGTGAATAATGCCTTGTTGCAACTATGTCCATAATTATTATTATTATTATTATTATTATTATTATTATTATTATTATTATTATTCTCGGCGGTCCCCCTACCCCCGTAAAGGGGAGCGGGGGACTAGATCGGCCCGTGTCGATCCAGGTTGAGCACCAACCGAGCGCGTCTCCGGGTGGCGGATAGGAGAACGGCCAGAGCGTGAAGCGGCTCCTCTGATCGCCGCGGACTGGATCACCACACGGTGACCGGGCCGTAGCGAAGGGGGGGGTCGGGGATCGTGATGGTTAGCGGGTGCTATAAGCGAACCCCGGGGCCTAACAACCCCGCGTGGCAAGCGAAGGCCCTGTCGTGGACCAACTCCCCAATCCAAGGTGGAAGCTATCGTGCCGAGGGATGAATGGTACCGGGGTATGGTGCCTCGAACGATGCCCTTGGGGTACCAGGCGACCCCCCATTGTATTCAGCCTTACCCCCACACAGCAGGCTCTGTGGGGGTGGACCGCATACTTCCTGCACACTCGTGGGAACTCTATGGAAAAACTAAAAACCCAAGAACCCAAAACCACAGCGGGAGAAGGGCCCTCGAAAGAGGGAACATCTCCCGTACACACGACGGAAGCCACCACACAGGGACCGGCAGAGACTGACGCGGCGCTAGCCGCGGCGATCGAAACCGGGCTCTCGGTGACGGACGCTACCACACGGGGGACGGACGAGGGTAACGGCAGCAACGCCGAAGCCGCGTCCGATACCCAGACGAAGAAGAGGAAGGCGAACCGCAGCGGGGCGGCAAAAAGGAGGGCCCGGAAGGCCAAACTGGCTTCATCCGGGACCACTTTGGAGGCGACCCAAGCGGGAGCGCCGACCTCTGGAAAAGCAGCGGAGGGGGAGGTGGGCCCTCATGAAGGGCAAACAGACCCCTCCGCAAAGCAGGATGGGAAGGAAGGGGAGACCACCGGCAAGGGCCTAAAAAGGGCTCGACAGACCGATGGCTCGACCCCCGAACACCCTGCAAAAAAGAAAGGGAACATCTTCCCAGAGCCCTCTAGCTTCAAGGAGGCGCTGGTCGGGGGTAGAAAGATAGCAATAGCGCCATCAGACTACCCCGAATCCACGCTAACACCGGAGCAGGGGGATCAGGTGATGAAAGGGCTCGGAGAAGCGATGGACGCCATCCCTAGGGAAATGGCGGTCCCCCGTTTCGAAGAGTGCAGGTTCGTGCAGGGCATCCTCTGGGTTACCTGCACGGACGCCGCCGCCAAGGAATGGCTGAAAGAAGCGGCAAAAAACCTGAAGCCTTGGAAGGGCGCATCTCTCCAGGTAATGGAGAGAGAGTGCCTACCCAGGCTTCGAAAGATGGCGACCGTCATCCCTGGACCCCCAGAGAAGACGGAAGTCATTTTGCAGCGGATCGGTCGGCAAAACCCGGGCCTCCGCACCCAATTATGGAGGGTGTGGGGTAGAAGGGAGGGTGAACGATCCGTGAACCTGATTCTGGGGGTGGACGCGGAGTCGCACGAAGCGCTCAGCAGACGGGGCTTCGTCGTCCACGTGGGGCTGGGCAGGGCGCTCTTTAGGGAGTGCTCGGCCCGGACCGACGTGGGGGGCGGAAAACCGGAAGCGGCGCGGGAGACGGCGGGAGCGGCACCTCGGGTCGGGGTAGGGGATGAGCCGGAGGGAGCGGGGGAGGCCTCGAGCGCGGGGGCGATGCCCAGTCCCGGCGCCGACCCGGCCCCTCAGGACCAATCCCTAAGTGGGGCAGTGGAGGGAAGGGAGGGACCGTCGGTGGTGGCGACCAGGAGGGAGACCTCAGGCGCACCCACGGGTGGGGACCCACCCTCCACGATAAAAAGGGATATGCCCACCCGCGGGAAAAGGGGGAGACCCCTGAAGGCCGTGGGTTTAGGTAGGGCTGGGAACTCGGGGACCCGGGGAGGAGTACAAAGTACCACCGCCCATGGGATAAAGAGGTACCAGTTCCTCAAGACTGCCGGGGTGGCGAGTGAGACCACCACGGTAAAGCGAGGGGGGAAATAGGAAAGCGGCGACGGACTTACTCGACCGCCGCATAGTGGGGCAGCAAACAGATTTAGTACTCATACAAGAACCCTGGCTGATCAGGGGTCGAGTAGGAGGACTGAACACGAAACTGGGCACGGTAATACACGGGCCCGGTGATCCCGGCCCAAGAGCGTGCGTCTACGCGAGTAAAAGACTAAACGCCTTGAGGCTGGGAGAATTCTGCACTAGGGACCTAACAGCTGTCCTAATAGAGCCAAAAATGGGTGGGAACACGGAGAAGATCGTGGTCTGCTCAGCATACCTACCATACGACTCTGAGGAGTCTCCCCCAACGAGAGAACTCAGAGTACTGGTGGAGGCATGTAAAAATAGGGGGCTGCAACTGGTGGTGGGTTGCGACGCCAATGCGCACCACATCATATGGGGCAGCACCGATATCAACAAGAGAGGGACGAGCTTACTTGAATACCTCTCGACCACGGAACTGGAGATACTCAATCGAGGCTCCAAGCCCACTTTCGTTACCACCAGAAGGCAGGAGGTAATCGACATCACACTGGGCTCCAAGAAGGTGGCTCAGGCTATTAAGGATTGGCAAGTGGCGGAGGAGGTAACTCTCTCAGACCACAGGCTAATCGAATTCAGACTGGCGGGGGACGCGAACCACGAACCCACGGGGGTCTACAGGAACCCCAGGGCCACCGACTGGCAACTCTACAAAGAGGGGCTAGAAGGAAGGCTCGCGGGGTACTGTGGACGCCCGAGAACGGGCGGGGGGATCGAGCAGGCGATTGAGGAACTGCAGGCTGCGATCACCCAAGCGTACGAAACGTCGTGCCCGGCCAAGCAAAGGAAGAGCAGCAGACGGGTACCCTGGTGGAACCAGGAGCTGAGTAGGCACAGGACCAGAGCCCGGAAGCTGCTAAACAGAGCCATGAGGCTCGATACGAGGATCGAATGGGAAAACTACAGGGAAGCCCATAGATCCTACAAGAAGCTCATTAGAGCAGCAAAAAGGAAGACCTGGAGGGAATTCTGCCATGAAGCCGAGGCCCTACCACTAGTGGCCAGGCTTCGGAGGGTCTTCGCATCCGGGCCTTCGGAAAAACTGAACGGACTCAGACTCCCGGACGGGAGGTATCTGGAGGACCGACAACAGATTTTGGAGCACCTGACAGAGGTCCACTTCCCAGGTTCGGGGCTCTATCAGCAGGGGCAGCCAACAGAAGAGCCGGAACCTGAGAAAGAGGGACCGAAGGACTGGGAGATGGCCTCTAGAGTGGTAAACCGAGACAGGATCAGATGGGCCATAAACTCATTTAAGAGATTTAAGAGTCCGGGGGTGGACGGGATCTTCCCCGCCCTTCTACAGGAAGGGAGGGAGGACCTGATAAAACGACTGGACCTTATCTTTAAATCCTGCCTTGCTTTGGGGTATATACCCAGAACATGGAGAACGGCTAGAGTCGTATTCATACCCAAACCAGGGAAGAAGGACTACGACTCTGCCAAATCCTTCAGGCCTATCTGCTTAACGTCCTTCCTGCTGAAGACGCTGGAGAGACTGGTGGATAGGCACATCAGGGAACATGCGCTGGTGGAAAGACCAGTACAAATCTCCCAACACGCGTATCAGGCCGGCAGATCTGTGGAGACGGCGCTCCACCACCTGGTAGGGGTGGTAGAAGGGGCCCTGGAGCGGAAACAGTCGGTCCTGAGCGTATTCCTGGACATCGAAGGAGCGTTCGACAACACATCCTTAGATGCCATAAGCAGGGCCCTAGACAACTTCAAGGTCGAAGACTCGATCAGAAGGTGGATCCGCAACATGCTGCGGACTAGAACCGTGATGGCCAGCTGGGAAGGGACCACGATAAGGGCTCGGGCCGACAGGGGCTGCCCGCAGGGGGGAGTTCTCTCCCCACTGCTGTGGACCCTGGTGGTGGACGAGCTACTGCGTGGGCTCGGAGAAGAGGGTGTAATAGTACAGGGCTATGCTGACGACATAGTGATTGCAGTCAGAGGCACGAGCCCGACGTGCATGGCCAGGAGAATGCAGAAGGCGCTCACACTGGTTCAGGAATGGTGCCACAACCAAAACCTAAGGGTAAATCCGTGCAAGACGGAGATGGTACTGTTCACGAGGAAGCGGAACCTAAAGTTTAAGGCCCCCTCAATCTTCGGAGCGGAGCTACACACCTCCACGGAGGTGAAATATCTGGGAGTGACCCTGGATAAGAAGCTCACGTGGAAAAGCCACATCACGAAGCAGACCCAGAAGGCGCTCGTCACCTACTGGGCCTGCAGAAGGATGTTCGGCAGCACATGGGGGTTAAAACCATGGGTGGTCAAATGGATCTACACAGCCATCCTGGAACCCCAACTGACATACGCCTCAGTGGTATGGTGGACCTCCATGAGGAGGGACACCCACAGGAGGACACTGAGCAAGGTGTATCGCTTGGCACTGCTGGGGATGACGGGTGCGTTCCCCACCACGCCTACCCTGGCGATGGGGGTCTTGCTGGACCTGGCGCCACCGCACTTGGCTGCGGAGGCCGGGGCTAGGAAGGCTGCCCTGAGGATACACTTCGCGGGAAGATGGAAAGGCGCGAGGAACGGGCACGCGGCGATCCTGCAGGACGTAAGGGACTCGCATGAGGCCCTGGACTGCGGGGGAGACCAATGTGACCCAGCCTACCGCTTCAAACATAACTTCGTCGTTCGATTCCCAAGTAGGATGGACTGGGAAGAGAGCGAGAAGGAATTACTCTCTCCGGGGGGGCTCACCTGGTACACAGATGGCTCCAAAACCAAAACCGGAACCGGAGCCGGGATATGGGGGGAGAGGCCCAGGGTGGAAAGATCCATCGCCCTGGGCCCACACGTATCGGCTTTTCAGGCGGAGGTGCAGGCTATCAGGACCTGTGCCAGATTGAATCTGGACAGGGGCTATGAGGGCAAGCACATCTATATCTGTAGCGACAGTCGGGCCGCACTCGGATCCCTACGCAACACAGTGGTGAGATCCAGTCTGGTGCTAGACTGCGTGGACACACTGACGCAATTGGCAAATAGCAACCGCGTCAGTCTACTATGGGTTCCGGAACACGCCGGAATCAAGGGAAACGAAGGGGCAAACGACAGGGCCCGAGAAGGGGCACGTAAACCAAATCGGGACCTGTCCTGCACCGTAGGTGTCTCCATGGGGACCGTGAAGGAGTGGACGAGGTGCTGGATTAGACAGCAACTCGAACAACTCTGGGAGCGGACCCAACAGATGGGACACGCGAAGGCTTTGCTGAAGCGGCCTTCGAAAAAGATAGGGGCGGTACTCAGCCGCCTGGACAGGTCGCAGTTGCGACTGCTCGTGGGGATGGTCACAGGACACTGGCACACGAGGAAGCACCTGGCGCGCCTTGGGATCGTGCAGGAACCAGGGTGCCCGTGGTGCGGGGTGGGCGACGAAACGCCGCTTCACCTTATGACGCAGTGCGAGGGTATGGCGGCCCAAAGACAGCTATTGCTGGGAGCTGCCTTCCCCCGCACGGCGAATCTGGAGGACTGGACCGTGAGCGGGCTTCTCGAGTTCGCACGAGAGGCCGGACTAGCGGCAAGCCCTCTGAACTAGGACTGCCCGCAAGGGCTCGGGCACAATGGTCCAAATAGGACTGAGCGCCCGGAAAACGCCCAATTTATATATATTATTATTATTATTATTATTATTATTATTATTATTATTATTATTATTATTATTATATCAACGGGAGAACCCTTTAGAATACAAAATTGGTATAACGTACAAGAAATATTACATATAAAATTAAAACTAGAATAAATATAAAGAAGATATAAGGAACAAATAAACTTAACAGACTAAGAAGCGACAAGAACTAGACAAAAATCACGACACTTGAGGTGATAACAGGTTCTTCAAAAGTAGATCCCTAAACATAGTTAGGGAGTCCACGAACAAATCAAGATTGGCCGGGCATTGATTCGTCTCGCCCATGGCTCGATTTATGGGGTCCGCAGAGTAATAACGATATACTGGGAGCCTTACCACAAAAAGGGATCTTGGACGCAGCGACCGCTGCGGAGCATTGAAATTAATTCTCACAACAAGCTCGTGGCAGTTTATATGACCGTGAATAATTTTATATAGAAATACTATATCGGAAAAAACACGGCGGTCACTAAGAGTTAAGAGTCTCAATTTTTGCAAGGCAGGACAGTAATCATGGTCCCAGAAACGCATTGGGCTACCAGAGGCCCTCATGGCCATCCTCAGAAATTTGTGCTGGACCCGTTCAATTGAGTTACTATATTGTTTATGCCTCGGGCTCCAAATCACAGATGCATATTCGACCTGCGACCTGACCAGTGTTACATATAGCAGTTTTAGCGTCCTGATTTGTTTGAAATGTTTACCGAATCTGGCAATAAAACCAAGGGTTTTCATAGCCTTGCACACAATGTTTCTGTAATGTGCGCGAAAATCCAGACATGACGTAAACGTGACTCCCAGGTCAAGGACTTCCGCAACTACAGACAATGTGGTACCTTCTAAGTTATATGTTGAAGGGATGCCGCTAACTGCCCTGTGTGACCTTAATAATACGCATTTACTCGCGTTTAGGCGCAACCTATTAACGGTACACCACTGCTCAAATCCGAGGAGATCATCCTGCAACAGATTAACGTCAAGAACACCGCTGATTGTGCGGAAAATCTTCAGATCGTCCGCGTACATTAGGAAATTACTGTGCCTGAAAACCCCCTTAAGGTCGTTAATAAAAATAAGGAAGAGGAGAGGACCGAGGTGAGAACCCTGAGGGACTCCCGAGCAGAGTGAATGGGAAATGGTTTGATCAGTCCGGACTACGCTCCGTGACGCATGCGCAATGATGCCGTGATGACGTCAAACCAATCAGCGCCAAGATGGTAAACGAAACGGCGCCACCGTCAAGTTAAGCCAAGCGACGTCATTGGCTTGGCTAGCTTGGCTTGACTTGACAGTGGCGCCGTTTCGTTTACCATCTTGGCGTTGATTGGTTTGACGTCATCACGGCATCATTGCGCATGCGTCACGGAGCGTAGTCCGGACTGATCAAACCATTTCCCATTCACTCTGCTCCCGAGGTCACACTGATCGGATCCGACAAGTGGCCCTGAACCCCAACCACCTGCACCCTGTCCTCAAGGTAGCTGTTAATCCAAGCGAGGAGTGACCCATTGATTCCGTTTGCAGCTAACTTGTGGTGCAGGATGCAATGATCCACAGAGTCAAAGGCTTTACGAAAGTCAGTATACACGGTGTCGATCTGAAGACCCTCGTTAAGTGCAGCCGAAATAAAGCAGTGGTATACCGCGAGGTTCGTTGTCGTCGACCGACCAGGAACAAATCCGTGCTGCTCGTCACATATAACATTCGTGAGATTGGACATTAAGTGCTCGGTTATTATCTCCTCAAAGATCTTAGGCATAACCGATAGTTTACATATCGGCCTATAATTTCTTACCTCCGAGCGGTCACCTGCCTTGAATACCGGGGTAACCAAATTGGCCTTCCAAGCTGCGGGGAAAATTCCCTTTTCTAATGAGGAATTGAAAATATGCCAGAGGGGCCTAGCAAGGATAAAGCGGCACTCATTAAGAAACAGAGGTGGGACGCCATCGAGTCCTGGGCCCTTTGTCCTATCCAGAGTGTTGAGCTTCGAGAAAATTTGGCCGATGGAAATGGAAACTGAGTGAATGTTGACGTCGCCAAGAGGGGACCACTCAGGATTCAAGGCAGGCACAACTCCGGACCGAGGGGTGTAAACAGAGCCAAAAAAGTCCGCGAACAGATTAGCAGCATCCGCGTGCGACGAGGCAGATCTGCTGTCAAGATGAACCATACCCGGAATTCCATGAGCACCACGTTTTGTATTAATAAACTTCCAGAAGCTTGATACATTATCAGATACAGCACTCTCTACACTATCAATATAAACACGTTGATCATGTGACATTGAAAGCTTGCATCTAGAACGGAGACTGGTAAAATTTATATAGTCGCTTAATGAGCCAGAACGCTGAAAGTCTTTGTGCGCCCTTTTCTTTAGTCGAATCAGGGACCTCAAGCCCGGGGAAAAACAAAACGGAAACGTGGATCCAGTAACTGTTCTGACAGGAATAAAGGCCTCAATTGCCTTATTAATGTGGAAATATAAGCATTCCAAGGCTCGTTCCGGATCAGAGTCAGAAGTCACATTATCCCAATCCACAGAATTCAGATAATCTAAGACCCTAGGGTAGTCCCCGCACTTGAAATCCCTGTACACGAGATTGCAACGCATGAGGTCAGGACCCGAGGCAGAAACACTTAACTTTATATATATGGGTGGATGATAGACGTCAGGATCAATAAGGACATCTATGGCTCGATCCAAAGTGACATCAGAAGAGTTTACAAAGATGAGATCGAGTGTAACATCCCACGAGGACTCAAACCAGTAATTACCGACCGTTGATAAAGTAGAACTGTACTATATTACCACAGAGCCCACCTATGTTACCGCGCATAAGCATTATACATACTTTAAGATATAAATTATAATCCAAACAAATATTAGAGGAACAAATATTATAGAAATGTTAGGAATAATTAATTAGATATACTGACAAAAGCGCAAAACAAAATAATATAAAATAAGCAAGAAAACTGCGAAATAAGAAATATCGACACACTGCGTATGCGCCAGCCCGCCAATTCTCCAGTATAAAAGGAGGCGCACGCAGCACTCAGCGCGCTCATTCGAATACTGATACGTTCTTGCAACTAACGAATACTAGTTCCTAGAGGCAGCTTAAGTACTATCCAGTAGAATTTCAGCACGCTCCGGAAACGGCAGCGACTGGTTCTCAGTGTACAAGATACTGGTGCTCCTTTTTGGATCTATCATTTAATAGTTGAGAACTTTGTTTTCGTGGAGGTTTCAAGCGTTGCTCCTACTAGTAGGCAGCAGCTTAACCGCTCAGCGAAGACAAAGTCTACAGAACACTAAAAAAAGAACTCTGCCAAGAGTGTCGGGAACCGCTCCGGAAACGGCAGCGGCCGAACTTACAGCAGTAGCACACATATATTTATATATATCCAATTTTACATAGCGCATTAGGATACATTAGCATAGAAAAAACCAAAAACCCTTAAAAAACACAAAAACACAATATATATAATCGTAGTTGTAAGCTATATTATCGTTATTGTTATTAGTTTAAGTGTTGTTTGAATAAAGTCATTGTTAAGTTTAAGTTGGATTTACTCCTTCATTCCACACGGAACCCCCCACCTATCCTATTCTCGGAGGAAGCCGCTCTCCTCTCGGGAACCTGTCTACATTCAGTCGTCCCTGGACAGCTGAACGTTACACGAGCATAACACCGAAATCATTGAAAACATTATTTACTTGCTTAAGGTTGCAGTAACTAGCGCAACAGAGGAGAAGATCAATGGCTGCGGATTCATTCGACGACACGCCCGAATCTCTGAAGCAACCCTGAGCCGAGTCATTGTGCCATACAGCGTGAGGGAGATTATAATCTCCATAAAGACAAATGGTATCGTCACTAAACTTATGGTATAGCCCCATTACCGAGTCAACATGACTAGCGTATAGTGAAGTCTGGGATGCCGGTGGGATGTAAACTGCCCCCAGAAACAGGTACTTATTATTTATAAGGTGGACTCTTACAAACACTTGTTCGACAGCATGACAGTTTACAGTTACAGAGTACGACAACAACAACTTTTTGACCGCGATAAGAACTCCGCCTCCCCTTGTGAAGACACTGGATAGTTGGGATCTGTCACTCCTGTCCACTGTATAATCACGGAGGCCAAGCTCATTAGACAATATGGCAGGAGTGAGCCAGGTCTCCACAAAAATAATCACGTCATACGACACTGCGGATAAGAGAACGGAGTTGATGAGGGAATCAAGTTTAGTACGAAGACCACGAACATTTTGTACATAAACTAAAGGGTTCAATTCGCGTTTTTTTGTGACGAGTCATTGTGTGGTCTGCCCTTCACGATCTTAGGGACTCCACGGATGTAACGGATCGTCATCTGGGTTTGGCCCTGTTCGTGAAGGACACGGAGATTCTCTCGTAACTGCATGATGGATTCCCGTTGATTGTTGGTTTTGTCGTCGGAGATCTTGTACGGGCCTTTGTACCGATGCTTGGACTGGAGAATCTTCTTCACCTCAGCTGCTGAGTCGAGGCGGACACAGAGCGGTCTACAGGGTGTCTTACCCTGCTTGCCAAGACGATAAGTAACTGGAACGAGGCAGTTCAGAGGGCAAATCTCCGTCAAGACTCCACGGACAGTAGTCAGGTCGATGGATTTGTTCAATTCCGGCGAGGATTCTTGAGGCTCCGGCAATCCAAAGATAATTAGATTCCTGGATCTATACTCCCTGTCATTGAGCTCCTCAACGACATCATCGGCCGACATTGGCGTCTGTTGGGCTTCTGCCGAGATGGAGGGCATGTCCTCAAAGGCCTTGACACGTTCCGACAATGAGGCAATGTCCGATTTCATTGTTACTAGGTCAGCTCTAATCCCCATCACTATTTGATCTCGAAAGACTGATAGCTTCGAATCTATCAGTTCACTCACAATGTCCCTGATTACATCAGCCGTAGGTAATGCAGAGAGCGACTGGAGAGTGGGCGTAGGTAAGACAGATATCGGTCTAGCCGGCGAGTCAACGGGCCGTCTAACGGTTGACTGCGATGATGCGGATCCAGCACGGCAATCAACAAGGCTTTTTCCGGCCCAGGGATGGCCCGAGCGCGCCAGACACGAGGCTCCTGGATGACAGCTAATACCACAGTCCAAGCATGTAACTGGATTAGCCACTGCTGTAGAGCAGCCTCTGCATTTCTTCGAGCCATTAGACATCATGGGATCAGAAGAGAAGACCAGACAGACAAAAAACGCACTTGGGGCAAAACAAACTAAAACCCACACAGCAGAGCACTTGAGATTGGAGAAACAGCTCTAATAAGATATAATAGAGTTCACAATATTAGGCAAGCGCCAACAGAAACGTCAAAAACTGGCCCAGGATTTAAACAGTCAAAGAGTACTCGATGAGTCACAAGCCAGCGGGCGCACAACTAAAACAAAACGACCTGTCACCTCAAAGTCTGATGACAAACTGATATGATTTATGGAATTGTGTATACATGTTAAACAAAATGGCGTGCTTATTCTTGTCAAAGTCCAAGTTCAGATCATCATATGGGTAAAATTCCGAGTTGAGAAAAAGTTTTACATTGGTCAATTTGCAGTTGTTGAACCAAGTAGCATCTTCGGTCATCACATTCTTTCGAGCAGTCTGTAGAGCAAAGATAATGTATCGCGGCTTCTCCAGCTGCGCAGCTGCCTTCACAGCCCACGAATGTTTGGTCGTGCTCTGTAAGAGAGGATACTCGTACAAATCCCACGAGTGAAAACAAATGCTCAGGTTTTTGTCCACTTTCCAAAACACGTAGCAACGATAGATTATTAACGTCATTCAGCGTCACATGAGGCATCCGCCACTGCACTTTAAGTAATTCGATTTCTGGTTCCAACATCGGCGATCCTATTAGAGAATTGTTATCATTGCGTGATCGTATCAAAATCAATTCGTGACGAGCATTAATAATCATATGTTTGTAGTCCTCGCAAAATCCCAGCAAATATTTGAGTGGGACGCAAAAATTAAAATGATTTTTTAATATTAGTCCATTGCGTCGTTTCAAGCTCCATCCTGCATTCTCCATATTTTTGTCTTCGTCGGATGTCAGCGATACATAGTTTTTAAGCGTGCTAGTTATTCCGACGTTTCTGTTGTGGTCAATCTCCACGCCATTCAGCTCGTATTGAATCTCATCGAATAAGAACGCTATGCAATTATTTCCCAACGCCACAGTTAACGCATCATTTGGCTTATTTATCTTTAATTTCCCCTCCACATAGAGGAAACTTTCACACGGCAATGTGTATAAATCCTGCTGTTGTATAGGTATTCTTATCACATCGCTGTATCCAAACGTCGTGTTGACGTATGGGTTGTACGTGTGAGTCTCGAGCTTGACGATGCGATCATCAAACGTCGGCTTCCCTCCAATGCTTAGAATGTCAGCCATTTTTTCAACTTAAATGCGCACAATGAATCCCAATGATTTCAAAAATGCAATGTTCGCAGCACTGACAAGGGGGCCGCATAGGTTATGCAATCGGTTCTGGAATAAGACTGGGTGGACATTGTAGTGCACACCTAGTGCTAAAAAGCTGTAAAGGGATTTTGCAAAATGGGCCTTCATTTTCGAGAAATTTGAGTTCAAAATTTTGCGGGAGAGTAGTATTTCAGTTGCGCAAACATTCTTACCAAGTACCAGGAATCGAACCGAAGGGACTCCCAGCACCGTAGGCGAACGCCTTATTATCGCAGCTACGACCATTGCTTGGTAAGAATATTTGCGCAACTGAAATACTACTGTCCCGCAAAACTTTGAACTCAAATTTCTCAAAAACGAAGGCCCATTTTGCAAAATCCCTTTACGGGTTTTTAGCACTAGGTGTGCACTACAATGTCCACCCAGTCTCATTCTAGAACCGATTACATAACCTATGCGGCCCCCTTGTGAGCCTCTTCTTTTTAGCGTGATCAAGGTTGTTGCAGTTGTTGTTGTTGTTGTTGCAAACAATTTCACTTGGAAGAAACGGGTTTCTGGAGTCGTTCGACACGAGCATCTCTGTCGTTCACATCATAGGTATTATCAACGTCGTCGTACGTGCAATCTGATGGTAATCTCTTCACCTCGAAAATCGAGCAACCGTCCGTCTTGATCTACAACGCGTATCGTTAGATCCGAAATGACCTGTGCGGTGATTGGAAGGTAAATGATCTGTGCAGGCGTTTCCGATATCTTATATCCCGGCGGTACGCGAGGCGAAAATTCATGTATCGTGTGTACACGCTTCCCATTGTTGTACGCGCCAGCGGTTACGCTACATTCTACGCGAATAATGTTCACGTTCATGATATTAATCGGATCGTCCGATTCGTGCCACCGTCCAGGTTGTAATACCCGATTCATCGAGAATCCCAGTAGGGATCCAATGTTATTGGGCTTCGTAAAGTCTACAGCGAACGAACAGTACAGCTCGCTTTTCATGGTGTTGTTGTTGGGACGCAGCACTATTGGATACGCATCATTGTCACTGTTAAGGCAGCCACACACGGTTCAGTCGGCCCGTCAAGTCTGCTTGCGCAGGCCGGCCTGGTCAAGTCGACCAGACGCCCGTACTGCCCCCACACGCTCCGGTCGGCCTGACAGGCTGACCGGACGGTGCATCCACACGCTCCGGCCGGCCTGACGGTATTTTAAATTTTTAAAATTTTGTTTTCTGCGCTTCATCTTGATAAAACAGTATCATAATGGCTGGAAAAAATTGTGTCCTTAAATCAAAAACTATAAACTTGAAGCGTTGAAATGCTTTTTTAAAATATTTTTTGCGACTATTTTTCGCAGAGATACAGCCATTTCAAAATGACCAATTTTTTCGGCAAGTTATAGTGTTCCTTTAATTTTGTCCACTAATGCATTTCCATTTTCAGTTTACTTTATAATTATTCACATTATTAACAACCATTATTCACGACTTCCGTTTCCGGTCGCGTGTGTGACAGGTGCGCTTGCGAGTAAGCGGTTAGGTGAGGTGTGAGAAAGGTGTGTGAGGTGGTGAAGGAGGGCTGGAGAGTGTGGGTGAAAGGTGGTGGAGTTGCGAGGAAGGGGCGAGGAAGGGGCGAGGGATAAAGGTAGAGGGCAGGTGACTGGCGGTGATAGGGACACAGGAGGTTTGTATTGAGGTTAGAGGTTAGGTAGTGGCGGCAGACGGAAAAAGGCGGGAAGGAGCGTGGAGAAAGCGGCGTAGCGAAGAGTGGTCGGTGGTGCCGCCGAGCGGGAGAGGAGCAAGGTTTGGAGAAGAGTGTGCGGGCGGGAAATTTGAATGGGCTAGATGGCGAAAGGTAGAAGGAGAAAAGGATAATTGGATAGGGAGGAGTTGAGAGGAAGAGAAAAGGTCAAATTGCAGAGGAAGGGAAGAGGTAGAGATGGAGGAGGGAAGGGGAAGGGGTACCAGTGAAGATAGGAAAAGAAAAGACAGCATGAGTAGTGTGGGCCGCAGCGTGGGGAGTGTGGACAGTCTGTGGGGAAAAAAGCGAGAGAGAGAGGAGGACGCGGGGGAGGAGACGAGGGAAGGGATGGCAGGGTTTAAGAGGAGTGGGAAGACAAGGAGGTCGCCAGAAAAAAAAGGGGAAAAGGGGGGGGGGAGAAAGAGTTGGAGGAGGCGGGTGGAGGTTTAGTGGGGATGATGAGGGAAATGATGCTGGAGATAAGGAGGATGAGGGAGGAAATGAAGAGAGATAGGGAGGAGAGAAAAGAGCTAAAGGAGGAAATAAGGGAAGAGAGGGAGGAAATGAAGAAGGAGAGGGAGGAAAGAAGAAGGATGGAGGAAGAGTGGAGGGTGGAGAGAAGGAGATGGGAGGAGGAAATGAGGGAGGAGAGGGGAGGTAGAGGGTTTGGTGGAAAGGTTGGGGAAATTAGAGGAAAGGGAGAGAAGGGTGGAGGAGGTGATGGAGAAGGTAGGGAGATGGGAAAAGGAGAGAATGGGATGTGTAGGGAGTGGGGAGTTGCCGGATGGAGAAGAGGAGGAATGGAGACTGAGAATGAGAAAGTTAGAGGTGGGGCAGGATAAAAAGAGAGAGAGAGAGAGAGAGGAAAAGAAGTAATGTAGTGGTAAGGGGGATTGGGGGGAGAGGGCAAGGACGCAATGGAGGAGGTGGGGAAACTGTGGGAAAAAATGGGGTTGGGGTTGGGGGGGATAAAGGAAGTAGTGAGCTTGGGAAGAGCGGGGAAGGAAGGGGGTGGAATGGTGTTGGTTAGGCTCGAGGGGAGAGAGGAAAAGAGGAAAGTAATGGAGGCGAAAAGTAAGTTAAGAGGGAGAAAGGAGAGGGTGGAGGATGACCTCACGGAGGAGGAAAGGAGAGCGAAGTGGAAGATAGAAAGAGAGGCGCAAAAGGAGAGGGAGAGAGGACGAAGGGTGCAGGTGGGATACTTGAAGATGTGGGTGGATGGGAAGGTAAAAAGGTGGGACGAGATAAGGGAGAAATGGTGTGAGGAGCAGGGAAACGAATGATGCGGGGAGGGGGAATGGGTGTGGAAGAGAAAAGGGGGTATAGAAAGGAAGGGGGGAGTTGGAGGGTAGCGTTTTGGAACGTGGCAGGATTGAGGAGGAAGGACGATGAGTTCTGGAGGGGGCTGATGGAGTGGGATGCTAAAAGAGGAAGGTAAGGAGAGAGCTGAGGAAGTGGAGGAGGGAAGGAGGGGAGGGAAGAGAGTATAAGGGCTCCCGAAGTATCGATATTATGCGATCGACCCTGTCAATAGGGCGATGAGTATTGTTAACCAATACTTTAGCGGTTTGGATCCATTCCTGGGCTCCCTTGAGTCTTTTAGGTCACAGCTATATATGTCTATATATGTCTGTTAATAACTTATGTGCTGGCACTTAGTTTATCTCTTACTTAGTATTATATTGTGCGTGTATTCAATCACTATTTGTTTAATACTTTTTCAGACTCTGTAAATTGCATTTGTATTGTTTTGTAAATCATGGGTACTCCCGTTTAATAAATAATAATAATAATAATAATAAGGAGAGGAAGAGGGAGTATGGGAGGTTATGTGAAGAAAAAAGAAAGAAGGGGGTGGAGAGGTGGCTGAAGGAGGTGGAAAGTATAAGAACGGAGGGGCAAGTGTGGAAGGTGGTAAATAGGGGGAGAAAAAGGAGGGGGAGGGTGAACGAAGGGATAGCAATGGGGGAATGGGACGGATACTTTAGGAGGCTGCTAGGGGGGGTGGAATGGAGAGTGAGAAAGGGTGAAGAGATAAGGAGGAGGGAGGACGGTGAGGCTGAGATAGGAAAGGAAGAGGTAGGAAGGGTTATAAGGAACGTAAAGGACGGGAAGGCTGGAGGGGGGGATGGTTGTGGAAGGGAGAGGGGTGGCCGGAGGGATGGAAGGAGGAGGTGGTGGTCCCGGTATTGAAAAAGGGGGGAGGGGGGAAGGTGGAAGATTACAGGGGGATAACCCTAACACAGACGGCGTACAAGGTGTATGCGTCTGTGTTAGCGGAGAGGTTGAGGGTGGAGGTGGAGTAAAGAGGGCTGCTGCCACCAAGTCAAACGGGGTTTAGGAGGGGGGTGGGATGTATAGATAACATTTATGTATTAAATTATTTAATAAATAGGCAGTTGGGGAGAAAGGGGAAAAATATGATTGCAGTATTTGTAGATATGAAGGCTGCGTTTGACTCGGTGGACAGAGAGGTGTTAATCAAGGCAATGAGGGGGAGGGGGGTGCAGAAAGAGCTGGTGGTAAGGTGTGAGGAGGTGTTGAAGGAGACAATATGTAGGGTGCGGGTGGGGAATGAGGAGGGGGAGAGGTTCTGGGCGGCGAGGGGGGTGAGGCAGGGGTGCCCGCTGAACCCGAGCCTCTTCACTCTTCTGTTAGCGGATATGGGTGATGAACTGGAAAAAGGAGGGTGGGGAGGGGTGAAGCTGGGGGGGGGGAGGGGAAGACTATACACGTTAGCGTATGCTGACGATGTGGCGGTGCTGGCCTAGGACGAAGAAGGGATGAAAGGAATGCTGGGGAAGCTGGAGAGGTATGTGGACGGGAAGGGGCTCCAAGTAAACACAAGGAAAACGAAGGTTATGAGATGTAGGAGGGGGGAGGGAGATGGAAGAGTGTGAAGTGGAGATGGAAGGGTAAGGAGTTGGAGGAGGTTAGGAGTTTTAGGTATTTGGGCTACACGATGATGGGGAATGGGGGACAAGGGGGGCATGTGGAGGAGAGGGTGAGGAAGGGAGCGGCGGTAATGGGAAGGGTTTGGGGGATGGGGAAGAGGTTATTTGGAAAGGACTGGGAAAGAAGAATATGGTTATTTGATAGATTGGTGTGACCGGTGGTGGGATACGGGGCGGAAGTGTGCGGGTGGAAGGAAAGGAAGAATGTGGAAAGGATACAGGAAAGATTTTTGAAGTGGGTGATGGGAGTGGATAGGTGTAAATGTATATATTGTAAATAGTGTAATATTAAGGAGTTAGGGTAAGCTAGGTTAAGTTAGATTAAGATAAGTTAAGTTAGGTTAAGGTGGTGTAGAAAGGAAGAGATGAAGAATGGAGGAGCGAGGTCGGAGGAGATTGTAACTCCTAGGGGAACAATAAAGAGGAAATATAGTTAACAACCATTATTCACATTCCAGTAGATACGCGTTTCCTAAAATATTCGAAACATTTTCATTGCCCGAAACATTCAAGCTTCAACCTACTCGACATATTCGGCCCGCTCGATTTTTTCGGACCGCTCGGAAAAATTCGAGCTACTCGGTTCTCTCGGACCGGTGGGTTTTTACGAATACTCGGCTCGGCTCGCTTTTTCCGGGCACTGAAACAGCCCTATAGTGTTCTCAGCTTTGTCAACCGAACATGACATCGACAGACGACGTTTTAGCTGTAGTAGGCTTATTATTAGCCACAAAAAATTGTTCCAAACGGAAAATAGAACGAAGTGTGTGGTGCTGTCACGTCCTGAGTAGCCGGTCCTCAGGACGGGGAGGGGAGTTCTTGCCCCGTCGCCTCCGGACGCAACCGTGACACCTAAGGCCGGCGGGGTTACGTCGCAATGGTGTTTCGTCTTGAGGCCGCCAGTTAGACTCATCAGTAGGGCTATAACTGACGGCCCCTGCCCTAGACACACACGGGGACACAGAGGATATTATTTCGGAACTTGTATATATATGAATGTTTGAAGGATTATTGAGGACTAGCGAGAAAGATTGGAGACCTCTGGTCACGCTCGTCGACACTAAGTCGTGTGGTGGGGTCGGGACGTCACAGTGCAAAGAATGGTTAAAAAAGGGGGACGTTTCACACGTACATTTATTAAAGGAATTGCATTTTGCGCCTAAAGATTGGCACAATTATTTAAGGATGAATGAAGAAATAAATTTAAGGCTCCTTTCTTTGGTCACTCCCTTCATTCAAAAGCAAGATATAAATATGAGAGACGCCATCTCACCGCACGAGAGATTAACTGCTACATTGAGATTTCTTGCAACTGGAAGAAGTTACGAAGACCTTAAATTTACTACAATAATCTCACCTCAAGCTCTTTCGTATATTGTACCTGAAACATCCGATGCTCTATACAGGGTGTCCCAAAAATGCTGCGGTTCCTTGAAGGGGGTTATTCAGGGGGTGATTGCAAACAACTTTTTCCTTTGCGAAAATTCTCTCCGAGGTTTCGTTAACGAGATATTAACAAAAAGAACCGACCAATCAGAGCGCGAGCCTTCCGCTGGAGCTCCCGCGGTAGGGTGGCCGCGCGCCGGGCCGCGCTGCGAGTACGATCAAGCAAGGCGGCGTGCATCGAAGGAAATTGCGTAGAATGGCAAATGAAAAAGACGTAACAAACAAATCGAAACTTTTGCCATTGTTTGTTTGCCATTTAAAGTGAACAATGAAAAAAGGATGAATGGATGAAAATCACGTGTAACGTAAAAAGACGAATACACAGTTATTTTTTTTTTAGAAGAGTCGAAAATAATAATTATTTGGAGTGAGAGGATAAGGAACACGTAAGTTTCCTTTTTTAATAACGTACAAACGAAAAGTTAATGCAACAGGGAACGAGTGAAAAGTAATCGTAGTTCGTTATTGTGATAAAAATTCATAGTTCAATAACGGCCAACACAGTTGTTGATAATGAATAAATCCGTTTAAAAACTGCGAAGAAAAATTTACGTACGGAAATTTGGAGAATTATTGCCGGAAATAAGCCATAGGCTGCATTAGGCTTAAAAAATAATAGTCGCCAATAATGTAACTAAAACTCACCCTTTCGGAAATTTACCTGCAGCTTGAAAACCTGTGTCACTAGGTCATTGAACCGATCCTGGTCATCGACAGACGCGCCGAGTGCACAGCTGATCTCAGGTAGGTACACGACACCATCCAAAGTTAAGGGTCGCAACGTCAAGTGCGTCCGGGTTAATGCACCCAATATTCACTTCACTGCACACCCACTAACACTGACCACTAAATTTTATTATTCATAGAACGTGTTGCTCCTACGTTTTAAAAATTGGTGGCCCCGAAAGGGGCCGATTGTATTCAATTCAAAAATGGCTCCACGTGGCCATATAAAGATCCGGCAGAACATGTTCTAAAAAATATTTATACGCTGGGCCGTCCAGCCTGTCCGGCAGAATGTACGGCCCAACGATAAATTCAGCACAAATGCCGGCCCATAGGTTGATCGACCAACGGATTTGTGCTGCACGTGGACGAAGCGCTAAGGGATTTTCGTCGCTCCACACATGCATATTGTGGGAATTGTAGCATCCTTCCTTGTTGAAAAGTGCTTCATCCGTCCACAATATGTATTTGGTGAACGACGGATTCCTTCGCACTTCTCCCAACAGCCATCTGGAATAATGAATCCGCTGGATGTGATCCCCGGGATGCAAATGTTGCACCCGTACATATTTGTACGGATGCAACAAGCGATCCCTCAGAATTCGGTGCACCGTCGAGCAGCTGACACTAGAACAAAATGCAAAAACATCCACTATTAGATAACATTTTTTTTCTTAATTAATAATTGCTGTAGTTATCTTGAACTGTGACTTACTTGAGGTGGCGGCTCAACACGCGCACACTGATTGTAAGATCGGCGTCAACGGCGTCGAGGATTCTCTCGACGGTGCCCAGATTTCGCGCGGCTGCGGGTCTGCCCACCTCGCTGCCTCGCGGCATCATGGACCCCGTCGAGAGTAGCCTCGACGCTAAACGTCAAAATGTATCCTGGCTTGGCGTTGGAATATCTGGGTATTCTAAAGCAAATGCTCGCGCAGCGGCACTTGCATCCCCGTCGTTCCGGGCGTACACCCAGAACATCCTATAATACTCTTGAGGTGAGAACATTTCTCAGTCGGGATTGCTAGCTGACTGACAAGATTTTTTCCAAGTAACTTCCTCTACCCCCAAGTAGTTCCTCTCATTCCATTATCAGTTAACCCCCACCAGGGCAAGGGGTTGTAGGTAAAAAGAAGCCATCCCATTTTCGAAACACACGTGTTTTGCAGAAGTGCAACGGACGAACCATCGTACACTTTCACAAAAGCTCGCTCTTCGTCCTTTTACTGCCAATGTACCCATTGCTTCGAGATAGAAAACAGACACACACCACGTGCATCGGTTCGAAAGGGTCCCAAGGGAAAAGAAACAGAAACTCTTCGAGTTGGTATAAAGAATAAAATGCATACTATTCCTGTTTCCACTTTCCGATACCCTGAGTTCACGTCTGCTACGAGGCGGAACCAATTAAGACATAAATTATCCAAAAATGTAGGAAACCGTTCTCTACCGCCGACTAGCGAGACAATACGGTCATAAACCGCGACCCTGGCGAAATGCTTTAGCCGATCAGCCTGATTAACTTTGGGGAATTAGAATTTAAAAAGTGTTATTCAACATCAATACGCCTCGCGGAGAGACACAGGAAGAAAAGGGGTAGTCCGCTGACTGCGCGTAGTCCCGCCCGCTTCGTCCTACCTTCGAATTAAAGACGGATCCCTTATCTCTCGAGTATAAACACGAGCTCGAATTTCAAAACAAAAGCACATGTCGACGTATTCCGTGCGAGAGACGGCGGGCTTGAAGTCCAATTGGCCCTACTCTAACTAATCTACCCTGCATCCCTCCCTTTTTTTTTTTAGGAGGGGGAAAATGCATTTATGCATACCCCAGCATCACTGCCGGGGTACTCGCCGCCAAATAGACGGAATACCCACTACCCCCCCCCCCGTTCTATGTACCTCCTGCAAGTGTCCTTGGAGAAGGGGCGCACGACGAGGTACTACTTGCACCCTTCCCTCCCGGTACACGGGGGACACCCACCTCAGTAGGGTCATACCGGCCCTAAGGACCCAGTCCGGACCAAAAAAAAAATCCCATACATCACCAGCCCCATAACGGGGGTATGGTCACACCTAAAATTGCCAAAAAACCTTACCCGGGTTACATGCACAATCCATGCACTCATCCTACACCTTCATACATAAACAGAAACTAGGACTCAAACATGCACTCACTATCATTCACGCGCGTCGCATTCTAAAAATTCTTTCACACCGTCATAGCGGTTAAATGCGCGGATGGACAAACAATACATATACTCCTAAAAAAAAAAAAAAAACTTAAGCTAAATAAAACTTAAGCTACACTAAAACCCTTAGTGTCAGGAGGGCCTCGGAGTAGGAAGGAGCCGCCTCCTTTTTCGGGGTTGGCCAGTCCCCGGTTGGATGTTGGCCGCTTTCCTCTTCCCCCTCTTCCTCTTAGCAACCGCCTTTTTGGCCGCAACCTCACGACTACGGGCCTTATTCGTGGCAGCTCGGGCCTCAGCTGCCAGGGCTCTCTCCTTGGCTGCACGGTCCATCATGATCACTCTAGCAAACCTCCTAAGAGCCTCCCAATGCTCCAACGAACGGGTGGCCAGCGAGATGATCGTTTCCGGCCTCACCGGGGCCCATAATGCATCGGCCAGGGCAGCACGGTGGTCACCATAGGTGGGGCATTCAACGAGGACGTGCTCTGCGTCGTCGCACGTGTCCCCATCACAGTCACCACAGGCCACGCTACTGGCCTTGCCAATCCTCACCCTAAAGGCGCTAAACGCCCCGTGGGACGTGAGGATTTGAGCAAGCCAGTAGTCGACCTGCAGCACTCCACCGCTGCCGGTGCCCTGGAACGTCGCCACCGATGAGACCAGACGTCTTGTCCAGTTCTGTTGGTCAAAGTCATCCCCTCCTTCTGCCATACCACCATGGCCTCGGCAAGGGCTTCAGTTCTTACCGCCCTCCCCCTTTCATCCCGCCTGGCCGCATTCCCTACAAGATCAGGGTCTATGCGGTCCCTACCTTTGCATGTGACACCTTTGTCCACATGGCCGCTTTTATGTCGGCCGGCATACGTCCCGCAAGGACGCATAAGGCCTGGAAGGCAACCGTCCTGTACACCGTCGTGGTCCTGATCAGAGCCGACCTTTGGGCCCTCCTCAAGGCCGCCCTGTTTACTCCGGTACCCAGGCCGGAGGACCATGCAGGCGCCGCGTACATTAGGGAGGAGGGAGGCCAAAGCCCCCATCGCCCTGTCGCCACGCGCCGCCACGTCCTGGATGTGAGCCTTAAAACTCCTGCGACAATCCAGGACCACCCCCAAGTACCTTACCGTCTCGGTGGACGTCACCGGGAACCCATGATATCAAAGGGGGCAATTTTCGCCCCCCTTCTACCCGCCAGAAAAATGATGTCGGTCTTTTCCGACGCCACCTCTAGGCCCGATCTCTGGAACCATCCATGAATCACCCCCATGGTGGCAGTGAGCATTACCTCGAACTGCCCCAGGTCCCTAGCTGAAAATAGGACCGCCAGGTCGTCAGCATAGGCAATAGCCCGGGTAAATTTCCCTGTGTTAATCTTGTACAACAGGTCATCGTAGATAAGGTTCCAGAAGAACGGGCCGAGGACCAAGCCCTGCGGGACCCCCGCCCAAATCTCTTCCTCAACGCACTCGTTGGGGTTGTGGACGACTATCCACCGATCCCGGAAATAGTCTCGCACAACCCCAACGATCGCCGCCGGGACTCCCCGGTTTACTAGGACCTCCACTATGAGGTCCCAGCTGACGGTATTAAACGCGTTTTTTACGTTTATGGCCACAAGTACGCACAACCGGTCTTTGGAGGCACAGTTTTGGGCAAACCTTACAACCTCCAGGGTTGCATCCACTGTCCCTACTCCTTTCCGGAACCCGAACTGCGCCGAATGGAACGGGTCCTGCCCAGTGTAGGTCTCAATTAGGGCCCTTATAGCATACTCCCAGACCTTACTCAAGGCCGGGAGTATGCTAATTGGCCTATACGCCGTCGGACTGGCTGGGTCCTTGCCTGGCTTAGGGATGAGGACCACTCTAGCCCTCTTCCAGGCAAGGGGATGGTACCCCTTCGCAGGGTGTCCCTTACCATCTCCACCAGATGGTCTTGGTGGACCCTGGACACCCATGCCACCACCTGGGAGGGTACAGCGTCCAAACCCGGCGCTTTAGTGGCTTTAATTTTTGTCACCACACCGTCCATAAGGTCCGAGCTGACCCTAGCGGTAACGTCCTCTACCTGGTCCCTCGTTACCCAATTCATAAGGGATGCCCTCATGTCCCTTACTCTCGGGACAACGCCCTGGGGTGGGGATGTAGCAAAAAGTCGTTGGATGATGCCTCTGACCTGGGTCGGTGTCATCTCCGAAACCGGGGTTCTACCTTTAAGGATGGACATTACCACCTTATACGGTTTCCCCCACGGATTCGAATCCACCATAGCCCCCAGTTCAGCTCAATGGACTTCCTTGGACTTCCAGATTTTACTTTGGAAGTCCCTGTAAGCCCGGGTATAGGCCATCCTCGCTGCATCGGTATCAGGGTGGTCCCTCTTTTTTCTCCCCTGATACCATCTCCTAGCCCTGCACGCCTCCCTTTTGGCCTCAGCAATTTCCTGATTCCACCAGTAATTGGGCTTTTTGCCACCTCTGGGACGGGCTTTCTTCCGACAGAGGTCCACAGTCACTTGCTCCAGGGCATCCTGAATCCTGCGGGCAGTAGGGACCTGTCCTGTAGGGACGGGGGTTCCCCCCTCCGTCTTCAGTTCGCAGATAACCTCCCGGTACCTAGCCAGCACCTCGGCCGGGTCCAAGTCCCGGACGGAGTACTGCGACCAGGTCAGGTGGGTGGGCGAGCCCTCCTCGGATCATCTAAGACGTGGCAGACATACTTATGGTCAAAAAAAGTCGTGTGCGTTAGCACCGTACTTCTCCTGACCCGTCTTGCCGTGACACGGTCCACAGACATAACGTCCACGAACGACGTGCCACCGTGCCACTGGAATCAGCCCATGTATGGAGAACGCCTCCATACACGCCTGGCCTTTACGATCCAGTTTAGTCCCCCCCCCCCCCCCCCCACGCCGGTGACTTGGCGTTAAGGTCACCCGCAATGACACAGCCCCCGCAATGAGCCCTTGCTTCCCCGACAAGCTCGAGGAGGGAATCGAGGTACCCCGCAAAATCCCGTCCCCTGACCTTCGGGGAGCAATAGCACCCGAAAAATGCCGTGTCACCCACGATGGCCCCGGCGACCCCTTCTGCCGCGAACGAAACCCCACTAGTGGGGAGCTTACCCCTAAACCCAATTACCCACACAGATGCGTCCCCCGTGGCGTCATTATACCATTTGGCATTCTGCCTATATGGTTCCGAAATGATCGCCACGTCTGCCCCGATGACCGCGGCATTGTGGGTAAGGACGTCCTGTGCGAGCCTGGACCTGTTTAGGTTGATCTGGAGGACCTTAAAAACCATTCCAGGTGCGCCTAATTGCGCCTCCTATCCTGATCAAACCGGTCCTCCGCTCCCTGTCTTTTCCTATTCGCAGGGCAACCGAGCGACGCTGCCACGTGGGCCGCCCTAACCCCAGAAATGCCATTGGCGGTACAAATTAAACACCTCGGGCGGCTAGGGCAGGTAGCAATCTTGTGGCCCCCCTCTCCACATCTCCTGCAGAGTTCGCCCCCCTCCTTAACAGTAGGGCACGCCTTGGCAAGATGACCCAGTTGGTGGCAGAGGAAGCACCTACTGAGCCTAGGGAGGACACGGCATCGGACCACGGTTAGACCCGTCCTAAACCGCATACCCGCCGCTATCTCCCTAATAGCGCTGGTCGGCGCCTCCACTACCGCCGTCTGGGTGCCCTGTTGATCCAGGCGGAGCATCTTAACCCTCAGGGATCCCGGGTCGACCTTAAGGGCCAGCCCCAGGTCCCGGGTCATTTCAGGGGCCTCAACCATTGGATCCACTCCCCTGATCTCCAGAGCTGTAAGATCCTGGAGGGGGGAGCACTGCGGGGCCACATCTCCCAGCCTCGTCCTCATCGACGCGGCCATTTCGTGGGCGCTCATTTTCTTGTCCAACTCCAGAAGGACGTGGCCGAGCCTAGTCTTCTTGACCCCGACCACGCCCTGGAGTACATCCCTCCCTTGGGACAAGAGCGACCTGTACGTCTCAAGGTACGACGAGGTGGGCGCCACCCTTACCAGAACCGCCTCAGGTCTCCTCCTCGGGGGGCGAGGCCTAGGCTTTGCCGCCTGGGCTGGCCTCGGTATACCGTCCACCGTGGGGGCACGGGGGGCCCAGACTGCTCCTCACGCTGCCTCAGAGCCCCAGGGTCCAGCAATGACCGCTTTTGCGCCTGCCTGTCTTCCTGGTACCTCCGCTTTTTGTCCCTGCGAACCTGCCCCGCGTGGGGTTTTGGGTTCATCCCTCCTCATCCGGTGCAGGGTTCGCAGCTGACGAGGGACCAGGTTGGGGGTTATCCTCGCCCTTCTTTCGCTCCCCCCCTCGCAATTGCGGAGTGTTATACCGGGGGGAGGGGGCCGGGCCTGACCCCGGTATACCTCTCTCCTCCCTACTTTTGCCGGTCTGTACCCCCTTACTACCACTTGCACCACCCCTCACCCCACCTTGCATAGCGGTGGTATGAGACTTGGGGGTGCCACTGGATACGGCGTCCTTAACTTCCCCGGGGGGGGGGGGGGGGGGGGGGCGACCAGCCGTCGGGTATTCTCCAGCGGTGTTGGTTCCAACTCCTTCCCCCGCTTGCCACCTTTCCCCTTTACCCTGGGTTGGGCTGCTCCGGCAGTGACGGCCGAGGGCGTACACCGTTCCTCTGGCTTCCGAAAACAGCCTCTTTTTAGGCATACCTCCGGGCTCCGTCGGGGACGTCCGTTGCCTCTTCCCCTCCTTCTTCCCACCCTGGGTAAGGGGGGGGGGGCACCTCACCAGAACAGGCCACCGGGTCGGTCTGCACCCCAATTTCCCTCCTGTCAATTTTGACCTGTTGGGGGGGGGGGTCATCCACCTGCGTCCACCCATCAGCGGTCTTCGCCCCCCTAACCCACTGCTGAATGGCGCAGGTTGCTGTAGCCTCTGCCACCGATTGGGCGGCCTTGTCACACCCATCCGTCATCTCCTCCGCAAAACGGAGGACACCACTGATCGATGTGACCCTTTTACATTTTACCGCCTCAACCAGCTCCCCGCACGTTCTTGACAGGCCTCGGAGGACAGAGGCAACCTCGGCCAAAAGTCTCCCCGTTCTTGCCTCCGGAGAGGTATCCTGTTCGCCCGACCGGGTGACCCCTTGGTCTTTGCCACTCCCAAATCCAGCCGGGATGGCCGGCACCACGAACTGGTGGATAATACCGGGACCCAGTCCTCTACCCCGATCGCCGAGCTCGACCGCATCCTTTCCAGGATACGGTCGGCTCCCCTCCTATCCAGGCACACCACCGGGCTGGTCCTACCCTCCGCCCCTCTGGCCCTAGACGGTCTTCCGCCAGGGACTGGGCCCGTACCCGGTACCACCAAATCAGTAACCGCCCTCCCCGGGGCATCGCCTCCTTGGGGGCCACTTGCCCCAACTACCCCCCCAGAGATACTATCTCCATCCTGGGGAGGGGAGGTACTGTCCTCCTTATCCAGGGGCCTAAGAATCCCACCCCCGGGCTCCCTCGGTTTAACCGGGGTAGAGGAGGCCAACACCTGCGTCTTCGGTGGTGTCCGTGACAGGGACCACCCCCTCGAAATCCCCTTAGCCCGGGGGGGGGGGAGACAAGGATGAGGGTTCCCTCATCCACAACCACCCCACCCCCGGGACCAGGATCAGACTGCAGAGCGAGTTGCCTCGCAAAGAACTCCGCGATCCTCCCCTGGCTCTTCTGGGGAGGCCTAACCACAGGCCCACTACCCCTTCTACCCACATTCACACTCACATCCATCTCTGTATCCATTAAAGCATTGCCAGGTCTAGCTGCTGACACTTCTTCCAGGGGTGCAGATACACCCTCCCTGGTGACGCCGGCCCGCGGCTCCAGCACGGCGTCATCGGACTTATACTGTCCCATCTCGCTGCCGACCAGGCGAGTTGGGGCTGGCTTAGACCCAGGTTTCGCGGGAGTTGCATCCGAGGCCCGCTTGAAATTCTGAATGTTTGCCATGTTTTGTCGTAAGGGCGACGGCCCTACCGCCCAGCGGGTTTCACCTAACTCAGGCCCAGATGAAGTGGCCCCGGCCAGTTTTGCCATATCGGCAGGACCAACGGCCATAGGTCCCCCCTGCCATCCGAGCATCGCCCACCCACCCCATGTACCCCCTATAATAACCCTCCCCCAAAAATTACTTCCCCCTGCACTGCTCCCGGAGGGAACCCCGCGGGCACACAACCAGCGGTTACTGTTATCCACAGCTAATTCCCCTTTACATTTCCAGGTGCCACACCATAGTCTACAGGACCCCGGCTACACCGAGCCGGGAATTCCCCCAGCACCAGTTAGGCAAACAAAGGCTTCCCGAGATGGACTACGGGTCAAGTCTGCTGCGGTGACCTCCTGTTTGATGTTTCAGGGTCCCTACATGGCCTCATCGCCATGACACACACCATACATCCACCTGCGGTGGTCATCGGCGGGCACATCACCATGGTGAGCCAGCTCTACCCGAACGACACGGGATATGGTCAACCCTTAGCCAGGAAGGCCGCATCCCCCACCGGCGGCTAGCCCAGGAACATTGTTCCCAGGATAGCCCCCGAGAGGGGAACATAGCAGCCTTCCCAGAGCCCCCTCACCACGCTCAAGGTGGTTGATCCTGGAGGGGGGCCCTACATCCCTCCCAAACGACCACTGTCCCGAAGAGGCCCTCTTCACAGCAATATCTCCTCCCCAAGGCCCACCTTCTCTCGCACGGAATTCGTCGATGCGTGCTTTTCTTTTGAAATTCGAGCGCGTGTTTAGACACGAGAGATAAGCAGGCCCGATTGGTTAGTTTGGGACCAATCGGACTTGAAGCCGACCTTTTCTCCCACGGAATACGTCGACGCGTGCTTTTGTTTTGAAATTTGAGCGCGTGTTTAGACACGAGAGATAAGCAGGCCCGATTGGTTAGTTTGGGACCAATCGGACTTGAAGCCGACCTTTTCTCCCACGGAATACGTCGACGCGTGCTTTTGTTTTGAAATTTGAGCGCGTGTTTAGACACGAGAGATAAGCAGGCACGATTGGCTAGTTTGGGACCAATCGTACATTCTGCCAGACAGGCTGGACGGCCCAGCGTATAAATATTTTTTAGAACATGTTCTGCCGGGTCTTTTGGACGATATTCCATATGAGATCCGATAGAACATGTACTACCAGCACGATGGTGCAGGTCCACATTACCCATTGAATGTCCGCGCCTATTTAGGTGAAACCTTTCAGGACAGGTGGATCGGCCGCGGCCGTGGAGATGAGGCTCACGTTGCGTGGCCCCCATGGTCACCGGATATGAATCCGCTGGATTTTTTCTTCTGGGGCTACCTGAAGGTAATTTCATTATTGCTGCTATTCTTTACTTATTCTTGTTACAGGTATTCTTTTTTTACTTACGTTTCGTATTTCTTGTACAACAATCATTTCAGAATGAGGTGTATCGTCAGCCGGTGGAAACCCCTGAGGAGGCAGTTGCATTAATTCACGCGGCGGTGGCCAGTATAACCCCGGAAACATTGCAAGGCGTCCAAAGGCAATTAATTCTCCGTGCTAAAGCCTGCATTGCAAATGACGGTGGCCACGTGGAGCCATTTTTGAATTGAATACAATCGGCCCCTTTCGGGGCCATCAATTTTTAAAACGTAGGAGCAACACGTTCTATGAATAATAAAATTAAGTGGTCAGTGTTAGTGGGCGTGCAGTGAAGTGGATATTGGGTGCATTAACCCGGACGCACTTGACGTTGCGGCCCTTAACTTTGGATGGTGTCGTGTACCTACCTGAGATCAGCTGTGCACTCGGCGCGTCTGTCGATGACCAGAATCGGTTCAGTGACCTAGTGACACAGGTTTTCAAGCTGCAGGTGAATTTCCGAAAGGGTGAGTTTTAGTTACATTATTGGCGACTATTATTTTTTAAGCCTAATGCAGCCTATGGCTTATTTCCGGCGATAATTCTCCAAATTTCCGTACGTAAATTTTTCTTCGCAGTTTTTAAACGGATTTATTCATTATCAACAACTGTGTTGGCCGTTATTGAACTACGAATTTTTATCACAATAACGAACTACGATCACTTTTCACTCGTTCCCTGTTGCATTATCTTTTCGTTTGTACGTTATTAAAAAAGAAAACTTACGTGTTCCTTATCCTCTCACTCCAAATAATTATTATTTTCGATTCTTCTAAAAAAAAACAACTGTGTATTCGTCTTTCTACGTTACACGTGATTTAAAATCCATTCATCCTTTTTTCATTGTTCACTTTAAATGGCAAACAAACAATGGCAAAAGTTTCGATTTGTTTGTTACGTCTTTCTCATTTGCCATTCTACGCAATTTCCTTCGATGCACGCCGCCTTGCTTGATCGTACTCGCAGCGCGGCCCGGCGCGCGGCCACGCTACCGCGGGAGCTCCAGCGGAAGGCTCGCGCTCTGATTGGTCGGTTCTTTTTGTTAATATCTCGTTAACGAAACCTCGGAGAGAATTTTCGCAAAGGAAAAAGTTGTTTGCAATCACCCCCTGAATAACCCCCTTCAAGGAACCGCAGCATTTTTGGGACACCCTGTATAAAGTTCTACATAAGGATTATTTGAAGGTAAGGAAAATAACCATCTTTTATTTTAGTCACATTTATTATTTTGTTTCCTAGAAATTCCAACTTTTATACTTTTGCGAATTATCAATTATTATTAATAAATTTCACAAAAATAATTTCACTCCTCTTACTAAGTTCTATCTATACTACAAACGCGTTTTTGAATTTCTGATTTTTATCGACTCTACCCCAAAATAAGACAAAAAAACTTAGAGTGGTCGGTACTGCACGACTCTCCCCTACATGTTGCCGTCGCTCGAATTTAGTTTTAGAGATATTTGCAAAAAACTGTGATCGGTAATTGCTTTGGGTCAGATGGTTTGGCCAACTTTTCGGACATTTACACATTTACACATTTCATTATGCCAAATATCCGAAATCATTCATTTGCAAGTTGGAGGATTCCCCGACATCCGCGATACAACCATCCGGATTTTGTGATACAGATGGTGGTGGTCCTTCCACGATATTTTGTACTGCGTGTCCCTGAAACAATAATATATTTGTTTTTAGTTTCCACGAACAACAGAAGAATGGACGAATGTAGCGGAAGTTTTTGAAGAAAGGTGGATCTTTCCACATTGTCTTGGAGCAATTAATGGAAAACATATTGAAATTATTCCTCCAAATGGAAGCGGGACCGAATTCTATAACTATAAAGGTCGACATAGCATGGTGCTATTAGCAATAGTGGATGCAAATTATCAATTTCTCATGTGCGATTTTGGAACAAACGGCAGAGTTTCTGATGGAGGTGTTCTTCAAAATATTATTTTTTTTTAAAAACTTCAGAACAAGCTCCTAAGGATCCCTACTGCAGAAATTATAAGAAATACTTCTGGGAGTTTGCCCTACGTTTTTGTAGCTGACGATGCCTTTCCATTGAGAGTGGACATGTTAAAACCGTTTCGACAAGCAGATCTAATTTGCCAAGAGAGAAAAGTATACAATTACCGCGTATCGCGTGCGAGACGTATTGTTGAAAACGTGTTTGGCATCATGGCATCACGTTTTAGAATTTTCCATTCGCAAATTAATATAGGACCAGATAACATTGATTCTGTCGTAACGGCAAGTTGTGTATTACACAATTTTTTAATAAAATCGGTGCCAAATTTTTACTCGTCTCCAGAATCTTTTGATAGAGAAAATACGGAAAATGGGACTATTGCGTTGGGGTTTCATACAAGCAATTCTACTATGGAGAATTTGAATCCAAGAAACCCAGGAAATACGCCTAATGATGCGAAAAAAATGAGACAAGATTTTATAAATTATTTTGTAAATGAAGGTCAAGTTCCATGGCACAATAACTTCATTAATTAAATTTAACCCATTTATTGTAAGTATTTTCTGTTTCATTCCACGCGAAATCGGACACTTTTCGGAGTAACATTTCGGATATTGGTGAAACTTGAATATGTTGTAGTCTTTAGTGATATATAATGGTATCTCGAAGGATTTTTCAAAATTTTAAAAATTGTTGATCTTACATCTGTTTGAACTATAGAGGTGACCTTTTTCCAATAAATTATAAATTTTCAAAACTACGGACACATTAAAATTGGCCAAATGAAAATTAATTCAATGTGACTCTGCATCGAATGACACCGGCTCGCCTGGCTGAGCCGTGCAGTACAAACAGTGACCAGGCGGCTATACCTGCCATTTTTGTACAATGTTCTTGCAAATGTTATGTATTTGGAGAAAAAATGAAAACAGAGAACTTGTACTCTATTTTATACCCAACATAATACGTAATGTCAATTTTTTGTGTTCGGATTATTTTGCGCGAAACGACGGTGAGCTTCAGTTTTATTAAATAAAATCTAGTATATTTTTTCACACGATATAAAAGCGACTATCAAGACAAATTTAACTATGTAGCATACATGGCCTTGAAGGCCACACTAGGTGTGGAATGAAAGAAATAGATTCAAAATATTAGATATGTAGACAGTTGAATAAAAAAGGTCAGATCTATATTTCAAAAAGCTGTAAGATCAACAATTTTTAAATTTTTTAAATATTCTTGAATATACGGTTATATATCATTAAAGACTGCAACATATTCAAGTTTCACCAACATCCGAAATGTTACTCCGAAAACTGTCCGATTTCACGTGGAATGGCCCTATACAACTGTATCTAAAATTTACACTAGTTTATTTTGTATACAATGTGCACATTTTTCAAATATAATATGCATAAAAAGAATTCTTTTATTTAACTTACCTCGATCCCGGTTTTTTCGTCGAAACTCCTTTCGTCTGCACCCGCTCCTGTCCTGGTCGAGGCCTTAATTTTTTTCAACTCCTTCCGATAGGCGCTGCGCATGTTGTTGATTCTTCTGACCACACTTTTTCTGGTGCTGGATGGCTCGATTTCTTTTAACTTATTGACTAAGTTTAAATACGCAGTAGCTCTGAGGTCACGATTACGATACTCTTTAGTATTCGTTTTGCATAGGCATGGTTCACTTCTATAAATTGTTAAAAAATCCTCTATGCATTTTTTCTGTCTAGCAGAAAGTGACGATGTCATTTTCTGTTCTAATAATAATTGATCACCACACTCTTTGAATTTCACGAAGCACTTGGTGCAGTCACGATTGGTAGTTGCAGAACTGACGCTCGACAGTCTTTCAATCTTCCTATCGATATCTTTTATTTTGAGAAGTTAAATTCGTTTAGGGTAAATCCGGGAGACCGGTCGGAGAGTTGGTCGAGTCGCTATATTTCAGACTCTGTACGTAAAAATGCGTTATAGTGCACACCAATTCCTTCTCTGGTAGCCAAACAGTTGAATGAATAGCGTCATTTCGCTTCCTTCTGTGTTTTTCTGAACCCATATAGCACACATCGTGGCGGCAACGTTGCAGGATGGTTGCAGTAACCTTGCACTTGCTTGCGTCGTTGCATGGTTGCAGCGCAATGTCGATGTATGGTTGCTGCGACGTTGCTGTGTAACATTGCACGGAGCGGACATAGAATTGTTGCTGTATAGTTGCGGCATAGTTGCGTTGCAATGATGCACTGCAACTTTGCCGCAACTATGCAGCAACTTTGCCACATCTATGCCGCAACTATGCCGCAACTATGCCGCAACTTTATCGCAACTTTGCCACAACTTTGCAGCGTTAACAAATTGTAAAACATAATATCTGCAAAACCGGCTGAAATAAAGTGTATACATTATCCCTTATTCAATTCGTCTTGAAACGCACTATCAAGTGATCTGTTAAAAAAACGAGTTCCGTTTAAAAGAAAAATTGATCATCGTATCTCGTAAAATAATAATCAAAGAAAAAATCGTCTGCCCCAGGAAATTTGCCCCCTCCAACCATGCAATTTCATATAAACAATTTCTTTTATATCTTCAATACGTTAGGAAATATCCAGGTGTTGACTACCCTTATATACATTTGATTGAAAATAATGACCAACGAACAGCGTGGGCTAGTACCTAGAGCTCCCGACTAGTAACCATGTCCCCAGAAAAACACCAGTTCTCGTCCGGTCCCTGTCTCGTATGAGATTGTCCGAGTTATTTGCTCGAGTTAAGAGATTATTACAGTTGCGAAACAGATCGACTTCAATAGGCTACTGATCTATTGGTAGTGGGAATAATTATAAAGTTGATTAGCACGCAACTTACTGAATTAATTACAAAATCGGTGAACCTAACCAAAAAAACAAACTACTAACCTCAAATGAGGAGCAAAATGCCAATCCGTTTGGTGCGGTAGTGATAAAAGACAGAAAGAGAAAAATGCAGCATTCTGAAATCATTAATCCAAGGAAAAAACACAATCAAGAAAGTGGAATCCGTACTCAGAACCGATTTCACTTACTCGAAGACAACAATGAGATGGATATGGATGAAACTAACAAGGAAGAAGATGACAAAGTAAACATGAAGAGCAGCAAGCACCCCCCACCGCTAGTGCTATATGGAAAAATTGAATCATATACAACATTCGCCAAGGCATTAAAAGATTTGCTAAAACAAGATTATCATGTGAAGTACCATACCGAATTTACAGAGGTATTCACTTCAACGAAGGAGCAATATGAGTTACTTAAAGCAATATGGCAACAGCAACAACTAAGTTTTCATACATACACGGACAAAAATGAAAAAAGAAAAACCTTTGTCATAAAAGGCTTACATGAACAAACAGAATATCAAGACATAAAGCTTGAACTATCAGAATTAGGATATGAAACAATCAATGTAAACATTATGAAAAATACCATACAACCAAAATATATAGTTACTATGAAAGGCAATATACAACTAAACAAACTGAGGCAAAGTGTTAAGCATATAACGAACACAAAAATAGAATGGGATAATTATGTGAATAAGAGAAGAGTAACGCAATGCCACAGATGCCAAACCTGGGGGCACGCTACTACAAATTGTTACGCCAAACCAGACCACGATTGGTCCCAAACTAACGAATCGGGCATGCTTATCTCTCGTGTCTAAACACGCGTTCGAATTTCGAAACAAAAGCACGCGTCGACGTATTCCGTGCGAGAGAAGGTGGGCTCGAAGTTCGATTGGTCCCAAACTAGCCAATTGGGCCTGCTTATCTCTCGTGTCTAAACACGCGCTCGAAATTCTGCCCTGAATCCCTTCCGAACAGCCACTTTCATGAAGAGGCCCTCTTCACAGCAATATCTCCTCCCCAAGGCCCACCTTCTCTCGCACCGAATACGTCGACGCGTGCTTTTGTTTTGAAATTCGAGCGCGTGTTTCGACACGAGAGATAAGCAGGCCCAATTGGCTAGTTTGGGACCAATCGAATTGCAAGCCCACCTTCTCTCGCACGGAATACGTCGACGCGTGCTTTTGTTTTGAAATTCGAGCGCGTGTTTAGACACGAGAGATAAGCAGGCCCGATTCGTTAGTTTGGGACCAATCGAATTGCAAGCCCACCTTCTCTCGCACCGAATACGTCGACGCGTGCTTGCGTTTTGAAATTCGAGCGCGTGTTTATACTCGAGAGATAAGGAATCCGTCTTTAATTTGAGGGTAGGACGAAGCAGGCGGGACTACGCGCAGTCAGCGGACTACCCTTCTTTTCACGTGTGTCTCCGCGAGACGTATTGGTGCTCGATAATATTTTGTAATTTCTAGTTCTCCAAAATTAATCAGACTGATCAGCCAGAGCATTTCGCCAGGGTCGCGGTTTATGACCGTATTGTCCCGCAAGTCGGCGCTAGAGAACGGTTTCCTACAGTTTCGGATAATTTATGACTTAATTGGTTCCACCTCGTAGCAGACGTGAATTTTCTTTTTTATAGCAACTCGAAGACTTTCTGCTTGTCTTCCCTTCGGACCCTTTCGAACCGATACACGTGGTGTCTGTTTCCTATCTCGAAGCAATGGGTACATTGGCAGTAGAAGGACGGTGCTGGCTTCTTTTTACCTAAAGCCCCTTGTCCTGGTGGGAGTAAACTCATAATGGGACGAGAGAAACTACTTGGGGGTAGAGGAAGTTGTTTGGGAAAAAATCCTGTCAGTCAGCTAGTAATCTCGGCCCAGAAATGTACTCCGCCAAAGAGTATTACGCTATGTTCTGGGTGTACGCGCGGAACGACGGGGACGCGAGTGCTACCGTGCGAGCGTTGGCAGTGGAACGTAGGAACAACACGTTCCGTAGAAAATAAATTAAGTGATCAGTGTTAGTATCAGTGCAGTGAAGTGAATATTCGGTACATTAACCCGGACGCACTTGACGTTGCGACCCTTACTTTCGGGTGGTGTCCTGCGAATACCTGCGATCAGCTGAGCACTGGGCGCTACCCTACCATAAATCTTTTCGTCCACCGATGACCAGAATCGGTACAGTGACCCAGTGACACAGGTTTCCGAAAAGGAAGGAAAGGAATGTCCGAATGGGTGAGTTTTATTTAATTTATTGATGATTATTAGGTGTAGAAATAAATTCTTTCCGATTTTAGGGTACAATAACAGTTCGATTTAAAAAATATGAAAACAACTCAATCATCGACATAATTTCCATTATTGTTCATTACCTTTTGCCATTTTTCTGGCAGCTTATGAATACCACCGCGATAGAAATTCAGTACCTTTGTACTGATTATGTAAATCCAGTCGGAAAGAATTTATTCATACACCTAATATTATTGTTTAAATTTAGTTGTGTTGGCCGTTATTAAACTACGGATTTTTACCTCAATAACGAATTACGATCACATGTCGTACATTTTCTGCTACATTACCTTTTCGTTTATGCCTTATTTAAAATCGAAATTTACATACTTCTTATCCTCTCACTTCAAATAATTCTTATTTAAGATTATACTTTAAAAAAAAAATGTGTAACGCGGTTTGCATGCCGACTTGCTGTTCGTACGTTCGTAGTACAAGCGCAGTCGCCTACCGCGTAGCCAACGCTACCGCGGGAGCTCGGACGGAATGCGCGCGCTCTGATTGGTCGGTGCTTTTTGTTAATATCTCGTTAACGAAACCTCGGAGAGCATTTTTGCAAAGGAAAAAGTTGTTTGCAATCATCCCCCGAATCACCCCCTTTAAGGACCCGCAGCATTTTTGGGACACCCTGTATAGGTGCAACTCTTATAGGCAGGTTTTTGAGCGCTATATATTATTTTCCTGTACCGTAGTCAATATCGATAACTGTAAAAACAACCAGAGTACTGTATTAAGTAAAACCGCAAGTGAATACACAAAGTACATATAATAATATCCCTAGGTTAAGCTTAGTTCTATGTAAGCAGGTACTAGTTATTAAGCAATAAGCGTACACTACATTGTATATATAGTAAGATATATATGTAAGGTATACATCCTATACAAAGTGCAATATAATAATAAAAAAAAAAAAAAAAAAAAAAAAAAGTAACCACGAGGTCATCAGTTCGCTTCTCACTGTTGGATTTTTTTTTTTTTATTCATTTGTATACCTATTACTTCAAAGTTGCCGTGCAAAGTTGCCTCAAAGTTGCCGTACAACGTTACAGCAGGCGGACATAGAATTATTGCTGCATAGTTGCGGCAACGTTGCGTGCATCGTTGCAATCTTGCACCGCAACTATACTGCAACTATGCTGCAACGAGAGTGTGCTGTATGGGAATTTATACGCTTTAAAATGTAAATTGAGGTTACATTTAACCTCTTTTGTCAAACAGCGCTTGTACAGAATCGTATTTAAAATATACTTCTAACTTTATTTTCGTTTAATATTTGAGATAATAAGATAGTAGAGACAATGAGGGATAATGCAGCCAAAGTATTTCGCCATATTAACTCTTCCTCTCAAAGTTAACGAGAAGACCATCTCTCGCTGCTGAAAGGAGAGATGGTCGAGTTATGATTTTTTTATTTTTTTTATTTTATTTTTTTATTTTTTATTATTATTTTATTATTATTTTCGTTTATTTAGTTTATTTATTCACTTTTGTATTTATTTGCCTTGCTAATCGCCAGTAGGTAGTTCACTTTTTGTTTGATGAGTTCTTTACTTGTTTAACGTAAACAAATTAAATATCAATGAATCTGTAGTTGTATTACTCATAAATAATTTTGCTTTACCCTTTGTTAATTTTCCATGGATAATTATGTCAGTGGTCTCTGCCAACGACGAAAACCGTTTCGCCCGGCACCTCGAGAGAGGTGATCAGATGTCATGACTTCAGTTTTCAACCCGATTTACAGTAAATATTGTCTTAATGCAAATATCGACCAGTTTTTCTGAATCAGCATAAAATTCTGAACATATAGGTTTGTTCTGATAAAATAAGTAATGTCTATATTAGTTTTAATAGCCATTCATATTAGGTCGACCGCGTCACCTGGGTTTACCCTATTCGTTTACAATCGGGCATAACATATTTTCGAATCATTCTTCGGGAAACATTTGCCTACCTGATGTGGAAATAGGGGGCAACGTGCCGTTTTTTTTTTGGGGGGTGGGGGGCCTTCGACTGTCCTCGCTTCGGGTTAAGCCGTATATTGCTCTGTCGACATTTAGTAATCATCCGTACCCGCGTGTACCGTTATCCACCACTGACTCACAGGACAATACCGTCATAAACCGCACCCTGTCGTGACGCTTTGTCCAATCATCGCGGCTATTTTTTAAGACTAGCTGGCTGTGCTTTTCATCCACGTCGTCAGGACAGTGAGAGTACCTGTTCCATCGACGATTTCACAGAGGAGAGACCCCCCAGTAGGTAAGCTATGCCGATTCTGGATACGATGGGCGAGGCGGGGAGGGGGTACCGCGTTCGTGGCGAGGGGGCTGACGTCACGAGGAGGAGGATTTCAAGATGGCGTCTCGCGCGCAACCGTTGGCTCTGTAATTCAACGCCGATAACTATTCGAGATTAATTAACCTAAATAGCGTAACCGTCTCACGAAAGAATGCAACGCTACTCCATATAAACATCCGTCGACGAAATATAATTCGACAAATTTCAAAATGGCGTCGCGCGCGGTACTTTGAACGTTACCGTGGAATTTTCGTACGCGTGCGGGGATCGGTGCGCAGGCGCAAAAGATAAGGTGCGAAAGGATCTAACGTGGATGCTATAATTCAACACCGTTAACTATTCGAGATTCATTAACCTAAATAGCGCAACCGTCTCGCGAAAGAATGCAACGTCGCGCTCGTATAAACATCAGTCGATGAAATATAATTCGACGCGCTATCGCGATAACTATTCGAGAACGATTAATCTAAATAGCGCAACCGCTTTACAGGGAATGTGGAAGATAGGTAAGTATACCCGACATATTAAGATTTTCAAGATCGTGTGATTATATTGAAATCACTCCACCAAAGTCCTTCAAACTCAAATATTACCCCTTTCCCTCAATCGGTGATCACCTTGGCGATGTACCTTAGCGGTTCCCATCTCAAGATGATCGGTACGAAACCTCCTTCGCCTATTCGCCTTACGAGGCACAAATTCCTCATTCACATTATTTCTAAACAAGTCCCTCGCCCCAAAAACCCCTTAAATCGAGACCACGTCTCACCCCTTCTCTAAGACCCTCCAAGTCAAGACCACAATTACCCCTTTCCTATTAAAACACCCAGAATCCATTCGCTGGGCCGAGCACCACCTTTTCACGTGCATAAAAACCCCGGAAGTATAATAGCGACGAATATTTGGTGTACGTGACAGAAATGCGTCTAATAATAGACGCACCTTTATAAAAACCCCGGAAGTCCTACTGCGACTTATTTTCTTAATGTGTCAAGGCCGCTACCGCGCGTACCCCCGCGACAACCATACAAATACGAGGGGACCGAGATAAAAGTCCTTTTTCGACAATCGCTCTTTCGTCAATCTCTCTTTCGACGTGCTCTTTCGACAATCACCCTTGTGCACATATAGTGCAAGTGCTACGAAAGTTTATTTAAACTAAGTGTATAAAAATCATCTCAATCATTGTAAGCATTTACTATTACCATTTATATTATTGAATATCACCAACATACATATTATCTTGCTTAACTATTGCTTATTGCTTTCTATATATATTTGTCTTAGCAACGCTTAATGCGATCATATTATTTTGTATTCTAAACGCTTTTTGCGATCATATTATTTTGTATTCTAAACGCTTATTGCGTTTCATATTATTTAGTATTCCTAACTCTCATTGTTTTATATAGAATTTATTGGTTATTTCCATGTGTTTCATGTTCATATTCTTATATTGACATATTTATATAAACATTATGTGCTAATGCTAAAAGTCTAAAGCATTATTATAAAAACTAACCGTCATCACAATAACGGTGCATGGCATATTGGCATGCATCCAAATAAAACAAAGGATCTTATATTCAACCACGCTTCGAATTATTGAGTTAATCCTTCAGCAACGGAGATTCTCATAATTCTCAAAGTTACTAACACAACGATTCACTAAAATATGATAATGGAAACTTACGGTATAATCGCTTGTATTTCCGTGCGTTGAACGATATCCTTCAAAGCAGTCTCCTTCAAAGCAGTCTCTTTAAAAATTATGCACTTCCAAAGTAATCCGCTTCAAAAGCGATTCACTTCAAAGCAATTGCACTTGAGGTACGCGACTTAGATATGATAACTTCTTAAAACGCTTCTAGCGGTAACATACGTCTTGACCATCGCAGTAGCATTTGAGAACTAATTTTAAGGGGCTGCTTCACGATCGTACGCACTTATACAGAAGTATAGCGCGATAATTATTCGGGTATCACCCAACGTATTTTGAAATTGAGAGACTACCGTGATGGGTATACATGAAAATGTCGAGGACAAAAAAGAGTATTATCAAAAATCACAAAAAAAAAAGAAAATAGTATACATGAAAAAGTCGAGGAAGGAAAAGAGTATTATCAAAAAATAAATATAAAAAACCCCAAAAAACATGAAAAAGTTAAGGACAAATAAAGTATTATTATCAAATAAATATAATCACATAAATAAAAAAAAAATATAATTACAATATAAAAAAAGATGTGAAATCAAAATGAGCTGCAAGTACATAAAGGTGCTTTCCAACTGCGCTCAAGATGACACAACTACATATACACAGCTAAAATAAATAAATATGTATAAATTGCAATAATCTTTTTCTGTCTTTCTTGTGCGTGGGTTCGTGAGTGTGTGTATGTGCATATGCTACGTATGATATTTGAATTAAATATATGTAGAATAAATCTGACAGCGTTTCTAATACTCGTATGTATATGTATATGTTTATGCATTTTAGATCGCAGCGCCAAGTATTTTGAATAAAATGTTTATTCGTATTAAAATATTTATTTGTATAAAAATATATCTGCTTAATATCATGTAATACATTTTTTTCGATGTATAGAGAGAGAGAGAGAGAGAGAGAGAGAGGGAGGGAGAGAGGGAGGGAGGGAGGGAGGGAGGGAGGGAGGGAGGGAGGGAGGGAGGGAGGGAGGGAGGGAGGGAGGGAGAGAGAGAGAGAGAGAGAGAGAGAGAGAGAGAGAGAGAGAGAGAAAGAGAGAGAGAGAGAGAGGGGGGGGGAGGGAGGGAGGGAGGGAGGGAGGGAGGGAGGGAGGGAGGGAGGGTGTTTGAGATTCCATTAGTTCTCTGCTCTGCCGCACGCTTGCTCACCGCAGCACCTACCGGGCTGCAGATTACGCCGCTGATCGACGATCGATGCGGCGATCGATTGTCGCAATCGCTTGCTCAGCCAATCACCGGGCGCCACGTGAAACGAGCGGCCCAATCACAATGCGTACTTTCTTGATCGATTCTCGAGGATTGTTCGAGAAGACGCTCAACCGTTTTCGGCGTCCCCTTTGTTCACTCTTGTTTCATACCGCTTGTCGCGATAACGTGTATTACATTGTTCATCTCGCAACGTACGAAAATCATTTAAATAGTACTTTTCAGTGCTCGGCTCACGTTTTAGTTATCATTTGTGCTCAATTCACTTGTTCTTTTCACGCGAGTGAGTTATTTCACCTTCACTTTTCTGTTCATTGTTTGTGCGCAACACGTGTGACCATCGTGTGCTCGTGGCCGCGTGTATTGTATAAAACAAAGTTGTGCGCACTGTTGACGCCATTTCGTGCAAAATAAAGTGACTTGGTCAATTTTGACTTAATTGCTCGTGCACCGCGCGTTACTTTCTCACCGTCGATCCCATAACCTCAATCCAGCGTGCTCACCCGCCTGACTTTCGAACATTTGGTCCTTCGAGCCGGATCGACGGTGAAAGTGAGTGCAGTGTAGTTCGTGCTCAAGCAAGTGCTCAGCTCAACGATGGCCGACAAGGAGGCCAGCAAGGTCACCAAGGAGGAGAAGCCGTCCACTGCTTCCACGCTCAACGTCCCTACGGAACCGCAGGCAACCACCGCTGCTCAGGAAAAGGGACGAACCAGGTCAACGTCTCCCGCTGTCCTTCCATCGCAGCTCATCGTTAAGGCGAGAACTCAGGTGGGTCGTTTTAAATCTCTAACCACTTTGAAGACCCAGCTGCCGTCCCATGCACATTCCACCTCTCTCGATGAGGTCCAACTGCTCACTGGTCAGGTCGAGGAAATTCACCAGGCTTTCTGCAGGGAGCATGAGCACTTTGAATCGGTGTGGCCTGCTAAATTCCTGGACCATGAATATTTCGCCACCGAGGTGGCAGTGCAGGAGCGGCAGCTGGTCTGGGAGATGAAACTCCACCTGAGTCGCCTGAAGGGAGACGTACAGGTAATAACCGACCTGCGAGCTGCTCAAGCGCAATCAATGCCTGCACGAGCATCAAAGCTGCCAGAAATTGAATTGCCTAAATTCTCTGGCAGCTACGCTGAGTGGCCCACGTTCAGTGAGCTCTTCACCTCACTGATAATTCAGGATAAGCAGCTCATGGAGATTGACCGCCTCCATTACCTCCGCTCAAACCTGAGTGGCGAGCCGGCGAGGCGCGTCAACGCCTTTCCGCTCAGGGGCTCCTCGTTCCAGGCATGCTGGGACATGCTAACCAAGAGATTCGCTAATAAGCGCCTGCTCATCCAGGAGCAACTGGACAAGCTGCTCACGCTGCCTCCAATCACCACGCGCTGCTCAACATCTCTGAAGGATTTGGCAGCAACAGTCAACCAAGTCAACGAGTCCTTGGTTGCACTGAAGGCCGACGAGGAGATGCACAATTGTATCTTAGTGCATGCCATCACCAAGGCCCTCGACAAGGTGACCCGAGAGGCTTGGGAAACCTCGCTGGCAAGTGCCACAGAGTACCCCAAATATGAACAGCTCTTGGCGTTCATTGAGAACAAAAGCTCTGCGTTGGAGCAGACAGAGGGCTCTGCAAAAAAGGCAGCGACATCCTCGAATCCAGCTCACCCTGCGCAACGGAAGGCGACAAGTCACGCATCTACGAGCTCAACCAAAGAAGCGCAGCCTGCTCAACGGTCGAGGGCCACCGCGTATCCTTGCGACCACTGCAGAGGAGACCATTTTTTGGTAATGTGTCCGAAGTTCCGGAGCATGGCAGTGGAAGCCAGGCGCAAGGTTATCACCGCAAATAACCTATGCCGGAACTGCTGCGGCCGGCATCAGACGGATGTCTGCAAATCTGCAATCCGATGCAAGAATTGTGGGGCTGCGCACCACACTATGTTGCATTTGCCCCAAACATCTGCGCAAGCCACAGCAAAACCGTCTGCGCAACCACGAACTGCTCAGGATTCAACGCAGTGAAGCTTCGGTGCAGTCGTCGCAACATCTAACTGCTCAACAGGTCTCCCTCAGCTCAGCTCAACCTGCTCACCAGAATTTGTGCATTCAGCAGCCAAGCTCACCTCAAGCACTTCAACCACCCTGTTGGCAACCGCCAACGCTCAACTCATCGCACCGGTGACGTCTCTACCCGTTAGGATGCTCGTCGATGCAGGCTCCGAAATCACCTTCATCAAGGAGGAGCTTATCACCCAGCTCAAGCTCCAACGCATCCATTCAACAATTTCCATCTTCGGCATTGGAGGTAACAAAGCTACTCAGACTCGAGGAGTCGTGCTAATTTCGCTTCGCTCCAATTACTGCCCAACAACTGTGCACATTCAAGCACACATACTCAGGGCACTGACGTCAAATTTGCCATCGGTGGAATCACCTCAGCAAGAGTGGCCACATATCAAAGGCCTTCAATTGGCCGATCCAGATTTCCTGACGTCAAGACCCATCGACATTGTCATCGGCGCAGATACTTATGGGCAGATCATCAAGCCCAACATAAGGAAGGGCGATCCTTCAATGCCAATTGCTCAACTGTCAATATTTGGGTGGCTCGTTCTTGGACCAATCAACGTTGATTCCAATCAACTCAGCTCCTTGCATCACTCTGCCACAGTGCAGCACAAGGACAACGCTCTTCAAGATCTACTAACCAAGTTTTGGATTCAAGAGGAACTCCCAATGGACACACCGACTCTGCTCACCCCTGAAGAACAGGAATGTGAGGATCACTTTCGAGCGACACACACTCGTGATTCTACAGGACGTTACATCGTACGCATCCCTCTAAAATCTTCTCCAAATTTACTTGGTAATTCCTATCAGACTGCACATGCGTGCTTGAAGCGCACGCTCAACAAGCTCAACAAGAACAGCGAGTACTGCAATCTGTACCAAGGATTAATGAAGGAATACGTGGAGCTTCAACATATGGTAAGAGCACCATCCATATCACCTAACACATATTCTGTTTTCTATCTGCCACACCATGGAGTGATCAAGCTCGACAGCGAGACGACAAAGTTGAGGGTCGTCTTCAATGGATCAAGCCCGACGACATCTGGGCACTCAATCAATGACCTCATGCACACTGGCGCAAATCTTCTGCTCAACATTACGGATGTGCTATTATGGATCCGTCAGCACAAGTTCATTTTTGCCACAGATGTGACAAAGATGTATCGTCAAGTCAAGGTGCATGAAGAAGATCAAGACCTCCAGAGGGTGCTCTGGATAGATGAGAATTACAAAGAGGTGCCTTACAAGCTCACTACAGTCACTTATGGTACAAAGGCTGCTCCATTCCTGGCTGTGAGAGCTCTCCTGCAACTGGTGGAAGACGAGGGTCATCGCTTTCCACTCGCAGTGCCATGCATCACCCATGCCAGATACGTCGACGATATCTTTGGCGGCGCTGACACAGGTGAGAGACTCATTACAATTGCTCAACAACTAAGAGACCTGTGCAACGCGGGAGGTTTTCCACTTGCCAAATGGCATTCCACATACCCTCCGTTGCTGGAATTAATTTCAGAGACCACACGAGCCCATGGCTCAATCATTTCACTAGACGACTGCAATACCAAAATACTCGGACTGCATTGGAATGTTTTCAATGACAACTTTTCATTCTCTTCAAAAGCAAGCTCAACTTCAACGCTCTCCAAACGCCTCATCCTCTCAGAAGTAGCAAAAATATTTGATCCACTCGGATTTCTGTCACCAGTCATCATTCGAGCAAAGACACTTTTGCAAGAGTTGTGGCTGCACAAAATCAGCTGGGATGATCCACTGCCATCCCAAGTCACATCCAATTGGCTCATCATCAGAGAAGATCTTACAAGCCTGGCCAGGCTCTCAATTCCAAGGTGGTTTCACACCCTCAGCAATTCAACAGTGGAACTTCATGGATTCTCTGATGCTTCTCAGCTCGCCATGGCAGCGGTAATTTATCTTACCGTAACATCACCGTCCACTAATCACAAAGTGTCGACACTAGTGTGCTCCAAGACAAAGGTAGTAATCAATGCCAGTGCGGGTGTTCGACCAAATGTTCGAAAGTCAGGCGGGTGAGCACGCTGGATTGAGGTTATGGGATCGACGGTGAGAAAGTAACGCGCGGTGCACGAGCAATTAATCAGGCCAATTGCAAAATTGGCAGTTTTGCCTGTTTCAGAGTGATTCTACATCAACATCATCCAACAGCTGTTGATGGCGGGAGAATGTTTGAGATTCCATTAGTTCTCTGCTCTGCCGCACGCTTGCTCACCGCAGCACCTACCGGGCTGCAGATTACGCCGCTGATCGACGATCGATGCGGCGATCGATTGTCGCTATCGCTTGCTCAGCCAATCACCGGGCGCCACGTGAAACGAGCGGCCCAATCACAATGCGTACTTTCTTGATCGATTCTCGAGGATTGTTCGAGAAGACGCTCAACCGTTTTCGGCGTCCCCTTTGTTCACTCTTGTTTCATACCGCTTGTCGCGATAACGTGTATTACATTGTTCATCTCGCAACGTACGAAAATCATTTAAATAGTACTTTTCAGTGCTCGGCTCACGTTTTAGTTATCATTTGTGCTCAATTCACTTGTTCTTTTCACGCGAGTGAGTTATTTCACCTTCACTTTTCTGTTCATTGTTTGTGCGCAACACGTGTGACCATCGTGTGCTCGTGGCCGCGTGTATTGTATAAAACAAAGTTGTGCGCACTGTTGACGCCATTTCGTGCAAAATAAAGTGACTTGGTCAATTTTGACTTAATTGCTCGTGCACCGCGCGTTACTTTCTCACCGTCGATCCCATAACCTCAATCCAGCGTGCTCGTAAAAAAATTTAAGAAAAACATTTTTATCGGTTTGGGTGATGCTGATGCCAGTTATTGAAGTACAGTTTTTGTCATTGCGAGGAGTTTGAATAAAAATGTTTTTCTTAAAATTTTAAAATCTTTTCTTTTTACTAAAATGACGTTGAACTAACAAGAAAAACGCGCAACAATTGTTCAAAAGCCGTGAAATCAAAAGGAAGGGTTTTACAGAGAAACATAACGTGAAATAGGTGATCCTCCAATTTTTCAGACCATATCGCATGTTTGATGATCAAGGACATACGGAAAAAAAAATCTGATTGGTCCGACCTGTTGCCCAGTGTTTAAGGGGTAGTTTCACCTCAGAAAAAACGTGGACACTTGAATGATTCCATGATTTTCCTTGAAGTGGCATCATGTTTTCTAGAAAATAGTAAATGTGCAATTTCTGGGATCATTTTAAAATGAATTTAATACGGTTAAAAAAAAATCTTATTGATTTGACAACTAAAGGTTCTGAAAGGAAACTGTCTTGGCTTTCCAAAACACTCATGAACAATGTTCTACGATCATGCGTTCGTAAGTCATAGGTGTTCAAAGTGAAAAGTTCCTTTTTTGCTTTGATGGCGGATAACTCGGTCAATAAAAATCATAAAACATAGCAAAAATACGAAATTACAGAGAAATGTTTGCTCTATAAGAGCCCTCCATTGGATTTATCTGAAAAAAAAACATTTTTTGGCCCGTGCATACGTCCAAACTTGGCAAAAATTTCTGAAACTTTCTGTCCCACGCTTCATCTTGATAAAACAGTATCATAATGGACGAAGAAAAAATATTGAGTGATGGTTTCAAAAACTAGAGTCTTCAAGCGTTAAAATGCTTTTCAAAATATTTTTTGCGACCATTTTTCGCGGAAATATAGCCATTTGAAAACGACCAAAATTTTCGGAAAATTATAGTGTTGTCACGTCCCGGGTGAGGTCTTTGGGAACGATGACAATTGGGGGAAGGAATGAATGTCAGGCGCGAATCTATAATCCGTCACTCTGAGGTTTGGAGGAAATTTAGGCGCGAATCTATAATCCGTCACACTGAGGTTTGGATGGAATGCAGGCGCGAATCTATAATCCGTCACTCTGAGGTTTGGATGGAATGCAGGCGCGAATCTATAATCCGTCACACTGATCGACCAGGGAAGGTTTAACAGGTAAATACACACCCGGAGAACACCCGTTATACTACTTTGTATTTATTTTGGCTTTGAAAGTTGCATCCACCGTTGCATTCACATAAGAAATTACGTGTAATGCTTCTTTTAAACCCGTCTAGATATAGGTCTATACAAAATGTTGTGCCCAGGCAACGCCCAAGCACACGTGTCAGACATACTGTTATATATTATACATCAGCGCTGTCCAGCGTAGGGGCCCCTCACGCGCCTGCTTCCCCTTCCAATCTTTCTCTCGCCCAGCGTGCCATCAGTTGTCAAGGAGATCGCGCGACGCTACGAAGGCTGTCACGACGGGCCAGCCGGGCAAGCGTCTTCGCGATTAGCGTCGCGCGGTATCCCTGGCAACGGGGACGAGAGTGGGAGAACCCCGGGCTCACGCGTGAGCGACCTTGGACAGCGCTGTTATACATATTATATTACGTTACGAAACGTTCGAGACGTTTCCAAGCTAAGACAGCCGCTAGCGACCAAATCTACAAAATCAGCAATAAGCGAACGCATCGCCGCGACCGGGCATGGTAACGCGTACCACGCCCAGCAGGATATAAAAACCAATTCGTCACCGCCAACCAGGACTCTGGACCTGACTCTCGACCTGTTAACACGGCTATAACTCTTGAATACCTCAGTCTAGTTTAGTGAAAGTTTGAATAAAGACTTAGTCTCTGAGTTTAATCGAACTTGGTGTAGTTCACCCAGTAGATTCCTATCTTTTGTTCACTCCCGAACCTACGATTTCGCCAAATCCCCTACCTTCCTTGCGAGCCATCACGCAAGGCACAACAAAAAGAACGTTTGTAAACACTACTGGCACTCTAGCGTTCGAGAATCGAGATCAGCTGTTATTGCAGTTTGTTTTGGTTTGGGATTCTTCGCAAACAGAAGACTAGACACAATAACTCGTAACGTGATTTAAATAGGAATTGTTTATTCTTTTTGATGCACTGTTGGTATGATTTTTGCGTTATAATTATGCGTTAGGGATTTAGCATTAGCACATGACATTTATTATATACAATGGCTATTGAAAGCGTATGAGTATGAATATGAGTTACATATGAATAAGTAATAAGCAATTGTTATTGAAAGTAAATATGAAATCGCAATAAGCGTAGACAAGACAATGCAATAAGCAGTAAATAAAGTAAATAATATGAAATCGCAATAAGCGTAGACAAGATAATGCAGTAAGCAATAATAATGTAAATAATATGAAATTGCTATAAGCGTAGACAAGACAATGCAATAAGCAATAATAAAGTAAATAATATGAAATTGCTATAAGCGTAGACAAGACAATGCAATAAGCAATAATAAAGTAAATAATATGAAATTTATATAATAATGAATAGCAATAAGCTTAGACACGAATAATAATAATAATAATAATAATAATACAAAATTATAAGATGAGGATGATATGCAGTGTAAATGGTATGGTTTAAATGCTTACAATGATTTGTGAGATGAATTTTGTCACACTATTTAAAAATATAGACTTTCGTTGGTTGTTGAGATGATACTCTCAATTGTTTTCGTCGAAAAGAGGACTTCTGTCTCGGTCCCCTCGTATTTATAAGGATGTTGCGGGGGTACGCGCGGTAGTGGCCTTGACACATTTCGGAATAAGACGCAGTAGGACTTCCGGGTTTTTTTTATAAACGGTATGGCTATTAATAGACATATTTATGTCACGTACGCCAAATATGTGTCGCAGTTAGATTTTTGGGGTTTTATGACTGCGAAAGGAGTTACTCAACTCATCGAATGGATTTTGGTTGTTTTAACAGGAAAGGGGTATTTGTGGTTTTGATTTGGAGGGTCGTAGAGAAGGGATGAGATGTGGTCTCGATTTAAGAAGAGTTTGGGGCGAGGGACTTGTTTAGATTTAGTTTGAGAAGGGAATTTGTGCCTCGTTGGGCGAATTAAGCGAAGGAGTTTTCGTACCGACCATCTTGAGATGGGGACCGCTAAGGTACGTCGTCAAGGTGATCAGCGATTGGGGAAAAGGGGTAAGAGTTGAGTTTGATAGAGTTTGATGGAGTGATTTTGAGGTTTACGAATGAAATTTGGAATAGAAACGCGCGAAAAATCGTGGGACGTTACAGTGTTCCTTTAATTTTTTCCAGGAGTGTATATATATATATATATAAAATATATACAAAATATTTAAAAAAATATATTTAAAAAATATTAAAAAAAAAATTTTTTAAAAAATTTCGATGTTACGTCCTGCAACACACAGAGAAAACATCAAATTATTATTATATAAAACGATGGTAATAGCGCGCGATACACCAAACAATTAAAATTCAGTTATACTCACTCTTTAAATAGGCGAGGCAGGGCCCAAAAATCTCCCTCAAATCCTAAAAATTCAATATTTATCGTATCCTTCCGCCACGTACGCCTGGCATGTTGAATCCTTCGCCGCAATTCGCGGCGTAACCGCCCGTCGCGCCTCGTCGGATATTCGCGACGCTGAAACAAACACATGACTCGATTAAAACATCGTCGTATGATGTGCGCGCACCAATATAATTTTTTACGAAACAACACTTACGAGCAGCTTCGATGACCTCTCGACGCTGAAACATACACATGAGTTAATTAAAAACATAGTCGAATGGTGTACGCACATTAGAATTATTTTGAAACGTCACTTACGACGCGTCCCACCGTCCCCAGATATTCCACGGTCCAATCATCCACTTGTTTTTCACGTTCGTGCTGTAACAAACACATGAATCGATTAAAACAGTGTTTAATGGTGTATGCAAACCAATATAATTTTTCTGAAACATCACTTACGAGAAGACTAATCAGCTCCCGCCGTTCCGCGCGCCACGCCCGCATGATAGTATCACGCTCGTGCTATAACAAATGTACAACTTCGTTCGAAGACCGCCTAATTGAATGCAAGCACCAATTCAATTTACATAAACAGAAAAAAGAAAAACTATACTTACGATTTGTTGGAGCATGACGTCTCGGTCCTCCTGCCACGCACGTTCTATTTCCCCATGTCGTTGCTGTAACAAACGCACAACTTCAATATAATATCGTCGAATGAAATACGCGCACCAATTCAATTTTCACAACTATACTTACGATGCATCGCCGCATCATAGCGGCATTCATCCCGCGCCTCAGTGGTAACCTCACGTAATCAAACGTAGACATTTTTTTAAAATAGTTAGAACACGGTTATGAAACACACTAGCCCGTGCGGTGACAGTCGATGACCTTATATATGTTTCGGTTCCAGAGGGCCAGCCCTGCACGTTGCAGGGTAGGGGTAGTCGTGGAGTAGGTGTGGCGGGGGTGTCCGTATCACAATTTCTTCTCCGTATCACAGTTTCTTCTCCTTCGATGATTTGATACTAATTATTCCAGCTTATAGTGCACTTTTATTGTTCGCGCCGCGAATCGTCTTCGACTCCGACACGTGTACGTCATGAATTTAGCGCGCATGCTATTTTGAATCTACCGCGCACGCCATTTGAATTTATCGCGCCCTATTCATATTAATGTTTGAATCGTAACACAACCATGATACAATATTCTCTTGCACATTGGTGTGTGTCTGTGTGTGTGTGCGCGCGCGTGTGTGCGTACGCGTACGTGAATTTGTATAAAAGCGACGTTGGTCAGACCTGCGAACTTCATTACACCACGTTCGCTCGAGTGCTAAAGAGTATCGTTCGCGTTAACTTCTCCACCGATCAGTATAATCGTACATAGCGCATATCAAGATGTACAAACGTAGCTTCAACGATTCATCCTACGCATCCTCCATTAATGATGATTACTCCAATAAACGTCAGCAACAGGAACATCAACAGTCCAATATGAGGTACGTACGCGTTATTATACACATTTCACTTTTCACTTACTTCTTTCACTGTAAACGCAAGCGAACCGAGTATTAATTCTATGTATACGTTTCTTACAGTTCTGGATCCGTAACGTCGAAAACAGTGAAAACGCCAAAAGCAACAATCGTGCGAATCCTAAGGCGGGATTACCCGTTAACCACAACAGCATATAAACGGCTCACGATAGGAATCCGCATTGGTATGGATTCGTGCCACGTCGAGATCACCGTAATCGACAATAAAGGTGGCGAGTTGAGCTTCTCGATGACTACGTGGAAGCTCCTACTGCAAAATGGGGTTAACATTCTTAAAAAATTACGCGACAACGTAACAACACCCTAGACCCACATCGAAATTAATCATTTGCGAATCGAATTCACGCGCATGCACAATGATCAACTCGTCAAAATCACAGATAATCGCGTGCCCTTATATATGACGGAAGTTACGATGCGAAAGCTGTTCGCGTATGAACATTGTATCGATCATATGTTCACTTGATTGACCGAAAATATGTACTCTGTAAGCAGTAAATATGCAGCATTCGTAAACGTTCTACGTCGCGCTACCGCGCAAACAGATTATGTAAAATTAATTTCCGAAAGCGAACACTTCGAACAGCATTCATTGATCGATTGCGAATTGTTAGTGTTAGGAATGCAATCCATGTTGCGCGATGTAAATCATGTACCACTATAGTACGCGTATATGTTTTAAGAGGGTACTCCACTGTGAACGATCGAAAAATCAAACTATTTTTAAAGATTTTTTTCTCAGTAAATACAACATATAATGAAATAATTTTTTTTGATATTTATTAAGCTGCTCTTATATTATACCAAAAAAATTAAAAAGAATATTTTCAATGTGTGTTACTTGTTTTTTTACAGCGTCAATATGGCACTTAAACAAAAACAGTGTGTTCGTGGTGCAGGTGATTTCCCGACTTGGGCTTATCCGAAACAAAAAATTCGAAAAGATTCTTAAACTGTATGAGTGTCGCTATCGTCCGTACCTCAATTAACAATTTTTATTGAAAAATAACCGAGATTTTTCTCAGGGAACATTTGAGAAACACCATTTTAGGGAACTTTTTCCTTCAAACAGGCGCCATTTTATTATTTTTCAATAAAAATTGTTAATTGAGGTGCGGACGATAGCGACACTCATACAGATTAAGAATCTTTTCGAATTTTTTGTTTCGGATAAGCCCAAGTCGGGAAATCACCTGCACCACGAACACACTGTTTTTATTTAAGTGCCATATTGACGCTGTAAAAAAACAAGTAACACACATTGAAAATATTCTTTTTAATTTTTTTCGTATAATATAAGAGTAGCTTAATAAATATAAAAAAAAATATTTTATTATGTGATGTATTTACTGAGAAAAAAATCTTTAAAAATAGTTTGATTTTTCGACCGTTCACAGTGGAGTACCCCCTTAATAAATGGCTGATTTTCACGTTAATACCTGTAACGATTCATTTATAATATCCTTTCCTACTAATACGGTGGATAATTACTTATTCGTAAAGCATTCGTTGGGGCGGGTATTTGTCTGTCAGATGATCGACATCGTATCGTTTTCTTTTCGAGTATTTTCACTCCGTTGAGTTACCCTGTCAGCGGGTGGTAAGTGGCAACCTCGAACCTGTACATGCCGCGGAATACCCTGGTAAGACGATTCGATCGAAGAATCGGGCTAGGTTTGCTAGCCAGATGTCTGTTTTTTTCCACCTTTAGCAAATGACAATTGTATGTTAGGATAGGTAGTATGGACGGTCCTGACACTGGTCTGATGTAAATCAGATATCCGCGGGTGTGAGGTTTCCTTAGACTTTGCTATCGGTTTAAGTACGAGTTGGTGGTTACTCAACGCCTGGGAAAAGACGTTACGATCTTTCACAAGGCAGTTGCGCTATTTAGATTAATCTTCCTCGAATAGTTATCGCGACAGCGCGTCGAATTACATTTCGTCGACGGATGTTTATATAATAATAATAATAATAATAATAATAATAATTTGTCTTTATTCATCACAAAAAATTCACATGAATTAAGGGATAAAAGGGCGAGGTTCAGCATAACTGCTGATTTGCAACCTAACCCCAAAGCAGTTATGTTATAGAAATATTATAACTAAAATTAGCTATATAAAACAGAATAGCGAGAAAAAACAAGCATGGGAAGGACAAGAGACAAGGGGAGCTACGAATAGTGGACAGGGATAAAGGAACGAGCAGCACATTTAAAAGCAGGAAAAGAAGACAAAGAACGAATTTCCAGGGGAAGAGAATTATAATACAGGCAGGATAAGTAGGAGAAAGATGCCGTAAATTTAACCGACCGATGAGCAGGCACAGCCAGTTCATCACCACGCCTAGTAGATGGAGCAAAAACAGAGTGCATAGAAGAGTTACTTTGTAGAATTTCCTTCAGATAAATAGGCGTCTCCGATTTCAAAGTCTTATAAACTGTGCAGCACAGGTGAAGGATCCATCGCTGTCTGAGATTGAGCCAACCAGAGCGAAGGAAATACGGCGAAATATGGTCAAACTTACGGACATTAAATGAATAACGAAGACACGAATTCTGAATACGTTGCACTATAGACGAAAGACGGGTAGTAAGACAAGGGCCATACACAACATCGGCATAATCAAACAGAGAAATAACAATAGACTGACATAGCGAGAGCTTAGCGTGGGTAGAGAGAATGCGACGAGAAGGATACAGGAACCGCAGACGAAGAAACGCAGAACGACATAAGGCAGCAACATGTTGGTCGAAACACCACAGAGGATCTAAAGTAACACCAAGGATTTTGACTGAAGGTTGCAAAGAAAGAGATGCAGAGCCCCAAGAAATGTCAAAAGACGATAGCTGATGACGCAGCGCAGGAGAGCCCGCAATCAATAATGATGATTTAGAGGGATTTAACTGTAAACCATGCGAGTCAGCCCAAGATGTGAGGCGTTGCAAGTCAGCAGCCATCTCACGTTTAGCAGCGTCGGCCTCTCCAACATCAAAGTCCTTTACAAGTTGAGTGTCATCGGCGTACATATAAACCCGGCAGTTGCGACAGATTGAGGGCAAATCCCTAACATAAATACAGAATAGCAGTGGCCCAAGTACCGAGCCTTGAGGTACACCACGATTAACCGCGCGAATAGATGAGACCATTGGCATAAATTGATTAAGCATAACCTGCTGAGTGCGAGAAGAAAGGTACGACTCCAGAAAAGATAGAACATTAGAGGACAAACCCGTATGTCGAAGCTTAGCAATCAGCAGGTCATGGTCAATGGTATCAAATGCCTTAGAAAAGTCTAGGGAAATGATGGCAGAAAGACGCCTAGAATCAAAGCCACGCAATACAGTATCCGACAAATGCAGCAAGGATGTAGTAGTACTATGACCACGCCGAAAACCAGACTGATAGACTGGAAGAGCATTAGTGGAGGTGAAAAACCTCTGAAGCTGAATGATACAGAGTTTCTCAAGTAACTTGGATAAGAATGGAGTAAGAGAGATAGGACGAAGGGAATTTAGAGAGGTTACATGAGACACTTTGGGAATAGGAACAACAAAGGAATGTTTCAGGGCAAGAGGAAATACACCAGCAGTGATAGCAGTATTGAAGATAAGCAGGAGTGCGTCAGCACAGTATGGAAGACAATTTAAAACCATACTGCCAGATATATCATAGGGATTAGAGGATGTAAGTTTAATGGTTTTAAAAACAGCTAAAAGGTCCTCAGAGGTGAAAGGTTCAAAAGAAAAGGTAGGAGAGTAAGGATCAATGTCAACAAAGGATGCATAACTACGTATAAGGTTAGGAGAGGCAGTACAAGCAGGAAGAGAGTCAAGAAAGTGGTTATTAATTAAGGTAGGATCTGGAAAAGAATCAATATCAGACGAGACCCTAGACGACCGGTAGAATCCGGCCAGGGATAAGGAATCCCAGAACCTTCTAGAGGAGGAACGAGACTGGAAACTCTGAAAAAACGCCCGCTTCTCAGCACGGATGACAGACTTAGTCACATTGCGAAGATGCTTATAATAATCCCAAGCACCAGCTGTCCCAGTCTTTCTGTATTTGGTAAGAGCCCGATTGCGAAGTCTTATAAATTTACTTACAGTCTGAGTAAACCAAGGTGCAAAGGGCCTAGAGACACGCATTAATCTAACCGGCGCAAACTGATCATATAGGGAAACAATAAGAGATTCAAATGCAGCAAACTTGGAATCAACAGAGTCCAAGTCTCCAATCAGATGCCAATCTAAACCCTCAGCAGCACGGCGGAATTGCTCCTCAGGCATTTCCTTAAGATTACGTCGCAAAATGAAACGTTGTCGACCCATAGATTTGGGAATATCAAGTACGGTGAAAACAAGACAATGGTCGCTAATATGGCTAACATCCAAAGACCCAGAAGATACAATATCAACGGCATCGCTTACAAAGATTAAATCCAACAGAGTTGAAGATAGCGCAGTAATTCGGGTAGGCACAGAAATAGATTGGTTTAAAGAGAGCGACGACATAAAGCGTCTAATAAGTGGAAAACCCGGGTCGCAGACATTATTAAGATCAATATTAAAGTCACCCATACATATAATATTTGCCGTGGTGCAAGAAACTTCAACAAGGAACAGCTCCAGATCATTTAAACAGGACAAAGGACAGTTAGGCGGCCGATAGACAACCAGAGCTGCAATGCGCACGTGCTTAATACTAAAAATAACGCCAGCCACATCCAAGAGGCTATCTCGAAAATGGCTATCAGTAAAAACATCAAAGATGTTTACGCAACGAATATTAGATTTAACATAAAAAGCAACTCCCCCACCGCGAGAGAGAAACCGTGAACGACGGTCAACACGAAAGAAAGAATAATCAGGCAGTACGAGTGACCCTGAGTCGTGTTCAGTACGTAGCCAGGTTTCGGTAAGGGCAAAAAGGTCAAACTTGTAAATACGCATTAAATCCGAAAGGTCCGAAAAATGGCTAATAAGTGACCGAACATTTAAGTGAGCAACCGACAAGGATTTGGAGTTCGCACGCAATTTACAAGAAAGCGAGGTGGAGGGAATAGAACGCAAATCCCCAGAAGCGGGGGAAGAAAACGCCACCGAAGCAGAAGACGCAGAAGAATATAGGCTGCCAGGTGAAGAAACCACCCTGCTCAATGTAGGCGAACAGGGGACTCCAGAGCCAGGGAGAGGGCACGTGTCAAGTCACAGGTTCCCATCCACAGGACGAAGAGCTTCTGCCGTCGAGCCAAGCCGAGTTGGAGGTTGAGAGGATGAGTGTCCCACGAAGTCAGCAGCAGACGTAAAACGCAAGGCTGAGGCACCATCATCCTTCCTCAAGTATATAATTCCGCGCTTCATCCATACGTACTTATATTTAAGGTCCTTAGCAATCTTCTTGGCCTCGAGAAGGCTACTACGTTCGCTGGCTGTCGAACGCTCATTAATGTAAACAAGCGAGTCAGGCCACGACGGAACAATATCTTTAGCTTTAAGGTCTTTCTTGGCCCTCTTTTTGGCAATCCACTCGTCTCTGATAAAGGTAGAAGTAAACCGAACAACGAGCGGCTTGTATTTTGCTTTCGAGTGACGGAGGCGAAGAGCAGAGGCGACATGCGACGGCGAGAAGGAAACCTCAATAGCATCTGCAACACCCTGAATAGATTGAAGTATCCCATCATTTGAATTGTCTGGCAGACCTGAAATGACGATTTCAAAGTCTCTTGCCGACCGCTCAATACGTTCAAATCGATGGGCAAATTCTCCGGGAGGCACAGAACTAGCAACAGCAGGCGCTCCGTTGTCGGCAAAACGCTGCTCCAGCAAGGTCAGGCGACGATCCAGAGACACTTGGTCAACCGCTAGCATGTCAACACGCTCAGCTACATCCGCCATCATAGTGTGCAACGAGCTAATGCGAGCCACCAAATCATCGAGCGACGTTAATTTCATATTAATGTCCTGTATGCACCCCTTTATAGCACGTATATCACGTGAAGTATCAGGTATTGTGGACGGAGAGGCGGGTCGAGTCTGAGATAGGACATTACGGTTCGATGGACCAGCCCTGTCGAAGTTATTGTCCATTTTACAGACAGTGCAGATGCCAGACTTAGGTAAAAATTTCGAACAGCCGCGACAACTGACCATATCGACAGCACACAGACAGTAGTATATTAACGTCACAGCAGATGTCGTTAGTTACTAATTAGCCTGACACGACGCACACCAGGTTGTGATCAACGATGACGATGTCGCAGAAAAAAAAGTCAAACAATGCCGAGGTGTACCGTAACCAAATACCGAGAATTAACGGAATACCGAGAATTAGCGGAAGATAACTCAGAAAGTATAGGCACCAAGTACACAACACTGCGGTAGCGAAAAGATATGCACAAGATTCACAATTGAAGCTAAAGCTGAACAATGCAGACTCAGAATAAAGCAATCAAATGCGAAAATGATACGGAGCAACTCAACACACGCGTGAACGATAAGCACCTTGTCGAACCTATCAGTTCGATCATCAAATCCATGTGGCTGTAGCCACATGATATATGGAGTAGCGTTGCATTCTTTCGTGAGACGGTTACGCTATTTAGGTTAATTAATCTCGAATAGTTATCGGCGTTGAATTACAGCGCCAACGCTTGCGCGCGAGACGCCATCTTGAAATCCTCCTCCTCCTCGTGACGTCAGCCCCCTCGCAACGAACGCGGTACCCCCTCCCCGCCTCGCCCATCGCGCGGAAGAGCGCGGTACCCCCCGTACCACCCCACCCCTCTCGCCCATCGTATCCTGAATCGGCATAGCTTACCTACTCCCTCCTCTTCCTCAAAAGTGCAACTAATTAGAATTGTGAACTCCCAAAATTATGGAGATCCCGCCTATTCCGAGTTTACCTTCTGGACTAGCTTGTGGCTAGCGATCACTCTCTTGCTTAATATTAATTATAGCGGATGATAAAGTATCGTACAGCACGCGTACCATCACATTAATTGGGTCTTAAGGTGAAATCAGGCGGCACATGGATCGGTGAGCCGGGCCGGCTCGCCCAGGATCGCCCAGGCTCGCGAATCAGCGATCCATGAGCGCCCTCACGGAAATTAATGAAGGAAATTCCATGAAAAATTAATTCCTATAACCTAAAACTAATTTCGTTAATAATAGTCCGATTTACATGAAATTTGGTATGATTTTCATCTAAAAAAAAACATAAGGAATCCATCGCTTACATACCGATACGATAAAGAATGAATAATTATTTTTTTCTGAAACAGATATGAATCCTCGGGTGAACGTAGTGAAGTGAGGTCGACCCCCACAGTCGAGGGTGAAAATGTGAAATATTCATTTCAGCGCAGTAAGAAAATCTTCGTTCTTTATCGTATAGATATGAAAGTGGCACCAGTGGATTCCTTATGTTTTTCTGATGAAAATCATACCAAATTTCATGTAAATCGGACTACTTTTACATAAGGAATACAAATTACTTGTGTAAAAGTAGTTCGATTTGCATGAAATTTGTTATGATTTTAATCGGGAGAACGCCAGGAATCTATTGATACCACTTTGAATACCAGATGAATTTCTTACTACGCTGCAATGGAGAATAGGGAGTCTCAAGTGGCGTTCGGTTCAGATCTGGCCGCGGCGTCAGGCCGACCGAATCGTTTTTCCATTTTGCTCCAGTCGGCCTGCACAGTCATTATTGCGCAGGAAAAACACACTTTCTCCTACCGAAATCTGCTGAATGTATACTACAGGGTGATTCTCCAGCGACGCCTGTCAAAGAGATGCTGCCTGGTACCCCGAGGCGAGGACAGGATCCTCCATTGCTTCACCGAATTTGATGGCTTTCGATCTTCGAAAGTGTTGGAATACCATTAAAAAGTCAGAAATGTCCAGGATTTCTTATGTTTCGCCTATCGATTCCTTATGTTTCGCCGATGAAACTAAAACCACTAACGACATAATTCGGACTATAATGAAGGAAATTCCATGAAAAATCGAATTATATAATTTCAAGCTGAATTTGTTACAAATAGTCCGATTTACATTAAATTTTGCATGATTTTCATCGGAAAAACATAAGGAATCCATCGGTATCACATTCCATATCGATACAATAAAGAATAAAGGCTCCCCCAAACCAACGCGAATATTCGCAGCGGCAGCGGATATTTTGCCGCGATGGATCCGCGGCAGTTCACTATGCGTGGCGGCTTATGGGGCCGTTCAGACCAACGCGGAACGTTTCCGCTGCGGCGGCGGATCCTTAGCGTTTTTTTCCGCGGCGGACACGCGAATATTTTACCGCGTTGGATCCGCGGCAATTTACTATGCGTGGCGGCTTATGAGGCTGTTCAAACCAGCGCGAAACATTTTCGCTGCGACTGCGGATCCGCAACGTTTTTTCCGCGGCGATATCGATTCGCTCTCTAAAGGCTCCCCCAAACCAACGCGAATATTCGCTGCGCGGAGCGGCAACGGAATAATTCGCAGTGGCAGCGGTAGCGGAATCCGCGTGTGTGCTCACACCGGAGCGAATATTTCGCTGTCGCTGTGAATATTTGAGGTTGCTGTGTAGCATTCAGTTTCGTTTCAAGTGTTGTGCAGAATGTACTCATCATCGGATGAAGAAGAGGCATTGTTGCTGCTTGTCGCAGCAGAAGAAGAAAGTGCCAGGTTTGTTGTTTTTCTTATAGGTTAGTAGAGGATGTCGCATGCTTAAGCATTTGCTTAGGAATAACCAATGTTTAATTCTAATATTTTGTTGTATTTGAATGTAGGTACTTGTTCCTTTAATATTGTATTATATTTTATAACTTCAGAAAATAAGAATATGTCACTTTATTTTTTTATTATTTTTTTTTAATTAAAAGGTTAAATTAACAACTTTTAATTGAAAATTGAAAAATTTTCGATATGTGTTATCCCTCCAGTAAGTGAAGCATTTCCCCCTGAACCAGAACATTTTCAACTTCAATTGTTTAAAGGTGATATACATATATGGAATATTCACTTTTTCGAACGAAAATAGCAGATATTCTACTAATAATACCTACCCTCGAAAAAAATTTCCGTTACGAAGTTTAGGCACAGTGTTAATTTTTATATACTTTATATTGTTTACAAACGATTTTCCATTAATTTATTTACATTTGCTTTAGAAAACGAAAATGGGTACATAATATAAACTTGGACAGAAAAAAATATGGAGAGTTTCACACATTGATGTGTGAACTGCGAAAGGATGAAAAACGCTTCTACATTTATTTCCGGATGACTATGGACTGTTTTGATGAAATTTTGGAACTTATCAAGGATGAAATTAAAAAATCTTATACAAATTATCGGGAACCTATCTCACCTGAAGAACGACTTGCAATTGCACTGAGGTAAAAAAAATTATTATTTTAAATTATTATAATTATGTTTTAATACTAAAATTGAAATACAGAATAAAAATAAAGAGTAATGTAAAATGTAAATAGAGAAGAGAAGAAATAGAACTCCAAAATATGATGATATTACGTGATGATATTACGACACTGGCAATTCCGTAAAATTTATTATTTCTGTAACATAGTATTTTGCCCAATATGTAACCTGGTATATTACAAAAAATAAAACATTTTACGAATTAAATGACCCCACAGAGGTGGAAACATTTGTCAGTGTGGTAATATCATCAGATGGATCTTCAGTTGCATCCGTTAACCTTAATTGAACAATGTTAGTACGATCACGAAAAGAACTACTATCGGAACTGTCAGACATATGTACATAATTCGTAGTAATTGTAGTTTGAGAATGATGCATATCTGAAGGTGTCAGATCCTCCTGATTCAGGAGTTCTTGTTGCGTGACTACTTCTGCAATCTTAAGTTTGGTAATAGCTTGCCTTCTTGCCGAAAACGTTTTTATAGTTTTTGCATAACCTAAAAAAACGTGGTCGATGCCATCGTATTGAGGCTTTACTTTTTTGTCCAAATAATGCTGTATCAGCTGTCCGACAGGTGTTAATGCTTCTGACTTCCGCTTGTTCCCTGTTTGTCCCGAATGTCTTGATGGGGCTTCAGGAGGTTCGTTGAGGACATCTGTGAGGTGTTGACTGTTGAGTGAATGGTGTGGACTGTTGCGTGAATGATGTTGACTGTTGCGAGAATGTTGTTGACTGTTGCGAGAATGGTGTTGACTGTTGCAAGACTGGTGTTGATTGTTGCGTGAATGGTGTTGAGTCTGGTAACTCACTATTGCTGGTACTAAACTGTGCGTAGGTTTCTGTGTTTTCTGTATTTGCTGTATCCTGAATAAAATTGTTGTCCGAATATTCCGATCGAATATTATGATTTTCGAAATCCTCGGCAGATTCTATAGTGACTTCGCTATCGATATCGCTGACATTGGTAGAAGTAGTAGCATAAGCCAAATAACGGTGGAAACCTTTCATTTGATTGGCCCATATCCATTTCTTATTGCTATTCGCTGCCTGTCCAGTTTTTGGTTTGTTACGCCTAATATATTTGGCATAAGTGTCCCTTAAATTTTTCCATTTTTTTTGCACTGTTCACCTACAATGAAAACATTTTATTTCGCAGATTTCTTGCCACCGGCGATACATTCTACACAATTGGTCATAGTTTCCGGGTCGGATTTGCAACAGTGAGTGCAATCGTGACAGAAGTTTGTGAAGCTATATGCCGGAAAATGGAAAATATATATTTAGTCGAACCTACAACGCAAATTTGGAAACAGTCTGCGGAAGGGTTTAAGAATTTATGGCAATTTCCTAACTGCATTGGTAGTGTGGATGGCAAGCATGTAACCATCAAGTGTCCAGACAAAACTGGATCTAACTACTGGTGCTATTTAAATAAATTTTCGTTAGTGCTCATGGCTATTGTTGGTCCAGATTATAAATTTATATGTGTCGATATTGGTGGTTATGGTAAGAACAGTGATGGTGGAATTTTCGAAGTTTCCAACATGGGAAGGAGATTAAAAATGAATTTAATGAATATTCCTGGACCAATAAATCTTCCCGGACAAAATGAACCCTGCCCTCATGTTTTAATTGGAGATGAAGCTTTTGCTTTAAACTCATATCTAATGAGACCGTTTCCGTATGTGCAATCTAGGTTAGATATTCGTAAAGATAATTATAATATAAGACTCTGTCGTGCAAGAAGAGTGGTGGAAAATGCTTTTGGCATATTGGCTCAAAAGTGGCGAATATTTTTTAGGCCTCTAGAAACAAAAGTAACCACTACAATTCTAGTTGTGAAAACGGCATGCATATTGCACAATTTTTTACGGAGTAAAAAAGATGATGATGAGTGGCTGCAATATTTAGAGCCACCAGAGCCCGAAGTTGGAGCGTTTATTAATTTAGAAAATAATCCAAGACGAGCAGCAAGATTAGCATTTTCCACCAGAGAAAAATTTGTCAATTATTTTAATTCTTAATTGACGCAAACTGTTAAGTTACATAATAGGTTCTACATAGAGCGAATTCCACTCACGCCCAAATCGCCCGTGATTTTCATTAAGGTAGGTTTTCCCATACGCGAGTGGACGCAACGTCAAGAATTTCAAAGTCGATTTTCTCGAAAATGAAGCGCGATATAAAAAAAGTTACTGTTTCTTTTCGACTTACAACAAGTAAATAAGTCGAGAAAAAAGAATAAAATTTTTTGATATCGCGCTTCATTTTCGAGAAAATCGACTTTGAAATTCTTGACGTTACGTCCAATCGCGTGTAGGAAAACCTACCCTAATGAAAGTCAGTCGTTGCGGGCGATTTAGGGGTAAGTGGAATTCACCCATAATAGATTATTAATAAATATAAATAGTTTTGTATGACTTTGTATGATAAATAAAGTAATTGTTTGTTTACAACTAGATAATTATTGTTGTCTGTATTATCAGTAGTACTACAGTAAAAAGCAACCACAATATCAGGTACTTACCACATTCATTTAATTCTTTTCCAATTTCAACCCATATTTTATCCTTCTTCTTTATATTCTTGTAATCCTCGTGGGATAAATCGTATAGAATACGACAGTTTTTGACCAATTGTATCAGCTTTTCAGTATTGGACATTGTTTCATAAACAAACGCAACACTCGAAAACTAAAAATGCTTTTTATTATTCACGCTGTGGCTATTAAAATGCGACTGATCGCCGGTCGTGCGCGAAGCCGTCTCGCGCCAAGCCCCGATTTTCAATTGGTTTTGAACTCTGCGTCTATTGGCCGATCGCAATCTCGGGATTTGCCTTACATGGGCATTTAGCGGTTATTCGGAGTGCAATAGCAAGTTCGTGGAAACGAGCGCGGACCAAAACAAACGGTCGCGAAGCACGACCTCTTCTCGCCCTTAGGAGAGCCGTTGGGAAGCCACGTGGAGGGGCCAAGCGTGGCCCAGCCAGTCAGTTATATTCTGTACCTATGAACCACGGCGTGATTATTTATCCGTACAATAACCCTATAGTCAAGCATATCAAATTTTAACTTTCTTCGACGTCGAATAATTTTCTGGGGCGAGGTCCTGCCGCTCGCGCCGAGGACAGTCATTTTAATAACTATATTCGACAAATAAAATTGACCCGGGTTTACTTTTATTCGTTATTCGAAATTTTTATTTAAATAAAAATTTTGTCCATCCCTATTTACTCTGCTGCACATCGCAGTGTTGATTTTGCGAGAGAAAGTCGTGCCCGTGTAAGTACTTACGGTACGTAATTGCGATTGCCGCCCCTTTTTGATTACGCGCTCTCTTGTTCTGTTGCGTCGCTAGAACATCGCCACATCGATAAACGAGATATGGCAATCAAGACAAGCCCGATATGTTACCTACAATTGGCAGTGAAAAAATGCCTTGGAGAGCGGAGAAATTTCGCCGCGGAAAAAACGCCTTGGAGAGCGAATCGATATCGCCGCGGAAAAAAACGTTGCGGATCCGCAGTCGCAGCGAAAATGTTTCGCGCTGGTCTGAACAGCCTCATAAGCCGCCACGCATAGTAAATTGCCGCGGATCCAACGCGGTAAAATATTCGCGTGTCCGCCGCGGAAAAAAACGCTAAGGATCCGCCGCCGCAGCGGAAACGTTCCGCGTTGGTCTGAACGGCCCCATAAGCCGCCACGCATAGTAAACTGCCGCGGATCCATCGCGGCAAAATATCCGCTGCCGCTGCGAATATTCGCGTTGGTTTGGGGGAGCCTTAAGACGTTTTTTCCGCGGCGAAATTTCTCCGCTCTCCAAGGCATTTTTTCACTGCCAATTGTAGGTAACATATCGGGCTTGTCTTAATTGCCATATCTCGTCTATCGATGTGGCGATCTTCTAGCGACGCAACAGAACAAGAGAGCGCGGAATCAAAAAGGGGCGGCAATCGCAAATACGTACCGTAAGTACTTACACGGGCACGACTTTCTCTCGCAAAATCAACACTGCGATGTGCAGCAGAGTAAATAGGGATGGACAAAATTTTTATTTAAATAAAAATTTCGAATAACGAATAAAAGTAAACCCGGGTCAATTTTATTTGTCGAATATAGTTATTAAAATGACTGTCCTCGGCGCGAGCGGCAGGACCGCGCCCCAGAAAATTATTCGACGTCGAAGAAAGTTAAAATTTGATATGCTTGACTATAGGGTTATTGTACGGATAAATAATCACGCCGTGGTTCATAGGTACAGAATATAACTGACTGGCTGGGCCACGCTTGGCCCCTCCACGTGGCTTCCCAACGGCTCTCCTAAGGGCGAGAAGAGGTCGTGCTTCGCGACCGTTTGTTTTGGTCCACGCTCGTTTCCACGAACTTGCTATGCACTCCGAATAACCGCTAAATGCCCATTTAAGGCAAATCCCGAGATTGCGATCGACCAATAGACGCAGAGTTCAAAACCAATTGAAAATCGGGGCTTGGCGCGAGACGGCTTCGCGCACGACCGGCGATCAGTCGCATTTTAATAGCCACAGCGTGACATAGGGATAGTGAATAATAAAAAGCATTTTTAGTTTTCGAGTGTTGCGTTCTTCTGCTGCGACAAACAGCAACAATGCCTCTTCTTCATCCGATGATGAGTACATTCTGCACAACACTTGAAACGAAACTGAATGCTACACAGCAACCTCAAATATTCACAGCGGCAGCGAAATATTCGCTCCGGTGTGAGCACACACGCGGATTCCGCTACCGCTGCCACTGCAAATTATTCCGTTGCCGCTCCGCGCCGCGAATATTCGCGTCGGTTTGGAGGAGCCTTAAGGAATTTCTTAATACGCTGAAATGAATAATCCGTTGAATAAATGAATAATAAATAAATACTAATGTTTAACTAAACTGTAGATTTCGTCGCAATTTCTAAAATAGTAGTTTTTGGTTTTTCCTTATAATCGGAAACTAAAACTTTTCCCACCAAGTGATTTAAATCGCTTAAAGGGCATTAAATAAACTACTAAATAAACACTTTTCAAATTTTTTTTATAACAATTAGGTTGAAAAAATTGAAAAAAAAACATTAAATGGACGAACAATATATTAAATTATAAATCATTAGAAAGGAATAATTTTTTCATTTTATGTTTCTTGGCGCCATTCCGATATCTTCTGTAGTTTAAATATTATACAACATGAATGTCACTAAGTATCCCTATCCCGACCACTGTGCGGCGTTAGGCCGGCCTGCGCAAGTCGGCCTGTATAGGCCGACCTGACGGTGTAGTGCATCCACACGGTACGGCCAGCCTGCACAGGCAGGCCTGCGCAGACAGACTTGACAGGCCGGCTGGACCGTGTGTGGCTGCCTTTATCGCCGGTGCCACCGAGATTTTGAGGATACCGTTCGAATAATCGCTGCTTCAAATACTTGGCGATGGCGTCTAGTGTAACAAACCCCAAAACGGCCCTTTCTTTTTTTTTCATTAATAAACTTAAATAATAATCATTTAAATACTTATATTCTTATATTCTTACTATATTCTTATTATTCTTACTTTTATAAAGCGTGTTTAGGATTAATATTAATATTAGCTTAGGGTACCGCGAAACGCGAGTATGACGAAAGAGTGTAAAGGAGTGGGAGAATCGAACGCATGCGTGATCCTCAGTCGATCAGCAGATCGACGAGAGTAAGGATCAGAAGCAGTGATTGTAATTGGTGCGTGACAAATGAGAAAGGGAACCGAGCGTTCCACGCATACGCCTGCGCATAACCAGTCGCTCAGTAGACCGACTGGAGAACAGATCGAGCGAGACGAGAATGATTGACGCGTAATAGTCAAAATCCATTCCCATTGGTCCGCTCCCAGAACCCCAAATATGTATAAATACGGGCAAGAAAGCCCAGAGAGAATCATTATGAATTACAAATTCAAAGCAAACGTTACTCTGAATCATTTATGGCCATTGGCTGATTCCAACATAAATTTAATGCTCCAACTTTGGAGGCCGCCTTGCTGGACACTTGGTCGAGCCGTTCGTAATAAACTAAGGCCATAGTCGCCAGGTTTGACGAGATGTTTTCTGCCTTGGGGGCCGCTTTGCAGGCCACTTAGTTGATGAAGCTAAGTTATTAATAATTATTAATCTCAGGTTAGTACTAATACTCCTGAGCGACGAGGGAATAAGACTATTCCAGGTGGCAAAACCGCTCCTGATAACAATGAAACAATTCAAACGATTCTCAAACTAAACATATTCAATTTCCTAGAATTATAAACTAATTCCTAAATTATAAGCTAACTCCTATATCGACAGAGAGTCAGTAGTAAGGTAATGAGAGTTCTAACTCAGGTCCTCTGAGGGGAGCGCGGGGGGCGGGGGGAAGTGATGGCGCGCGGGGGAGCGCGGCGGAGGGAAACATGGGCGAGGGGCCTGCGGGGGGAGGAAGGCCGGTTGCGCGCGCGGAGTGGGGGAAGCCGCGATGATGGAGGAGATCAGTCCGGACCGAGCTTCCGCGGAGACCTGACCCACCGCCGAAAACTTTTTGGAGGGGGTGAATGACCCCCCCGAAAACTTTTTCAAACCCCAGGCCCATCCCCGAAAATTTTGTATACCTAACCGAAGGAAGTGAATGACCCCCCGAAAACTTTTTCAAACCCCAGGCCCATCCCCGAAAATTTTGTATACCTAACCGGAGGAAGTGAATGACCCCCCGAAAACTTTTTCAGACTCGATTCGCTCCCAGAACTTTTTTTAGACCGGGCCCACCCCCAAATATTTTTTGGCATACAGACATTTATTTCCAATCGAGAGAAAATAATTTATTTTTTATCGGATGATGTTTCGGACAGTGTCGGGAAAGATCGGCATTTTACAAACCGCGTCGCAGGCCGTCAGAAAATCTTAAAATAATTTATGACGAGGAGTATGATGGGTATAATAAAATGGGGACAGAATATACGTTTAAGAATATATATTGTTACATAAAAAATAAAAGAAAAAAGAAATAATAAATATATAATAAAATAAAAAAAATATAAAAAAAAAAGAAAAAATTATGACGGCGGCGACGGGTTCCATAGTGATGGGCGCCGCCCATATGGCGCAGGCCGTCGCCGCCGTCGCGCAGCCATCGCCGCCATCACCCTAGGATGTCGAGGTGCAGCATCGCCGTCACCATCCACATCCATGTACGATATATCCTAGAACACAGATACAAACGGTGATATAATAACGATACATTAAACATAATAAATATCAAACGTGCAAAACAATGTAGTGTACTACACACTTGCGGAGGTGGTGGCGACGGGTTCCGCGGTGATGGCGGCGTGGAGTCCCAATCACTGGACCCCTGGGGCGACGAGGGTGATGGGGGCGGCGAGGGCTGCTGCCCCCAATCGGTCGATCACGTAGGTGATGGTGGCGCTGGTGGCGATGGGGGCGGCGAGCCCCAGACGTCTAGCCATTCTGGCGAAGGTGGTGGCGAGTCCTAGAATATAGGAACCCAAGATATAATATTGACACGACCGGCTGATTTTTAATCTAACTCGAATTCAAAGGTTAAAACACGCTGTATGTTAAAATATTTTAAAGTACATACCTCTACATCATCCCAACCAGACTCCTCCGGCTCAATAGTACGTATGTAGTGCCCCATTTTTTACAAAGAAACTGTCAACACGTTATGACTATTAAACTATATATATACTTCTGCCTTTAAAGGTTTGAAGATAACTGGTCTCGCTGCATCTCCAGGCTCACGCATCTAAACGCATATCTTGAAATCGAAAAGTGCGTAGCTTTGCAAAAGTAAGATGTTGTTCTTCGTTGACTATCCCCATTCCTCCTTGTACTTATCTTCTTCGCTGACCATACTCTCCATATTCACACGCATCTCCTTTCCCTTCTTCTTCGACACATCATTTAACTAGATCATACCACTTTGAATGTATATGAAACGTCTATCGTAACACTTTCAACACCTAACGTACCACTTCGAACGGGTATCGAACGGTTTTGAACGCGAATCGAACGGTTTTGAACAGGTGTCGAACGCGAATCGAACGGTATCGAACGGGTTTTGAACGGGTATTGAACGCGAATCGAACGGTTTTGAACGGGTATTGAACGGTTTTGAACGGTACCGAACGGTTTTGAACGGTATCGAACTGGTATCGAACGGGTATTGAAGGGGTATCGAACGGGTATCGAACGGGTATCGAACGGTTTTGAACGGGTATTGAACGCGAATCGAACGGTATCGAACGGTTTCCCACATAATAATTACAACTATCGTCTTAATCTAGTGTACATGTAGGAAGTTGGGGAGGGTGAAGAAAAAAACATTTATGCATTAAAATTGATCCCCTCAAAAACTTCAATGAAGTAAAAAAATTACGCCAAGTACATGAAATCACAAAAATAGAAGATAATAATAATTACAAAATTAAAAAAAGATGTGAAATCAGAATGAACTGCCAGTACATAAAGATGCTTTCCAACTGCGCTTTAGATGACACAACTACATATGTACAGCTAAGATTCCATTACTCATAATGGCTATTTATACAAAGAAAAAATGTATTAAATAATATTAAGCAAATATATTTTTACACAAATAAATATTTTAATACGAATAAATATTTGATTCAAAATACTTGGCGCTGCGCAACCGAAAAAATGTTAATTGCCCTAGTATTAATTAATAATTTACAACAACTCCATTACAATATAAAATACATATACATAGACATATTAGAAACGCTGTCATATTTATTCTACATATATGTAATTCTAATACCATACGTAGCATATGCACACGCACACGCGCGCTCACACACACACACACACACACACACACACACACACACACACACACACACACACACACACACACACACACATGCACGTACAAGAAAGAAAGAAAAGATAATCCAATTTATACATATTTATTGAGTTTAGCAACACCAATTCGGGGCGCAGCGCCAAGTATTTTGAATCAAATATTTATTCGTATTAAAATATTTATTTGTGTAAAAATATATTTGCTTAATATTATTTAATACATTTTTTCTTTGTATAAATAGCCATTATGAGTAATGGAATCTTAGCTGTACATATGTAGTTGTGTCATCTAAAGCGTAGTTGGACTGCATCTTTATGTACTGGCAGCTCATTTTGATTTCACATCTTTTCTTAATTTTGTAATTATTATTATCTTCTATGTTTTGTGATTTACATGTTTTCTTTGTATAAATAGCCATTATGAGTAATGGAATTTTAGCTGTGCATATGTAGTTGTGTCAGCTAAAGCGCAGTTGGAAAGCATCTTTATGTACTGGCAGTTCATTCTGATTTCACATCTTTTTTTAATTTTGTAATTATTATTATCTTCTATTTTTGTGATTTACATGTTTTCTTTGTATAAATAGCCATTATGAGTAATGGAATTTTAGCTGTGCATATGTAGTTGTGTCAGCTAAAGCGCAGTTGGAAAGCATCTTTATGTACTGGCAGTTCATTCTGATTTCACATCTTTTTTTAATTTTGTAATTATTATTATCTTCTATTTTTGTGATTTCATGTACTTGGCGTAATTTTTTTACTTCATTGAAGTTTTTGAGGGGATCTCACTTCTTTTTTCAAAGATTAATTGTACTATTATATGTAAATTCATATTCATACACAGGTATTAATTGTTTATTTATCCTGAATGCATGGAAAATCTTCCAGACGATTAGATCGAAACATTTGGGTCAAATGTTTACGCATTAATATTTACTTACTTATTTATAATAATTTTTAAACAATTTGGTTATACACGGTAGTATATAGTTGTAATATGTTGTCATTTCATTTTCTATAAAATTCTGTACAATCGTTACAAGAATCGGTTCTGTAACCGCTTTGGAACTTATATTGAACCTAAAAAATAAAAATTATTGAATCGGTTCTATAACCGGTTGGAACTTATATTGAACCTAAAAAATAAAAATTATTGAATCGGTTCTATAACCGGTTGGAACTTATATAGAACTTAAAAAATAAAAGTTATAGAGCTATATAGGAACCGTAACTAATACTTACATAGTCTGATATTTAGGTTCTTTATAACGGTTATTCAGAATAATGGTTCTTCATAACTCTTTCAAGAACCTAAATCTTTATAATAACGGTTTCAAGCCCTGCTCAACAGTGAAATATAAAAATATATAAGGGTAAAGGGTGCAAGGGTAAAGGGTGCAAGGGTAAAGGGTGCAAGGGTAAAGGGTGCAAGGGTAAAGGGTGCAAGGGTAAAGGGTGCAAGGGTAAAGGGTGCAAGGGTAAAGGGTGCAAGGGTAAAGGGTGCAAGGGTAAAGGGTGCAAGGGTAAAGGGTGCAAGGGTAAAGGGTGCAAGGGTAAAGGGTGCAAGGGTAAAGGGTGCAAGGGTAAAGGGTGCAAGGGTAAAGGGTGCAAGGGTAAAGGGTGCAAGGGTAAAGGGTGCAAGGGTAAAGGGTGCAAGGGTAAAGGGTGCAAGGGTAAAGGGTGCAAGGGTAAAGGGTGCAAGGGTAAAGGGTGCAAGGGTAAAGGGTGCAAGGGTAAAGGGTGCAAGGGTAAAGGGTGCAAGGGTAAAGGGTGCAAGGGTAAAGGGTGCAAGGGTAAAGGGTGCAAGGGTAAAGGGTGCAAGGGTAAAGGGTGCAAGGGTAAAGGGTGCAAGGGTAAAGGGTGCAAGGGTAAAGGGTGCAAGGGTAAAGGGTGCAAGGGTAAAGGGTGCAAGGGTAAAGGGTGCAAGGGTAAAGGGTGCAAGGGTAAAGGGTGCAAGGGTAAAGGGTGCAAGGGTAAAGGGTGCAAGGGTAAAGGGTGCAAGGGTAAAGGGTGCAAGGGTAAAGGGTGCAAGGGTAAAGGGTGCAAGGGTAAAGGGTGCAAGGGTAAAGGGTGCAAGGGTAAAGGGTGCAAGGGTAAAGGGTGCAAGGGTAAAGGGTGCAAGGGTAAAGGGTGCAAGGGTAAAGGGTGCAAGGGTAAAGGGTGCAAGGGTAAAGGGTGCAAGGGTAAAGGGTGCAAGGGTAAAGGGTGCAAGGGTAAAGGGTGCAAGGGTAAAGGGTGCAAGGGTAAAGGGTGCAAGGGTAAAGGGTGCAAGGGTAAAGGGTGCAAGGGTAAAGGGTGCAAGGGTAAAGGGTGCAAGGGTAAAGGGTGCAAGGGTAAAGGGTGCAAGGGTAAAGGGTGCAAGGGTAAAGGGTGCAAGGGTAAAGGGTGCAAGGGTAAAGGGTGCAAGGGTAAAGGGTGCAAGGGTAAAGGGTGCAAGGGTAAAGGGTGCAAGGGTAAAGGGTGCAAGGGTAAAGGGTGCAAGGGTAAAGGGTGCAAGGGTAAAGGGTGCAAGGGTAAAGGGTGCAAGGGTAAAGGGTGCAAGGGTAAAGGGTGCAAGGGTAAAGGGTGCAAGGGTAAAGGGTGCAAGGGTAAAGGGTGCAAGGGTAAAGGGTGCAAGGGTAAAGGGTGCAAGGGTAAAGGGTGCAAGGGTAAAGGGTGCAAGGGTAAAGGGTGCAAGGGTAAAGGGTGCAAGGGTAAAGGGTGCAAGGGTAAAGGGTGCAAGGGTAAAGGGTGCAAGGGTAAAGGGTGCAAGGGTAAAGGGTGCAAGGGTAAAGGGTGCAAGGGTAAAGGGTGCAAGGGTAAAGGGTGCAAGGGTAAAGGGTGCAAGGGTAAAGGGTGCAAGGGTAAAGGGTGCAAGGGTAAAGGGTGCAAGGGTAAAGGGTGCAAGGGTAAAGGGTGCAAGGGTAAAGGGTGCAAGGGTAAAGGGTGCAAGGGTAAAGGGTGCAAGGGTAAAGGGTGCAAGGGTAAAGGGTGCAAGGGTAAAGGGTGCAAGGGTAAAGGGTGCAAGGGTAAAGGGTGCAAGGGTAAAGGGTGCAAGGGTAAAGGGTGCAAGGGTAAAGGGTGCAAGGGTAAAGGGTGCAAGGGTAAAGGGTGCAAGGGTAAAGGGTGCAAGGGTAAAGGGTGCAAGGGTAAAGGGTGCAAGGGTAAAGGGTGCAAGGGTAAAGGGTGCAAGGGTAAAGGGTGCAAGGGTAAAGGGTGCAAGGGTAAAGGGTGCAAGGGTAAAGGGTGCAAGGGTAAAGGGTGCAAGGGTAAAGGGTGCAAGGGTAAAGGGTGCAAGGGTAAAGGGTGCAAGGGTAAAGGGTGCAAGGGTAAAGGGTGCAAGGGTAAAGGGTGCAAGGGTAAAGGGTGCAAGGGTAAAGGGTGCAAGGGTAAAGGGTGCAAGGGTAAAGGGTGCAAGGGTAAAGGGTGCAAGGGTAAAGGGTGCAAGGGTAAAGGGTGCAAGGGTAAAGGGTGCAAGGGTAAAGGGTGCAAATGTAAAGGGTGCAAGGGTAAAGGGTGCAAGGGTAAAGGGTGCAAGGGTAAAGGGTGCAAGGGTAAAGGGTGCAAGGGTAAAGGGTGCAAGGGTAAAGGGTGCAAGGGTAAAGGGTGCAAGGGTAAAGGGTGCAAGGATAAAGGGTATAAGGGTAAATGGTGATAGGTGTAACGGTATATAAGGGTATATAAAGGTATAAGGGTATAAGGGTATATGGGTATACGGGTATAAGGGTATAAGGGTATATATATATGGGTATACGGGTATATAAGGGTGTAAGGGTATATATAAGAGTATAAGGGTATAAGGGTAGGTACATGAGAGTATAGGGGTATATAAGGGTATATACTCTGCGGAATGATCCCGAGAGTCGACGAACGAAACATGTGTGCGAATCTGATAGGTGTGTGTGTAACGCGTAGTATACGTATTTGGTTGACGAAACTTATTTGGTTGACGAAATTTTCGACTGGAGAAGAAAAATTTTTCTTACCAAAAATGACATTTCCATGAGACGATATTACGATATCTCTAGCATGCGTGGACCGATTTTATTGAAATTGGTCTTATTCGAAAGCTGATATGCGGTTTACATAAGAAAAATGCCTTTAAATTTAGAAAATATTGCAGGCGTAATAAGATATAATGAAATAAGTGTCAGAATGCCTCCGCGACGAGTAAAGATACACGGTAGCGGCAGGGACAGTTCGATCGACATATACAGGGTGTTTTTTTTTTTTTTCATGTACTTGGCGTCGAGACGCTACCGCGTCTCTAGATTATATTTTATTTAAGCATTTCTCTCTGGCGTTTAGACCACCAGTTGAATATTTTAAATACATTTTGCATGGCACAGTGTTTCGCGTGTCTACCACATCGCAGTGTATTAACTACATTTAGCTCATTTAGTGATTTCATATCCTCGTAGTCAATGTCCAGCGTCTCGATGACCACGTCCGCTCTCGTATTTTCATCGAGGAAATCCATGAGCCAGTCGCGTTTCTGCAGTCCTTTAACGTATATAATATGGGATGCGTCATCTTCTTCGTCGATCGCATCAGCTACAGCTTTCGTAATTAGCCGTTTAGCCATACTGTACGGAACGTCTCCATCGTCCCAACGTAGTCCATGATGCTTTACCACCAGCCAACAAATGCTTGATTTGTCGGATTTCGTAAGAAGATATTGCGGCATCGAACTCCCAAAAATATAGTGCGAGAGAATTAATCCATTTCGTAGGACCGCCACTTCCTTGACGACAAATCGTCCACCGACGACGAACCCTGGCAGGTCAACAAATGTTGGTACAGCCATCATCGGTACAATTTGGAGGTCCGTTCGCTTCCAAGACAGACGGGAGAATGCAGCCTTTCTAGTAAAGCATGTCGATTTTCACGATGAAATTTTGTGTGAATTTGGCACAGGAGAGGGCGGGCAAGTAGCGTGGCAATTTAATTGATTTTGCGCACCACATTTGTCAGCGGATTGTATTCAACCACCCGATCGTGCAGAATCAGACAGTATGCCGTAGTATTTGCAGGTACATTCTCTTTACACTCGAATTCTATGCGCACGTCCACGGTGCCATTCTTGATCGACTCATTTTGTCGCGAGCAATCAATCACCACGAGGGGGCCAAATTGTAAAAATTCCGCCACGGTGAATAATGCCTCGTTGCAACTATGTCCATAATACGATTTATGGAATTGCGTATACATGTTAAACAAGATGGCGTGCTTATTCTTGTCAAAGTCCAAGTTCAGATCATCGTATGGGTAAAATTCCGAGTTGAGAAAAAGGTTTACATTGGTTAATTTACAGTTGTTGAACATAGTAACGTCTTCGCTCATCACATTCTTTCGAGCAGTCTGTAGAGCAAAGATAATGTATCGCGGCTTCTCCAGCTGCGCAGCTGCCTTCACAGCCCACGAATGTTTGGTCGTGCTCTGTAAGAGAGGATACTCGTACAAATCCCACGAGTGAAAACAAATGCTCAGGTTTTGTCCATTTTCCAAAGCACGTAGCAACGATAGCTTATTAACGTCGTTCAGCGTCACATGAGGCATCCGCCATTGCACTTTAAGTAATTCGATTTCTGGTTCCAACATCGGCGATCCTATTAGAGAATTGTTATCGTTGCGTGATCGTATTAAAATCACTTCGTGACGAGCATTAATAATTATGCGTTTGTAGTCCTCGCAAAATCCCAGCAAATATTTGAGTGGGACGCAAAAATTGAAATGATTTTTCACTTTTAGCCCATCGCGTCGTTTCAAGCCCCATCCTGCATTCTCCATATTTTTGTCTTCGTCGGATGTCAACGATACATAGTTTTTAAGCGTTATTCCGACGTTTCTGTTGCGGTCAATCTCCACGCCATTCAGCTCGTATCGAATCTCATCGAATAAGAACGCCATGCAATTATTTCCCAACGTCACAGTTAACGCATCATTTGGCTTATTTATCTTCAATTTCCCCTCCACGTAGAGGAAACTTTCACACGGCAATGTGTACAAATCCTGCTACTGTATAGGTATTCTTATCTCATCGCTGTATCCAAACGTCGTGTTGACGTATGGGTTGTACGTGTGAGTCTCGAGCTTGACGATGCGATCATCAAACGTCGGCTTCCCTCCAATGCTTAGAATGTCAGTCATTTTTTTCACCTTAAATGCGCACAATGAATCCTAATGATTTCAAAAATGCAATGTTCGCAGCACTGAGCCTCTTCTTTTTAGCGTGATCAAGGCTGTTGCAGTTGTTGTTGTTGTTGTTGCAAACAATTTCACTTGGAAGAAACGGGTTTCTGGAGTCGTTCAATACAAGCATCTCTTTCGTTCGCACCACATGTATTATCGTCGTCGTCGTACGTGCAATCTGATGGTAATCTCTTCACCTCGAAAATCAAGCAACCGTCCGTCTTGATCCACAACGCGTATCGTCAGATCCGAAATGACCTGTGCGGTGATTGGAAGGTAAATGATCTGTGCAGGCGTTTCCGATATCTTATATCCTGGTGGGACTCTTGGAGAAAATTCGTGTATCGTATGTACACGCCTCCCATTGCTGTACGCGCCAGCGGTTACGCTACATTCTACGCGAATAATGTTCACGTTCATGATATTAATCGGATCGTCCGATTCGTGCCACCGTCCAGGTTTTAATACCCGATTCGTCGAGAATCACAGTAGCGATCCAATGTTATTGGGCTTTGTAAAGTCTCCGGTGAACCGACAGTACAGTTCGCTTTTCATGGTGTTGTTGTTGGGACGCAACACTATAGGATACGCATCGTTGTCACTGTTATCGCCGGTGCCACCGAGATTTTGAGGATACCCTTCGAGTAATCGCTGCTTCAAATACTTGGCGATGGCGTCTAGTTCGTAGGAGCCGTGGGGAATCGTAATGTATTCATGAGTGGTGTCGATGCTGTTGTTGATATCATAGTTTACGGCGAAGTAGAATTTATCGTTGCTCGAGTCGATGTTCGGTATTGTATGATAGGTTTCAAAGGTTGTTAGACCAAGCTCGTATTCATCGTCGCTCAAATCTATGGGTGGAAAGTAGCTCACCGCGAGGGTGCTACTCTTGCCGGTTAGAGTGAATGTTAACGACATATTCCGAGCTGTACGACTGGACTGGTACTGACTCAGAGTGGTGGGAAGTCAATCCTTAAATTTGGTGCTGATCGTTTGTAGAAAGCGTAGACATAGTTGTCCACAATTGCTCTGATTGTACTTCTGGTAAGACGAACGATTGTATTCAATTTCCACAGCATCTTTATTCAGATATTTTACCAATTCCTTGGGCGGTCGAAGATTCCCAAAGCTGTCGAAATATATAGCTCGACACCCTCTCTTCGCATATGCCACCCAATGAGACCCTGATCCCGCAGCATTGTCCAAATTTACGATACCGCTCTCGTTTCGACGTACTCCTCCGGCTGGTAACGCGTTTCGCATAAAAACACCTCTAAAGAATGGGATACGCATACGTTTTGCCAACTCCTCCAATTGCAAATCGGTAGTTACGCCCGCAGGCATTTTTATTTTCTTCTCGACGTTTTTTTTTTTCGTTTCGATATTCCCTGTCCGCGCTTGTACGGTGTGAGATAAAGTCCGCGACCTTCCATGGAGCGATTATGGTGTTACGTGCCGCGGCCTTTCGTGTTCGAGCGGCGCGTTTTAGACAGCCAAATTCTGATTAGGGGTATCCCACAGTCGTTAGACTATCAGAATTTGTTGTATTGCGTATAGAATGGCATGGAGGCTCGCCGCACTCGTAACAGTCAATTATTTTATTTAATTATTTAAATACCTTATCGGAAGGATAAGGGGTAAATTTAGGGATCGTTGGTGCTCTAGTCCCATACGGGTCTTTTCAATGGAATCAGATAGGTAATGAAAGAGTAGAATTTAATGAATTATAAAGCTTTTAATGTTGAAATATTGAAGGAATCAAAAGAACATAATAAAATATGGAAATATTCAATGCATCATTTTATAAAATAACAATCAGAGATAACTCCTGACTAGGGGAATCCCACAATGCTTTGATTGTCAGAAGTTGTCATTACATACGAATGAATATTAACAATATAATATAATATACAGAAAGAGATAAAAAGTGCAACTCACCAGACAGTCACAATAATATAAATGACAATATAATTTGGATTCCCTTTTTGTGCTTGGATAATTCTGAGCGTTGGTATACCTGAATCAGAAAGAGGAGTAAGACGCGAACACGCACACACTTGATTATGGATAAGATACACGCAAATTGAACTATGAAGCGGATAACAATAATTCTTAGTGAACGAAATGAATGAAAATTTAAATTAATCGTTAATTGAATAGATATATATATTTTGTAAGCAAGGTTTAGTAGATTTTGTTTCGCAAAGTTGAGTCTTTCACGCGGTTACACAGTAGACCGGAGAACTCTATCTCTAAAACACTTGCGGACCCAGCGACACGCACCTCACGATTTATCGTCACAGAGTGTCGCAGCTTCACGCTCTCGGCAGCGACCAGAGTGGGTCCGTACCAAAAATGCTTACGCTGCATTTTATCGCTCGGTCGCGTCACCATGGGCCCGTCTACTTAGCGAGACGATGTGTGTGTGTTCATGCCTACGAATCGGACTCTGATTCAAATTTATAATTGATTTCTACGGAATATACGTACGCACGGAAAACCACGACATCACACAGTACAATTTCACACATATTGAGACTTTTCCTGAATGTTCATGAATTCATATACACAACTTCTGACTAGGGTGATCCCACAGTCCTTGAACTATCAAAAATTGTGTTACGTATCCAATTTTAGTAACAATTTTTAATTAATTAATAATTCACGCAAGCGACAAAACCGTGGGAAGACGCGTTTCCCTGCACCGGATGTAGGGTATACAATTCCGTCAGTCTTCTAAGAAGTGATCCAGTCTGCGCATTCCTGCTGTAGCCGTTACTGATTATGTTACAATGTTTAACGCGGCGGTCAGAGGTGCTCTCAACGAGGGTTCTCCCACAATGCTGCAAGGCATTATTGAAATACATCCCCGCCGCTTACACAGAACGAATTCGGCACAACAGGAGAACCACTGGTCTTTTCGAACGCGACTATCTGGTGAGAACGCCGCTGCGTCAGCACCGCCTTATCTGTATCGCGGGACGGCAATACGTCGAGACGGCGACGCTCCAAGAAAGGGAATTTTGTTCTATCAAAAATATTAATGGGCAGGAATATGATCAACGAGGGATTTCCCATAACGCTAGGCGTTGTTGATCAATACCCTGACCCAAAAAAGAAAAATTTTACGTTCCGAACGTAACATCCCTCCCTCCTTGGAACCATCGTCGTCCCCGACGATGTATACTGAAAGTATATGAGGTACAGTAGCGCTTAGGAATATATAGAAGTATAAGGTTCCAAACAAGGCATGGCTAATCGAACCGATGAATCCGAAAGGTGCATTTCTGCGTGTGATAGCTTTAGGCAGATTATGTGATTTATATTCTGGACTCTTAATTTCTCTACTCAATTCTATAAGTTCCATTCGTAAATCTGATGCTTCTAGTACCATATTGTTTAAGTACTTTGTCCGTAACAAGGAATCGCATTGTATTGGAGTTGGAAAATTAAGGCATAAACTGCGAGTTTGTTCAATATTCCCGACTTCAGATGGAAATTCAGCTATTATTTTATCTATATCTATAACTAGTATGAATCGCCAATCAGCTCTTTGAAATCTAATGGCGTTTATCTTCTCAAAGTATAAACCCGGGTTTGAATCCGTACGTGTCAGTCTGTATAGTTCCTGGGTCCGCGCGATGTGTTGCAGAGTAAGAAAGAATATCAATCGGATCAGCGTCATCTCTCAACCTGAATCAGTCAAATCAATCAGGACTCCAATTTAATTGTAATTTATCGACATGTTTAGTGAGCATTTTACCAGCTTCATCTCTTAACAAAACATTATTTCCTTCCAGTATCCCAATAATCTTATATGGTCCGTGGTAACGCTTGGCAAATTTTCCTCTTTTTGGTTCTACCAAAACACGTACCATATCTCCTATTTTTCCTTTGAAGGGACGGGCGTTCCTGTCGTAATACAATTTTGATCTTTCTTTTGCCTGAACCAAATTTTGTCCTGCTATTACTTGCATTTCCGAAAGTCTCGTTATTAAATCATGTAAATATGAATTGTATGTGACTAAATTCTCGTCGCTCGGGAAGGAACTTGGACAACGTGCAAGTTTGCCAAAAACTAGTTCATACGGGGTAAAATTTGTGGCTTCATGGACAGATGTATTATAAGAAAACATAGCAAAGGGTACTAATCTATCCCAGTCGTCAAAATCATTCATGTAATGGCTAATGTATTCCGTTAACACTATATGACTTCTTTCCAATGCACCATTGGTTTGGGGTCTATACCCAGATGTAGTGACATGTTGAATTTTGAAAATTTTAGCTAAGTTCTGAATTATCTTATTAATGAAACTAGTCCCTCTATCCGTTAGTATTGCACGTGGTGTTCCATACTGCAATATAAGATTAGTTACCAATGCATGAGCTATTGTTTCAGCTTTTATATCTGGGACAGGGACAGCTATGCAATATTTTGTCAAATTATCTTGCATAGTTAGAATATGTTTGTTTCCGCTGGGAGTAGTGGGTAAAGGACCCACAGTGTCCAATGATACTTTGGAAAATGGCTCCAATGGAGTGTCAGTAATTAACATTGGTTCGCGAGTTTTAGTTCGTACTAATTTTTGATTCTGGCAACTGTTGCAAGTACGGATATAATTTTGGATATCGTTACGCATACCTGGCCAATAAAATCGTTCTCGAATTCTGCAATATGTCTTTGTTAAACCCTTGTGTCCTCCTACCAAACTTTCATGTAACTCTGAAATGATTTTCAGACGAAGTTCTTCCGGAGGTAGCTGAGTGTTACCGTAACAAAGGGCTATTTCGATATTGCTGTCCTCAAATGTATTCCTTAATATTTCTATTAACGTACCTTGAGGTAATTCGTCTGTAAAGTCGCCATTCTGTGAGATTCTTAGACCCTTTATATCTAAATCTGAAAGAATTTTCCTTAGGTTCTGTAGGCCAAGTTCCAAATCCCGAGTAGAAATTTTATCAAAATGTTTCCTTTTTATGACTACGCTAAATATTCTATTTTTACCGCGTTTTGTTATTAATATTTGTCCTACTCTGGGCTTTGCCTCTTTCAAGTCGTTAGTATTGATAATGCCTAGGTCGGAGAGCAATATACTCACTGGTGTAACAAGTTCGCAATCGGAAGAAATGAAATGTACATAGTTCGATCTGTAATATGTTAGATTTTGTCTCGTAGAGATTACGGTATCTTTTCTTTTGTAGCGAAATCCTGATTCCATATCCGGAGGTATGTAATCAGCATCCGGAATGTATATGGATGATGAATTTGAGATTTGTGGGAAAAGTTGTCTAGGAGTAGATTTTTGAGCGCTAGGTTCCCTACCTCCCTCCTTGGGAGTTTGATCAGCTGTTGGATTTGGAAATGGTGTCGAAAGTGCTATGGGGTTTGGATCTACGGTCGGGGTAGGTAAAATTGAACTGTATCTAGGTCTGTTAATGATGGAGCTATCAGTTACTCCTATTGCAGTTGTTTCTAGTTCTGATTCTTCCGGAATATTTTTCAGCTGAGGTGCTTTACTGGCTGTTTCCTCACGCCTTGGATTTGAAAGACAACCTTTTTCGGAATTCCTAGCTTGTTGTAGTAATTTTTCTATTCGTCTATTTAATTCCTCGTCCCCAGTATCGTCATCATATGGATCCAAATCTCGTAATATTTCCTGTCTATTTTCGTCTACAGTATCTCCTTCAGAAAGGGCTTCCAATAAAACAACTTCTTCCTCAAGTTCCTGTAATTGAGCGCTTTTATCCAATAGTGATTTTTCAAATCTACTGAAAGACTCTTGTAACTCGTCTAAATCTATGAATGTGGACTTCTGTTTGTTCTGATCACTTGTATCACTATCGTGAATTTCGGGTAAGTTAATGGCTATAGTTCTATCTACTTCGGACTCGCTCCCCTTTTCCCGCAATTCCGTACCGGCCACTGCACCTTGTGAATCTGGGATTCTAGGATTCTCCACCATCTGTTTAGGATGAAATCCCAGATTCGGCAGGGTACTCCTACGTTGACGGAATATAGGCGGATCTGACTGTTCGTCATCGGAATCGTCGTCCTCTACTAGAGAAAGTTCTTGTGATCTACCTAATTCTTGTGTTTTTGATGGTCCCGGAGCTTCAGTAACTTGAGTCTTTGCTCGCGTTCTAGTTGCTATTGCACTGGTATCTAAAGGTACAGATTTCCTTGGTTTAGATATTGATTTTCTCGGTAAACTAGCTATTCTTCCCTTGGGTTTGGAAGCTTCAGATTCCGAAGATGTCGGTGTTCGTTTACTCGTTGTTGAGGGTTTATTTATTGGTAATAATTTTGGGCAATCAGGTGCTAACTCCAACTTTGCATCATCAGAGGAATCTGATAAACTGAAATCATCAGACGAACATAATTCATTTACTATGACTGGATTCCTTGATAAGGCATCAGCATTTGTGTTTAATTTTCCTGCCTTATGAATAAATTCGTACTCGTAATCTCGCAATTTTAGTCGCCAGCGGATCAATCTTTGTCCCGGATCTTTTATTGAATTAATCCATCTTAACGGTTCATGATCACTGACGAGAGTAAATTTTCGGCCGTATAAATATGGTCTGAAGTGTAAAATTGCATAAAGGACTGCCAAACATTCCTTTTCTGTAGTGAAATAATTTTGTTCTGGTTTAGTTAAAATTCTAGAAAGGTATGCAACTGGTAGATCTTGACCATCAATTTCTTGACTGAGTACAGCACCTATAGCATAGTCTGATGCATCTGTAGTTAAAGTGAATTGACTATCGAAATTTGGATATTGAAGTATGGGGCTTTTACAAAGTGCTTTTCGCAATTCCAAAAATCCTTTCTTTTGCTCCTTTCCCCAAGTGAAAGTAGAATTTTTCTTCAGCAAATCTGACAACGGTTTAGCCTTTTCTGCGAAGTTTTTGATAAAGCGTCTATAATATCCTGCTAGACCTAGGAATTGCCTAATATTTTTCTGATTTTTCGGGCGAGGAAAATTCTTTACTGCACTAATCTTTTTGGGATCCGGTTTTACACCTGCCCGACTAATAACATGCCCTAGGTATGCAACTTCTATTTTGAGGAACTCGCACTTATCCGGTTGTAAGGTTAATTTAGCATCGGCCAAACGCGTAAATAAACGACGAATTTTCTTTTCATGTTCTTCTAAATTTTTGGCATATACCACAATATCATCCAAATAAACGAAAACTTCTACACCCTGTAATCCGCGTAGAACTTGATCCATTAATCTTTGAAAAGTCGCTGGAGCATTTTTGAGACCTTCCGGCATTCGGATATATTCATAATGACCATTTGGGGTTGTGAAGGCTGTTTTTTGTCTATCTTTTGGATCCATTTCAATTTGTTGAAATCCGCTTGCTAAGTCAAACGTGGAAAAATATCGGGCTTCACCTAAATGATCGAGTATATCGGTAATGTTTGGTAATGGATATGCATCGCCAATAGTTTTTTCGTTAAGATTACGGAAATCTATGACTATTCTCCATCTCAGATTACCTTTAGAATCCGGTTTTTTAGGTACAATCCAAATGGGTGAATTATATGGTGAATTTGAAGGTGCTATTATTCCATTGTTTAATTTATTCCGGACCTGTTTTTCTATTTCATCTTTATGAACCGGAGGAAAACGATACTGTCGCGTATTTACAGGAACATCATCTACTGTGGGGATTCTATGCTTAATGTATGAAGTACATGGTAATTTATCACAAGGCAAGTGGAATCGCTCTGGAAATTCTTTAATGATTTTAATTACATGATCCCGTTCTTCTTCGTTCAAATGATCGAGACGCAATTTTTTTATGATTTCTAAAACTCTATCTTCCGCGATTGGCAAGGTCTCATCTTCCGTATCAGAATCGAAATAATTTTGCTCTTCTTCGGGGAAGTTATGATACTCGAAAGGTATTAATTCTTGTGGCGGAATTTCGACTTCGACATCCTTATCCGTCGTATTAACGGCAAAGACGTGACATGAACCTCGGTCATTTACAGACACAACAGCTTCGCCAATGTACAAGCCATCCATTGTTTCAATTTTAGGTAGATATCCCTCTTTCAGATCATGATTCGTAACGTCAATAGCAACCGCTTGTCTAGTACGTGCTTTTAAATACAAAAGTTGGTGTCCTACACTACGAGGTCCTGGATCATAACCGATAAAAGGTATGGGTTTAATAGGATCGCTTCGTGTTACCAATGTGTTATGGGTGAAGGAGATTTCAGCCTGTTCTTGTGTGAGATACTCTTTACCTAATATACCATCACAACGCAGTACAAATGAAGATCTTACGACATGAAATTTTACGGGTTTGCCTAATAATGTAATTATTGTGGTACCTAAAGTCTCTGTTGTATCCGGAGTTATTCCTGAAATAGCAACTGATTCGTGAAGCGCGACTGAAACATTGTCGTCAAGGGCGCTTAATTTGATTATGTTTATATCTGCTCCTGTATCTACGAGGAAATATGCACAACCCATATTCAACTCCTTACCCATCATTTTTACTAATGGGGATTCGGGTTTTTCTACCGTTACGATTTTTCTTGGTTTGCCAGAAATTTTACTGTTGCATGACGCTCTTTTTCCGAATGACTCGATGTCGCGTCCGTCCGTCGGGTCATTTGTGCGTTTAAATGATCGGTTCTATCTTCGGGTTTAGTATTTCTATTATATGGAGAACCCGGTCTCGTTGTTGAAGGAATGGGAGATGGAGATCTTGGTCTAGGCCCTTGCGAATATCCATCTCTTGCTGAACGTGATGGCTCATTACTGTTTGCATTATAATGATAGTAAGGGTAATAATTAGGATATGGCATTGGCGGATAAAAATAAGGTGAGTAGTACGGATGTGGAGGAAATCCCGGTGGATCGTAAAAATGATTGCGTGACGGGGGTTTCAAAATTCCAATTGGTAATCCGCTTACGTCTGGACTGGGACTCGGAGAACGTTTCTCTTCTTCGTTTCGAATTGCATAATTTTGATAGTGAGGAGGATTCATAGATTGGCGGTTAGCGTAATCCTGATAGTAAGGATTCGATGGTCGAGAATAACTATTATTCTGATTAAATGACACTTTTTGAGTTTCATTTGAAGGTAATATTCCGGATTTCATTCGCGTTTCTATGCGTACTGCAAATTTTCTCGCGTCGTCTAAAGTTTTAGGGTCGCGCGCATCTACTGAACGCGCTATTTCATCTGGAAGTCCGCGAATATAAGCTTCCAATCCACATTCTTTTAATGGTAATAGCATTTGTTCTGCCTTATCCCCATAACTATCCTCTAACGCAACTCGAGCTCCGCTAATTAATATGTTTAATCTGTCATAAAAATCGCTAACTGATTCCTCCTTTTTCATCCGAATATTCTCTATTTCGTGTTGATAGTAGGGATAATTTTTACCCGGTGCAAATCTACCCTTTAAATGTTTGATTAGTTCATTAACTGTATTAAATGTTTTTCCATAAGTGCTATCGCGGGCTGGACCCTTCAATTTCCCTAATACCGATTTTAGAAATGATCCCTCTAATGCAGGAGGCACTATACTTGCGCTATTTTGCACATCTTGTACAAAGTCTTTAAGAGGAACGCCCTTCCCATCAAAGTAAGGGATATTTAAAGTACTATTCTGAATAGTCAAGCACTCCGCCATGGAGGTCATCATTGCGCTTGCGTCTTGAGCCATGTTTAAATATATGTACAGAACTAGTCAATAAATATCATATAACGAACCAGCGTTACCACGACCACATGGATAAATTAGTAAAATAAAGAAATTTCATAAATTCTATCCGATTTCAATGAATATGAGCACCCAGGAATTTTTACAAGGAAATTCCTAGTATCCCACCGCTGCCACCAGATCTGTTACGTGCCGCGGCCTTTCGTGTTCGAGCGGCGCGTTTTAGACAGCCAAATTCTGATTAGGGGTATCCCACAGTCGTTAGACTATCAGAATTTGTTGTATTGCGTATAGAATGGCATGGAGGCTCGCCGCACTCGTAACAGTCAATTATTTTATTTAATTATTTAAATACCTTATCGGAAGGATAAGGGGTAAATTTAGGGATCGTTGGTGCTCTAGTCCCATACGGGTCTTTTCAATGGAATCAGATAGGTAATGAAAGAGTAGAATTTAATGAATTATAAAGCTTTTAATGTTGAAATATTGAAGGAATCAAAAGAACATAATAAAATATGGAAATATTCAATGCATCATTTTATAAAATAACAATCAGAGATAACTCCTGACTAGGGGAATCCCACAATGCTTTGATTGTCAGAAGTTGTCATTACATACGAATGAATATTAACAATATAATATAATATACAGAAAGAGATAAAAAGTGCAACTCACCAGACAGTCACAATAATATAAATGACAATATAATTTGGATTCCCTTTTTGTGCTTGGATAATTCTGAGCGTTGGTATACCTGAATCAGAAAGAGGAGTAAGACGCGAACACGCACACACTTGATTATGGATAAGATACACGCAAATTGAACTATGAAGCGGATAACAATAATTCTTAGTGAACGAAATGAATGAAAATTTAAATTAATCGTTAATTGAATAGATATATATATTTTGTAAGCAAGGTTTAGTAGATTTTGTTTCGCAAAGTTGAGTCTTTCACGCGGTTACACAGTAGACCGGAGAACTCTATCTCTAAAACACTTGCGGACCCAGCGACACGCACCTCACGATTTATCGTCACAGAGTGTCGCAGCTTCACGCTCTCGGCAGCGACCAGAGTGGGTCCGTACCAAAAATGCTTACGCTGCATTTTATCGCTCGGTCGCGTCACCATGGGCCCGTCTACTTAGCGAGACGATGTGTGTGTGTTCATGCCTACGAATCGGACTCTGATTCAAATTTATAATTGATTTCTACGGAATATACGTACGCACGGAAAACCACGACATCACACAGTACAATTTCACACATATTGAGACTTTTCCTGAATGTTCATGAATTCATATACACAACTTCTGACTAGGGTGATCCCACAGTCCTTGAACTATCAAAAATTGTGTTACGTATCCAATTTTAGTAACAATTTTTAATTAATTAATAATTCACGCAAGCGACAAAACCGTGGGAAGACGCGTTTCCCTGCACCGGATGTAGGGTATACAATTCCGTCAGTCTTCTAAGAAGTGATCCAGTCTGCGCATTCCTGCTGTAGCCGTTACTGATTATGTTACAATGTTTAACGCGGCGGTCAGAGGTGCTCTCAACGAGGGTTCTCCCACAATGCTGCAAGGCATTATTGAAATACATCCCCGCCGCTTACACAGAACGAATTCGGCACAACAGGAGAACCACTGGTCTTTTCGAACGCGACTATCTGGTGAGAACGCCGCTGCGTCAGCACCGCCTTATCTGTATCGCGGGACGGCAATACGTCGAGACGGCGACGCTCCAAGAAAGGGAATTTTGTTCTATCAAAAATATTAATGGGCAGGAATATGATCAACGAGGGATTTCCCATAACGCTAGGCGTTGTTGATCAATACCCTGACCCAAAAAAGAAAAATTTTACGTTCCGAACGTAACAATGGCGTTGCGTTTCCTGCAGCTGATGTTGCGCCGCCTTATTATCGTTGACCGGCTTGGCGATCTCCGCCGCTCCACCAGCTAACGATCCGAGGACACCTAGCAGCGGGAGAAGCGGTAATATACCACCCCGTTTTGCTACTGGAAGAATCCGTTTTTTCGATGCTTTCTTTGGAGTCCTTTTGCAGGTTTTTGTTTTCATCCCCATTCCGATTTTCGTCTTGGCCTTCATAGCTGCCCAAACAGCTGTAGCAGCACCTCTTTCACCCAGAGTCGAGTCTCGCGCAACGATGCGTTTTCGCGCTTTGTCAGGGAGTACCTTATCTGCCGCGTGCCTTTCGTCGAGATCGTTGCTACGCGAATACGCAATATCGTGTTCGCAACACGCTGCGTCCAACGGATTGATGCCTCGATCACCTCTAGCCAATCGTTTTGCCAGATGAGTTCCTGGACCGCAAAACTGATATCCCGGGATATGTAATTCGATAGGTAGCGCGTTTATCGCCGGATTTAACAAACCACGACCTTTCTTTACTCTCGTCGGTGACATTCGCTACAGTTTTTAATCAATGGTGCCGGACCGTCGATATGCGTTCGCTGCCAAGGGCGATTATAATGCTCCAGACACCGGCGATGCTGCTGAACCTCAGGATCTGCTTTTATATGCTCGGGGAGCCTGTTCCACAACTGATCAATGTGTCTGCCAAACTCTCGCAGTAGAATAATCTTTGGTATATATTTCAACTGCTCAGAGGTTAGGGCTCGAATATCGAAATTATCCGACGGGACCAGAAGCATGTTGCATACTGAGCTGTTTTGCTTCGGCGCAGACCTATAAATAGACCGCTTCGACGTATCAAAAATCATTTTTCATGGTTCACGGACGGGATGCGATTCGTACGGCAACCTGCGGCGATACGCGTGACAAATTTTGACGATAAATCGCAGCTAATGTCCCCGAAAACAATGCGCAGGCACGGTAGCATGCTGCCAAACACTATCCGCTGCCTCATTTGCGGTCCATCAAATTGTGGAAAGACCAACGTGCTGGTGAGCTTGTTGGAAAGTCCTCACGGCGTCCGCTTCGAGAACGTGTACGTGTACTCCAAGTCGTTGCAACAGCCGAAATATCAGTATTTGGATAATTTATTGACTCCTATAGATGAAATTGGCTACTTTACGTTTTCGAATAACAGTGACGTCATCCCACCGAGCGAATTGCTTCCGAATTCCATTTTTATCTTTGATGACGTGGCATGCGGCAAGCAGGATACGATAAGGGAATACTTTGCAATGGGGCGCCACTCGAACGTTGACTGTTTCTATCTCTGTCAGACGTATGCAAAGATTCCCAAACATCTTATACGCGACAATGCCAATCTGTTGATTCTGTTTAAGCAGGATGGTACCAACTTGAAACATGTGTACAACGATCACGTAAACACAGACATGTCTTACGAGGATTTCTGCGCTTTGTGTCGTAATTGTTGGCAACGGGAGTATGGTTTCGTGGTGATAGACAAGGATAGCGCGATGTCCAATGGACGTTATAGAAATGGATTTAACGAGTTTGCCGTACCGTGAGATGGTCAATTGTCGTCAAAACGTCGGGGGGAACGCAACGTCTGCGGTACAACGACGATGATTGATATCGATAGTCTGGAGATTAAGGATCGCGAGAGAATAGCGAAGGAAATTGCAAAAACCAGCGAAGCCATTCGCCGGAAACATCAAGCTTTGAAGACCGGCAAGAGGGAGGAAGATATCGCGTTGGAGAGATACTTCAAACCGATTGTGGAACCCTTAAAACATATTGTGGAAAATACTGCAACGACAGAAGCTGGCACATTACCGCCGATGAGCACAGACGTTGAAGAGAATGAAACATTAACGCCTAAAACAAAAATCGTGTCGAAAGGGAACACATCGCGTAAGAGAAAGAAGAAACGACGCATGTCATCGGAATATTCACTCGTAACCTCCACACCAGTTCAATCGAAGCATAAACGGCGGAATGCCACATCAAACGAGTCTCCCGTTCCACCAGCGCCAATAAATACAATTCCTCGCGTACAATCGCTCTCAGCCATTGATGATGATGACGACGTTTTCGAAACTACACCAGACGAGTCGTTTGCAACATCTATTAGACATCAACCCCAAACACCCGAGGGACAAGAAACGTTTCGCAGTCATTTCGGTCCGCTGGGGCAAAAATACATGAGTGCAATCCTAAGTGGTGATAGGGATACGACAATGGACTATGTGTACGGCGTGTACTTTGGTAATAGTGGAACGATGCTTGGGGATAAGGCTTTCGATATAGACAGGGGCGATAATATAATCATAGATGGTGTAAGATACGGAGGAACACGCGGTATTTACGAACTGATTTTCAAAAGAATTCCCGACGATGCTGTGTACACCGATGCCGATAAACAAAAATACAAAAGTATACTGCTGGCGACGAATGCCCACAGACGCGATCATAATGCTAAATACCCCATATTAAGCAACAAGGGATACAAGAACAAGCATGTAATTGCACCTCTACTTCCCCGTGTGTCGACTAGTAGGGCGGGGAAAGGTCTAACGGTGCCACAAGCCATGGTGGTAAACGATAACAAGATCGATTACGTGCACTGGGACGATCCCAATGAGTTGGTGGATCGGTTGCGTTTGCTTGAAGCGTCGCGTCAGGTGGGTAACAACTCTCATGATCCCGAAATTCTATCGATTATCGAGGAACTCCGCGAGGTAGGCCTCATTATAAATTAAACCGCACGCCAATGATTTGCACTGTATACGTCGAGATGCCGATCAACAAATTTGGGGTATCGCTCGAGAAAAGTGGAGCAGCTACAATGGACTATTACAAATGGACCGGTCTGCTTCGAAATTACATGCGAGATAACGCTCTTTGCGTGACCGGTGCCGACTTTGATGCAAAATCACGCAACATACGACGCGTAGCTCAGCCGGTGACCGACACCGATGCTGTGAATAAACTATACGTGGAAAAGAACATTAAACTTTTGCGAGAGCAGCAGGAAGAATTAGAGAGGTAGCTGGTCGTGTTTCAAAGAGATATGCTGACGTTGCAAAACAGCGTTCAAAAGATATCGGAGGCGTTGAATCCGCAGCGACAATGCGAAGGAGAATCATGCGAGACGGTTGAACTTGTCCTCGGGCCGACAGGGAGTACATAATGCACGTACACGATAATTATCACATCATTCGCGTCAAACATGCAGTCATTGCCGAAATCCAAGAGTAAAGAAGAAAACCATGGCCACAAGAAGCGACGACTCGTTGACGAATTGCATGCTCCAGCTCGAAGACATTTCCCGCGGAGGCGCGTCATAGTGCGTGGATACGACGATCTGTGGCAAGCTGATATTGTAGAAATGCGACCATACTCGCGATTCAACCAGGGTCACCACTACATACTCACCGTCATCGATGTGTTGAGCAAGAATGCATGGGCGTTGCCGCTCAAGACTAAAAGTGGCGCTGAGGTGACCAAAGCGTTTGCAAAGATATTTAGAGATCGATATCCTAAAAATTTACAAACCGATCAAGGAAAAGAATTTTACAACGCCGGTGTGCAAAAACTCATGACAAAGCATGACATTAATCATTATTCTACGTATTCGGTGATGAAGGCTTCCGTCGTGGAACGCTTCAATCGAACATTGAAGAACAATATGTGGAAACTGTTTATGCTGAATGGAACCTATAGATGGACCGATTTACTACCGCGTCTGCTCGCAGAATATAACGCGCGAAAACATAGAACCATCGGAATGCGTCCTTGCGATGTTACCCCTGCGATCGCCGATAAGCTGCTAGCCACCGTATACAACAACATAAAGATCGCTGCTCCGGCGAGATACAAGTTGGGCGATTTTGTGCGCGTGAGCAAATTTAAAACCATCTTCGATAAAGGCTATACGCCGAATTGGACAACGGAGGTGTTCAAGATAGCCAAAGTACAGACAACTAATCCCGTGACCTATCTGCTGATCGATTCCTGTGGAAAACCCGTTGCTGGAGGATTCTATGAACACGAGCTGCAACGCGTCACCAATCCTGATGTATATCTAGTGGAAAAAGTGTTGCGTAGAAAGGGGGATAAGGTGTACGTCAAGTGGCTGGGGTTTGATAAATCACACAATTCTTGGATAAATAAAAATAATGTATTGTAAAATAATCAATAAATACAATGATACATATGTGTATGTGTGAACAATTTATTTAACATTAATCCTGCTATTTATAATTTCTATACATGTATGAACAATTTTTATGCAAATACAATAATTCATATTTTACAACGGTATTTTATAATGTCCCCAGGGCAGAGTGTCGGTCGAATCGGGTACGATATGCCGCTTGTCGTCGTACGGACTTAGAGCGATTTTAGATTCCGAAATGGTGTACACTTTGTGCAATTTAGACCGTATGCACGACTGTCTGCGAATCATTTCGATCTCCTTATGCAAACACTTGGCGTAGTCGTCGAAAGTTATCGTTCTGGCTATAATGTTGGTCTTGACTCCTTTCGCCTTTTTCGTATCTTTTTTACCGTCTACGCGAAGCGCATACATTTTCGCTCTAAGACCTACGAATTCGGTCATTATCGCACCGTTATTTTCGTCCTTCATCAGCCCTGGAACCTTCTTATTTACACGTGGCATATTATATGGATTGTCGGTAGGATAATCGCTCGTGTCGAATCTATCGATATTGTGTTTCATGGTCTCGTAGATATCGTCGCATCGAATATGGTAAATGAGGCTGTCTGTGTCTGTGTATAGAATTTTACATTTTGATCCGTGCTTGGGAGATATGTACTCGTGATGGAATTCGTACAAACAAATTTTTGATAGGTCTAGAATACACATACCCACGTATATCGGTTTGTTGAATTTCACCTCGAGTTTACGCGATTCAACAGCTATTAAATTTTCCGCAAAAACACTTCTGCTGTGGAAATTGGGTTTCGCGATCATTGCCTCCGCGCCATATCGCCCTTCCCATTGTGTCAAAAGTTTTACCTCCACGTGGTTTCGTACATTTTCCATAGTCTTACCGAATACCGCATTGTTCATCAATTTGTACAAATTTTTTTCAAAGTCGTTTGTCGCGCTTGTTCTAAACCGTGTATTGAGTTCGATGTAATCGCGGAGCCAGGGGGATTAAGCGAATTGAAGCAGGCGGTGTATCTTTGTAATACGAAGACCGTGACGCGTGCACTGCTGCAGGTTGCGATAGTGGATAACGTAACGCTGCTTATCGTATACCGTCGCGAGTAATTTGTCCTGCCTGCTGCCGGGTGGTGTGGCACGCGTTGGGCAGAACGGTAGATCGGCGTGAGCGTCGTGCAGACTTTGCGGATATTCCAGATCTACCTCGAGAATGTATCCCGTGGGTGAATCGACCGGGATCGAAGACACGTTAAAACTCGCAACATCTTCGACCCATTGAAATTTGGCGTTTGGTAGGGGCTGACACATTCCCCATCCATACAAATTGTTCACGTCAAAGCGATGACATCAAGTACGATGACTGTTCCGATGCGTCGTAAGATGGCATGTACTTGTTATTGGCATGTGCGTATCTTCCGGAACATTGGCTTAAACCCCCGCGTATACCGCGTTCGACAAACATAACCATGTCGACGTCTGTGAGCAATTCGAATGTAATTTTGGTATGTTTTAGCATTGCATACCAGGTGAAACCAGGTAAAGTATAATAATGCGCTGAATCTAGTCCGTAACTCTTGATACAACTTTCGCGAAAATTTTCAAAAATATCTGCCAATAACAAGACATCTGTTTTCAAATACAAGTCGCTGTATTCACCCAAGGTTCTAATCCCGAAACGCTGCCAGACTGTCTCGGCGTGTGCGTAATCGCTCTCGGATACAGTCTCACCCGTTAACAAACTGTGGAATGACTCGCGCGGCGGTAAGCATGGATCCTGCAGCTTGTTCGCGCAATCGAGGTATTCGTACGGAAATACACTCTTTCGCGTCAATAAATTGAAATCCTCGGTGGATAATGTTTCAAATTGGGATCGTAAATTTTTTAATTGATCTGCGCTGAGAAAAGATGCTAATTTGTAGAGACTGGTATTGAGAAATTTGTACGAATCGATGAATCGCAATTTAATATAATTTCGCGAGTCTGAGTCAGCCGTATCTTCGACATTTTTTGTGAATGAAATATACTTTTCTTTAGTTATAGGCAATACGTCAACGCTGCCTTCGAAAGCGGTAGCTATTTCCTTGATAATGAAATGTGAATCGTAACCGGATAAATTATGGAAAACTACGGGCATGTAAAACGCATTTTTATAATTTAAATTGCACTCCGAATGTGCCGGGCCCCTGAATCGTCCGGAGAGATGGCAATGATCGCGGACTCGTTTATCGCTAGCCTCGAATGGTTCTTCGCAAATATGACAGTGTGTTGCATCGTGAAATGTCGTCAACTGTTCGGGAGTTAAATCCAGCATGGGAACATTACTGGTCAAGATGGGTTTGGCGAAGTTTGTAAAATTTTTTAGTTCGTCTACGAACCACGAAACGCAATCCGCGTCGCGGCGATATCGATACGTCGATAGTGATGAATCGTACGAACAATGCATATAATAGGCAATGCTATGCACTTTGTGGTGCTGGTACGCGTGCAATTTACTATCTGTATCACCCATTCGGTGACTGTCCTCTGTTTTTTCGATGATGCACTCGAGATCGGCGTATACAACGAAGAGAAGTCGCTCCTTCATGCGGTGGTTGTCGAAACTGAGGAGATTTTTGCCTTCGCTGGGCAGCACAATGGCACAGTCGTTCATTTGCCCGCAGTCCACTGCATGCGCCTCCAGCTTCTCGGTTGAGATAAAGTAGTGCATACACCTGTAAACACAATTTTTTTATTTAATTTGTTTTCGCGAGACATTTCAATATTTCACAAGTTTATATACGTACCGATCGCAGATGAATTTTTTCCCATTGTGCCTGCTCAGCTGCATGCTCACCAGCCGGGACAAGTTCTTGATCCACACAAAGTGCCCTACATCGCCGTGCTCTTGATTCGGTGTGTAGAGCAGGTTGACGTGTCGATCCCTCTTTTGGCTGGTGAGGCGCAGCGGAAAGACCGTCGACCCTTTCTCCTCCTCGAAGCTGTACACGTTGATGGAGATGTCGTTCAACCGTTCAAATTTTCCAATCTGTGCTAGGGACATTGGAAACTCAATGCCTTTGAGATTTAGCAGCAATATATAGTGCGGATATGAACTTGGGCGATCGACATTTCTTTCCGCAGGATGGAGAGCGGCGACCACTGCCCACGCGAAACACGCATTGTCCGAGCATTGCACACTGATTGTTGCCTTCTTCAAAGATAATATCTGTGGCAACTTGATGTGGCACCCCGCACGCAGTGGATTGTACTTGTTGACATTGACGGTCAGGTTGAGGATTCGCGTCAATGCCCATCCGCTGTCGCGTTCCTGGAACTCTTCCCGCGATGCCAGGGTGGGTTCGATAACGCATCGCTGGTACCACTCCTGCAGATCGGATGTGCGGAAGAGTTCGCAGTTTCGGGTGTTGATGTTTCTACAAGCACGCTTGTCATCCGCCACAAATTCGCCGTTGAACACCGTGTTCACTTTGAGGTTCCACTGTTTCCTCAAAGCACCCCGCACATGCTCCAGCACAATGGCCCCCGCATCCTGGAGGAAGTTACGCGGCTCGATATAGTTTGAATTTAACACGGCACCAGTTAATACGCGGTTATCGAACGCAGCGTCTATTTCGCGCCACAAAAGTCCTATGCTAGAATGTCCGGCACCTTCGCACACGAAACGGCCGCGCAACGAATGTTTCAGCCCTTCGAGCTGCGCGATTCGAGTAACCAATGATTGCCGAACACCAATTGTTAATCGCGGGCGATTTATGCGGCTCTGTTCTTCCAACGATTCGATACACTCGTTGCACCGTTCTTTCCACGCGAGGTACTCTTCCCGCGAAATCAATCGTACAGATTGATCCAGCAATTGGGGGGTTATGTGCCCGAATTCTCCCATGGTTATAAATGTAAATGTCTTTTCCTCGCAACACGTTGCAACGATTTTGAGGCTTTGTGTACTTTGGAGCGCGCTTTTATGCATGATTTGGTATCTCTGTCTAACTCTTTCGGCGTACCCCCTCCCTCAAATACAAAAACGACGATCCATCCCAACACGGTTCTATGCAGTTTCTGCTAATATCGCATAATTCGTTTCATGATTCACGCCAATGACGAATTAGCGCGCAATATCGTCCAACACAGTTTCTGCTGACACCTGTTTCTAAGATTCGACCCTTCCACCGATGTCATATTACATTCAACACGTGTCGAGACTTTTATCCTTGAAAGTGGGGCTCAAATTACATGCAATCGCGCGATATGCTGCGATGTTAAGATTGAAAAAACGTTATCGAAAAATTGGTAGCTTGAAAATAAAACGCTGTAGTGGGGGAAGGAATTGCACCTCTATTTAAGCCGAGCTCTCGGACGCTATTCCATCAATCGCTCAGTAGCCTCAGTGACTTTGACAGAACAGACGGTACTCCATAAAAATTTTTTCCAAATAAATGCCAACAACAGCAGCAACAACAACAACATCATCAATCCAATATGAGGTACGTACGCGTTACTATACACTTTTCATTTACTTCATTCACTGTAAACGCAAACGACCGATGTATCAATTTCATGTACTATTACCCGGCCAAAAGAAGATCCCCAACAGGCGGGCTCGAGCAATGCAGTCCGCCGCTGTGACGATTGGTCGAATCACCTATTTGGGCACACTTTTAAAGACGGGGCACACGTATTTTGGTTATTGGCTGAAGTAGGCACATACATTGTCGCACCGCGCGACAAAGAGAGCGAACAAAACACATTGAGATCGAGTGGGATAGAGCGATCTGACCGATGAATTTGGAAAATCGGAAACGCTATTGCTTTGGCTTTCGTCGGTCATATCGCTCTATCCTACTCGATCTCGATGTGTTTTGTTTGCTCTCTTCGTCGCGCGGTGCGACAATGTATGTGTCTACTTCAGCCAATTACCAAAATACGTGTGCCCCGTCTTTAGAAGTGTGCCCAAATAGGTGACTCGACCAATCCTCACATCGGCGAGCTGCATCACCCAAGACCGCCTGTTAGGGATCTTCTTTCGGCCGGGCAATAGTACTTGTTTCTTACAGTTCTGGATCCACAACACCGAAACCATCAATCGTACGGATCCTGGGGCGTGATTATCCACTGACTGCAACAGCTTATAAACGTCTAACTACAGGAATTCGCATTGGTATGGATTTGTGTCACGTCGAGATAGCCATAGCCGACAATAAAGGCAGCGAGTTAAGCTTTTCAATGTCTACGTGGAAGCTCCTGCTACAAAACGAGGTGGACATACTCCAACGATTACGCAGCAACGCAACATCGCCTCAAACTCACATTATAATTGATCATTTACGACTAGAGTTCACGCGTATGCATGATGATCAACTTATTAAAATCACCGATAATCGCGTTGTCATATATATGACTGAAGCCACGATGTGTAAACTATTCGCGTACAATCATTGCATTGAACATATGTACACGTGGCTAACTGAAAATATGTACTTTGTAAGCAGTAAATATACCACTTTCGTAGACGTTCTACGTAGTGCTATCGCGCCAACAGATTATGTAAAATTAATTTCTGAAAGCGAACACTTCGAACAGCATTCATTGATCGATTGTGAATTGTTAGCATGTGCAATCAATCATATTGTAGATGATGCTCGTAGGAAAAAAATTTAAAATATATTCTGTTGTGTCTGGACGCCTGGGGGCGAGATTCTGGCCTAGAATCTCGGGTTGCTCCGGGTCGTCCTTCACGTTCGTCGTCCAACGGGCCCCGAAGGTTCGGGAGAGTGTGCCGGGACGGAAGGATACGGTTTGAAACCGAAGGTAGGGGATCGTTGCGGGTTAAAGAGTTGGAACTCACCGTAAGGTTAAACAAGTTTATTCTGTCCCGATCTGGGTGACAGGCTATGCGCGTACTGTAGCGGTTAAGCGCTAATTACCAAGGACGTCGTCCCCTAGCTTGTAGGAGTTCTTATATCTAAATCGGAACGAAGCGGGGACCAGAGGGGTCACCGCCTTTGGCTCGTTCTTCGGCGATTTTGGGGGAAACGCTGATGGTGCTCGCGGGTTATTGCCCGCGCTTTGGCGCTCGCGCGTGATATCGGAATGCGCGGCGGTTGTAACGTTTGGTCGTTGGCCTAGTTACAACAATTCTTTTAATTTAATTTTGTAACAATATATATATATATATATATATATATATATATATATATATATATATATATATATATATATATATATATATATTTTTAAAGGTATATTCTGTCCCCATTTTATTTACCCGTCATCCTAACATAATTTTAAGATTCTACGTTTCAATAATTATTATTTCTCTGCGTTGGGGGAAAACATTTCTGCTGACGTCGCATAATTCTATTTCGTTCTTCGCGCTGCCAAATGACGTCATCTCGCACGGCCGCTCCAGAGGAGTCACATTACGCGCGATCGCGCGAGACGCTGCTACGCTGTGTAGTGCTCTCTCTCTCTCTCTCTCCTCCGAATTTAGCTTTTAAAAATATTTGTTGTGCCCAGGCAACGCCCAAGCACACGTGTCAGACATACTGTTATATATTATACATATTATATTACGTTACGAAACGTTCGAGACGTTTCCAAGCTAAGACAGCCGCTAGCGACCAAATCTACAAAATCAGCAATAAGCGAACGCATCGCCGCGACCGGGCATGGTAACGCGTACCACGCCCAGCAGGATATAAAAACCAATTCGACACCGCCAACGAGGACTCTAAACCTGACTCTCGACTTGTTAACACGGCTATAACTCTTGTATACCTCAGTCTAGTTTAGTTAAAGTTTGAATAAAGACTTAGTCTCTGAGTTTAATCGAACTTGGTGTAGTTCACCCAGTAGATACCTATCTTTTGTTGACTCCCGAACCTACGATTTCGCCAAATCCCCTACCTTCCTTGCGAGCCATCACGCAAGGCACAACATATTGCTCTGTCTCTTTCCCTCCTCTGAATTAAAAAAATGCTTTGTCTCTTTCCCTCCTCCGAAGACGCGGTGTGTAAAAAGCCGACATTGCCCGACATCGTCCGATAAAAACGAACGCGTGTGACGCTCGGCATATATACCATTCGGGAAAGACTAATGTCGGAAAGTCGACGTTGGGGGAGTTGGTTTGGCGGCTGACTCGTACCGCGGCGGAGGTCTTGGGTTCGAGCCCCGTCGCCCGAGATTCAGTTTTTTTCATTTATATTAATATCATAAATTAATGTTTCCTTCCTTACCAACAGGTTGGAGTCCAGGGTAGCACTTCTCACCCGCGGTTCCTCTTCCTCCTCGATACGGTTCGGTATCAGTTCGGTATCGGTTCGGTATCGGTTCGGTATCGGTTTGATATCGATTGATACGATATCCAGATCTTCCTGTGACCTTGAAACTCAAATTTGGATTTCAAGGTCGGGGGAGGAGTGGGGGAAATGGCTTTCAAACTCAAATTTGGGTTAGAACTGTCCTAGCCTTACTACTGTCGTAGGAACTTAGGAAGCTGTTAAAGACAGCGGCGCGCCCCGTTTCATGTAAAATACACTGCTGGTAAAAATTCAGGGAACAGTATAATTTACAGAATAATTTGATCATTTTCAAATGGCTGTTTTATCAAGATGAAGCGCAAAAGAAAAAATTTCAACATTTTGTGCCTAATTTGAACGTATGCACGGGCTTAGTATTTCCATTAGTACATGACTCACACTAATCTCACATTTTCGCTTTTATAATTGGGTTGTCCTCTAATTGTCTAGATTGTCTTGTTACTTTCCGCGTCACCTTGTCCGCGCGGATTTAACTGCAGGTTAAAGGTTCCTCCAGGCCAACCCGGAACTTTTCCGCTGCGGTTCCCGATATATCGCGTTGTCTGTGGGATATACCTGTGCTATTACCAATAAAGTAATAAAACGTTTCGAACCGATCCTAGCAAAGTTAAATGACTTGCCAGGATTATTTCTTACGGACCTCCGTTGAATTGTACGTGTCGTGTATTTTTTTCGCCGAAGCTATTAAACACGACCTTTCGTTGGAAAAAGAATTTCAACCAACGAGTCGCGTACTTTCGTCGGAATATTTCTGTCAATTTCCTTCTCCCAATACTCGAAATGCGTTTCTTTTAACAGGCTAAAGATTTTACGGTCTCGCTGATAGCAAGATGCATTCAAGATACCTCGCGGAGGTACACAGGATCGAAACGGGAAGTCCGCTGACTGCGCGTGGAAATTTGCTTTCCTGCGCTTTATCTTCATAAAACATGAATATTCTTTAAACTGTAGCGGCCAACGCACAGTGTTTCGCGTAATGCTCAAAAGTCAAGAATCTGAAGGGTTCGATCCACAAATTCTTATATCTTAAAATGTTAATAAAGGGACGTAGTTTTTAATGTTACCCATCATTTCTGCTGAACTTATCAATTTGCTGTTAAAAATGATTTTCGGTGCGTTTCTTTAAACATGTGCCATTTGCCGAATGTTTATCTGATTAATTTGATTTTTATAAGTTATGTTGAGTATTATATGACCTTCCCACCTGGCGCAAAACTTTTATGAAATATCAAAAATTTGTCCCAATTTTTTATGATAAATGTTTACTATCTTTGACTTGAGTTTTAAAAAAAGTACCAAAAAGTACCTCCCTGATTTTTTCTATATTAATTGAGGGAACATTAAACTTTATATTAGCGTCAGTTTCAACTGCCCGAATTTGCCCGAAACTGTAAAAATAGCTGAAATCATTAGGACGTTCACCGCTCAGGCGCGAGCTACGCCTGGCGCGCAGCGTAGGATCTACCCGTGCGGTTTCGTCAAGCGATAAGACGGATAATCTAAACATTCTGTTGCTCTCAAATTTTGTTTATACAATGTATCGGCATTCGTTCATCGTGGGTGTGGTCTTCATGTCTGGAAAAGCAGTCACAGGCAATACACAGCGGAATAGTTTCACGAGTTTTCTAAGTTAATATATAGTGTTATACATAATGTTATAGTCTATCGCATGGTTAAAGTTTTTATTAATAAATTGATTAGAATTTCGACCGTATATATGAGATAATTCAAAATTAAATTAATTTTGAATTAAAGTTTTTATTGTTATTAATTGTTATTATTAAACTATGAATTTGGAATAATTAATTTCCAGAGTTAGTTTCCATAGTATTATTGTAGTGTAACGTCCCACGAGGACTCAAACCAGTAATTACCGACCGTTGATAAAATAGAACTGTACTATAATACCGCAGAGCCAACCTAAGTTACCGCGCATAAGCATTGTACATACTTTAAGATATAAATTATAATCTAAGTAAATATTAGAGAAACAAATATTATAGAAATGTTAAGAATAATTAATTAGACCAACTGACAAAAGCGCAAAATAAAAAAATATATAATAACCGAGAACACTGCGAAATAAGGAATATCGACACACTGCGCATGCGCCAGCCCGCCACTTTTCCAGTATAAAAGGAGGCGCAAGCAGCACTCAGCGCGCTTATTCGAATACAGATACGTTCTTGCAACTAACGAATGCTAGTTCCTAGATGCAGCTTCAGTACTATCCAGTAGAATTTCAGCACGCTCCGGAGACGGCAGCGACTGGTACTCAGTGTACAAAGGTACTGGTGCTCCTTTTTGGATCTTTCAGTTAATGGTTGAGAACTTTGTTTTCGCGAAGGTTTCAAGCGTTGCTCCTACTAGTAGGCAGCAGCTTAATCGCTTAGCGAAGACAAGGTCTACAAAACACTAGAACAGGAACTCTACCAAGAGTGTCGGGAACCGCTCCGGAAACGGCAGCGGCCGCTCTCACAGCAGAATTATAGAATATAAACTCTGTCAAAAGTTTCGGGAACCACTCCGGAAACGGCAGCGGCCGAACTTACGGCAGTAGCACATACATATATATAGATATCCAATTTTATAGCGTATTAGAATTAATTAGTAGAGTACGGCGGGGTATTCTGGGACACACTTTTATTTTGGCTAAAAAGTCACATAAAGATCATATTTCTTGAAATTTCAAGGCATGGTTTTGTAGTACGGAGAATAGCCATTCTTTTGATACCAGTGGCTTGATCCAATTCCATCAAATTGTACAAGTTATATCAGTTGGCGCAAAAAACTAATTTGCGCGTTTTTGAAAAATCTCGGGGAATTGTGGGACATCTTTTAAATCGAATAAAAAATTAAAGTTACCGAAGGAAAACGCGTATTCATTATTGTAAACGAAATAATAATAATTCATAATTGATATAAAAAAAAGAAAAATGGCGAACAGAATCATTCCGAATCGCAGTAAACACACGTGTAAGTGTTTGGGTTGGGACCGGCGCAATTTTCAAATTTTTATTTTTTTTAAAATATTTAAAAATTTAAAAAAAAACCGGTTGTAGATTTTAATTTGTTTGATCGCCTCCAAAATAGAGGCGACATTCAACGATTTTTCTTTTTTAGCGTAATAACGCGGCATAATATGGTTAAAAAATATTTTTGAAACAAAAAACAATCGAAATTTGCCAAAATAATAATGCTGTGTTGAAATAATGCATGGAAAATCACTTATATGCGTAAAAAACACGAGTTTAGCTTGTCAAACGTAAAAAACTGACTGTCCTATAATTCCCCGAACAAAGCGTCCCACAATTCCCCAGATGCTTATCTTTACAATATTGCGGCGTATAAGTAACACAATGCAAACTTCATGCAAAATTTCTTTTATGGTTCGAAGGTTTAAGGTTACACGAATATTATAAACATATTTACCTGAACTGGTTTGTGGGAAAACACAAAAATAAATAAACCAAACGCACACTGGCAATAAAATTTTGGGAGGGATAACAATTAACTCGATATCAGAGCGAGGTAACAGAGCGTTATCACAAGTCGAGTGCTCAATAAAAAACGAGTTTAGCATGAGACGAAGCGATGACAGCCGTTTGTAGCTGTCAAGAAGTACTAGGGAAAAGAAGATGGCGGTGTCCCACAATTGTCCGTGTCCCAGAATACCCCGGCGTACTCTATAGATAAAAAACCCCAAAAACACAACATATATAATCGTAGTCGTAAGCAATATTATTATTCTTGTTATTAATTTAAGTGTTGCTTTAATAAAGTCATTGTTAGGTTTGAGTTGGATTTTACTCCTTTATTCTACAACGAACCCCCACCTATCCTATTCTCAGAGGAAGCCGCTCTCCTCTCGAGAACCTGTCGGCATTCAGTCGTTTCCGGACAGCTGAACGTTACAGGTTGGATTATTTTTGGTGACAGCGGTGGGATATTTCGTTGAGAAGGATATTTTCGCTTATTGTCAGTAAAATCACTCCAAAAGTGAGTATTTTCTTAGAAATTTTTTTCTTAAATTTTGTGGAAACTTAAAACTTTGCAATGCCTAACACACTTGAAGGAAAAATGGCTACTCTAGCAATTAATACGGAGACTCGAGGAGATCCAGAAAATATAAACACTCCAGTAACATCAGAAACCGAAAATATTCCAGAAACTTCAAATCCTCAAATTAATATGAATACAGCTACGAATGTATATCCTCATTTACCACACATTAGTTTACGCGACACGGCCGACACAGTACCTTCTTTCGATGGTAGAAATATACCATTACACCAATTTATTAAAAGTTGTCGACATGCACGGCGCATGGTAAATCCTAACGCAGAATATGGATTAGTTCAACTAATAAAAAATAAGCTTTACGAACAAGCTTCAAGAGTAGTTTTAAGTGGAGAATACAACACAATCAGCGACCTTATAAATGTATTAACCTCACGTTTTGCTCCATTACACACATCAATCCAATTATACGGCGAATTATCAAAAATTGTTCAACTATCAAACGAAACCACAGTAGATTATAGTAGCCGCGTATCTAATCTACTTCTACAAATCAGACATTGTAACACAATAGAAGTACCGGGGTATGAAGCTCAATTTAATATAAATGCAGAATAAAATGCTGTTAAAGCCTTTCTAACAGGTTTAAAAATCGAGATATATAATAGAATATATGAATACACCTTCAGCAGTCTTGATCGCGCTATCAATTGTGCTATCAAAGCAGAAGCAGAATACAACGAATATCAAATAAGAACAAAAATAGCTATTGGAGTAACACAATCTAATCAATGTATAAAACTTCAATGTCTTGGATACGGCCATGATGTTACCAACTGCAATAGTCAGCAAGTTTCACGCACCGACTGGCGACAAAAAATCTGTCAACACTGTAAAAAAATAGGACATATGATACAAGAATGTAGAAGCCTTAAACACCAAAACGATACATTCTGTGACTTTTGCCGAAAACTAGGTCATATGACACAAAATTGTAGAAATCGGAGTTACAATACAAGACCGAACGAATATTGTAGCAACTGCCGACAAGCGGGTCACATGACGCAAGATTGCAGGAGCCAAGCTAACACAGCCCCTCGATCCAACGAACAATGCAGCACCTGCCGAAGAACAGGTCACACGGCGCAAGATTGTAGAAGTCAAAGTTACACGAACAGAACTCCTCAATCCAACACCCATTGTGATTATTGTCGGAGATCGGGTCATACGATACAAGAATGCAGAAACCGAGCCTATGATAGCATATCTTGCGAATATTGTAAATTCCGAGGCCACACGATAGACCAATGTAGAAAAAAGATGTATTTTGATAGGAAAGAAAAGGAAGAGGCACAACCCCGTATGGTACGTAGACAGGCCATACTCAGACTCAAGACAGAACAAATAAGGAAACCGCCTAGCATTCTTCTTTCTGACATAGGATTTAGCGGAGGACAAGCAACATTAATGATCGACACGGGATCAGACCTCAACGTAATCAGAAGATGTGCTGTTTCTCCCGATATTCCAATTTTCATGGACACCCTATTTGACCTAAATGGCATCACGGACGGTCTACTCAGCACTATAGGATACATCAAAATAAGAACTTTAAATACAGAAATTATCATCCACGTCGTAGAGGACCTCCCTATCAGACAGGATGGTATATTACGAACAGATTTCTTCCAAACCAATGGAGCAACTATTGATTACACAAGATCAGCAATAACTATTGGATTAGAAACTCTTCCATTCATTGACCCTGAAATGGTCACAATACCAGCCAGAACAAGAAGTCAAATATATGTACGAGTTCTCAATACACAGACTAGCACAGGATCTATTCCTAAAATTAACATTCACCCTAATTTACATATGGGAAATGCAATGGTGTCAAATAATAATGGCATGGCATGTCTATTTGCAATAAATACATCCACAAAGGACATAAAAATTCCTGTACCGTCAATCGAATTAGAACCATTCATTGAAGTTCCTGTAGAAGAAAAATCATCAGATACATATAAAGCAACAAATAGAACTCACCAGTTATTACAACTACTAAGGCTGGACCATTTAAATTCAGAAGAACGAGCCAGTATCGAAGAACTAATAAAGGAACACGCAGATAGATTTCATATTCCAGGAGAAAAATTGGAAGCAACAAATAAAGCCTACCATAAAATTATAACAGAAAACGATGTTCCTGTTTTTACAAAGCAGTATCGATATCGTCAGTCATTTAAGGAAGAAGTAAAGAAACAAACTAAAGAAGTATTAGAAAAAGAAATAATACAACCTTCTTTATCTCCCTATAATTCACCTATATGGATAGTCCTAAAAAAAGAAAATTCAGAGGGAGTCAGGAAACGAAGAATAGTAAATGACTTCAGGAAATTAAATAAAAAAACAATTGGAGACGCTTATCCTTTACCAAATATAACTGACATATTACATCAGTTGGGAAGTGCGAAATATTTTTCTGTGTTCGATCTTGCATCCGGGTTCCATCAAATTCCCATGCATCCAGATGATCGTCATAAAACAGGTTTTTGTACAGTATATGGACACTATGAGTTTAACAGAATGCCGTTTGGACTTAAAAACGCACCAGCAACGTTCCAAAGGCTTATGGACCAAGTTTTAACCGGGCTTCAAGGGGTAGAACTCTTTGTATATTTAGATAACATAGTCATATATGCTAACTCTCTGAAAGAACATGCAACCAAATTCAAACGATTAATGAACAGATTAAGAGAAGCAGATCTTCACCTTCAACCCGATAAGTGTGAATTTTTTAAGAAAGAAGTAACATATTTAAGTCAAACTTAAGACAAACCCGATCCCCGGAAAATAATAGCAGTTAAGGAATTTCCAACACCAACCACCGTTAAGAATGTAAAACAGTTCTTAGGACTGAGCGGATATTACAGAAGATTTATAAAAGACTTCTCAAAAATCGCCCGACCACTTTCTAATCTCACAAAAAAGAAAGGTTATAAATTCAAATGGACAGATAAACAACAAAGGGCGTTTGAAACTTTAAGGGAGATTCTCTGCAAGGAACCCATATTACAATATCCAGATTTTGAAAAAACGTTCAATATAACGACAGCCGCCTCAGGTATTGCTGTAGGTGCAGTTCTTAGTCAAGGAGAAATAGGAAAAGATTTACCAATAGCTTACGCATCTCGAGTTCTAAATCACGCAGGAACTCGTTACTCACCGACAGAACGGGAACTTTTAACAATATTATACGCGGTATTTCATTTCAGACCTTATATTTATGGTAGAAAATTCTATCTTATAACAGATCACAAACCTTTAGAATGGCTACAAAATCTCTCTGATCCGACATCACGATTAATGCGATGGAAAATAAAACTTGCGGAATATGATTATAAAATTTTGTACAAGCCGGGAAAATACAATACGAACGCGGATGCCTTATCTAGAAATCCAATAGCACTACCGTTAAACGCAAAGCGAGCACATTCAGAAACAAACTCACACGAAAATAAAAAACAGAAACAATTTCATCAACCTAATACGCGACAAAGAGAAACAACCGCCTCGACTTCAGAAAACCCAGCTCCATACAAACAAACTAAATTTAGTTCGTCAGATTCCGACTCTTCGTACGACGAGAGTGATGCAATAGGAACTAAACGACAACAGTTAAAACGGAAAATAAAAAGAAACACTTCTCAAGAAAGAATATTACTTCAAGAAACAATGCAAGACAACAAATAAGCAATAAAAAAACCTCACACCAAGAAACCTCAAGAGGACTTAATAGAAGAAATAGATGAGACAGCTATAATTCCAAGACACAATTATAAAGACCTTCCCAAAATTAATGCAGAGTCAAGCACAGACAAAAGTACTCACCATACACCTAATAAGAAAAAGCAAAAATTAAACTCCAGTACAGATACAGCTCCCATAACTCCCATTAAAATCAAGCAAAGGAAAATACTCACTCCCTCTTCACCACCTCCGTCTCCACTATTATCTCTCCCACCATTATCTCTTCCACCATTGACTCCCCTGCCATTATCTGTGTCAACCACACCACCTCCACAACATACCACAGGCAAACCAAGAGTAATATCCAATATCCCTGTCAAAAAACAAAATATTGAAGTGGAAGATCATTTATGGATGGGAAAGGATTACATAGTAACATTTATAAATACAGAAGGCAAACCAATAGGACCAATGGGAGAAAAATTATATAAAGAAAGAAATATAAGAGCTCACAAAATTCCATTTCCACTAAAAATCGGAGAATTTGTTACGAGGATGTTTTCGCGCACTCGTTGCTTTTATTTTTCTATGTAGAGGGCGCTTTTTTTCGGCCACTCACTCGATCTAGCGACGCATGCAGTGCGTGCGTTCATGTGTTACTGCTTAACAAAAGTATTTTCTTGTCCTACTATTAAAATACGTTTTTCTTCATAACAGCTCTCTATTTATTTGCCCAATTAACAATAGGTTATGGGCCCAGGCAACGTGTAGTAGAGAGTATTGTTGAGTCAGAAGTTTTTTTGTTTGCTTAACAAGAGGAACTTGCAAAGTTTTGAGGTTAACCCAGGCCACGTGCAAAAGTGGAAATAACCCAAACATGGAATCTGAATTAACGAAGATAACAAAATTGAGAGGTGCTGAAAATTGGGCGCAATGGAAATTTCAGGTGTCCGTTTTATTAAGAGATAAGGATGCTTTTCTAGTGGCAAATGGTGTTTCCGAAAAGCCAGTGATTCTCTTGGGGAGCGCTACAGCGGCGGAAAAACAGGAGTTAGCAGCTTGGCTGAGAGCGGATAATACAGCTCAAAGGATAATTGCGACAACAGTAGCTGATTCTCAGCTAGTACATATTATGAACTGCACTGATGCTAAAAGCATGTGGGAGGCGTTACACACACACTATATGAACAAAAATCAGAAACCTCCATACACATGCTTCAACAAAAATGGTATAGTATGTCGATGGATCCAAAGGATAAGTTGGCCGTACACATGGCAAAATTATAGGACACCGTGCACAGGCTGCAGGCTCTGGGTGAGCCTGTGGCGGAGTCTATGATTATAACAAAGATTCTTATGACGCTGCCTATGGCTTCTAATCATTTTGTCACTGCTTGGGAGTCAACCCCTCAAACCCAACACACTCTTGCAAATTTGGTGGAAAGATTGCTTGCGGAAGAAAATAGGCATCCAACTATAGGCAAAGAGTCCAACGAAGCTTTTGCTGCCATGAAGGTTACAAACAAGAGGAACCAAAAGTCGAAGCAGGGTAATAATTCTACAAAAGTTAATAAATCGACAAACAAGAATGCCTCAAGATTGTGTTTTAAATGCCAAAAACCTGGCCACATAGCACGTGACTGTCGGACAGGTCAGCAGCAGGACGAAAGCTGTGACAGGAAGCCAAAGGGACAAGCTTTAGTCGCCCAGGTATCCCTGTGTGTGGATGAGTCTGAGTGTGGTGAACATGTCTGGTATTTGGATTCTGGCGCCACTGACCACATGTCAAATCAAAAGGAATGGTTCATCAATCTCAGGTTATTTAGTGAGCCCCATGCTGTTCATGTGGGGAGGAAAGATGCATCCATGGAAGCTTTGGGCAAGGGGGAGATAAATATCTTGGCCTATGATGGAAATGGATGGCGTGAAAAACACTTGTCTAATGTTCTTTATGTTCCAAATTTAAGACATAATTTGTTTTCGGCTGGATCGGCGCTTGATAAGGGTCTGATGCAGATATCGACTGCTGAGGGATGTCGTTTTGAGAGCAACGGGAGTACTGTTGCAGTGGGAGTTCGAACAGATAAACTCTGTAAAATGCAATTTAAAGTGGTCAAGTCACCTCGTATCGAAATAGAGGCTCATATGGCTGAAAAATGTAGTCTTCAATCATGGCACGAAAAGCTGGGTCATCAAAATATCATCTACGTGAAGAAGTATCTGCAGGTTGAGGGAATTCCAGTGGACGAGAAAAATTTTTTTTGTGAAGGGTGTGCTTTTGGTAAACTGCACCGATTACCCTTTCCTAAAAGGGAAATGGACGATTACAAACCTCAAGCTCCAGGGGAGCTAATTCATGCTAATGTCTGTGGACCTTTTCAAAAGGAATCAATAAATGGGTCACGCTATTTTTTACTGCTCAAGGATCATTACTCACGTTATAGAACTGTCTATTTCCTTAGATTTAAGAGTGAATCCGCTGATCGAATCAGGGACTTACTTGTAATGACTCAAAACCTTTTTGGAAGGAACATAAGAACATTACGTACAGATAATGGTTTAGAATTTGTCAACCTGGAAATTATGGAAATGCTAAAAAGTCGAGGCATTTAGCATCAAAAAACTGTGGCCTTCACTCCGGAACAAAACGGCTCTGTCGAGAGAGAGAACCGGACTGTCGTTGAATCCATGAGAGCCATGTTACATGCTAAGAACTTACCTTTGAAACTATGGGCTGAAGGTGTGAACACCTCCATTTACCTTCTAAATCGTACAGGTGTAAGTTCTCAACCCTTGAAAACGCCGCATGAGTTATGGTTTGGACCAGGCATGGAACTAAAGTGAACGCGGCGGCCGATTTTCGGAGGCAACGCCTCCTTTCTCCCGCCGCGCGTCTTGGCCCCCGCGGCGGGCCTAGGAGCTTCGAGCGCCTCAGACCCGTACCATATGAATCGCGCGTGGCGCATTGGGGCGACACTCGTATCAATAGATTTGCACATCACCCATGGGGTACTATTATCGATGCGTTTTTTTTTGTCAGTGGTATCCCCTGTAGGCCTATTCCACTGTTTCACGGAATAAAAATGGATAGGAAAAACGCGTTTTACTATCAAAGTTTTAAATATGTTTGGGAAAACTTCATTTTCGCGCACGTTTAGACGTGCTGGGCATATTTAAAATATCAACAGGGAGGCTAGTCGACGTTGTACGTATTAAAGTCGAAAGCGAGGAATTGCTTAGCCGTGTGCGCTGTTCTGTCTTAATGGCACGCATTTTTGAGAACGAACATTCGCACAAATATGTTGACCCGAACATGGAAAAAATTCGGAGTGCGAAATTTCTAAGTTTAGGGTATGTCGATTCTTCCAGCGTTTTAAAGAATTCGGCTCCTTTTTCTTCCCTCGTTTTCAAAGAAATGTTGTGCTGAAGATCGCACAGTTCTTCTTGATACTCGAAGGCCTGTTCTTCAATTTTTACGGTGAGGGGATTCTCAAAGAGAATTAGATCATTTCTGAGCGAATCGAAGTCAGTTCAACGCTCATCGAACTGATCTATCACCGATTGAAGAACGTGTAAATGATTATCAAAATCACACTCATTGCCGAATTCCTCGAAAATTACTCTACAGAAGGGAAAAAAGAAAATTTTTTTTCTTCCAACAGGAGATGATTTTGATAAACTACCAGCCTCCTGCGAAAAGAATCGACGTGGCTACACAACTGCGAAATGGTTTGATCGGGTTTCTGCAGTTTTAAATTTAACGTATTTAAATGATTGGTCAAATCTACTATAAGTGAGAGTTCACAAAGGAAACTCGCATCTGTTAATAACGGGAAATATTCTGCTCCCTTTTTTTCTTCGTATTCTTGCAAGAAATGAAAGATCTCATTTCTTATAGCAAAGAATTGATTCAGACATTTCGCTGCACTGAGCCAGCGTACTTCGCAATGCAAAGCGACATCAGTGTAAGCAGCGTTATGCGTTTCAAGAAATTCTATGAATTTCCTGTGTGATAGAAATTTATTTCTGCCCTTGATAGAATTGATTAGTTGCGTAACCTTCTTCATGGCGGAAGATAATTTTATATCTCTCCCACATAACGCTTCCTGATGAATGATGCAGTGCAGCATTGGGAATTTAAACCCACGTTTTTTAAACTGCCCGTTCAGTCCTATTTTGGCACCTGTCATGGCTTTTGCACCATCGGTTACCACTACAGAGCATTTAGAAAAGTCAACCTGGAATTTTTTAACAGTGTTCTCTACTGCGTTAAAAATATCCAGTCCTGTCGTTGTGTTGTGCAAAGGCACGAAGTCCAAAAGCTCCTCGACATACGAAAAATCATTTTGTACAATGCGAGCGAAAATGCTCAATTGACTCGTATGCCGGTTATCGGTGCTTTCATCCAAACACAAAGAGAAATAACGACAGTTAGTTAAAAGTTCAGTTAACTTTTGCTCTGTGGATGTGCCAATATCAAAAATTCGGGAGCTCACAGTTTTTCTACCCAATGCGATGCTCTCAGCTTCTTCAAGAGTAATACACGTCCCGAAGGATTTAACCGCTTCAATGATACATTTCTTTACGAAATCGCCCTCAGTGAACGGTTTCCGAGTTTCCTTTGTGAACTCTTACTTATAGTAGATTTGACCAATCATTTAAATACGTTAAATTTAAAACTGCAGAAACCCGGTCAAACCATTTCGCAGTTGTGTAACCACGTCGATTCTTTTCGCAGGAGGCTGGTAGTTTATCAAAATCATCTCCTGTTGGAAGAAAAAAAATTTTCTTTTTTCCCTTCTGTAGAGTAATTTTCGAGGAATTCGGCAATGAGTGTGATTTTGATAATCATTTACACGTTCTTCAATCGGTGATAGATCAGTTCGATGAGCGTTGAACTGACTTCGATTCGCTCAGAAATGATCTAATTCTCTTTGAGAATCCCCTCACCGTAAAAATTGAAGAACAGGCCTTCGAGTATCAAGAAGAACTGTGCGATCTTCAGCACAACATTTCTTTGAAAACGAGGGAAGAAAAAGGAGCCGAATTCTTTAAAACGCTGGAAGAATCGACATACCCTAAACTTAGAAATTTCGCACTCCGAATTTTTTCCATGTTCGGGTCAACATATTTGTGCGAATGTTCGTTCTCAAAAATGCGTGCCATTAAGACAGAACAGCGCACACGGCTAAGCAATTCCTCGCTTTCGACTTTAATACGTACAACGTCGACTAGCCTCCCTGTTGATATTTTAAATATGCCCAGCACGTCTAAACGTGCGCGAAAATGAAGTTTTCCCAAACATATTTAAAACTTTGATAGTAAAACGCGTTTTTCCTATCCATTTTTATTCCGTGAAACAGTGGAATAGGCCTACAGGGGATACCACTGACAAAAAAAAACGCATCGATAATAGTACCCCATGGGTGATGTGCAAATCTATTGATACGAGTGTCGCCCCAATGCGCCACGCGCGATTCATATGGTACGGGTCTGAGGCGCTCGAAGCTCCTAGGCCCGCCGCGGGGGCCAAGACGCGCGGCGGGAGAAAGGAGGCGTTGCCTCCGAAAATCGGCCGCCGCGTTCACTTTAGTTCCATGCCTGGTTTGGACGAAGGATTAACCTAGGGAAGTTAACTGTTTTTGGGACTGTTGCCTATGTGCATGTGCCCAAAGAAAAACGGAGAAAACTTGATAGCAAATCAGTTAAAGGTTTTTTTGTGGGATATGATGAGGACGTGAAGGGTTATAGAATCTGGTTTCCTGAGAGCGATAGAGTGGAAATAAAAAGAGACGTCGTTTTTAGAGAGGACGATGATGACGCTGTTTTGCAAAAAGAAGCTGTTAAATGTAATGAGTTTCAATATCTCGATCTTCAGGAGGCTACTAACAAGCCTAACGATCATCAACAACAGGGACCTCAAATAGAGACACAAGAAGAGTCACAAGAAGATTCGAACGATGAAGAAGTGTCTGGTCATGGTAGCGTCTGGAATTCAGCGGAGGAGTTTATCGAGCCGAAGGTTGAAGAAACACCAATGGAAGATCATCCTGAGAGACGAATACTGCGAGATAGAACCACGATCAAGAAACCAATCAGATACTTGATCCTGACACTGTTTTGTCAGTGGAGCTGGAGGACCCTCGAAGTTATCAAGAGGCAATCGCTAGCCCATATTCGGATGAGTGGAAGCGCGCCATGGATAGCGAAATCGAATCTCTAAAGAGAAACGGCACCTGGAGCATTGTAAATAAGCAAACAACGTCAAAACCAATTGAAAACCGTTGGGTTTTTAAAGTAAAAAGGAAGTCCGATAGCACCATTGAGCGGTTCAAGGCTAGGCTTGTGACAAAAGGGTACTCCCAGAAACACGGGATTGATTATTACGAAACCTTTAGTCCCGTGGTCAGATTCGATTCCGTAAGAGTCATTTTGGCGTTGGCAGCATCTAGAGAGATGATTTTGCGGCAGTTTGATATTAAGACAGCTTTTCTCAATGGAAGATTGCAGGAGACCATTTTTATGCACCAACCAGAAGGCTACAAGGATGAAACCGGTGGCGTCTGCAGATTGAATAGGGCCTTGTATGGGTTGAAACAGTCCTCCAGATGTTGGCATGAGCGATTTACAAAGTTTTTAAAGGATTTCGGTTTAGAAACCACGAAATCGGATCCGTGTGTTTTCACAAATCAGGAACACACACTCGTGCTGGCTATCTACATAGACGACGGACTGATAGCAGCTTGCAGTCCTGAAACTGCAGACTTATTGCTGGCACAATTAAGAGGGGAGTTTGATATAACTACTGGTGATTTGACTCTCTTTTTAGTCTTGGAAATAGAGCGGAGCGCTGATGGTGCGTTTTTCTTGCATCAATCCGGATATGTGAAGCGAGTTTTGGAACGTTTCAATATGACAGATGCGAATCCGGTAGCCGTGCCAATGGACAAACATCGGGAGTTGAGCGCTATGGCTCATGGAAAGGAAAAATCTGGGGATCTTCAGGCGCCATACAGAGAAGCGGTTGGGTCCCTGATGTACCTGGCAATATGTACGAGACCTGACATCGCTTTTGCTCTAAGTACTGTGAGTCAATATCTTGAATCACCTGACAAAATTCATTGGAGCGCTGTTAAGAGGATACTGAAGTATCTAAAGGGAACACATAACTATGGATTATTTTTTAAAGCAAAAATGAGGCTTGATTTGTTGGCGTTTAGTGACGCCGATTTCGCGGGGGATCGTGAGACCCGCAGATCCACCTCAGGCTGTGTTTTCAAATTGGGAGATAGCACCGTCTCTTGGTGCTCTCAAAAAGAGAAGACGGTTGCCTTGTCAACCACTGAATCTGAATTTATAGCTGCCGCTAATGCAGTCAAGGAGCTCATCTGGATAAATCGTTTGATTTTCGAGATTGCAGGATGGAAGCTGACTAAACCTAAGTTGTTAATGGACAACCAGAGTGCAATCAAACTCTTGAAAAACCAGGAGTTTCACAAGCGGTCTAAACATATAGACGTGAAATATCATTTTGCACGTGATAAATTCCAAGAGGGATTGTTTGATCTGCAGTATATTTCAACCAAAGATCAACAAGCGGATATATTCACCAAACCGTTGTTGAGACAACCATTTTGCTATTTCCGTGACCTGCTAAACATAAGACCAAAGATGTAACGTTTACTTCAGAGTTAAGATCATAATATGTTCCTATAGCTTAAGTATGTATTTTTGTATTCAAATGCACGAATTCAAATTAAGTACCACGGAGTTTGTGAAAAAGTGGGAGTGTTTTTATTTTTCTATGTAGAGGGCGCTTTTTTTCGGCCACTCACTCGATCTAGCGACGCATGCAGTGCGCGCGTTCATGTGTTACTGCTTAACAAAAATATTTTCTTGTCCTACTATTAAAATACGTTTTTCTTCATAACAGCTCTCTATTTATTTGCCCAATTAACAATAGAATTAGTAAGAATAAGAAGTGGAAAACGTACAATTGTTGGACTTGTCATACCAAATTACCCAACAGAAGAAAATTTATATACATCATTAAAAACACTTTACACATACCTGGTACTTAAACAAGCCACAAAAGTGTATATATCAGGAGAAGAAAATAAAATTTCGCTTAGGCAATTACGAAATATAATAGAACTAATATTCGTAAACGAGGACATCCAATTTAATTTTTGTAAAGGTACTCTTATAACTCCTTCCATACAAGACAGGCAGCATATTATCAAAGAAATTCATGAAACGCCTATAGGAGGACACAAAGGAATTACTAAAACATATCATCAAATAAGAAGCATATACTATTGGAAAAACATGAAATATGAAATAGCACAATTCGTTAAAACATGTCTAGAATGTCAAAAAACTAAATTAGTAAGAGTAAAAAATAAGGAACCTGTGATATTAACAGATACATCATTGGATGCCTTTGATAAAATTTCTATGGACATAGTAGGACCACTACCCTCTACAAAAATAAGAAATAGTTACATACTTACTATACAAGACAATTTAACCAACTACTCCCTTGCAATACCATTAACAAACATCACTGCAAAGGACATAGGTAAAGCATTTACAGAACATTTTATCTGCAAATTCGGAAGTCCTAAAGCAACTCTGACTGATCAAGGGCCAAATTTTATGAGTTCCCTCATGAAGAAATTAGCCAGGACATTCCAGATCAAACAATATCGAACCTCTGCATACCATCCTCAGTCTAATGGATCACTAAAAAGGAGTCATCATGTTCTTATTGAATATCTAAGACATTATGTATCAAAAGAAAGACAATGGGACCAATGGTTACCTCAAGCACTGTTCTCTTATAATACAAGCACTCACGAAGGCACGAAGTTTACGCCTCACGAACTTGTCTACGGTAGAAAAGCACGTCTTCCTTTAAGTATGCCTCCAACGGACAATATCAAGACATATCCAGACTATGTTGACGAACTAATACACAAACTACATCACATCCGATAAATGGCGCGAAATAACTTAGAAGAATCAAAAGTTCGACAAAAACATTACTATGACTGGAAGATACAACCTCAAACATACGAAGTAGGAGATTGGGTTTGGTTATTAAACCCAAGGCGCGAAAAACTAGGACCCGAATACAGCAGACCATACCAAATTACGGAAGTCATAGGGAATAGTAATTTAAAAATAGCAATAACTTTTAAAAAAACTAGAATCGTACATATGAACAGGATAAAAAAGGCCTATCTACCTGAAGAAGTTACAGAAAATGCCACAATAAATAGAATTATAACAACTTAAAAACAAAAGAGGAGCGTTCACATCAGTCCAGCGAAACAAAAGTGTAATTAATTATACAAAGTTGCAACCCTGCAGAGGAAGTCTATATAAGGGACGATGGACAAAGGATTTTATCATTGCTACAAAGTATTCTCCACAAGTACATACAATATTTCAAAATGGATAAATACACGTGCTTACAAAAGTATTACGAAGAAGACGTGTATAATTATAAGTATGGCATTTTGTGCGTCATGTTCACACAAAAGGTCGAGCTAAAAGACGAAATACGGTTGGAAAAACACCTCCTAACCGAAAGAAATCTAATCCGATGGAGACGATGTCAACTGTGCAAAAGAACGCTATTCATAGCAAAACCTGCAAAAAATTGCAAAATTTGTAAAGACGCAGTACTTTTGTGACGAAACGTCACGAAGCGAGCGAAGCCGACCCGAGCCGAGGCGCAACGGCCCTCGGTGCCCCCCTCCCCGACACGATCCGCGCTCCGTACACTTAGTACATCACGCGCCACTAGATCGCGTCCACTTCTCGCAAGTGACATTCACCGCGCAATAGACTATAAGACCCGCGGCGGCCGAAGAGAGACAACCGAGTGGGGATTAAGGAGCCCCCTCACCACACCGGATCGAATGGCTGGATACTGCCCGGATTCGCCCCAGTGTGAACGCTTCTAGCGCAAAACTCCTTCGTAACCGTACCGCTTCGGCGGAGCGACTGGATGCTGCCCAGGCTCCCCGACTCTTTTCCGTACCTCCGTGCCACCACCAGAGAACGACTGGACGTTTCACGGGTTCTCTGAAGGCGCCTCCGACCTTTCTGTACCTCCGTGCCACCACCAGAGAACGACTGGACGTTGCCCGGGTTCTCTGAAGGCGCCTCCGACATTTCCGTACTTCCGTGCCACCACCAGAGAGCGACTGGACGTTGCCCAGGCTCTCTGAAGACGCCTCCGAACTTTCCGTACCTCCGCACCACCGCCAACGAACGACCGGACACTGCCCGGACCTCGACCGACGGCGACTCTTCGGCACCAAGCCCGCGATACCTTCCGGCCAATAGCCGAGTACATAGATAATAAACGATTTATAATAATCACCTAGGGATAAGGACTATATAGAATAATTAAACATGTTTCAAACTAGGCTCGAAGGCTTCAAAGGCTCGAATCACTTCAAACCCTGCGACTCGACTGAGTTATTCGAACGACCTACCCAATCCCGCGTGACGCCCACGCAGAGTGGCGTTTATATTTTATTTTATACATTTTTACATACACTACACACACACACACACACACACACACACACACACACACACACACACACACACACACACACACACACACACACACACACACACACACACACACACACACACACACACACACACACACACACACACACACACACACACACACACACACACACACACACACACACACACAATGTAATTAACACGTACACCTAGTTTTAAGCATTTATGTATTTTTTTTAATAAAACTTAATATTTATCTAAAAGTCTGAAACTAAAAATAAACCTATAAAACTCCTAAAATAATCCAAATCCATAACCTACCAATAACCTATAAAAAATAACCTGTCAATCTCTTATAAAAAAAAAAAAAAATACCATAAGAATTGTAACATAGTTGCATAGCCTATAAGGTTGCAAACGTAAAAATCCGCTAAAGGGCGCCACTATAAGAGGCCGTAACATTCCGTTCAAATCCGCGCTTGCGCCATATTGTCATTCATCGTCAAGATGCCGAAGCGATCAGGCAACCGCCACATTAAAACAAAAAAAAAGTAGAGACGAATTAGAAAACATATTTAAAGAAATGATAGGATATCCTCCTCTAATAACACCACTCTCGAAATCTCCAGAAAGAATGGTAAATTAACAAAATTCATTTCAAATTAAGACACCGCCTCACACACCACCTCACACACCGCCGGACACACTTCCGACCTCCCCCGAATTTCCCAAGACTCCGGATTATAAACGGCCAACAACCCCGGACTTCAAATTCAAGATTGCGGAAGTTCCTCCAAAATGGCCAAGCTTAACAAAAATCCATATCCCAGACCCGGATTGGGAATCATATAAATCCCTCCCAAAAACAGACCCAGGGAGGAAGATATGGCGACTACTCGCGATGTTCGAACCAGGAGCAGCCAGCCCGTACAAACTGAGTAGATAAAAAAAAAGAGAAAATTTTTATAAATAAATAACCATATAACCATACAACTCATTTATTCCGTTGCCCGCCTTACACAAATCTCTCGAGGACGAGAGATCCCCCAGGGGGGGGGGGGGAGGTGTAACGTCCCACGAGGACTAAAACCAGTAATTACCGACCGTTGATAAAATAGAACTGTACTATATTACCGCAGAGCCAACCTAAGTTACCGCGCATAAGCATTGTACATACTTTAAGATATAAATTATAATCTAAGCAAATATTAGAGAAACAAATATTATAGAAATGTTAAGAATAATTAATTAGACCAACTATCAAAAGCGCAACATAAAAAAATATATAATAACCGAGAAAACTGCGAAATAAGGAATATCGACACACTGCGCATGCGCCAGCCCGCCAATTTTCCAGTATAAAAGGAGGCGCACGCAGCACTCAGCGCGCTCATTCGAATACAAATACGTTCTTGCAACTAACGAATGCTAGTTCCTAGAGGCAGCTTAAGTACTATCCAGTAGAATTTCAGCACGCTCCGGAGACGGCAGCGACTGGTTCTCAGTGTACAAAGGTACTGGTGCTCCTTTTTGGATCTTTCATTTAATGGTTGAGAACTTTGTTTTTGCGGAGGTTTCAAGCGTTGCTCCTACTAGTAGGCAGCAGCTTAACCGCTTAGCGAAGACAAGGTCTGCAGAACACTAGAACAAGAACTCTGCCAATACTGTCGGGAACCGCTCCGAAAACGGCAGCGGCCGCTCTCACAGCAGAATTATAGCATATAAACACTGTTAAAAGTTTCGGGAACCGCTCCGGAAACGGCAGCGGCCGAACTTACGGCAGTAGCACATACATATATATATATATATATATATATATACAGGGTGTCCCAAAAATGCTGCGGTTCCTTGAAGGGGGTTATTCAGGGGGTGATTGCAAACAACTTTTTCCTTTGCGAAAATTCTCTCCGAGGTTTCGTTAACGAGATATTAACAAAAAGAACCGACCAATCAGAGCGCGAGCCTTCCTCTGGAGCTCCCGCGGCAGCGTGGCCGCGCGCCGGGCCGCGCTGCGAGTACGAACAAGCAAGGCGGCGTGCATCGAAGGATATTGCGCAGAATGGCAAATGAAAAAGACGTAACAAACAAATCGAAACTTTTGCCATTGTTTGTTTGCCGTTTAAAGTGAACAATGAAAAAAGGATAAATGGATGAAAATCACGTGTAACGTAAAAAGACGAATACACAGTTGTTTTTTGTAGAAGAATGGAAAATAATAATTATTTGGAGTGAGAGGATAAGGAACACGTAAGTTTCCTTTTTTAATAACGTACAAACGAAAAGGTAATGCAACAGGGAACGAGTGAAAAGTGATCGTAGTTCGTTATTGTGATAAAAATTCGTAGTTCAATAACGGCCAACACAGTTGTTGATAATGAATAAATCTGTTTAAAAACTGGGAAGAAAAATTTACGTACGGAAATTTGGAGAATTATCGCCGGAAATAAGCCATAGCCTGCGTTAGGCTTAAAAAATAATAGTCGCCAATAATGTAACTAAAACTCACCCTTTCGGAAATTCACCTGCAGCTTGAAAACCTGTGTCACTAGGTCACTGAACCGATCCTGGTCATCGACAGACGCGCCGAGTGCACAGCTGATCTCAGGTAGGTACACGACACCATCCAAATTTAAGGGTCGCAACGTCAAGTGCGTCCGGGTTAATGCACCCAATATTCACTTCACTGCACGCCCACTAACACTGACCACTTAATTTTATTATTCATGGAACGTGTTGCTCCTACGTTTTAAAAATTGGTGGCCCCGAAAGGGGCCGATTGTATTCAATTCAAAAATGGCTCCACGTGGCCACCGTCATTTGCAATGCAGGCTTCAGCACGGAGAATTAATTGCCTTTGGACGCCTTGCAATGTTTCCGGGGTTATACTGGCCACCGCCGCGTGAATTAACGCAACTGCCTCCTCAGGGGTTTCCACCGGCTGACGATACACCTCATTCTGAAATGATTGTTGTACAAGAAATACGAAACGTAAGTAAAAAAAGAATACCTGCAACAAGAATAAGTAAAGAGTAACAGCAATAATGAAATTACCTTCAGGTAGCCCCAGAAGAAAAAATCCAGCGGATTCATATCCGGTGACCGTGGGGGCCACGCAACGTGAGCCTCATCTTCACGGCCGCGGCCGATCCACCTGTCCTGAAAGGTTTCACCTAAATAGGCGCGGACATTCAATGGGTAATGGGGACCTGCACCATCGTGCTGGTAGTACATGTTCTGTCGGATCTCATATGGAATATCGTCCAAAAGATCCGGCAGAACATGTTCTAAAAAATATTTATACGCTGGGCCGTCCAGCCTGTCTGGCAGAATGTACGGCCCAACGATAAATTCACCACAAATGCCGGCCCATAGGTTGATCGACCAACGGACTTGTGCTGCACGTGGACGAAGCGCTAAGGGATTTTCGTCGCTCCACACATGCATATTGTGGGAATTGAAGCATCCTTCCTTGTTGAAAAGTGCTTCATCCGTCCACAATATGTATTTGGTGAACGACGGATTCCTTCGCACTTCTCCCAACAGCCATCTGGAATAATGAATCCGCTGGATGTGATCCCCGGGGTGCAAATGTTGCACCCGTACATATTTGTACGGATGCAACAAGCGATCCCTCAGAATTCGGTGCACCGTCGAGCAGCTGACACTAGAACAAAATGCAAAAACATCCACTATTAGATAACATTTTTTTTTCTTAATTAATAATTGTTGTAGTTATCTTGAACTGTGACTTACTTGAGGTGGCGGCTCAACACGCGCACACTGATTGTAGGATCGGCGTCAACGGCGTCGAGGATTCTCTCGACGGTGCCCAGATTTCGCGCGGCCGCGGGTCTGCCCACCTCGCTGCCTCGCGGCATCATGGACCCCGTCGAGAATAGCCTCGACGCTAAACGTCGAAATGTATCCTGGCTTGGCGTTGGAATATCAGGGTACTCTAACGCAAATGCTCGCGCAGCGGCATTTGCGTCCCCGTCGTTCCGGGCGTACACCCAGAACATCCTATAATACTCTTGAGGTGAGAACATTTCTCAGTTGGGATTGCTAGCTGACTGACAAGATTTTTTCCAAGTAACTTCCTCTACCCCCAGGGAGTTCCTCTCGTTCCATTATCAGTTAACCCCCACCAGGGCAAGGGGTTTTAGGTAAAAAGAAGCCATCACATTTTCGAAACACACGTGTTTTGCAGAAGTGCAACGGACGAACCATCGTACACTTTCACAAAAGCCCGCTCTCCGTCCTTTTACTGCCAATGTACCCATTGCTTCGAGATAGAAAACAGACACACACCACGTGTATCGGTTCGAAAGGGTCCGAAGGGAAAAGAAACAGAAACTCTTCGAGTTGGTATAAAGAATAAAATGCATACTATTCCTGTTTCCACTTTCCGATACCCTGAGTTCACGTCTGCTACGAGGCGGAACCAATTAAGACATAAATTATCCAAAAATGTAGGAAACCGTTCTCTACCGCCGACTAGCGAGACAATACGGTCATAAACCGCGACCCTGGCGAAATGCTTTAGCCGATCAGCCTGATTAATTTTGGGGAACTAGAATTTAAAAAGTGTTATTCAACATCAATACGCCTCGCGGAGAGACACAGGAAGAAAAGGGGTAGTCCGCTGACTGCGCGTAGTCCCGCCCGCTTCGTCCTACCTTCGAATTAAAGACGGATCCCTTATCTCTCGAGTATAAACACGCGCTCGAATTTCAAAACAAAAGCACATGTCGACGTATTCCGTGCGAGAGACGGCGGGCTTGAAGTCCGATTGGCCCTACTCTAACCAATCCGCCCTGCATCCCTCCCAAAACGACCACTCTCCCGAAGAGGCCCTCTTCACAGCAATATCTCCTCCCCAAGGCCCACCTTCTCTCGCACGGAATACGTCGACGCGTGCTTTTGTTTTGAAATTCGAGCGCCTGTTTAGACACGAGAGATAAGCAGGCCCGATTGGTTAGTTTGGGACCAATCGGACTTGAAGCCGACCTTCTCTCGCACGGAATACGTCGACGCGTGCTTTTGTTTTGAAATTCGAGCGCGTGTTTAGACACGAGAGATAAGCAGGCCCGATTGGCTACTTTGGGTCCAATCGAACCTCAAGCCGACCTTCTCTCGCACGGAATACGTCAATGACATCGAAAAGAAAAGTCCTGCGCCCCGGCTCAGGTAAAGCAACCGCGCGCGATTACAGTCAGCTGACCGTACCGCTACAACCCCATATTTCTTGAGTGGGGTCAAATAACAGGTCGACAGAAGAATCGCAGGAGAATTTTACTAACCCACTCTTGGCCAATGACAATGCTTTTATAATAATCAGATTTGTAAGTTCCAGCTTGTCCTTACCTTGATTATTTGTTGAAAAAGTGTCATTGCTCAATGGAAACCACGAGAAGGTGACCGTTGCGAACTGTTCTCGACCGTCGACTCAAGGAACAATACGGTCATAAACAGCGCCCTTCTTTAGACTACGTTGATGATTAACGCAGTTAGTTTTTACGATTGATCAGAAGTAATACGAAACGTGGGAAGTCTGGCAATCGAACGAATTAAGGTACATGGTCGATCACGGGTGTTTAAAATTTATGACCGGGCCTTCTTACTTCCATCCTCCTGACCCATCCTTAACCTCTCCTGATGGAAAAAGTCCAACACCTTCTCGTAGTTTCCATTGAGCAATGACACTTTTTCAACAAATAATCAAGGTAAGGACAAGCTAGAACTTACAAATCTGATTATTATAAAAGCATTGTCATTGGCCAAGAGTGGGTTAGTAAAATTCTCCTGCGATTCTTCTGTCGACCTGTTATTTGACCCCACTCAAGAAATATGGGGTTGTAGCGGTACGGTCAGCTGACTGTAATCGCGCGCGGTTGCTTTACCTGAGCCGGGGCGCAGGACTTTTCTTTTCGATGTCATTGACGTATTCCGTGCGAGAGAAGGTCGGCTTGAGGTTCGATTGGACCCAAAGTAGCCAATCGGGCCTGCTTATCTCTCGTGTCTAAACACGCGCTCGAATTTCAAAACAAAAGCACGCGTCGACGTATTCCGTGCGAGAGAAGGTCGGCTTCAAGTCCGATTGGTCCCAAACTAACCAATCGGGCCTGCTTATCTCTCGTGTCTAAACACGCGCTCGAATTTCAAAACAAAAGCACGCGTCGACGTATTCCGTGCGAGAGAAGGTCGGCTTCAAGTCCGATTGGTCCCAAACTAACCAATCGGGCCTGCTTATCTCTCGTGTCTAAACAGGCGCTCGAATTTCAAAACAAAAGCACGCGTCGACGTATTCCGTGCGAGAGAAGGTGGGCCTTGGGGAGGAGATATTGCTGTGAAGAGGGCCTCTTCGGGAGAGTGGTCGTTTTGGGAGGGATGCAGGGCGGATTGGTTAGAGTAGGGCCAATCGGACTTCAAGCCCGCCGTCTCTCGCACGGAATACGTCGACATGTGCTTTTGTTTTGAAATTCGAGCGCGTGTTTATACTCGAGAGATAAGGGATCCGTCTTTAATTCGAAGGTAGGACGAAGCGGGCGGGACTACGCGCAGTCAGCGGACTACCCCTTTTCTTCCTGTGTCTCTCCGCGAGGCGTATTGATGTTGAATAACACTTTTTAAATTCTAGTTCCCCAAAATTAATCAGGCTGATCGGCTAAAGCATTTCGCCAGGGTCGCGGTTTATGACCGTATTGTCTCGCTAGTCGGCGGTAGAGAACGGTTTCCTACATTTTTGGATAATTTATGTCTTAATTGGTTCCGCCTCGTAGCAGACGTGAACTCAGGGTATCGGAAAGTGGAAACAGGAATAGTATGCATTTTATTCTTTATACCAACTCGAAGAGTTTCTGTTTCTTTTCCCTTCGGACCCTTTCGAACCGATACACGTGGTGTGTGTCTGTTTTCTATCTCGAAGCAATGGGTACATTGGCAGTAAAAGGACGGAGAGCGGGCTTTTGTGAAAGTGTACGATGGTTCGTCCGTTGCACTTCTGCAAAACACGTGTGTTTCGAAAATGTGATGGCTTCTTTTTACCTAAAACCCCTTGCCCTGGTGGGGGTTAACTGATAATGGAACGAGAGGAACTCCCTGGGGGTAGAGGAAGTTACTTGGAAAAAATCTTGTCAGTCAGCTAGCAATCCCAACTGAGAAATGTTCTCACCTCAAGAGTATTATAGGATGTTCTGGGTGTACGCCCGGAACGACGGGGACGCAAATGCCGCTGCGCGAGCATTTGCGTTAGAGTACCCTGATATTCCAACGCCAAGCCAGGATACATTTCGACGTTTAGCGTCGAGGCTATTCTCGACGGGGTCCATGATGCCGCGAGGCAGCGAGGTGGGCAGACCCGCGGCCGCGCGAAATCTGGGCACCGTCGAGAGAATCCTCGACGCCGTTGACGCCGATCCTACAATCAGTGTGCGCGTGTTGAGCCGCCACCTCAAGTAAGTCACAGTTCAAGATAACTACAACAATTATTAATTAAGAAAAAAAAATGTTATCTAATAGTGGATGTTTTTGCATTTTGTTCTAGTGTCAGCTGCTCGACGGTGCACCGAATTCTGAGGGATCGCTTGTTGCATCCGTACAAATATGTACGGGTGCAACATTTGCACCCCGGGGATCACATCCAGCGGATTCATTATTCCAGATGGCTGTTGGGAGAAGTGCGAAGGAATCCGTCGTTCACCAAATACATATTGTGGACGGATGAAGCACTTTTCAACAAGGAAGGATGCTTCAATTCCCACAATATGCATGTGTGGAGCGACGAAAATCCCTTAGCGCTTCGTCCACGTGCAGCACAAGTCCGTTGGTCGATCAACCTATGGGCCGGCATTTGTGGTGAATTTATCGTTGGGCCGTACATTCTGCCAGACAGGCTGGACGGCCCAGCGTATAAATATTTTTTAGAACATGTTCTGCCGGATCTTTTGGACGATATTCCATATGAGATCCGACAGAACATGTACTACCAGCACGATGGTGCAGGTCCCCATTACCCATTGAATGTCCGCGCCTATTTAGGTGAAACCTTTCAGGACAGGTGGATCGGCCGCGGCCGTGAAGATGAGGCTCACGTTGCGTGGCCCCCACGGTCACCGGATATGAATCCGCTGGATTTTTTCTTCTGGGGCTACCTGAAGGTAATTTCATTATTGCTGTTACTCTTTACTTATTCTTGTTGCAGGTATTCTTTTTTTACTTACGTTTCGTATTTCTTGTACAACAATCATTTCAGAATGAGGTGTATCGTCAGCCGGTGGAAACCCCTGAGGAGGCAGTTGCGTTAATTCACGCGGCGGTGGCCAGTATAACCCCGGAAACATTGCAAGGCGTCCAAAGGCAATTAATTCTCCGTGCTGAAGCCTGCATTGCAAATGACGGTGGCCACGTGGAGCCATTTTTGAATTGAATACAATCGGCCCCTTTCGGGGCCACCAATTTTTAAAACGTAGGAGCAACACGTTCCATGAATAATAAAATTAAGTGGTCAGTGTTAGTGGGCGTGCAGTGAAGTGAATATTGGGTGCATTAACCCGGACGCACTTGACGTTGCGACCCTTAAATTTGGATGGTGTCGTGTACCTACCTGAGATCAGCTGTGCACTCGGCGCGTCTGTCGATGACCAGGATCGGTTCAGTGACCTAGTGACACAGGTTTTCAAGCTGCAGGTGAATTTCCGAAAGGGTGAGTTTTAGTTACATTATTGGCGACTATTATTTTTTAAGCCTAACGCAGGCTATGGCTTATTTCCGGCGATAATTCTCCAAATTTCCGTACGTAAATTTTTCTTCCCAGTTTTTAAACAGATTTATTCATTATCAACAACTGTGTTGGCCGTTATTGAACTACGAATTTTTATCACAATAACGAACTACGATCACTTTTCACTCGTTCCCTGTTGCATTACCTTTTCGTTTGTACGTTATTAAAAAAGGAAACTTACGTGTTCCTTATCCTCTCACTCCAAATAATTATTATTTTCCATTCTTCTACAAAAAACAACTGTGTATTCGTCTTTTTACGTTACACGTGATTTTCATCCATTTATCCTTTTTTCATTGTTCACTTTAAATGGCAAACAAACAATGGCAAAAGTTTCGATTTGTTTGTTACGTCTTTTTCATTTGCCATTCTGCGCAATATCCTTCGATGCACGCCGCCTTGCTTGTTCGTACTCGCAGCGCGGCCCGGCGCGCGGCCACGCTGCCGCGGGAGCTCCAGAGGAAGGCTCGCGCTCTGATTGGTCGGTTCTTTTTGTTAATATCTCGTTAACGAAACCTCGGAGAGAATTTTCGCAAAGGAAAAAGTTGTTTGCAATCACCCCCTGAATAACCCCCTTCAAGGAACCGCAGCATTTTTGGGACACCCTGTATATATATATAGATATCCAATTTTGGCTGTACTTCCGAATGGCCCCAGTGGCCGATCGACACGAGCTTTGAGAGGAGGGGTGGGGTGGGTGTGTGGACCCCAAATCTAAAATTGTTGTTTCGGGAATTTATTAGTTTCCGAGATATTAATAAAAATCTTTTAATATTTCTGTGGACTTATTTCGACATAACGCATTCCACTTTCCACCTTGTCCCGGGTATTAGTATTGGTTGGGGCTAGATTAGTGCGGGGGCGTAAAGCATGGTAGCGAAACGATGTGAATTTGGAGATTTGAACCAGCAATTTGCGAATGCGACCCATCTTATTATATAGGGTGTTATTCTACTGATAGTCAATATTTTAGGGGGTGATTCTACAGGCCAAAATAAGATGAAAATATAGAATACAACTTTTTACTATCGCGCTTCGTTTTCGAGAAAATTGACTTTGAATTTCAGCTAAATACGCGTGCCTTTTCGGCGCCTTAGGACAACGCGGTGGTAAGGGGAACGCGTCCAGCAGTTCGTAAAACATTTTGTAGGGACGGGATGATCGCCGGGTAGGGGTGCCCGCACCCACGTCCAAAAAAATTTTCAGAAAAAATAATTAACAATAATTTTTTATTAATATTTTGGAAACTAATAAATACCCGCAACTACAATTTTAGATTTAGGGTCCACATCCCCTCCCCACTCATCCCCCCAAACCTCATCTCGATCGGCCACTGGGGCCATTCGGAAGAATATCCCCAATTTTATAGCGTATTAGAATTAATTAGCATAGATAAAAAACCCCAAAAAAACAGAAACACAACATATATAATCGTAGTCGTAAGCAATATTATTATTCTTGTTATTAGTTTAAGTGTTGTTTTAATAAAGTCATTGTTAAGTTTGAGTTGGATTTTACTCCTTTATTCTACAACGAACCCCCACCTATCTTATTCTCGGAGGAAGCCGCTCTCCTCTCGAGAACCTGTCGGCATTCAGTCGTCCCCGGACAGCTGAACGTTACAGTAGTATTACAGTTATATAGATTTACTGCTCAATCTGTGTTTACAAGTAAAAGAAAGTGTAAAAGAAAACGGAATATGAGTGATAAATCGAAGAGTGGTAATTTATTATTGACTAAACGAACTATATGTAATATAATTATTTAATAATATCTGACTTCAAATTGAAAAATGTCGTGTTTCACAAATTAACTTTAATTTTAGAGCAGTATCACTTTGTCACCTATGGTAAATGTTTCAAAATATGGAATAGTGCCATTTCCAATAAAATTATTGCTTTATCAAACTTCATTGAAGAAGAATTGAATTTCACTGACACACCTAATTGTGTTAAGAAAAGCATTAACGAAATATCAAGATTTGTTCATTGTAAAATAAAAGGAAAATACGAAAGTTACAATAGAATGTATGCTAGAATTTATGAAGAACATGCCACATGGCTTGCAACGAAAATTACTATGAATGACCGTGTACTGGATTATATAAATTTAAACGAGGCTGGACCAAGCAACGTCACATCGAAAAAAGGAAGACCGCTTAATGATTTCACACAATGTACTCAAAAATCTAAAAGATGTAAAGTCGCTGACTTACTTAAAACACGATTAAGTGCAGAACTGCAGTTTGCTGCTCAGGTATCAAATAGATTAACGCATCACAATAAAAGTTTTTCAATGATTGAAGCATTAGCTTCATGTCTAGATTTAAAGTTGTCAGTTAGACAATATAAACTTTTACGTCGAAAAATGAATTCATTACACCCAGAGACTTTTCCTTCTTATTTGAAGATAAAAAAGTATAAGGAATCACTTTTACCAAGTGAATATAAAATCACTGAAATAAGTGCTGAAATAAAAATGCAAGACCTGTTGAATCAGACAGCTGCATCGGTTCTTGAATTGATACCATTTAGAAATTTTAAATCAGTGACACTTTTAGTGAAATGCGGCTTCGATGGAAGTTCGGGGCATAGCCAGTAAACAAAAGTTTACAGATCCTTCTTTAACAGACGAATTTATGTTTTTCGAAGCTATGGTACCCATTCACATGGAGGATAATGATAAAAAATGTATAATATGGGAAAATGAAACTCCTTCATCTATGTTGTTATGCAGACCTCTTAAGTTCCTATTTACCAAAGAATCGCCAGCTTTAGTTGAACAGGAATACGATAATTTTAAAAAAGAAGTATTAGATTTGACCCCAACTACTATTGGCGAAAACAACGCTATAGTAATTGTTGTTTTTGACGTACGTTTTACAATGATAGATGGCAGCATATGCAATATCATATCGAAGACAAATTCGACTCAAGTTTGCTATATCTGCGGTGCAAAACCAACGGAAATGAATACTGCTGCAGTTTTTAATAAAACCTCAAATGAAGGGATGTATCAATATGGACTATCATCTCTTCATCTATGGATGAGATGTTTTGAAAATATACTTCATATTGCATATAGATTACCTTTTAAAAAGTGGCAAGCCAGGGGAGAAGAGAACAAAAAGCTCTTCGCTGAAAAGAAAAAGCAAATTCAGGCCCAATTTCGAGAAAGAATGAGGTTATTAATAAATATGCCGAAAGTTGGATTTGGCAACACTAATGACGGCAAAATTGCTCGCAGATTTTTTAAAGATTCTACAATTAGTTCAGACATAACAGGTGTTAACTATGAACTAATATACAATTTAGGGATTATATTGAGGGTAATTTCGGCAGGTCAGAAAATCAATATAATAGAACTTCAGACATTAATTGACAAAACAAGAAGAATTTACGTAATAAATTATCTATGGTACAATATGTCTGTTACAATGCACAAATTGTTAATACATGGAATAGATATTATTTCAAACAGTTTAGTACCAATAGGCCAATTATCGGAAGAAGCCTTGAAAACTCGTCATAAGAAAATAAGATACTTGCGAGAACATCACACGAGGAAAAATTCCAGAAGTAATACTAATAAAGATTTGTTCCAAATGCTTTTAATAAATTCTGATCCACACGTATCAAAATATAGGGCAAACCATATTAAATTGAAGAAGAAAAAAAACTTAGACATAATAAAATACTGATAGATGATTCAAATTATTGCGAATCGTCAGATACAAACCAAAATACATGTTCCGAGTCTGATTCTGATTTTATATGACAAAGACATTTTTCCATTTTATTATTATTTATATTATTATTTAATTTTTTTATTAATGGTTTCATTTTTATGTTATTTTTTATGTTTTATGTACTACGTAATAAAAATTACAAACCTAATACAAGAAAAAATTTTGAATGTGTACGAAGTTATGATATTTGTCTCCCAAATCCATATATTTAAAACGACCCCAACGGTTTTCAGGTATTTCTGCGAAACTGACGAAAAAAAAATTTCCAACAAAAGTGTGTCAGTATTCAGTTGACAACAAATTGCAAAAGTAAAAATTAATAAAAAACTTTTTATTCAATAAAAAATCAAGATCACCTCATTTTTATTTAACGCAACTGCATATTTTTGTATACACCTATCGATGCATCTTTAGATTCTCTTTAAAAAAGTATTAGGGTACTTAGGTCCAAAACTGATTAGTTTAGATGCTATAAATTTTGTTCCGAACGCCCATATACGCGAAACACTGTGCGAACTCTAATTCAAATTTCTCGAACACGAGGCGCAGCCTTTAACGGGGAAGCGAGGCGACGCAAAAAGGCTACGTCGCCGCTCGGCCTCCTCCGGCTCCTGGGGGCCCGTGGCCGGACGGGTGCCCGTCCCGCTCTCTGTCCCCCTCCGCCTCTTCCTTCTCGAGCATAATTTGCTCGGCGAAGAGAGACATAGCCATCCAACAGCCCCGATCTCTCGCCATCCGACGCACGACTGTCGGAAGGTCGAAGTCGGGGCCCAGTTGCGCCTCGAGGACCCGGCGATCATCCAACCACTCTTGGCAGCGCACAGTGGTTCCAAAGTGACTTTTTGCGGTCAACATTCTGTATCTCCGTCAATTCTCAACCGATTTTTGATTTCATTGGTTCATTTTATAGAGGATTAAATGTGCTATAATATCAAATACCTGAATTGCAACCAAAACGGGTTATTTCTATCCTTTTTTGTGACAAAGTAGGATGAAAACTATAGTAAAACAATCTTTGGGGCTAATTTGATAAGAATTTGCTTGTCTAAGTAGTTATTTTTACGTAAAATCTTCAATTGGCACTGGGCAATAGCGGAAACAAAACAGGCGATCTGTTGACACGTCAGAATGTTTGAAATAGAATTTTACAAGGGTTGAAAACTTTCTAATGTCTACTGAGTTTACTGCAACCACAACCGTCTAAAATATCAATTTAATGTATGATTCTGGAACCTAATAGCGTTCAGAAATAAGGAAGAACGTCAAAACCGCGATTTATTTTTCTTATGTTTTTATTATTGTTTATTAGTTAATAAAACTTTATCGACTCTTCCCGATCCACAGTTTGGGCATTTGAAATGTGGGTAAGAATGTAATAAACAAATTAAAAAAAGAATTAGCTGCCACCATGTATCACTGCGGTGTCAATTATTTAGAAGTTTTCCATCCTCATCGATTTCAATGATTTTTGGATATGTTATCGGGGACACGAATCTGAACAACTTTTTCCTATACATATTACCGTCGCTCGACCTTCGTTTCCGAGATATTCGCGAAAAACTGCTGCTACTACACAAAGTATTCTGCCGTATACCTACATATAGTACGCGTCCGTAGCAGCGTGTGCCCCAGCATGCGACAAAACAAATGACGAAGCTGACCTTGGTTTACGAGATATTTGCGAAAAACTTCTATTCATTTATTCCAATGCAACGGACACAGCGATCAACTTGAGGTGGTTGGTCATCCGGGGGATGTGTTCATCTCTGTCCCTAGACACCTCGGGGCGCGAAGCCCCTTTCTGCAGACAAAATTCCGTATCTCCGTCAATTCTCAACCGATTTCTGATTTCTTTGGCTCATTTTGTAGAGAATTGAATTTGTTAAAATGTCACACAGTAGTTTTCCAAAATTTTCTTTGGGGATTAAAAAAAACAAATTCTGAACTCTTGGTTCCTAAAGAACCAGTTTATTAACCAGTTTTTTTTTCATATAACATTAAAACGAGATAAAATAAAAGAAATATTAATTAAATAATTCAAATTTAAACAAGTTATTCTTCTTCCACATATTCTACATCTTCATAATTAGACAAAAGATATTTTGCGTCTTTTTCTAGTTCTTAATGACTGTACTGTTTCGAGGTTGTTTTCATCATTGTACACATCTGGAAATCTTCCCACTAAAAAAGACTTAGTTTTAATTTCTAAGTGGGGCTGTGATTGGTCAGATGTCGGAAGAAGCCCAGGAATCTAGGAACAAAGATTTTAAAAGATTCCGACAATTTAATACCAGAAAAAGTTCGAGGTTTTCGACAATTGAGGATATAATACATAATTTATTAATAACATCGGATAATTTGATTTCGTATTTGAGATCCCAATGGCCAACTGCGTCTGTTGAACTAGAAAAAGACGCAAAATATCTTTTGTTGAATTATGAAGATGTAGAATGTGTGGAAGAAGAATAACTTGTTTACATTTGAATTGTTTAATTTATATTTCTTTTATTTTATCTCATTTTAATGTTATATGAAGAAACTGGTTAATAAACTCGTTCTTTCGGCACCAAGAGTTCAGAATTTGTTTTTTTTTAATCCCTAAAGAAAATTTTGGAAAACTACTGTGTGACATTTTAGCAAATTTAATTCCGTACAAAATGAGCCGAAAAAATAAAAAATCGGTTGAGAATTGACGGAGATACGGAATGTTGACCGCAAATGTCACTCTGGAACCACTGCACAGTGGTCTGGATGGTGGCCAAAATTCAATTTCTCAACTTCAACTTTGCAATGTCATTTTTTTTGTATGAGTTCACAACTCTCCAGAGCTTCTAAATCCGCATACCTTTCCGCTTTCAGATGATTCTTTGATTATATATAATATTACAAAGACAAAATCATGAAATTTTATGTGAATCTAATTGTTTTAATTACTCATTATAGAACAATAAAATATAGGTTTGTATTACACCAGTATGTAGGTAAGTAAATATATTTTAGTTATTTATATGTGTTATAAGCATTTCTTAATGCGTGTATAAACAATGTAAAATTTATAACTATTTACACTTTGAGAAGGCTTATAAAGAAATGATTAGAAGTGATACACATCGGACATATTTTATATGAAAGCTTAGACAATTGCTGTTCAGATCATGTAAATTTTAAGTGCAACTTTCTGCAACCTTTGGCTCTATAGGGATTTTAAAATCCGTCGCGCGAGGAGTTTTGGCGTTCTGAACGCGTGTCCCTATGCAACCACTTGAAAGGTGCCTGAGGATATTGAGGGAAATCCGAAACGCTTTCATTGCGTGGACCTTATCTTCTGTTAGTATTAACTTTATTTAATATTATTACTAATATTAATAATATTAATTTTACGTTCTTTTTTCATCTTTTTAATATTGTCTACTTTTCCAAAAATGCTAAATTAACTAAATGTAATCGAATTTTATTATAAAAGCAATTAATTTTGACTTACAAAATAGCCATAAACATGTCTAGAATTTTGCCGTGATATTTTATTCTTTTGTGCACAGTAACAATTACTATTCTTTTAATAATTCACTCTAAATAATCGTATTACATCACAATCAGTATAAATAGTCGTAATAGAGCAAAATATGTGTGGAAAGAAATCGATATAAGTATTATTTGAATTTTGGCCACGAAACGCCGCTCTCCAGACTACAATGCATGCCATATTGCATCTGCCATTTTGTATTTTAAATTTTTGGTGCCAAATTCGTTATCAGCGACCTCAAAAACCCTTAATCACCAAGTTTCAGAAAGATCAGAATTTTGGCCGCTAAATGTAGATATCCCCAGACCACTGTGCACTGTGCAGTGGGCCAGAGTGTGGTCAGCCGAGTCCTCGTCCCCCGAGCCGCAGCTGTGGCACTGCGACGTAGCCTCCCGCCGGATACGACACAGGTAATCCCCGCAGCAATCCACTCCGGCGATCACTTGCGTCAGGCGGAAGGTGAGCCTGCCATACCCGCGCCCCGCCCATTCGTCGAGAATGGACAAAAGCGCCCCGACAACGAGTCTCTCCCGATGCTCTGGGAGGGACAGCCAGTGGAGCCATTTGGCTTCCATGCGTTGCCGGGCCTGGCCCCGCACCACTTCGTGTCCGTCGGCTGCTGGGTCCCCCGCCTCGCGGAGTTCGCGGATGGTGGAGTACACCTCCGCTTCCATCTCCGCGAGAAACCTTGCCTGGCCTAGCAGGGATTCTAACGCAAATTTGAGTTTGAAGGCCATTTCCCCCCACTTCTCTCCGACCTTGAAATGCAAATTTGAGTCTCAAGGTCATAGGATATCCATCGCAGCGGGCGGGCGGGCGGGGGCGGCGGGCGGCGGAGTAGTGGGGGTATAAGCGCGAGATCTGAATATCGATGCCGAACCGTATAGAGATGGCGGAGTAGTGGAGGTATAAGCGCGAGATCTGAATATCGAATCAACCGATACCGAACCGTATCGACGAGGAGGAGGAGGAACCGCGGGTGAAAAGTGCTACCCTGGACTCCAACCTGTTGGTAAGGAAGGAAACATTAATTTATGATATTAATATATATGAAAAAACTGAATCTCGGGCGACGGGGCTCGAACCCAAGACCTCTGCGCGGTACGAGTCGGCCGCCTAACCAACTCCCCCAACGTCGGCTCTCCGACATTAATTTTTCCCGAATGGTATATATGCCGAGCGTCACACGCGTTCGTTTTTTATCGGACGATGTCGGCTTTTTACACACCGCGTCTTCGGAGGGGGGAAAGAGACAAAGCATTACTTTAAAGCTAAATTCGGAGGAGAAAGAGAGCATGCATTCTATAGATAACAATTTTTTGAAAATGTTGTATACCTAACCGGAGGAAGTGAATGACCCCCCGATTTTTTTTTCCAAACCATTACGCGGCATACAGACATTTATTTCCAATCCAGAGAAATAATTTATTTTTTATCGGATGCATGTTTAGGACAGTGTCGGGAAAGATCGGCATTTTACAAACCGCGTCTTTGGAGGAGGGAAAGAGACAGAGCATTATTTTAAAGATAACAATTTTATACATAACAATTTTTAAAGCGTCGCAGCGTCTCGCGCGATCGCGTGTAACTCGAATCCTCTGGAGCGGCCGGGCAGGGTGATGTCATTTTCATGTCACGAAGAACGAAGTAGAATTATGCGACGTCAGCAGAAATTTCTTTCCCAACGCAGAGAAATATGTCGGAAAGGATATTATAAAAAATGAATCGTTACAAGTATTGATGTGAAAATCATACATTTATTATTAAAAAAAATATATATAGTGCTATAGTGGTACGTGGTTTACATCACGCAGCATAGACTGTAATCCTAACGCCAACAATTCACAATCAATCAAAGATTGATTACCGCCGCGCGAGTCATTCCACAGTTTGTTAACGGGTGAGACTGTATCCGAGATCGATTACGCGCACGCCGAGACAGTGTGGCAGCGTTTCGGGATTAGAACCTTGGGCGAGTACAGCGACTTGTATTTGAAAACAGATGTCTTGTTATTGGCAGATATTTTTGAAAATTTTCGCGAAAGTTGTATTAAGAGCTATGGATTAGATTCAGCACATTATTATACTCTATCTGGTTTCACATGGGATGCAATGCTAAAACATACCAAAATTACATTCGAATTGTTCACCGACGTCGATATGGTTATGTATATCGAACGCGGTATACGCGGAGGTTTAAGCCAATGTTTCGGAAGATACGCACATGCCAATAACAAGTACATGTCATCTTACGATGCATCGGAACAGTCATCGTACTTAATGTACTTTGACGTGAATAATTTGTATGGATGGGCAATGTGTCAACCTTTGCCACACGCCAAATTTCAATGGGTTGAAGATGCTGCAAGTTTTAACGTGTCTTCGATCCCGGTCGATTCACTCACGGGATACATTCTCGAGGTAGATCTGGAATATCACGCCGATCTACCGTTCTGTCCGACGCGTGCCAAACCACCAGGCAGCAGGCAGGACAAGTTAATCGCGACGGTATACGATAAGCAGCCTTACGTTATCCACTATCGCAATCTGCAGCAGTGCACGCGTCACAGTCTTGTTATTACAAAGATACACCGCGTGCTTCAATTCGCTCAATCCCCCTGGCTCCGCGATTACATCGAACTCAATACACGGTTTAGAACAGGCGCGACAAACGACTTTGAAAAAAATTTGTACAAATTGATGAACAACGCGGTATTCGGTAAGACTATGGTAAATGTACGAAACCACGTGGACGTAAAACTTTTGACACAATGGGAAGGGCGATATGGCGCGGAGGCAATGATCGCGAAACCCAATTTCCACAGCAGAAGTGTTTTTTCGGAAAATTTAATAGCTGTTGAATTGCGTAAACTCGAGGTGAAATTCAACAAACCGATATACGTGGGTATGTGTATTCTAGACATATCAAAACTTTGTTTGTACGAATTTCACCACGAGTACATGTCTCCCAAGCACGGATCAAAATGTAAAATTCTATACACATACACAGACAGCCTCATTTACCATATTCGATGCGACGATATCTACGAGACCATGAAACACAATATCGATAGATTCGACACGAGCGATTATCCTATGGACATTCCATATAATATGCCACGTTTAAATAAGAAGGTTCCGGGGCTGATGAAGGACGAAAATAACGGTGCGATAATGACCGAATTCGTAGATCTTAGAGCGAAAATATATGCGCTTCGCGTAGACGGCAAAAAAGATACGAAAAAGGCGAAAGGCGTCAAGACCAACGTCATAGCCAGAACGATAACTTTCGACGACTACGCGAAGTGTTTGCATAGGGAGATCGAAATGGTTCGCAGACAATCGTGCATACGGTCTAAATTGCACAAAGTGTACACCATTTCGGAGTCTAAAATCGCTCTAACTCCGTACGACGACAAGCGGCATATCGTACCCGATTCGACCGACACTCTGCCCTGGGGACATAATAATATACCGTTGTAAAATAGAAACTATTGTATTTATTGTAAAATAGAAATTGTATTTATTGTAAAATAGAAATTGTATTTATTGTAAAATAGAAATTGTATTTATTGTAAAATAGAAATTGTATTTATTGTAAAATAGAAATTGTATTCCCGTGTATAGAAATTATTATAAATAGTGGAATTATTGCATAATATAAAATTGTTCGCAAATGTACAGAAATTATTATAAATAGCGAAATTATTGCATAAAAAATTATTCATACATGTATAGAAATTATAAATGGTGGAATTAACGTGTTAAAATAAAAAATTGTTCACACATGTATATGTATAATTATATTTATTGATTATTTTACAATACATTATTTTTATTTATCCAAGAATTGTGTGATTTATCAAACCCCAGCCACTTGACGTACACCTTATCCCCCTTTCTACGCAACACTTTTTCCACTAGATATACATCAGGATTGGTGACGCGTTGCAGCTCGTGTTCATAGAATCCTCCAGCAACGGGTTTTCCACAGGAATCGATCAGCAGATAGGTCACGGGATTAGTTGTCTGTACTTTGGCTATCTTGAACACCTCCGTTGTCCAATTCGGCGTATAGCCTTTATCGAAGATGGTTTTAAATTTGCTCACGCGCACAAAATCGCCCAACTTGTATCTCGCCGGAGCAGCGATCTTTATGTTGTTGTATACGGTGGCTAGCAGCTTATCGGCGATCGCAGGGGTAACATCGCAAGGACGCATTCCGATGGTTCTATGTTTTCGCGCGTTATACTCTGCGAGCAGACGCGGTAGTAAATCGGTCCATCTATAGGTTCCATTCAGCGTAAACAGTTTCCACATATTGTTCTTCAATGTTCGATTGAAACGTTCCACGACGGAAGCCTTCATCACCGAATACGTAGAATAATGATTAATGTCATGCTTTGTCATGAGTTTTTGCACACCGGCGTTGTAAAATTCTTTTTCTTGATCGGTTTGTAAATTTTTAGGATATCGATCTCTAAATATCTTTGCAAACGCTTTGGTCACCTCAGCGCCACTTTTAGTCTTGAGCGGCAACGCCCATGCATTCTTGCTCAACACATCGATGACGGTGAGTATGTAGTGGTGACCCTGGTTGAATCGCGAGTATGGTCGCATTTCTACAATATCAGCTTGCCACAGATCGTCGTATCCACGCACTATGACGCGCCTCCGCGGGAAATGTCTTCGACCTGGAGCATGCAATTCGTCAACGAGTCGTCGCTTCTTGTGGCCATGGTTTTCTTCTTTACTCTTGGATTTCGGCAATGACTGCATGTTTGACGCGAATGATGTGATAATTATCGTGTACGTGCATTATGTACTCCCTGTCGGCCCGTCGGGAATTCTTTTGAAAATCAGTTCGTAAAGACCGGGTGTTCCTCCATATCTTACACCATCTATGATTATATTATCGCCCCTGTCTATATCGAAAGCCTTATCCCCAAGCATCGTTCCACTATTACCAAAGTACACGCTGTACACATGGTCCATTGTTGTATCCCTATCACCACTTAGGATTGCGCTCATGTATTTTTGCCCCAGCGGACCGAAATGACTGCGAAACGTTTCTTGTCCTCGGGTGTTTGGAGTTGATGTCTAATAGATGTTGCAAACGACTCGTCTGGTGTAGTTTCGAAAACGTCGTCATCAATGGCTGAGAGCGATTGTACGCGAGGAATTGTATTTATTGGCGCTGGTGGAACGGGAGACTCGTTTGATGTGGCATTCCGCCGTTTATGCTTCGATTGAACTGGTGTGGAGGTTACGAGTGAATATTCCGATGACATGCGTCGTTTCTTCTTTCTCCTACGCGATGTATTCCCTTTCGACACGATTTTTGTTTTAGGCGTTAATGTTTCATTCTCTTCAACGTCTGTGCTCATCGGCGGCGATGTGTGAGCTTCTGTCGTTGTAGTATTTTCCACAATATGTTTTAAGGGTTCCACAATAGGTTTGAAGTATTTCCCCAACGCAATATCTTCCTCCATCTTGCCGGTCTTCAAAGCCTGATGTTTCCGGCGTATGGCTTCGCTGGTTTTTGCAATTTCCTTCGCTATTCTCTCGCGATCCTTAATCTTCAGACTATCGATATCAATCATCGTCGTTGTACCGCAGACGTTGCGTTCCCACCGACGTTTTGACGATAATTGACCATCTCACGGTACGGCAAACTCGTTAAATCCATTTCTATAACGTCCATTGGACATCGCGCTATCCTTGTCTATCACCACGAAACCATACTCCCGTTGCCAACAATTACGACACAAAGCGCAGAAATCCTCGTAAGACATGTCTGTGTTTACGTGATCGTTGTACACATGTTTCAAGTTGGTACCATCCTGCTTAAACAGAATCAACAGATTGGCATTGTCGCGTATAAGATGTTTGGGAATCTTTGCACACGTCTGACAGAGATAGAAACAGTCAACGTTCGAGTGGCGCCCCATTGTAAAGTATTCCCTTATCGTATCCTGCTTGTCGCATGCCACGTCTTCAAAGATAAAAATGGAATTCGGAAGCGATTCGCTCGGTGGGATGACGTCACTGTTATTCGAAAACGTAAAGTAGCCAATTTCATCTATAGGAGTCAACAAATTATCCAAATACTGATATTTCGGTTGTTGCAACGACTTGGAGTACACGTACACGTTCTCGAAGCGGACGCGGTGAGGACTTCCCAACAAGCTCACTAGAACGTTGGTCTTTCCACAATTTGATGGACCGCAAATGAGGCAGCGGATAGTGTTTGGCAGCATGCTACCGTGTCTGCGCATTGTTTTCGGGGACATCACCTGCGATTTATCGTCAAAATTTGTCACGCGTATCGCCACAGGTTGCCGTACGAATCGCATCCTGTCTGTGAATCATGAAAAAATGATTTTTGATACGTCAAAGCGGTCTATTTATAGGTCTGCGCCGAAGCAAAACAGCTCAGTATGCAAAATGCTTCTGGTCCTGTTTGATAATTTTGATATTCGAGCCCTAACCTCTGAGCAGTTGAAATATATACCATAGATTATTCTACTGCGAGAGTTTGGCAGACACATTGATCAGTTGTGGAACAGGCTCCCCGAGCATATAAAAGCCGATCCTGAGGTTCAGCAGCATCGTCGGTGTCTGGAGCATTATAATCGCCCTTGGCAGCGAATGCATATCGACGGTCCGGCACCATTGATTAAAAACTGTAGCGAATGTCACCGACGAGAGTAAAGGAAGGTCGTGGTTTGTTAAATCGGGCGATAAACGCGCTACCTATCGAATTACATATCCCGGGATATCAGTTTTGCGGTCCAGGAACTCATCTGGCTAAACGATTGGCTGGAAGTGATCGAGGCATCAATCCGTTGGACGTAGCGTGTCGCGAACACGATATTGCGTATTCGCGTAGCAACGACCTCGACGAAAGGCACGCGGCAGATAAGGTACTCCCTGACAAAGCGCGAAAACGCATCGTTGCGCGAGACTCGACTCTGGGTGAAAGAGGTGCTGCTACAGCTGTTTGGGCAGCTATGAAGGCCAAGACGAAAATCGGAATGGGGATGAAAACAAAAACCTGCAAAAGGACTCCAAAGAAAGCATCGAAAAAACGGATTCTTCCAGTAGCAAAACGGGGTGGTATATTACCGCTTCTCCCGCTGCTAGGTGTCCTCTGATCGTTAGCTGGAAGAGCGGCGGAGATCGCCAAGGCGGTCAACGATAATAAGGCGGCGCAACATCAGCTGCAGGAAATGCAACGCCATAATCGCTCCATGGAAGGTCGCGGACTTTATCTCGCACCGTACAAGCGCGGACAGGGAATATCGAAACGAAAAAAAAACGTCGAGAAGAAAATAAAAATGCCTGCGGGCGTAACTACCGATTTGCAATTGGAGGAGTTGGCAAAACGTATGCGTATCCCATTCTTTAGAGGTGTTTTTATGCGAAACGCGTTACCAGCCGGAGGAGTACGTCGAAACGAGAGCGGTATCCTAAATTTGGACAATGCTGCGGGATCAGGGACTCACTGGGTGGTATATGCGAAGAGAGGGTGTCGAGCTATATATTTCGACAGCTTTGGGAATCTTCGACCGCCCAAGGAATTGGTAAAATATCTGAATAAAGATGCTGTGGAAATTGAATACAATCGTTGGTCTTACCAGAAGTACAATCAGAGCAATTGTGGACAACTATGTCTACGCTTTCTACAAACGATCGGCACTAAATTTAAGGATTGACTTCCCACCACTCTGAGTCAGTACCAGTCCAGTCGTACAGCTCGGAATGTGTCGTTAACATTCACTCTAACCGGCAAGAGTAGCACCCTCGCGGTGAGCTACTTTCCACCCATAGATTTGAGCGACGATGAATACGAGCTTGGTCTAACAACCTTTGAAACATATCATACAATACCGAACATCGACTCGAGCAACGATAAATTCTACTTCGTCGTGAATTATGACACCGAAAACAACACCATCGCCGACACCACTGTTGAATACATTACGATTCCTCACGGCTCCTACGAACTAGACGCCATCGCCAAGTATCTGAAGCAGCGATTACTCGAACGGTATCCTCAAAATCTCGGTGGCACCGGCGATAACAGTGACAATGATGTGTATCCTATAGTGTTGCGTCCCAACAACAACACCATGAAAAGCGAACTGTACTGCCGGTTCGCCCTAGACTTTACAAAGCCTAATAACATTGGATCGCTACTGGGATTCTCGACGAATCGGGTATTAGAACCTGGACGGTGGTACGAATTGGACGATCCGATTAATATCATGAACGTGAACATTATTCGCGTAGAATGTAGCGTAACCGCTGGCGCATACAACAGTGGGAGGCGTGTACATACGATACATGAATTTTCTCCAAGAGTCCCACCAGGATATAAGATATCGGAAACGCCTGCACAGATCATTTACCTTCCAATCACCGCACAGGTCCTTTCGGATCTGACGATACGCGTTGCGGATCAAGACGGACGGTTGATTGATTTTCGATATGAAGAGATTACCATCAGATTGCACGTACGACGACGACGATAATACATGTGGTGCGAACGAAAGAGATGCTTGTATTGAACGACTCCAGAAACCCGTTTCTTCCAAGTGAAATTGTTTGCAACAACAACAACAACAACAACAACAACAACAATAACAACTGCAACACCTCTGATCAGGCTAAAAAGAAGAGGCTCAGTGCTGCGAACATTGCATTTTTGAAATCATTAGGATTCATTGTGCACATTTAAGTTGAAAAAAATGGCTGACATTCTAAGCATTGGAGGGAAGCCGACGTTTGATGATCGCATCGTTAAGCTCGAGACTCACACGTACAACCCATACGTCAACACGACGTTTGGATGCAGCGATGAGATAAGAATACCTATACAGCAACAGGACTTATACACATTGCCGTGTGAAAGTTTCCTCTACGTGGCGGGGAAATTGAAGATAAATAAGCCAAATGATGCGTTAACTGTGACGTTGGGAAATAATTGCATGGCATTCTTATTCGATGAGATTCGATACGAGCTGAATGGCGTGGAGATTGACCGCAACCGAAACGTCGGAATAACTAGCACGCTTAAAAACTATGTATCGCTGACATCCGACGGAGACAAGAATATGGAGAATGCAGGATGGGGTTTGAAACGACGCGATGGACTAATATTGAAAAATCATTTTTATTTTTGCATCACACTCAAATATTTGCTGGGATTTTGCGAGGAGTACAAACGCATAATTATTAATGCTCGTCACGAAGTGATTTTAATACGATCACGCAACGTTCTCTAATAGGATCGCCGATGTTGGAACAAGAAATCGAATTACTTAAAGTGCAATGGCGGATGCCTCATGTGACGCTGAACGACGTTAATAAGCTATCGTTGCTACGTGCTTTGGAAAGTGGACAAAACCTGAGCATTTGTTTTCACTCGTGGGATTTGTATGAGCATCCTCTCTTACAGAGCACGATCAAACATTCGTGGGCTGTGAAGGCAGCTGCGCAGCTGGAGAAGCCGCGATACATTATCTTTGCTCTACAGACTGCTCGAAAGAATGTGATGAGCGAAGACGTTACTATGTTCAACAACAGTAAATTGACCAATGTAAAACTTTTTCTCAACTCGGAATTTTACCCATACGATGATCTGAACTTGGACTTTGACAAGAATAAGCACGCCATCTTGTTTAACATGTATACGCAATTCCATTAATCGTATTATGGACTGTAATGTATTTGAATAACACGCTTTTGGTATTATATATATACAGCACTATATTTATTAACAGAGATGGTGTTATAACAATACCACATACGCTACAATACAATACAGCATCGCTATCGCTCGCAACGTATATAACGACTAAAAATCGCACGTGAGGCTACCTAACTTCCGATCTCGCTCGGGCTTGCTCGGCGGTGCTCGGCCGCAGCGCGACGGTATATCCGACGGCTATTGTGTGCCCGTACGCATACATCACAACTCTCCCCTCTTTTTTATTTTACCCTTCTGGAGACGTGGAAAACGTCGTGGCACCGGTTCATTGGCTTTGCCCTTGATCATTTGGTCTACATGACGCTTTTGATTTGTACCCGTACCTGTCTCTACAACGTACGTTGATGGCGATGTCTGTTTCACGATTTTTCCCGCCATTTGCTTGTCAGTTCTTCTACTATAATCGTCGATCATAACAGCGTCACCTGCTGATACTTCAACCACACGTCTACCTGCTCTGTTTACAATTTGGGCGCGTTGCTTTTCAAGAACCGTTTCCGCTACATTCGGCTTTAGGAGGTCAAATCGAATTCGTAATTCGCGACCATACATGAATTTCGCTGGACTTCTACGCGTAGTGCAGTGCTCGATGCTGCGATAATCATACAAGTACATATTTACCGCTGTGTCCAGCGTCTCTCCCCCCTGAACAATTTTCGTTACTTTATCTTTAAAAGTCTGTACAAAGTTTTCTGCGGCTCCGTTTGTTGCCGGATGGTATGGAGGCGCGTACGTGTACCTTACACCGTTTTTCTCTAAAAATGTGTGAAATTCTATACTTCTGAATTGCGGTCCTCCGTCCGTAACGCAATGTAAAGGCAACCCGAAGCGTGCGAATAGATTTTTAAACTCTTCTATTAACCTATAAGCTTTTGTGTTTTTCTTAAAATTAATTACCTCCGGCCATTTGGAGTGTGCATCTACAATGATTAAGTACATATTTCCATAAAATGGTCCCGCAAAATCACAATGTATGCGGCTCCATGTTTTCGTTGGCCAGGGCCATGTGGTTAATGGCAAGTGTGGCGGCTTTTTATGTTGAATTAGACAAATTTTGCATCCTTTCACTAAATTCTCTATATCGGTGTCTATTTTTGGCCACCAAACATGCGAGCGGGCAAACATTTTGATTTTTACAATTCCTAGATGTGTAGTGTGTAGTTCATTTAATATTAACAATCTCATTTCTCTTGGAATGAAGGCCCGTAAACCCCAAAATAAACAGTCTTTTTCAACCGTTAATTCTAATCGTTTAGGATAGTAATGCCTTTCGTCGTCCGATAATTCCTTCGCGTTTGGCCATTCACCCAGTACATACTTTATTATTTTTCTAATAGTATTGTCGTTTTTACTTTCGGCTGCCAATGTTTTATGATTAAAACTTTATACACCTTCTTCGAAGAACTTTATGTGTAAAAAATCTGTTTCTACCTCCAATAATAGTATATCACTGTCTTTATCATCGATTGGCAATCTAGACAGTGCATCACAGTTTGCGTTGGCTTCTGACTTTATATGTTTTATAGTATACCGGAATCCTGATAAAAAATAAGCCCATCTTTGAAAACGATTGTCGGCAGTAATGGGTATTCCCTTACGTGGCCCTAAAATCAATTGCAATGCCTTATTGTCTGTTTTCAAAATAATTACCTTCCCGAAAATAAATTCATAGAATCTTTTAAATCCATAAACTATTGCCATAGCTTCTTTATCGAGTATTGCACGACTTAATTCTTTTTTCCCTATTATTTTTTGACGCGTAAGCAATTGGCGTCTCAGTGCCATCGTTATATTTGTGAGACAGTATTGCAGAAATTCCGTAATCCGATGCATCACATGCTAATACTATTTGCTCTTTTGGATCATAATGTGTTAATACTCGTGGTGAAATCAATTCATCTTTCACCCATTCAAACGCTTTCGTACACTCTATATTCCATTCAAATACCTTCTTATCTAACAATTCATACAGTGGGGTCAATCTTGCTGCTCTGTTTTCTAAAAACTTTGAATAGAACGTTACCAGTCCTAAAAATGAAGCTAATTCTTTCTGGTTTCTTGGTTGTGGGGTGTTTATCATCACTAAGACTTTAGACTTTTCCTTATGCAATCCATTTTTGTCTATCACAAACCCGAGTACTTCAATTTGACTTTGCATAAATTTGCTCTTTTCTTTATTAATTCTTAACCCGCATTCTTGCAGTCTTGCACAAACCTTTTCCAAATTTGTCTTATGCTCTATCTCATCTTGACCTGTTACATAAATGTTGTCAAGATACGCGATCGCACCATTAATTCCTCTTAAGCACTCATCCATTTTTCTTTGTACGTCAGCTGGAGCTGGCGAGACACCTTCCGGAATTCTCTTATATTTAAATAGACCCTTATGTGTTACGATCGTGAGTAGATTTGTACATTCATCGTCTACTGGAAACTGCATATACGCATGTGTTAAATCCAACTCAGAAAAAATTGTGCCTCCTTGCAGGCTTGCGAATACTTCGTCGATTGTGTGCAATGGATATTTATAAATAATTATAAAAGGATTTAACGTGAGTTTGAAATCACCACATATTCTAATCTTGCCATTACTTTTGAATACTGGTACTATAGGTGTTTTCGCCAGGTGCGAATTTAACGATTGCCGGCGCGGGGGCGATTCGAAGGGAAGGTGATACAGCGACACGAATTCTTTGTAACTGGCACACTTTATTTCTCCAATGATCAACTCGCTCACTGGACTAAATATACTTAGACAACACACTATGATACAATTAACGCGTGGGCGTTTAGCGACTTGGGTCGAAAACCAGAAAACTTGATAAACGGCGCAATGGGCGCGAAGAAGATCAAAAAGTGCGTACGTGCGTGCGTGTCACGATTCAGATATCTGCCAACTAACGGTCGCCGGGCGAGCGCGTCGAAGAGACGTTACGGTAAACAAAGAAATGTCAACGCCCTCAGCTGACTCGTCAGCTGTTCGTGCGAGTCAGCCGGTGAATATTCAAACACGCGCTGCGGCGCGCTTTAAACGGCCGCAACAATAGGCGTGGCCCATTAACTAATTTCAACTGGCTCCAAGTGCCTTAATTCAACTAACCGATCTAACTCCTTTTCAATTAGTGGTCTCAACGCGTGCGCAATATACCTACATTTCATGGCTACTGGACGCGCATCGCTTTTTAGATGAATTTTGGTTTTACTTTTATTATACATCCCTGGTGTATCACTAAATAATTCATTATATTGTTTATAAAGATGGTTAGTTACATTTTCAACGTCTATTTTATCCAATCTATTTTTATTGTTATGTATCAGTTTTATTGGCCATAATCCAAATGCGTTTAGCCATTGTCGTCCGATTAGCGATGGTCCCGCACCAGGCAAAATAAAACATTCCAATTCTCTTTTTTTATTTTCGAATTCAACAATTAATTTTGTTAATTTGCCTATCGGCTGCAAGATATTTCCGCCATATACTTTGAAATTTCTTTCAGTTTTAACTAATGTATAACCTTTTAAAAGTTTATTGAAATACTTCTCTGAAATTACCGTTGCATACGTTCCCGTATCTAATTCCATTTTTAGTTTAATCCCGTTTACGATTAATTCAAGAAACATAGGTTCAGCCTGATCGTTATCACTAACATACTTTACATACTTATCGTCGAAATCAATTTTATTGAAGTCGTTGCGGTGTGAATTCGGTTCTGGATCCTGGTCTGCTTCGGTGTCGTCCTGCATCTGCTTGACTTGTTGTTGCGTCGATCCCTTCCGGCACTTTAGGTGCCCTTTCTTACCGCAGTTATGGCATGTGTACTCTCGAAAACGGCACTCGTCACTTGTGTGGTTCGGCTTTCCACAACAGTAGCATGTTACTTGCCTCTTGCCGCTTGGCTGCTGTTTATGTTGTTGTTGATGTCCGCTAGCTGTTGGATTCTGCTGCCCGTGCTGCTTTTGTTCATATTCGCTCCACCTTTTTTGCTGCTTCGGGGATTGAAAAGCAAATACTTCGCTTTTAGCCGTTTTATTTTCTAATACTTGCTGTACACTTGTTGCATCTTTTTCGGCTGCTTCTCGAGCCACGGCTTCCTTATATGCTGTTTCATAGTCTAAATTTTCAATGCGAAACAATGCTGCTTTAGTGTCGTGATCTCTTAACCCACTCACTAACTGATCCCAAAGTGCGACTTTTATATTTTCAAAATTGCAATGCGTTGCTAATTTTTTTAATTTAGCTGCAAATTCAGCAACAGATTCATTTGACTCTTGTTTAGCCACATTGAATTTGCACCTTTCCATGATGTCGGATGGTTTCGGGTTCAAATGGCTGGACATTATTTCCGCCAAATCCTCAAATTTCTGTGTAGACAGTTTTTTCGAAGCGACTAATTGTTTTACCAAACTGAACGCGTCCTCATCTAGACGTGTCAGTAACTGTGCAGCTTGCTTGGTTTCATCTTTGATATCTTTTGCTATGAAGTACAGTTCTAGTCGCTCTACGAAATTCTACCAGTCGTCCTTATGCAGATGAAATTCCAATCTCATGCCATCGCCCGCCATGTTGTCTTCGTCTGAGTCGCTCTCGGCTTTCCACGCTTCTTCTCTCTCAGCTATTTCTTGTTTCACTGCTTTTCTCAATATTTCTCGCAAATTGTCGTACGTATCAGTGTCACTGTATTCAATATTTCATTTTTTTTTTCAATTCGGCTGTAACCTCTTTTTTATTCAGTTTTTGTATCCACGACGTTCCTGACTGATCACTCATATAGCTTTAATTTCACTGCACCTTTCTACAGTAATTTGAGCCTCGTGGCACTCACTATTCAATGTCCAGACAAGCACCTTCCTGCTTGCGAACACGTGCGTTTTTTTTCTTTTCGATGGCTTTAATAGTCCACCGCTGCTACATCGTCAATCCCATCCTCGTCGCCAGTTGTTATGTATTTGAATAACACGCTTTTGGTATTATATATATCTAATATAATATATATATCTATTATATATACCTGATCTCGCTCGGGCTTGCTCGGCGGTGCTCGGCCGCAGCGCGACGGTATATCCGACGGCTATTGTGTGCCCGTACGCATACATCACATGGACATAGTTGCAACAAGGCATTATTCACCGTGGCTGAATTTTTACAATTTGGCCCCCTCGTGGTAATTGATTGCTCGCGACAAAATGAATCGATCAAGAATGGCACCGTGGACGTGCGGATAGAATTCGAGTGTAAAGAGAATGTACCTGCAAATACTACGGCATACTGTCTGATTCTGCACGATCGGGTGGTTGAATACAATCCGCTGACAAACGTGGTGCGCAAAATCAATTAAATTGCCACGCTACTTGCCCACCCTCTCCTGTGCCAAATTCATATAAAATTTCTTCGTGAAAATCGACATGCTTTACTAGAAAGGCTGCATTCTCCCGTCTGTCTTGGAAGCGAACGGACCTCCAAATTGTACCGATGATGGCTGTACCAACATTTGTTGACCTGCCAGGGTTCGTCGTCGGTGGACGATTTGTCGTCAAGGAAGTGGCGGTCCTACGAAATGGATTAATTCTCTCGCACTATATTTTTGGGAGTTCGATGCCGCAATATCTTCTTACGAAATCCGACAAATCAAGCATTTGTTGGCTGGTGGTAAAGCATCATGGACTACGTTGGGACGATGGAGACGTTCCGTACAGTATGGCTAAACGGCTAATTACGAAAGCTGTAGCTGATGCGATCGACGAAGAAGATGACGCATCCCATATCGTATACGTTAAAGGGCTGCAGAAACGCGACTGGCTCATGGATTTCCTCGACGAAAATATGATAGCGGACGTGATCATCGAGACACTGGACATTGACTACGAGGATATCAAATCACTAAATGAGCTAAATGTAGTTAATACACTGCGATGTGGCAGACACGCGAAACACTGTGCCATGCAAAATGTATTTAAAATATTCAACTGGTGGTCTAAACGCCAGAGAGAAATGCTTAAATAAAATATAATCAATTTTAATGCATAAATGTTTTTTTCTTCACCCTCCCCAACTTCCTACATGTACGCTAGATTAAGACGATAGTTGTAATTACTATGTGGGAAACCGTTCAAAAACCGTTCGATACCGTTCGATTCGCGTTCAATACCCGTTCAAAACCCGTTCGATACCCGTTCAAAACCGTTCGGTACCGTTCGATACCCGTTCAATACCGTTCGATTCACGTTCGAAGTGGTACGATAGGTGTTGAAAGTGGTACGATAGACGTTTCATATACATTCAAAGTGGTATGATCTAGTCAAATGATGTGTCAAAGAAGAAGGGAAAGGAGATGCGTGTGAATATGGAGAGTATGGTCAGCGAAGAAGATAAGTACATGGAGGAAGGAGATAGTCAACGAAGAACAACAGCTTACTTTTGCAAAGCTATGCACTTCTCGATTTCACGATATGAGTTTAGATGCATGAGCCTGGAGATGTAGCGAGACCAGTTCTCTGTCAAATGCTAAAGAGGCTACAGCAATAATACCAAAAGTATAAAGACAAAACTTGTATAAACAAAATGGGGCACTACTACATAAATGCTATTGAACAAGAGGAGCCTGGTTGGGGTGACGCAGAGGTATGTACTTTAAAATATTTTAACATACAGCGTGTTTTAACCTTTGAATTCGAGTTAGATTAAAATCAGACGGTCGTGTCAATATTTTAACATACAGCGTGTTTTAACCTTTGAATTCGAGTTAGATTAAAATCAGACGGTCGTGTCAATATTATATCTTGGGTTCCTATATTCTAGGACTCGCCACCACCTTCACCAGAATGGTTGAGCGTCTTGGGCTCGCCGCCCCCATCGCCATCAACGCCACCGTCGCCTACGTGGTCGAGCGATTGGGGGCAGCAGCCCTCGCCGCCCCCATCACCCCAGGGGTCCACCAGTGATTGGGGCTCCGCGCCGCCATCACCGCCGAACCCGTCGCCACCGCCACCGCAAGTGTGTAGTACACTACATTGTTTTGCACGTTTTGATATTTATTATGTTTAATGTATCGTTATTATATCACCGTTTGTATCTGCGTTCTAGGATATACTACAGTTAGGATATATAGAGTTTAACTTTAACTCTAAGTTTGTTAACCTTTAAGTAGTTTTAGGTTTAGACTAAGTAGATTTAATTTAGCGAGCAAAATTCGTGTTTTCACCAGCACTAGTATTGTACCGGTATTTTGTTTATTAACAGAGAAAACTTAGTCACTGCGAATGTTATGTGAATCGCACAAAGAACGAGTTATAAGGATCGCACAAAGAACGAGTTATAAGAATCGCACAAAGAACCGAGTTATGATTGAGAGAATAGCGTAGATGTTTTGTAAAGCGTGTCAAGTAAACGACTTCAAGAGACCGACTGCCAGAATTCGTCGCGATCGCGGAAACAGAGCTCTCTCAGAAGAGTGGGGAGAGAACCGCTGTTTCGCCGGTAATTAGCGAGATGGTGACACCGTGACGCTTCGTGTCGCGAGTGTCAGCTGATGTGGTTCCTTGCGCGAGACTTTTCTTACAGCTAAGACAACATATAACTTAGATCTAATATTTACAATATATACAGTCCTAAACATTCCGCCCGTCTTCGTCGCGGGTACGAGACGAATGTTAGTCGCTCGAGCGCTGTGACGGGGAAAGTTCCGGTTGTGATGGCGTCGAGCGCCTCGGATCACTGTCGCTAGAGTCGGAGGGGAAAATGCTGATCTTCGCGATCAGCCGTTGTAGTGTCGTATACGGTGTTTTTATAGTAACGACTCGGACAAGGTCGTCTTTTCCCGGATGCACGGCGGTGATCCGTCCGATGGGCCACTGGGTTGGAGGCGCAGCTTCGTTGCGCACGAGACAAAGGTCGCCCACTTGTACGTTTGGGTGGCCCGTTACCCATTTGTGTCGACCTTGCAATGTTTGCAGATATTCTGCGGCCCAGCGTCGCCAGTAATGGTCTCGCATCTGTTGAACCAATTACCAGCGGGTCAGTCGATTTCTTGGTTCAGCGGCTAGACGCGGCTCAGGCACGTCTACTAAAGGAGAGCCTACAAGAAAGTGCGCGGGTGTTAAAAAGTTAAAATCGTCCGGTTCGTCACTCAGCGGAAAGAGTGGCCTAGAGTTGAGGCAGACTTCTATTTGCGTCAATAATGTAGACATCTCCTCGAACCTCATCGGGGTATCACCGATGACTCTACGCAAATGAAATTTCATGGATTTCACAGCGGCCTCCCAGATTCCGCCGAAGTGAGGAGCGGCTGGCGGATTGAAGATCCATGTCGTACCCATGTCAGCTAGCATTGGGGCTAGTTCACCCAATTCGGAGGTTGCAGCGGAGAACCACTGCCGAAGCTCCTTGTCGGCGCCTACGAAGTTAGTTCCGCAGTCGCTACGCATGGAAGCGCAATGGCCGCGGCGAGAAACAAATCGTCGAAACGCAGCTAAGAACGCGGCCGTGGTATAATCCGACACGAGTTCTAAGTGTAGCGCTCTAGTGGATAGACATATAAATACGGCTACGTAAGATTTTCGCGTGCGTTGTCCGCGCCCTGGAGATGTTTTTGTGTGAAAGGGACCGGCATAGTCGACTCCCGAGTTGAGGAAAGGTCGCGTAGCAGTCACGCGGGAGGGGGGTAGATTCCCCATTTGTTGTTGCGACGCCTTAGCTCGCCATCGCCAGCAAGTGACGCATGAGTTTATGTATGTACGGACAACGCGACGTCCGCGAAGGATCCAGTATTTTTGCCGCAGCATACTTAAGGTAAGTTGCGTACCGCCATGAAGCGCTTTCTCATGGTGGTCGCGTACGATTAAAATGGTAAAATATCCCTTCTCCGGTAGGATTATCGGATGCTTTTCGTCGAAGTCTAGCGTGGAGTGTTTTAGTCGACCGCCGACAGGAAGGATGCCTTAAGCATCTACGAAGGGAACGAGACGTGCAAGAGGGCCTCGGGAGAGCGAAGCTGAACTTTCTAACTTCGAGATGTCTCGAGCAAAGGCTAGGCGCTGCACAACTCGGATTAAGGTGAGTTTGGCTAGCTCCAATTCGGGGACGGTCAGGTAACCACTTGGAATTTCGAGCGAAGGCTTTCGTTGAAGCTTCGAAGTGAAGCGAATGCACCACGCAGTGATGCGATTCAGCTTTTTAAACGAGGAATATTTGATTATGACGTCCCATATTGGTGGTTCATCGTCTAGTTTTGACGTATAATGAACAGCTTTCGTGCGAATTTCCTCCGTCGTGCTGAACTCGACCACTCGGTTAAACTCAACATTGATCTGACCTTGTTTCAAGAAGCAAGGTCCCTGCCACCAGAGTGTATGGTTTTTCAGAAGGTCTCCCTGAATACCCCGCGACGCGCAATCAGCGGGATTTTCCCTCGTTCGAATGTAATGCCACCTCGCATTTGGTAATGTAGTCTGAATTTCAGAAACGCGGTTAGCGACAAATGTCGTCCAGTGAGATGGCTGCTTCTGCAGCCAGCTCAAAACAATCGTAGAATCTGACCATAAATGTACCTCACTCCGAGGTAAGCTTAGAGCTTGTACAACGCGTATTGTCAGCCGAGCAAGCAGTGTGGCGGCACACAATTCGAGCCGTGGCAGAGATATTTGTTTAAGTGGAGCGACTCGTGTTTTGGCCGCGACCAGATTAATACGAGGGGGCTCATCGTCGGACAAGGAACGGAGATAAATCACCGCGGCGTACGCCTTAATCGACGCGTCGGCGAAGCAGGGCAATTCATAGAATCCGGATTCCGTTCTAACGGCAAGCCATCGAGGTATCCTTAACGATGAGAGAGCGCCCAATCCGGCGTAATAACGCTCCCAGTTTTCGGTAAGATTTAAAGGGAGAGGCTCATCCCATCCCAGTTTTATAAGCCAGAGAGATTGCACGAAAATTTTCGCGGCGATGATTACCGGAGCTAGAAATCCTAACGGATCGTACAGACTCGCGGTTTCCCTAAAGACAATACGCTTTGTAAGAGCGCTGTCTCGGTTTTTAGGCGCAGCAGAGAACAAGAAACAATCCGAAGTGGTTTGCCACTTCAGGCCCAGTAAGGAAAAGGTGCCCTCGAAATTGCAAGAAAGTTCCGGATTGACTGACACATAATCAAGTGGCAGCGTTTCGAGAAGCTCGGGCGCGTTCGACGTCCATTTTCGGAGTTTGAAACCGCCCGCCTTGAGCAAAGAAAGTAGCTCCTTTTGAATTTGGAGTGCCGCCGAAACGGTATCAGCTCCCGAGATGACGTCGTCCATGTACACGTCGTTAAACAAGCACAGAGCGGCAGAAGGGTACCGATCAACTTCGTCCGCGATCAATTGTTTTAGAGTACGAATGGCCAAGTAGGGCGCACACGCCATCCCGTATGTGACAGTGAGCAGTCGGTACGCCTGCACAGGGTCCGACGCGTTCTTCCGCCAAAGAATGCGCTGGAAATCACAATCGTCCGTATGCACGCGTATCTGGCGGTACATCTTTTCTATGTCCGCTGTGAATACTACGGAGTGAAGACGCCATCGTAATAAGATATCGAATATCTCCGGAAGTAAATTAGGACCTTTATGTACAAGGTCGTTAAGCGAGAGACCAGAGGTCGTTTTGCTCGACGCGTTGAAAACTACGCGAAGTTTAGTAGTAGTGCTAGAAGCGCGGATTACCCCATGGTGAGGTAAATAATAGTGACTCGAAATATCACGAGAATCTCCCGTAGCTAGAATCATATGGTCAAGGGACTCATATTCATCCATAAATTGGCGGTACGCCGTTTCCAGTTCGGAAGAGTTTCGGAATCGCCTTTCGAGTTTTTTCAAGAGGACCTTGGAAGTCGCGCGAGATAAACCGAGGCTAGATTTTGAACGCGAGAACGGTAGTCTTACGACATACCTGCCACTGTCATCACGAGAATGCGTCTGCGCGAAGTGCTCCTCGCACGCCCTTTCGTCATCATTTAATGGAGTGAATGGTGTCGATACCTCTTCAATTGCCCAGAACCGTTGCAAAATTTCAGAGATATCGGCCTCCGTTGAGCACTGGAGTGTTACCGCGGCTTTCGCGCTAGAGAGATTGCCCCGATCAGTGATTGGGCCAGTAAGGATCCAACCTAAAGTTGTAGCTTGCGCTACGGGCGTGCGAGGAGGGCCATGTATTAACCCTTCAAGTATGATTTGCGAGTAGACTTCTGCCCCCAAGAGTAAATCGACTTTCCTGCAAGATAGGAATTCGGGGTCAGCAAGTTCGAGATCCGTTAAGTGCGGCATAGAAGTAGACAATTGAGCGGGACTGGGTTGATAGGAAGATAGCCGAGGAAGTACCAGGGCTTGAACAGCGAGATTTACTGATTCGTTTTTGCGATGAGAGACCGTTAGAGTTACCGAGCCCCTCGAGTAAGTCTTGTTCTTCGCTACGCCTATTACCGGAATATTTGTTTGAATCCTGGGAAGCTTTAATAATTGAGCGATACTCTCACCAATCAAGGACACCTCGGAGCACGGGTCGATCAGCGCCCTGACAGTTATTTCTTCACCCGTCACGGACGCCACACGAACCAAAGCCGTGGCGAGAAGCATTGCAGCGCCCATCTTTTGAGTCTGAGCGCAGTGAGTCGTTGGAGTAGCCGAGTTCAGCGACGGAGAAGCACCTTGGTTAGTAGATACCGTTTGATGCGTTACCTGCGAATTAGGGCCAGAAGCAGAATCTTGTTCGAAGAGAATATGAATTGTTGTATGGTGCTTACCCAGACAGAGTTGGCATCGCTTGTTGGTCTTGAATTCGCGAGAGGAATGCGCGGCCAGACAATTAAAGCATAATTTCTTTTCTATTACCCTAGCCTTTCTCTCCCGAGGACCCAGCGCTTTATACGAAGGACAGTAGAGAATGAAGTGTTCTCCCGCGCACAGGGCGCACTTCTGACTCCCAGTGTTGTTCCGCGTCACACAGTGTGTCTTGGGGCGACGCGTCGCACCGCTGGAGGCTGGGTGCTGTGGTTTTTGGTCTCCTCCTCGCTGTCCAGATGATTCAGTGGTTTGCTAGCTCGTAGATCCGCTAGTGCTGTGGTCCGAAGCCAGCGCGGCTCGGACTTGAGTGCGGAGGAATTCCAGCAGCTGCTCGAAAGTGGGATGCTCTTTTGCAGTACCGAGGGACGTCTCCCACTCCTTCCTAGTCTCGGCGTCTAAGCGTTCCGCCGTCAAGTAAACCAGCCACGCACTCCAGTGCTGGACCGGTAGCTGCAGTGTTTCCAGAGCTTCCACTGCATCTAGAGTCCCGTGCAACAAATCCTTTAATTCTTGAGCAGACCCCTTTTTCATAGAAGGCAAGGACATAAGCGCCTTTAATTGAGCGTGAATAAGAAGACGAGGAACGTCATACTGGTCGGAGACGGCTGCCCACGCGCGCTTGAAATTATTGGCCGTGATCGTCACGTTTTGGATCAAGCGCGCCGCTTCTCCCGAGAGGCTGGATTTTAGATAATGCAGTTTGTCAACCGCCGAGAGGGATGAGTTCTTTATAACCAGCGAAATAAACAGGTCTCGAAAGCTGGGCCAGAGCTGATAGTCACCGGCGAAGGTCGGAATAGCTATCCTTTGCAGGGTTCTGCCACAAGAGGAATCATTTTCATCGGAGTCGGTCCCAGATTGTTCTTCAGTTTTCCTTTTAACAGGAAGAGCGTCCAGCAGGTCGAGAAGGTCGGCTTTTTGATTGAGGTAAGCTTCTTCTCCGAGGCTTATGTAGTCTTCGGTGAAATATGAACTCTTTTTAGTCTCCTCCGTGGCACCGGCGGTTATTTTTACATCATTCTTGCAAAACATAGTCCAGTAGTTTTCCAGTAGGTCTATTCGAGAGGTGATTACACCTCGCGTTATTCTCTTTTTCCCGAGTTTCATCATGTTCTCCTTGAGATTTGAAATTCGCTTGCACAATGTACTCTGTCCGCTTATGATTTTATCCATTGTTCCAGATTCAAGATCGTCCGGTAGAGAAAAAACTGTTTCGACCGGCACTGTTTACGAATTCGAACGGGGTCGAGAACGTTCGAAGACTCGTGGATCAACGGTTACGCAACGTTTCCTTTGTTCGCTGGTTTTCGAAGAGTGATTTTTCAATCACCGCGTTAAATACTCCGGCTCGAAGGACCACTTTGTTAGTTGTTAATTAGGTTTAACTTTAACTCTAAGTTTGTTAACCTTTAAGTAGTTTTAGGTTTAGACTAAGTAGATTTAATTTAGCGAGCAAAATTCGTGTTTTCACCAGCACTAGTATTGTACCGGTATTTTGTTTATTAACAGAGAAAACTTAGTCACTGCGAATGTTATGTGAATCGCACAAAGAACGAGTTATAAGGATCGCACAAAGAACGAGTTATAAGAATCGCACAAAGAACCGAGTTATGATTGAGAGAATAGCGTAGATGTTTTGTAAAGCGTGTCAAGTAAACGACTTCAAGAGACCGACTGCCAGAATTCGTCGCGATCGCGGAAACAGAGCTCTCTCAGAAGAGTGGGGAGAGAACCGCTGTTTCGCCGGTAATTAGCGAGATGGTGACACCGTGACGCTTCGTGTCGCGAGTGTCAGCTGATGTGGTTCCTTGCGCGAGACTTTTCTTACAGCTAAGACAACATATAACTTAGATCTAATATTTACAATATATACAGTCCTAAACAGTGAGGGCGATGCTGCTCCTCGACATCCTAGGGTGATGGGGGCGATAGCCGCGCGACGGCCTGCGCCATATGGGCGGCGCCTATCACTATGGAACCCGTCGCCGCCGTCGTAAATTTTTGCTTTTTTTATATTTTTTTATTTTTATTATATATTTATTATTTCTTTTTCTTTTTATTTTTTATTTTATTTTTTAAATTATGTAACAATATATATTCTTAAACGTATATTCTGTCCCCATTTTATTATACCCTCGTCATAAATTATTTTTAATATTTGGCGTTTTTTTATTTCGTTCGAACGTTCTTCGCGCTGTGAAAATGACGTCACCCTGCCTGGCCGCTCCAGAGGATTCGAGTTACGCGCGATCGCGCGAGACGCTGCGACGCTATGTAGTGCTCTCTCTCTCCTCCGAATTTAGCTTTAAAGTAATGCTTTGTCTCTTTCCCTCCTCCGAAGACGCGGTGTGTAAAAAGCCGACATCGTCCGATAAAAAACGAACGCGTGTGACGCTCGGCATATATACCATTCGGGAAAAATTAATGTCGGAGAGCCGACGTTGGGGGAGTTGGTTAGGCGGCCGACTCGTACCGCGCGGAGGTCTTGGGTTCGAGCCCCGTCGCCCGAGATTCAGTTTTTTCATTTATATTAATATCATAAATTAATGTTTCCTTCCTTACCAACAGGTTGGAGTCCAGGGTAGCACTTTTCACCCGCGGTTCCTCCTCCTCCTCGATACGGTTCGGTATCGGTTGATTCGATATTCAGATCTCGCGCTTATACCCCCACTACTCCGCCATCTCTATACGGTTCGGTATCGGTTCGGCATCAATATTCAGATCTCGCGCTTATACCCCCACTACTCCGCCATCTCTATACGGTTCGGCATCGATATTCACATCTCGCGCTTATACCCCCACTACTCCGCCGGCCGCCGCCCCCGCCCGCCCGCCCGCTGCGATGGATTTCCTATGACCTTGAGACTCAAATTTGGATTTCAAGGTCGGAGAGGAGTGGGGGGAAATGGCCTTCAAACTCAAATTTGCGTTAGAATCCCTGCTACCTTACTACTGCGGACATCTTTTTTATCTTTTATTGTGTTACACAGTGTCGTCTTTGCATGTTGCGGGAAAGCACCTCCTTTATGTACTTGCAGCTCATTTTGATTTCACATCCTTTTTTACTTTGTAATTATTATTATTTTCTATTTGTGTTTTTTTGTTTCATGTACTGGGCGTAATGTTTTACTTTTTGAATTTTTTTTATGGGTATAGTAATAGCGTGTGATTTTTTAATGCAAAAGGGAGGTAGTGGAATTGGAAACATTAACAACAATACAGGGCGCATTGAACAATATATCAACATATCTAACCATCAATGACAGCCACCCCATTTCATCCTCGTAAATGGAAAATTAACAATAGTGTTGAGCTTCACAAAAAAAACTGTACTCCTACATACGATGAAAGGATAGTAAAACGACCATCTAATGTACAGAGTATATTACAATATTTACAGCGACAGAAATGCACAATCGACTTTGTTGAGTAAGATATTCTTACGAACTAACTACAAAGGAATACCAGTCGCTCTCCCACCCATGCTACATATCTATTGGAAATGTATATATATATATATTTAAACTATGTATATTCAAATACTTGTGTTTTCTTTTGAGAGCCACGCCTGGATCGACGCGCAAGCCAAGGCGTAGCTCGGTTTCTGTTTTTTTTTGTTAAGGTGCCCCGGACTGTTGTGCTCGTCGTCAACGGAACCGATTGAAAGTTAGTCGTGGTTTGAACACGAGGTAACGACAACCATCGCGATATTTTTCCAAACCAACATATTATATTACCTTCAATTATATTTACAAGTTCATATAAACCGAAGTGTAATTCATTTAAATACCCAAGACGTGTTTAAAACTAGGAAAGTAGTTTTTCAACAATATCCTTGTGACATCACTCAGTGCAGTCACCACGTGAGTTGCCCAAATTATTTCCAACATACCCCCTTAATTTCGGCATCTCACGTTACCTTTATTCACATAACAGTTCGTTCTTAAATTTCTCAAATTTTGTTGTATTCAGTGGCTTTGTTAATATGTTTGCTTTATTGTTTTCCCTTAGGGTTACAAGTATCCGCCTCTCTCCTCTCCTGTACAGTTGTTTCTTAACTTATCTTACTTCTAAACCTTAGCCTACTCCTTCGCTCCCTCTCCTCCTCGCCCTCTCCCTCCCTCCGCACGCTCGCCTCCCTCCGCACGCTCGCCTCCTACCCTACGCTTACATTATTCTTATCCTACCGCATACGCCTCTTAACTCTACGCTTTTCGCCCATGCTTCCCCTCGCAGCCCCCGCCTTTGACTTCCATTTCCACTCTTTCATACCATTCCTTCTTTCGCTCCTTCCTACCTTCAACCCTTCCTCCTACCCGCCCCCTCCTCCCCGTTCCTTCTTCTCTCACTCTCCTCCTTCCCTCTAACCCCTTCATCCACTCCTCCCCCTTCCCTCCTTCTTCCAAGAGTTCCCTTATCTTTTCCCCGACCTCCCTTTCGTCTCCTTCTTCCCCTGTGCATCTTTCCAGCACGTGCTCCCACGTCTCTTCTTCCCCGCCGCACAACCTGCACCTCCTTTCCTCCTCCTCCTCCCAATACCTTCCTCACCTCATCTCGTTCCCAAGCCTGAACCTAGCTATCCTCCCGTACCTCGATTCTCCTCACCCCGCCGTCAGATACTTCGGGATCTCCCTAGTCGCTATCTCTCTATACCACTTGTTGTATCTCGATTGTTCTATCCTTTCCCATCTCTCCTCTCCCTGCCTCCTGACGTCCTCCTCCTCCCAACCCTCTCGTCTCCTTACCCCTTCCCCACCTTCCCTCGCCCCTCTCTCCCTCCTCTCCCTCTCCCATGCGGACAGCTCTGTCCCCTCTTCCTTTTCCCTCTCTCTTATCTCTTCCAAACACCACCTGGCCAACTCTCCTCCCTCTCCCCTGCCCAATTTCTCCTCGTACCTCCACGCCCTTCCTCCCGCCCACGTCCTCAGCTTTTTCCTCTTCGTCTCCTCCCTCACCATGTATCCCGGCGTCCTCCAGTCCACGCCCAAAGACCACCTTATAAATCTCTCCTGGATCCTTTCCACCTCTTCCCTTTCCTTCCACCCCCATACCTCTGCCCCGTACCCTACCACCGTTCACACCAGGGCATCGAACAGTCATATTCTCTTTCCCCAGTCTTTCCCAAATTTCCTTTTCCCGATTCCCCAGACCTGCCGCATGACCACTCCCGCCTTTTTTACTCTATCCCTGATCTGCGCTTCCTGACCCCCGTTCTTCTTGAACACGTACCCCAGATGCCTAAATTCCTTTACTTCTTCAATCCTCTTTCCTTTCCACCTCCAGTCCACCTTTCTTTCTCTCCCTCCCCCCTTCCTGAACCTCACCACCTTCGACTTCTCTACGTTCACCTCCAGCCTCTTTCTCTCCACGTACCCTTCTAACCGTCTAATCATACTTCCCATCTCCTCCTCATTTTCCGCCAGTATCACCAGGTCGTCTGCGTACGCCAACGAGCATATCCTCCTTCCTCTTACTTCTACCCCTCCCCATCTTCCTTTCCTAATCTCCTCCTCCACATCCGCTATGAGCAGATTGAACAGAATCGGGCTCATTGGGCACCCTTGCCTCAAACTCTTTGCCGTTCAGAATTCCTCTCCTAGCTCCCCTCCCACCTTCACCCTGCTCGTCGTCTCCTTATATACCTCTTTTACCCTCTCTATCAGACCCTCCCTTACCCCTCTCCTCTCCATCGCCTCCCACAATAACCTCCTGTCCATCGTGTCAAATGCCGCACGAAGATCCACAAAAAACGCCACCAGTTTGCTTTCTTCCCCTGTATCCTCTTGCCTATTACGTGGTTTAGCACGTATATATGGTCTATCGTGCTTCTCCCTCTCCTAAACCCCGCCTGATTCTCAGGGATCAGGCCCTTCCCTTCCACCTCCTGCTCTAACCTCCCTAACAAGACCGCTACATACACCTTATACAGCGTTGGCATCAGCGTTATTCCCCTATACCCCTGCACTCGCGCCCCGCTCCCTTTCTTCGCCAGCGGCACTATAATGCCCTCTCTCCACCCTTGCGGCCACCCCTCCCCTTCCCACACTCTTCTGCAGATCTCCCACGCCAACTCCAACCCCCTCGGAATCTCGTCCCCTTCCATTGCCTTCCCTTCCTTCAGCTTCCTCACTACCCTACTTACTTCCTCCATGCTTATTCCCTCTTCTTCTCCCCTGCTCCTACCTCCCTCCTCTCCCATCCTAACTCTGTTTTCTACTCCTCCTAACAACCCCATAAAGTATTCCTTCCATTCCTCCTTTATCCTTGTGTCCACCACTTTCCTTTTCTTTCTTCCCCTGTTAACTATCTCCCCCACTCTGTTTTCCGTTTTCGCTTCTACCACCTCCCTTATCAGTCCCTCCCTCTCCTCCTCTTTTTTCCTTTCGCACAGCTCTTTGTACTCCCCCCTCCTTTTCTTGTACTCCTCTCTCCTCCCCCTCCCCCCTCTCCATCTTCTTAACTCCCTTCTCACCTCCCTCTTCCTCTCCCTACATTCTCCGTCCCACCACCCTTCCTTCTTCCGCGCTTTCTCCCTTCCTCCCACCTCCTCCCCTTTCCTCATCACCTCTTTTATCGAACCCACCGTCTTGCTCACCAACTCCTGTATTCCCTCTCCTTCTATCATCGCGCCACCCATCCCCTTCTCAAATTCCTCCTTCATCTTTCCCGACCACCGTCCTCCTCCCACCTTCCTATCCCTCCTTTTCTTGCTTCTCTCCCCCACTCCTCCCTCCTTCATCGTCACCACCAGCGGGTGATGGTCCGAATCCACCTTCTCTCCTACCTCCATCCTTTCCATCCCCTCTCTCGTCCCCTCACCCCCCAGTACATAATCAATCACTGTTTCCCCTCTTCCTCCCGTATACGTATATTCGCCCTCTTCGTCCCCTTCCATGCTCCCGTTCAATATCTCCCACCCTGTCTCTTCTACCAGCTTTATTAACTTCCTCCCATCCCCGTTTATCTTCCTGTCCTTCGACTTTCTTCCCCCACCTTCCTCCTCGTCCTCTCCCCCTTCTAGCCTGCCACCCTGCACGCCTGTCCTCGCGTTGAAGTCCCCCCCTATTATCACCCTCCCTTCCTCATCCTGCCCCTCCATCCACCATCTGATCCTTCCCAGTTTCCTCTCCATATCCCCGTTCACGTACACCGCTACCACCGTCCATTCCTCCTCCCCTGCCTTTACCCTCTCCACCATCAACCCTTCCTCTTCTCCCTATCTGAGCTCCTCCTTTCCTAGCATCTCTTCCCTCACTCCTATCATCATGCCTCCCATCGCTCTCCCCTTCCTATTCTTTCTCTTCGCCCATTGCACTCTCCACCTGTATCCCTCTGGCAGCCTGCGCTTCACACTGTTCCAACTCTTTTCTTCCACCCATGTTTCCATCAGAACTACTACCTCCCACTCCTCCAACCCCTTCCAGAATTCTTCATCCTTGTTTGTCGCACCCGCTATGTTCCAGAACGCTAACCTCCACCTCTTCCTTTCCTCTCCCTGCATCTCTCTCCCCCTTCCTCCTCCTTCCTTCCTAGTTTTTTGTCCCCTCTCTTTCTTTACTTCTTCTTTCTGCTTCTCCCTCCTCCCTCCTCCTATCACCCTTACTCCCCTCCCTTGTTTCCCTCTCTAGCCCTCCTATTTCTCTTCCCCTCCAGTCCCTTAACACCTCCCTCCTCTCGTCCCAGAACCACTTTAATCCATCTACCACTATCTTCCCATAGCTTACCCTTACTCTTTTTCCCTTCGCTTCCTCCTCCTTTCCAATCCTCCTTAACCGCCACTGCATCTTCCTCTCCTTCCATGTCAGGTCATCTTCCAACCTCTCCTTCCTTCCCCTTAATTTTCCTTTGTTCCTCATTACCTCCCTCTTCGCCTCCATACTCTCCATCCTCACCTCCAGCATCACTTCTTTCCTCTCTTGCCTTCCTCCTCCTAGCTCCTTTGCTCCCTCTATTCACCCTTTCATTCCTACAATCGCCAATATTTCTTTTGCCTCTGCATCGCCGTCCCCTCCCTGCCTACCCCCTTTACTATCACGTTCTTTCTCTTCCCTTCTCTCTCTTTCATCTCCAGTTTTCTTTCCACCTCCTGCACCCTCGCTTCCCACTCTTCCCCTCCGCTCTCCCGCCCTACCCTTTCTCCTCGTTCCCCCTTCTCTCTATCCGTCCCCTCCCTTCCCCTCCAAATCTCTATCTCCTTTAGTCTCTCCTCCACTTTTCTTAACCTCCCCTCCTCCAGTTCCGCCTCCCCCATCCTTTTTTTCCAACCTTTTCATTCTATCCTTCATCTCCTCCTTTTCTCTTCTCCACCTATCCTCCCACTCTTCCATCTTCCCTCTAATTTTTTCCATCTCCTCCTTCGCCTCCCTCCCCTGCTCCTTTACTTCCCTTAAATCCTTCCTCATCTCTTCCTTCATTCCCCTAATCAAACTCTCCAGCGCTTCGTGATCGCCCACCCTTTTCTCCTCTAGCGATCTCTGCACCTTCCTGCTCTTCATGAACGCCTCTTCCCCCTCTCCCCTTCACCTCTCCTCTCCTCATCTTTCTCCCTTTTCCTCTTCCACATCTCTGCTATCTCCATTACATTTCCTCCACTCATACTCCTTTCCCTCGTCAATTTCTCCGCATTTGTCTTCCTGCCTTTCCTTCTCGCCTCTTCTTCCCCCTTTTCTTCTCCCTTCTTCTCTCCTATCGCCCTCTCACTTCCCTTGTCCTCCCCCTTTCCCCCCTCTTTCCCTCCCTCCATTTCTTCCTGACTCTTTTGCTTAACCACTCTCCCTGCGCTCCCTACCTTTTCCACTACTCCACTATTACTTTCACTCTTTACCGCCCGATGTCACTACCTTCCTCTCTCTCTCGACACTTTGCCGCGCTTTCTTCTCCCGCTCTATTCCTCCTTGCCTTGCCATAACCTCAAAACCCCAAACCTCCTGCCTGCTTCACCCTTACGCCCCTTCACTCCGCCCTTTCTCTCCCTTCACTCCCTGCTCCCCTCCTCCCTTCTCACTCCCTACTCGACCTATAAACACCTTTTATGCTTCCTACACTCGCACCGCTCACTCGCACGTCTTGACACTTTCACCCCGGAAATGGAAGTCCGTGGCTTTGTTAATATATCTGCTAGTTGATCGTTTGATGGACAATATTCTAATGTTAGTATTCCTTCCTTAAGATTATTGTGTACATAATTGTATTTTATATCGACATGTTTAGTTCTCTTATATCCTAATCCATTTTTGATTATTTGCAGTGTGCTCTGGTTGTCAATTAGCAGTCTTATATTTACCTCTTTACCTGTGAGGTCTTTGATTATTGATTTTACTATTATTGCTTCTTTAAGGCTGTCTGTGGCTGCCACCAATTCGACTTCAGTGCTTCACAGTGTTACTATTGACTGCTTTTTGCTAACCCAGCACACTGGTCCTCCAGCGTATAATACTATGGTACCCGTTGTACTCTTTCTCGTCTCTATATCTCCTGCGAAATCAGAGTCACTATTACATACAATTTCTTCCTTTTCCTCACTCGATTTTTGTCTATGATAGCTTATACCTAGTTCAGAATTATTTTTTAAGTACCGCAATATATGTTTTACATTTCTTACATCTTTTTCAGTCTTTTGTTCTACATATCTACTAGTATAATTTACGGCATACGCTATGTCCGGTCTAGTCCTATTACATAGATATAGTAAGCTTCCCACACACTCTCGGTAAGGAAATTTGACATTTTTTCTTCCTTCGTCTCTGAGTTGATCAACTTCTATAGGAATACGTGAGCCGTTCGCTTCACTCATTCTGTAGCTTTCGATTATTTTCCTTATATAGCCGCTCTGTTCCAGTTTGAGAGTGTGTTCGTCCCTTTCAATACCTATGCCTAGAAGAAAGTTTGGATTTTCTTTTACAGTAATTTTAAAGCGCTTACCTATTTCGTTCAACAGTTCCATTATTTCAGTCTTATTGTTTTCTACTATCAGTCCATCATCTACATACAGTGTTAGTGTCATTTTGTTCTTTTTGTTTACGAACACGCATGGTTCCTTTTCCAACGGTTCAAGGTTTAATTTCCGTACGAATTCTGTGAATTTACGATTCCAGTTCAACGGAGCCTTTTTTTTTACGTGGAGAAATCCCTAACGGATAACCCGCCCCCGGGGGAGGGACGGGGTTATGTGGGGCTAGCACCCACTAAAACTCCACGGTGGTCTGCCTAGGGCGCGGAGTCGCGCGCTCGAGGGGAGGGACTTTTGCGGGAGCAAGCTAGCGATTCGTCCGCTTCCCCCCCCCCCCCCCAGCGCTATTGCGATCTCCGCGCTATACAACCCCGCGCTATGCGAGTGCCCCCCGGCACTCCCACCCCGCGACCCCCGCGATCGAGCGATAACCCGGACGCGGCCCGAAGAGCCGCGGCCGGGCGGGGAGACGGCACCGGGTCGAATGATCTTCGGGGCCGCTCGTTAACGAAGAACGGCCCCGTCGACCGCCGAACTCACCTTCCCGCTCGATCGCCTTCCACGGGAGCGCACTGATGACAGCGCTCATGGCGCGGCTCCCGGGGGCGCAGCGGATGGTCGGCTGCTCCCCGAGGGGGTCCTCCGATGCGAGGACCCCCTGAACGAAACTCCGCCGTCGCGCGCGGAGCCCTGCCACGACGCGACGCCGACGGCAACTTCGTGGCACAGGCCACCTCCCCCCCTAGCGGCCCTGAGAGGGGCCCCCTGACCCGGAATTCGCCGTTTGGGGAGCAGGGTGACGCAGTTTACGTCACCGCCTGACCTCCCCCGTCGGCCCCTCTTCCGACACCTGGGGGCCGCCAGGCGAGAAGGATGCCCAGACATTTCTCTGTCCTTCTCCGCCTGTTCTTTTTCAAGCATAATGGCCTCCGCGTAGGAGGCCATTGCGTCCCAAGCAGCCCGGTCTCTCGCCATGCGACGCACGACTGTCGGCAGCGAGAGATCCGGGCCTAGCTGCGCCTCGAGGACACGGCGATCATCGATCCACTCCCTGCATCTTGCCAGGGTGTGGTCCGCCGTGTCCTCATCGCCTGAGTCGCAGCTGAAGCACCGCGACGACTCCTCCCGCTCTATGCGACGCAGATAGGTGCCGAAACAGCCGACACCTGTCATGATCTGCGTCAGGCAGAAGGTAAGCCTGCCATACCTGCGCCCTACCCATTCGTCCATAATGGGCAGAACCGCCCCGACAACGCGACCCTCCCGATGTTCGGGGAGGGCCAACCATTCGAGCCATTTGGCTTCTATGCGTTGCCGGGCCTGGCCCCGCACCACTTCTTGTCCGCCGGCCAACGGGCCCCCAGCTTCGCGGAGATCTCGGACAGCAGAATACAATTCTGCCTCCATCTCCGCGAGCAGATGGAATGGGGGGGACCCGGCCAGAGCGGACAGTTCGGCGTGTGACACCGTGCGATATGCTCGCACGGATTGGAGGACCGCTCGGCGGTGAACTCTGGCTAGAATTTCACGCCCGATGCGGCAGTCCTCCAGGTCACCGGCACAGATAGGCGCGCCGTACAGCGCCATGGACCGAATGACCGTCACATATAACCGCCGAATGCCCTCGTGTGGACCCCCCAGGTTCGGCATGATGCGCCGATAAGAGAACACTTGCTTCTCCAACCTGGGGGCGAGGGCCTTGAAGTGGCGCGTGAATTGCCAGTAGGTGTCCAGGGTCAGACCGAGATATCTTATCGATCGGCCGACCCTGATGCAGGCATCCCCGATCCTCAGGGACGCTCTGTTGGGGACACCGCTCCCAACCCTGTCTGCGAGCCACATCGCGTCGGTTTTCTCCAATGCGACTCGCAGACCGAGCGTCCCGATCGAGGCGATGACGCGTCGCAGTGCTCTTTCTGCGAGGCTGATCGTGTCCCTCCATTTGCGCCCGGAAGCCACCACCAGAGTGTCGTCGGCGTAACAGACCAACGAGACCTCCGGTGATGGCATTTCTACCCGCAGCACCGCGTCGTATGCCAGGTTCCACAGCAGGTGTTCTAGCACGGACAGCACGCGGCCGCGGAGATAGTCCCGGACCAGGCGGCGAATGTAGAGCGGGACGTTGTGGTATTGTAGCGCCCGCTCAATCGCCGCCCAGTTCAACGGAGCCTGCTTCAGCCCGTACAGTGCTTTTTGCAGTTTGAATACTTTGCTAGGATTTCTAGCATAGCCATCCGGTATTTCTAAGTAGGTATCTTCTTGAAAATCTCCATACAGGAATGCTGTCTTTACGTCAAATGTCATCATTTGTCTGCTGTTTTTCACTGCCAGTGATATAATTGCCCTAAGGGCTGTAATATCTACAACTGGGCTGTAGGTTTCATAGTAGTCCTCTTCGTATATTTGTTCGCACCCTCTTGCAACTAGTCTGGCTTTATAGGTTCCATCTTCCTTTATTTTCAGTACCCACCTGCTTGTCAGTATTTTGTTTCCTTTTGCTTCTTCTTTTTCTACTATTTTCCAGACTTTGTTTTCTTGGAGAGATTCCTTTTCTTCATTAATTGTGTCTATCCATTTTAATTTTTGAGGGCCACTCACTGCCTGTTTGTAGGTTAGGTACGCTTGTTCTCCATATCTTTTTGGACATTTCTTTTCTCTCTGCGATCTTCTTGGTGTGTTCGCTTCTTTCTCTTCTTGTTGTCTCTTGAATGTTTCCTCTTCATTGCTTTCTTTTCCTTCTTCTGTTGTTTCTTTCTGTATAAGACTTCTGTCTTCTAGTTCTTCGCTTTCTTTTTCTTCTATTATATCTAGACTTACTTTTACAGTTCCTTGATCTGTTTCTTCCTTAATATATTTCCTTGCGAATTTCACATCTCTCGCTATTATTATTTTTCTTTTTTCTTCATCCCACAGTCTGTATGCGTTCGGTGCATATCCCACATGGATGTATTTTTTGCTTCTGGTGTCTAATTTCTTTAATTGTCCTAGCACTTTGGCGTAGGCGATGCTTCCAAATATTTGTATTCTTGATAGATTAGGTTTCTTGTTTTCCCCATTTTCTGTGGGTGTCTTTTTCTCTGTCGCTGTAGGGGACCTATTTGTTAGGTAAGTTGCTGTATATAGCGCCTCTCCCCATAGTTCTTTATTTAAATCCGAATCAAACAGTAGAACTCTTGTTTTCTCCATAAGAGTTCGGTTCAATCTCTCAGCCTTTCCATTATGTTGTGGAGTGTACGGTACAGTACAGTCCAATTCTATGCCTTTGGTTTTAGCCCAATTTATTATTTTGTTATTGTTGTGCCTTGCGTGATGGCTCGCAAGGATGGTAGAGGATTTGGCGAAATCGTAGGTTCGGGAGTGAACAAAAGATAGGAATCTACTGGGTGAACTACACCAAGTTCGATTAAACTCAGAAACTAAGTCTTTATTCAAACTTTAACTAAACTAGACTGAGATATACAAGAGTTATAGCCGTGTTAACAGGTCGGGAGTCAGGTCTAGAGTCCTCGATTGGCGGTGTCGAATTGGCTTTTATGTCCTGCTGGGCGTGGTACGCGTTACCATGCCCGGTCGCGGCGATGCGTTCGCATATTGCTGATTTTGTAGATTCGGTCGCTAGCGGCTGTCTTAGCTTGGAAACGTCTCGAACGTTTCGTAACGTAATATAATATGTATAATATATGACAGTATGTCTGACACGTGTGCTTGCGCGTTGCCTGGGCACAACATCCCTTCCCCCTAAGGGAGGAAAAGCCATAGCTTTTTCTTAGCGGCTGATTAACATCGATTCTTAAGCTAGATTAATATAATAACTAATGCGCTACGTATGGATAGTATTAGTAGTTTGCATTTGACAATAGTGGTTTACAATATTTGTATTAATGATTACAATGTTTGAAAGGGAACTGGTGGAAGACGTTCCTTCCTTGCTAACTAACTTGATTATTGCTTCAGGTTTTTGTATGGTTTTGTCGCGACTTGTGTTCTCCGTTGTACAACGTCGAGATGTTTTCTTTTTGAAGTGTGCAATACATTTGTATAGTGTAAAGATACATAGTGTAATTGTTATGAATCCCGTTATCGAGGATAGTGTAAAGAAGCTGTAATGGTACTCGGTTGGTATTATTTCGGGTTTTTCTAAGTCGCTTTGTAATTCATCTAATTTTTTGCTAACTTTATTTAGTTCTTCTGAGTGTTTGATTATCCTTTTACATTCAAAATTTGTGTTACGATACGAGTTTACAGTGGTCTGTGGGAGTGTAATTTCGTCTAGTGATAAGTTGCAACCAGGTAAGTAATTCCATGTTTTTTCTATTCCGTATTGTTTTCCGGTTTCTATCGTAAATTTGGCGGTTGTGATAGTACATTTATTTCTTATCGTTATTATACCAGAGTCCTTAATACTATACATGTTTGTGCCTTTATCGTCGCAAGTTGCTGCTAATTGTATCGGTTTTGGTGCGATATAAATCCATGCACCTGGTTGTTGCAATTCTATTAGGATTGTGTGGTTCAGTGTCATAATGCGTATTTTACAATTGTTCGGTTTTTTTTTGTTAATTTGGTGTACAACTGTACTTCGCAGGGTCCGTATGGTATCGCTTTGAATAGAGGAATATCGCTTTGAATACTTTGTTAGAGGTACAGAGATATAGATCGTACATAGTTTTACATTTCAATAGGTCCTGTTTGCTTAGCTGTACGTAATCTTGCACCGCAGTATCGAGTACTACGTAGGAATCAAGGGGTTCTATATATGCGTAGAACGATTCGTTTATCTTAGTGGGTACTGGGTGTACCTTGCTTAATTTGAATTTTTCGCGTTTAACAATGGGATATCTAGTATTACGGTAATTGATTTGGTATCCGAAAATGCAGAGAGAGTAAGGATTTCGTACAATACGTGCATGTTTTCTAATTTTATTCCGATGGGGAAGTCTAGTCCTTGCGGTATATACGCTAGTGCGGAAGTGAGGTAGGCTATGATTTGTGCCGGTGGTATCAGTCGTGGGTTTAAGACACCTTTCTTTATATCCATGATAAATTCTAATAAGTCTTGAGTGTCGCGCAAGAGTGTTTCCGCTACGCTATTTATTAGTATGAGGTTTTCATCTATTGTCTCTCGAAATCTAGTAATGTCAGTCGTCTGTTGGAGTAAATATTGAATTTGCCAAGTTGCATTTAAAAGGGTTTGTTCGTTTTCCTGTATGTTGTGTATAGTTTCATTTAGGAGTTCGGCGTTAGCTCTTACAATTTGCATTTGTCCTTTGATTGTATTTTTTATTCTACTGTCTTGTCTTTTTAGGAAGTCTATTTGATCATTGATTTTCTTTCTATCTTCGGAATCCATTAGCCCGAAGAGTGATTTACCTATGTAACCTAATCCGTCTATTAGTCCGCGACGCTGTTTTGGCGCGGAGCTTATTGTTTGTTGGACGTAAGTAAGGAGTTTGGTTACGCGGTCTACTTTGCTTTGAATTTTCGTGCCGAACGTTTTACAGAATTTTTGTAAGTTATCTGTAGAAGGTGTTTTACATTGAGCTAGTATGACATATAGTGCTGCCTGGAGATTGGATTCGCGTTTGTAAATGTAGGATATGTCTACGTGTAATATTAATTTCCAGCTATCTCGGTAAATCTGTAGATCGCCTATGTTTTCGAAATAAATGCCTGGGTGGTCTTGAAATTCTTTTACAGCGAAGTCTGTGTCGGGGGTTGTCCCTCCCATGAGTAGTATCGTCATTTGTAGGATGGTAATCCTGTAAAATATAATGTCGAGGTGTAGTCGGCGTATACTTTCGTTGGTCATGAAGTCTCTTTCGCTCGAGTGCATTGCGTGCTGGAGATAAAATTTTGCTGCGTATGTCAGTTTGTCTACGTAGGGACTCGATTGTCTCGTTGCTTCTTCTTTCGTTACAGTCTTCATTATGCTTTCGTTGTTGGACATTCCTAACGAGATTGCTCTGGCTTTATTGGTGGGTGTAGTACCGTTTAGTGTATCTGTGCGTGTGTTTAGGTGCTAGTGTTAATGTTTTATTTTATTCTAGTGGCTGGAGAATCCTGCCCCGCCAGACTTTTTAAATTTTCGATATAGAATGGCGGTACGCCGCTACCGCGCGCATCGGAGGCTGTTTGCGGAGGAAAATGCCTTGTGGCTTGATGCGGAGGATGCCTGGGGTATTCGGGCCTTGTTTGGTGAGTTTTTTATTGTTTTCGTTGTTTAGTGTCGTTTGTTTCTCGTGGGATTTTCTATTTTAATTCTTTCGCTTCTGGTTATTTTTGCAGAACGCTATGGGGATACATTTATTGGGCCCGTCCCTCGGCGGGAGATTTGGACGTATTTTGGTTTTGAATACGATGAGTACTTCAATTAAATAAATTATCGTTACGTCTCTTCATTTCATATAATAGTTCGAGAGTAGTTATTTTCCTTCATAATTGCAATCCTTTCCTATTCCTGCCCTATTCTATGAAATGTTTTAATCGGTTTGCGTGTACGCGAAGCGTCCGTCGTCCTTTATTTATAGTATAATTATTATTGTCGTGTGTATTTTGAATCGTATACGGGCCTATCCACGCGGGTGTTAATTTCTTTGATCGTCCGCGTCTCACAGTCTCATCGTGTAGTAGTACTTGGTCCCCAATTTTGAAAGATTTAGTAGTTGTCTTTTTATCGTATTGTTTCTTTGCCTTGTTTTTATTGTTCCCTATTATTTCGCGCGCAATGTTATTCGTAGACCGTAGTCTGTCGCGTAATTCCTCAGCGTATTTGTCGTAGGTATATGTTAGTTGGGGTGCCTGTTTTAATGAGGTCGGCAGTGTAGCTTGTCTCACGAAAACGAGTTCGTAGGGCGTGTAACTAGTAGACGTGTGCGGGGTAGTATTATAAGTAAACATCACGTACGGTAGCCATTCGTCCCAATCAGTCTGGTCTTGCGCGATAAAGTTCTTTAAGTATTCGGCTAGTGTACGATGGCTTCTTTCTAGAGCTCCGTTTGATTGTGGGTGATAGGCTGTGGATTGAATTTTTTCGATCTTGAGCAATTTACATACATTCTTGAATACTTGGCTTAGGAAATTAGTCCCTTGATCTGTTAGCACTCGTTGTGGTATACCGTATTCGCAAATGATTCTAGTGACAAATTCGTTAGCTACTGTGTTTGCTTCTTGATTCTCGAAGGGAATGGCTTTACTAAATTTAGTTAGTAAGTCTTGAAAGGTTAATACGTATTTATTTCGTCTGCTTGTCTCGGGTAAAGGTCCTACTATATCCAGAGCGCATTTCTCGGATGGTTCCGTGGGGGTGTCTGTAATTACCATGGGAGCTTTGGTTATTCTCGTTAGTTTGTTTTTCTGACATTTTTCGCATCTGGAGATGTACTTTTCTATGTCTTGGCGCATACCTGACCACGAATGGTTTAATTTTATACGTTCTAGGGTCCGTTTTACTCCTAAATGTCCACCTAAAGGGGTATCGTGAAATTCGCGCAGTATTCGATTTTTTTCGTCTTCTGTATATGTCGTATCGTTCGTGGCTTTTTCGGGTCGGGTCTCGTCTTCTTCATTGGTACTTTCGCTGGTGACGGTTAGAGTTTCAGTGCTGAGCTGTTGCTTCATTCCTCGTGTAATCGCGAACATTCTACTGAGAGCGTCCGCGTTCTTATTAGTCTTTGCCGATTTATATTCTATGCTGTAATCGTACTCTGCTAGCTTCAATTTCCACCTCATTAATCTAGAGCCGGGGTCCTTTACGTTAAAAAGCCAGGTGAGTGGTTTATGATCTGTTACGATTTTAAATTTTGTGCCGTATAAGTATGGTCTGAAAAGTTGCGTCGCCCATACGATGACCAATAATTCCTTTTCGATGGTGCTATAGTTTTCTTCCGCTTTGTTTAACACTCTACTTGCGTATGCTATTGGCAAATCTTGCCCTATCTTTCCTTGCGACAATACTGCTCCTATAGCTTTCCGGAAGCGTCTGTTGTCAGAACGAAAGGTTTCGAGAAATCAGGGTATTGTAATATCGGTGCCGTTGTTAATTTTTCTTTCAGTATTTCGAAGACTTCCTGTTCCTGTGCGGTCCATCTGAATGCTTGATTTTTCTTTAATAGTTGCGTTAAGGGTTTCGCGATTTGTGAAAAATGTTCTATGAATCTCCTATAATATCCAGCTAAACCTAAAAAGGATTGTATGTCTTTGACTCCTCTAGGTATCGGAAAGTTCCTAACAGCGTCGAGCTTTGAAGGATCCGGCATGATGCCATTTTCGGTTATAACGTGACCTAGGTACACGGTTTCTCTTCGTAAAAATTCACATTTATTAGGTTGAAGTTTTAAGCCACTCTCTCGTATGCGTTCAAATACTAGTTCTAGGCGATCTTGGTGTTCTTTCAACGAGCGTCCGTAAACGACTATATCGTCTAAATACACGAAACATTTTATTCCTTGTAGGCCCGATAGTACGGTATTCATCAATCTTTGGAACGTCGCGGGAGCGTTTTTTAGCCCAAACGGCATTCTATTGTACTCGAAATGACCATATGGTGTCGAAAAGGCTGTCTTCTCACGATCTTCCTCTTTCATGGCTATTTGATGAAATCCTGACGCTAAATCTAAGGTTGAAAAATATTTTGCTCCGCCTAATTGATCTAGAATATCTGTTATATTCGGTAAGGGATATGAATCGCCTATTGTCGCCTCATTTACTTGCCTAAAATCTGTTACCACTCTGAGTCTGTGTTTTCCTGAAGCGTCGGGTTTTTTCGGAACTACTAGCAACCGCGCGTTCCATTGACTGGCGCTCGGTCTAATTATTCCCTCATTTACCATTTCTTGGACTTGTTTATTTACTTCCTCTTTATGCGCTTGTGGCAATCTATACGGCTTTACGTATATAGGTTTAGTACCTGGGATTAGTGGAATCGAATGTTCTGTCTTCGTGGTGTATCCTAGTTTGTCTCCTTCTAACTCGAATATTTCGTTATACTTTTCGCACAGCCCGCGTAAGCTGGCTTCTTCTTCCTTATTTAAATGTTCCGTTCTAAGACTCTCACGTAACAATTGCATTCTATCTCTTCCGTGTACGGCGTGTACCACGTATGTCGGTGCGTCGCGCTCCTTGTCGTCGGTTGCGTTCGTCGGGTCAATGTCATTGCTCGTCAGCGTTTGTAACGTTACAGTTGGCGTATTGATAAAGACTTCGTCTGTAGTAGTATTCATTATGCTTATTACACATCTTCCGTTCCGGCCTTCTGTTAGCGAATTTCCTATGAGCACCCCTGGCTTAATAGATTGTCCTTCTACTATACCTTCGCCTTTATCTGTTGTTCTAGCTAGTAGAATGGTTTCAGATCGCGGTTTTAAAGTCACGTTTCCTCCTGAGTAGGGGAATTGTATTCCGTACACTTCTATTCCTAGGTTCGCCCTGATGCATACGTCGTGTTTGGCCATAAAATCTTGTCCTAGGATTCCGTCTGCTTCTAACGGGAAGTCGTTTCTGACTAACCGGCAAGGATGAGTTACTGTTTTATTTCCAACTTTTATAAACTTTTGAAAAATTTTATCGACCGTGAATCTAAAATAAATTGTTATCGGCGCACTGGATCGGTCAGTTTTATTTTTTTTTTTATTAAGAATTGAATTTCTTCATTAAGCTGAGTTATTCTTTTGATAATTGTTCTTTCTATGTTGTGTGTGTCTTTAATAGCTATATTTAGTAATTTTTCTGAAAATCTATTTTTTAAATTCAACAATTTACCAGATGCCTTGACAGAAACTATAGAACTGTTAAAAGTATTTTTGAAATTGTTCGAAATGAATTTTGGGATAACATTATTGCTTCTACATTTAAGTAAGAAAATCTTTCTATTACTTATCTTAGTGAGGTTGGATCTATTCGATGAAAGATCTTTGAGAATTCTTAGGGCTTCATGTCCAAACTGTCTTGTTATTGAAGAAAAGATTATAAAAGATTATAAAACTGACCGATCCAGTGCGCCGATAACAATTTATTTTCCAACTTTTATGTTTAATTGCACTAGACACAGCCTCTTTATTTCCGTAGGGGCTATGCCTCGCAATGAGACTATTTCGTTTTCTGCATGGACTTCGTCCTGCACTTTTCCTACCTTTATCAAAGTAATATCGGCACCGGTGTCTACTAACATATGCGCTTTTTCATTTATCAATTCCGGCGCCCTAATTTCGATTGTATTTTCGAGCTGGGATGTCACTACCATATTCGCTCGGTATGACTCTACTCTAGGTCCTGCGTTCGTTTGTCTATCGTCAGTTGTTCGGCGGTTCGCGGTAGGGAAATCTTGATTTTCGCTAGATTGTTCTCGACCCGGAGTTCTGTTAATGTTTTGTCTAGTATCTTCGCGCCTGTAATTCGAGTTCGTGTAACGCGGTCTATATTCTCGTCCGTTTGCTCTTTCTCTAGCCCTGCATTCTCTGATTTGATGTCCAGGTTTTTTACAATAGTGACAAACCATTGTGACTCTCTGTATTTCCCTTTTTATAGTCGTTTGTTGCGTCGGATAGTTTTCTCGCGGCATGCTTAATCGCGTATAGCAATTCCTTGCTAAATGTCCTAATATATTACAACGATCGCAGCGCGGTACGTTTGACCCTTCCTTTCCTTTGGCCTGATTACCGAATTTCCTATAATTTCGCGAGGTGTTTAAACCCATCGCTTGCTCCTATTCTATTGCTGCGGCTATAGCTGCATTCAACGTTGCATAGTTTCGAGACCTAATGAACGTTCTCAGTCTTAAATTCAGCCCGAGGGTGAATACATCCAGAGCGCGTTCTTGCACCGATTCCATTAACGCGTTATTTACTTCGTCGCTGTTCCCTGGTTTTACCGATAGTTCAGATAATTCCCCAGCTAATTCCTCTACTCTACACGCGAATAATTTTACGCTTTCACCTTCTCGTTGGTGACAGGCATGAAACTCTGCTCCAACCGCTCCTATAGATCTTTTGTCAGTGAATGGAGAAGTTAAGATGTCTTTTAATTTGTCGAAAGTATCTACGTCCTTGTACTCTAATACTTTGGCTGCCTTGCCTTTAATTTTTGTACCTATTACTGTTTTCAAGAATCGTGGCTGTTCATTTGTCTGGACAAATTCCGAGGCGCTAGTATATGTTCACGCGTAACCACGATGAGACTCGACCTCTGAGTGTCGAGTCAACGGAAGTCGTAAATCTCCGTTACGATTTTTATCGACACCGGAATTACGCGGATCCCTACTCGATTTACTGAAGTAGGGCTGATTGAAATGAAAGAGACGATAGGAAAACAATAACAATGGAATTATATTGACAAACAAAACATTAAACTGATGGTACAAGTAAAGGGAATTATGTTAAACGGTGACTTCAAACCGCGGAATACAGTTTTTGATCTTTTCGGTTGGATGTTGTCGTGGTGAACTCACGGTTCGGAAGTCTTCCATCGGAGAGGTAAGTTCGGGTTTTTGGTGATTGGTTAGATGGCGGAGTGGGCGGTCACAAATTATTATTTTCTATTGGCGATAAGTTTGAACTCGAGGAACCGCCCTTACATTTTCGAGGGCGTCGTGGTGGAGGAAAGGTTCCGTAGCAGGGGGTGCGTACACGTGAAAATCATAAAGTTTTTTTGAGTTCGAAGATTAGCTTGGCCGCGTGACCTCGTGAATGTCTACCGACGGTATGGGTTTTATGACCCGGTTATTTGGTACGCCGTAGTACCGCGCGGACGAGACCGGTGGTCGACCAGATGTCAAGACCTTTGCCTATTGTCTAAAATATTAAAAGATATTGCCGGAGTTAAATTATAAAACGAAAGTGGACACGGTTGAACGGAAACATGAAGGACCGAGTCCCGTTACGGGAGGACAATACGACGAAGAAAACTTATTTCTAAAGGGGTTCGAGAATCATATTGATAGATATAAGGGACTTAAAGCTACGTCGTTAACACGGTGCCCGTACGTCATTGTAACATTATTTACTATTTTATGTGAGTGCGGAACAGTATATGACTTCAAAAATTCTGCAAGTTCGTCTGACGATTTTCCTACGAATTTATCGACTAACGACAACGCGGTAGATAGTCTTTTTACGTCTGGTATCGGGAGGTTATTTTCCGCATTTAGTGACATTTCGCTTTCTTCCGTTCCTACTATGTCCAACAAACTAAAATCCGCTAGCACAATGGGGAATTCTCTATTTGGTGTTACAAAGTTTTCCGGAGACGACTCGGCACTTGAATCGTCGTTGTTTCTAACGCTTAGTCGCAACGGCGACGGTCGAAGTGTTCGGCGAGACGGTTTTGGATGGTTTATAGAAGGTAGAAGGTCTAATTCCTCTCGTACGAAGATTAGTTTTTTCATCGAAAAACGACTCGAATGATCGTGACAAGCTTCCTTGACCCGGGAGTTTGAATTGATTCGCGCGTTCGTCTTCTATAGGCATGCATATACCGTTTTTGAATTTATTAAGGACTCTGGTTTACAATATGTACGTTTTACGCTAGTCTGTTACTCATAAGGTTGTTCTAAACCACATGTCGTCAGCTCGGTGGGGCGTCCTCTCGTCCGTGAACCAAAGGCGGTGATAAGATGAATCGGACCCGGCAAGGTCGACCCGTACAGCTGTTTACTGCGTGCTCCGACGGCTGCTACCTTCGTACGGTTCTCCGTCCGTCCTTCAGGTGCGGCTTCGACTCGTTCCTCTGTCTCCAAGTCCTTTCGTGCGTCCTGGTCCTCGGAACAGTGACGTCCTCGTAGATGGATTTGGTGTTAGATTATTGGTAGTGTTACGTTCGGAACGTAAGATTTTTCTTTCTGGTCAGGGTATGCATCAACAACGCCTAGCGTTATGGGAAATCCCTCGTTGATCATACTCCTGCCCATTAATCAATAATATTTTTGATAGAACAAAAACCCCTTTCTTGGAGCGTCGTCGCCTCGACGCATTACCGTCCCGCGATACCGATAAGGCGGTGCTGACGCAGCGGCGTTCTCACCAGATAGTCGCGTTCGAAAGGACCAGTGGTTCTCCCGCTGTGCCAAATGTGTAACCGGCAGGGGTGCGTTCCAACAATGCCTTGCAGCATTGTGGGAGAACCCTCGTTGAGAACACCTCTGACCGTCGCGTTAAACATTGTAACATAATCAGTAACGGCTACAGCGGGAATGCGCAGACTGGATCACTTAAAAGATTGACGGAATTGTATACCCTACATCCGGTGCAGGGAGTCGCGCCTTCTCACGGTTTTGCCGCACGTTTCGGGGCACGTGTAAATAAATTAATTAATTAATTCAAAGTTGTTTGGTTAGAATTAGATACATAACACAATTTCTGATAGTCCAAGGACTGTGGGATTCCCCTAGTCAGAAATTGTGCATATAAATTTATGAACATTCAGGGAAGGCCTCAGCATGTGTGAAACTGTAATGTGCGATGTCATGTTTTCCTGTACGTACGAATGTCCTGTAAGGATTGACCATATATTGAATCGGGAATCTGATGGAGGGACGTGAGCATACACACACACACACCGCCTCGTTAAGTAGACGGGCCCATGGTAGCATAGCCGAGCGATAAAATGCAGCGTAAGCATTTTCGGTACGGATCCACTCTGGACGTTGCCGAGAGCGTGAAGCTGCGACACTCTGTGACGATAAATCGTGAGGTGCGTGTCGCTGGGTCCGCAAGTGTTTTAGAGATAGAGTTCTCCGGTCTACTGTGTAACCGCGTGAAAGACTCAACTTTGCGAAACAAAATCTACTAAACTTTGCTTACAAAATATATATTTATTCAATTAACGATTTAATTTAAATTTTCATTCATTTTGCTCTGTTAAAATCACTATTATTCAGTCTCGTTTAGAATTCAATTAAGATTTATTCGTTAATATAACCAAGTGTGTGTGTGTGTTCGAGTTTTATCTCTTTTTCTGATTTAGGTATATCATCAAACCACAGGAAAACATTCCAACCGAAAACCACAAAAATATATTTGTCAATACAATATCGACTGTCTGGTGAGTTGCACCTATTATCTCTTTTGTACACTGTATTATGATTGAATCGTACTCAACACAATTTCTGATAATCAAATGATTGTGGGATTCCCCTAATCAGGAATTGTGCCCGAATTGCGCGAATCTCTATGTTTGTTGTTGATTAATTTTTCTTTACATATTCAGTACTATATGTTTTACATCCATCCAATATTTCGACATTAAAGCTTTATTATTCATTAAATTATACTCATTAATTACCTGTCCGATTCCTTTGAAAAGACCCGTATGGGACTAGAGCACCAACGATCCCTAAATCTACCCCTTATCCTTCTGATAAGGTACATAGACAACTAAAATAAAAAGAATTGACTGTTACAACTGCGGCGAGCCTCCATGCCATTCTATATTCAATACAACAAATTCTGATAGTCTAACGACTGTGGGATACCCCTAATCAGAATTTGGCTGTCTAAAACGCGCCGCTCGAACACTAAGGGCCGCGGCACGTAACAGATCTGGTGGCAGCAGTGGGATACTAGGAATTTCCTTGTAAAAATTCCTGGGTGCTCATATTCATTGAAATCGGATAGAATTTATGAAATTTCTTTATTTTACTAATTTATCCATGTGGTCGTGGTAACGCTGGTTCATTATATGATATTTATTGACTAGTTCTGTACATATATTTAACCATGGCTCAAGACGCAAGCGCAATGATGACCTCCATGGCGGAGTGCTTGACTATTCAGAATAGTACTTTAAATATCCCTTACTTTGATGGGAAGGGCGTTCCTCTAAAAGATTTTGTACAAGATGTGCAAAATAGCGCAAGTATAGTGCCTCCTGCATTAGAGGGATCATTTCTAAAATCGGTATTAGGGAAATTGAAGGGTCCAGCCCGCGATAGCACTTATGGAAAAACATTTAATACAGTTAATGAACTAATCAAACATTTAAAGGGTAGATTTGCACCGGGTAAAAATTATCCTTACTATCAACACGAAATAGAGAATATTCGGATGAAAAAGGAGGAATCAGTTAGCGATTTTTATGACAGATTAAACATATTAATTAGCGGAGCTCGAGTTGCGTTAGAGGATAGTTATGGGGATAAGGCAGAACAAATGCTATTACCATTAAAAGAATGTGGATTGGAAGCTTATATTCGCGGACTTCCAGATGAAATAGCGCGTTCAGTAGATGCGCGCGACCCTAAAACTTTAGACGACGCGAGAAAATTTGCAGTACGCATAGAAACGCGAATGAAATCCGGAATATTACCTTCAAATGAAACACAAAAAGTGTCATTTAATCAGAATAATAGTTATTCTCGATCATCGAATCCTTACTATCAGGATTACGCTAACCGCCAATCTATGAATCCTCCTCACTATCAAAATTATGCAATTCGAAACGAAGAAGAGAAACGTTCTCCGAGTCCCAGTCCAGACGTAAGCGGATTACCAATTGGAATTTTGAAACCCCCATCACGCAATCATTTTTACGATCCACCGGGATTTCCTCCACATCCGTACTACTCACCTTATTTTTATCCGCCAATGCCATATCCTAATTATTACCCTTACTATCATTATAATACAAACAGTAATGAGCCATCACGTTCAGCAAGAGATGGATATTCGCAAGGGCCTAGACCAAGATCTCCATCTCCCATTCCTTCAACAACGAGACCGGGTTCTCCATATAATAGAAATACTAAACCCGAAGATAGAACCGATCATTTAAACGCACAAATGACCCGACGGACGGACGCGACATCGAGTCATTCGGAAAAAGAGCGTCATGCAACAGTAAAATTTCTGGCAAACCAAGAAAAATCGTAACGGTAGAAAAACCCGAATCCCCATTAGTAAAAATGATGGGTAAGGAGTTGAATATGGGTTGTGCATATTTCCTCGTAGATACAGGAGCAGATATAAACATAATCAAATTAAGCGCCCTTGACGACAATGTTTCAGTCGCGCTTCACGAATCAGTTGCTATTTCAGGAATAACTCCGGATACAACAGAGACTTTAGGTACCACAATAATTACATTATTAGGCAAACCCGTAAAATTTCATGTCGTAAGATCTTCATTTGTACTGCGTTGTGATGGTATATTAGGTAAAGAGTATCTCACACAAGAACAGGCTGAAATCTCCTTCACCCATAACACATTGGTAACACGAAGCGATCCTATTAAACCCATACCTTTTATTGGTTATGATTCAGGACCTCGTAGTGTAGGACACCAACTTTTGTATTTAAAAGCACGTACTAGACAAGCGGTTGCCATTGACGTTACGAATCATGATCTGAAAGAGGGATATCTACCTAAAATTGAAACAATGGATGGCTTGTACATTGGCGAAGCTGTTGTGTCTGTAAATGACCGAGGTTCATGTCACGTCTTTGCCGTTAATACGACGGATAAGGATGTCGAAGTCGAAATTCCGCCACAAGAATTAATACCTTTCGAGCATCATAACTTCCCCGAAGAAGAACAAAATTATTTCGATTCTGATACGGAAGATGAGACCTTGCCAATCGCGGAAGATAGAGTTTTAGAAATCATAAAAAAATTGCGTCTCGATCATTTGAACGAAGAAGAACGGGATCATGTAATTAAAATCATTAAAGAATTTCCAGAGCGATTCCACTTGCCTTGTGATAAATTACCATGTACTTCATACATTAAGCATAGAATTCCCACAGTAGATGATGTTCCTGTGAATACGCGACAGTATCGTTTTCCTCCGGTTCATAAAGATGAAATAGAAAAACAGGTCCGGAATAAATTAAACAATGGAATAATAGCACCTTCAAATTCACCATATAATTCACCCATTTGGATTGTACCTAAAAAACCGGATTCTAAAGGTAATCTGAGATGGAGAATAGTCATAGATTTCCGTAATCTTAACGAAAAAACTATTGGCGATGCATATCCATTACCAAACATTACCGATATACTCGATCATTTAGGTGAAGCCCGATATTTTTCAACGTTTGACTTAGCAAGCGGATTTCAACAAATTGAAATGGATCCAAAAGATAGACAAAAAACAGCCTTCACAACCCCAAATGGTCATTATGAATATATCCGAATGCCGGAAGGTCTCAAAAATGCTCCAGCGACTTTTCAAAGATTAATGGATCAAGTTCTACGCGGATTACAGGGTGTAGAAGTTTTCGTTTATTTGGATGATATTGTGGTATATGCCAAAAATTTAGAAGAACATGAAAAGAAAATTCGTCGTTTATTTACGCGTTTGGCCGATGCTAAATTAACCTTACAACCGGATAAGTGCGAGTTTCTCAAAATAGAAGTTGCATACCTAGGACATGTTATTAGTCGGGCAGGTGTAAAACCGGATCCCAAAAAGATTAGTGCAGTAAAGAATTTTCCTCGCCCGAAAAATCAGAAAAATATTAGGCAATTCCTAGGTCTAGCAGGATATTATAGACGCTTTATCAAAAACTTCGCAGAAAAGGCTAAACCGTTGTCAGACTTGTTGAAGAAAAATTCCACTTTCACTTGGGGAAAAGAGCAAAAGAAAGGATTTTTGGAATTGCGAAAAGCACTTTGTAAAAGCCCCATACTTCAATATCCAAATTTCGATAGTCAATTCACTTTAACTACAGATGCATCAGACTATGCTGTAGGTGCTGTACTCAGTCAAGAAATTGATGGTCAAGATCTACCAGTTGCATACCTTTCTAGAATTTTAACTAAACCAGAACAAAATTATTTCACTACAGAAAAGGAATGTTTGGCAGTCCTTTATGCAATTTTACACTTCAGACCATATTTATACGGCCGAAAATTTACTCTCGTCAGTGATCATGAACCGTTAAGATGGATTAATTCAATAAAAGATCCGGGACAAAGATTGATCCGCTGGCGACTAAAATTGCGAGATTACGAGTACGAATTTATTCATAAGGCAGGAAAATTAAACACAAATGCTGATGCCTTATCAAGGAATCCAGTCATAGTAAATGAATTATGTTCGTCTGATGATTTCAGTTTATCAGATTCCTCTGATGATGCAAAGTTGGAGTTAGCACCTGATTGCCCAAAATTATTACCAATAAATAAACCCTCAACAACGAGTAAACGAACACCGACATCTTCGGAATCTGAAGCTTCCAAACCCAAGGGAAGAATAGCTAGTTTACCCGGAAAATCAAACATAGGAAGACCAGTAGGTTCAAGACTTAAGTCGAAACAACCTGTACCTTTAGATACCAGTGCAATAGCAACTAGAACGCGAGCAAAGACTCAAGTTACTGAAGCTCCGGGACCATCAAAAACACAAGAATTAGGTAGATCACAAGAACTTTCTCTAGTAGAGGACGACGATTCCGATGACGAACAGTCAGATCCGCCTATATTCCGTCAACGTAGGAGTACCCTGCCGAATCTGGGATTTCATCCTAAACAGATGGTGGAGAATCCTAGAATCCCAGATTCACAAGGTGCAGTGGCCGGTACGGAATTGCGGGAAAAGGGGAGCGAGTCCGAAGTAGATAGAACTATAGCCATTAACTTACCCGAAATTCACGATAGTGATACAGGTGATCAGAACAAACAGAAGTCCACATTCATAGATTTAGACGAGTTACAAGAGTCTTTCAGTAGATTTGATAAGTCACTATTGGATAAAAGCGCTCAATTACAGGAACTTGAGGAAGAAGTTGTTTTATTGGAAGCCCTTTCTGAAGGAGATACTGTAGACGAAAATAGACAGGAAATATTACGAGATTTGGATCCATATGATGACGATACTGGGGACGAGGAATTAAATAGACGAATAGAAAAATTACTACAACAAGCTAGGAATTCCGAAAAAGGTTGTCTTTTAAATCCAAGGCGTGAGGAAACAGCCAGTAAAGCACCTCAGCTGAAAAATATTCCGGAAGAATCAGAACTAGAAACAACTGCAATAGGAGTAACTGATAGCACCATCATTAACAGACCTAGATACAGTTCAATTTTACCTACCCCGACCGTAGATCCAAACCCCATAGCACTTTCGACACCATTTCCAAATCCAACAGCTGATTAAACTCCCAAGGAGGGAGGTAGGGAACCTAGTGCTCAAAAATCTACTCCTAGACAACTTTTCCCATAAATCTCAAATTCATCATCCATATACATTTCGGATGCTGATTACATACCTCCGGATATGGAATCAGGATTTCGCTACAAAAGAAAAGATACCGTAATCTCTACGAGACAAAATCTAACGTATTACAGATCGAACTATGTACATTTCATTTCTTCCGATTGCGAACTTGTTACACCAGTGAGTATATTGCTCTCCGACCTAGGCATTATCAATGCTAACGACTTGAAAGAGGCAAAGCCCAGAGTAGGACAAATATTAATAACAAAACGCGGTAAAAATAGAATATTTAGCGTAGTCATAAAAAGGAAACATTTTGATAAAATTTCTACTCGGGATTTGGAACTTGGCCTACAGAACCTAAGGAAAATTCTTTCAGATTTAGATATAAAGGGTCTAAGAATCTCACAGAATGGCGACTTTACAGACGAATTACCTCAAGGTACGTTAATAGAAATATTAAGGAATACATTTGAGGACAGCAATATCGAAATAGCCCTTTGTTACGGTAACACTCAGGTACCTCCGGAAGAACTTCGTCTGAAAATCATTTCAGAGTTACATGAAAGTTTGGTAGGAGGACACAAGGGTTTAACAAAGACATATTGCAGAATTCGAGAACGATTTTATTGGCCAGGTATGCGTAACGATATCCAAAATTATATCCGTACTTGCAACAGTTGCCAGAATCAAAAATTAGTACGAACTAAAACTCGTGAACCAATGTTAATTACTGACACTCCATTGGAGCCATTTTCCAAAGTATCATTGGATACTGTGGGTACTTTACCCACTACTCCCAGCGGAAACAAACATATTCTAACTATGCAAGATAATTTGACAAAATATTGCATAGCTGTCCCTGTCCCAGATATAAAAGCTGAAACAATAGCTCATGCATTGGTAACTAATCTTATATTGCAGTATGGAACACCACGTGCAATATTAACGGATAGAGGGACTAGTTTCATTAACAAGATAATTCAGAACTTAGCTAAAATTTTCAAAATTCAACATGTCACTACATCTGGGTATAGACCCCAAACCAGTGGTGCATTGGAAAGAAGTCATATAGTGTTAACGGAATACATTAGCCATTACATGAATGATTTTGACGACTGGGATAGATTAGTACCCTTTGCTATGTTTTCTTATAATACATCTGTCCATGAAGCCACAAATTTTACCCCGTATGAACTAGTTTTTGGCAAACTTGCACGTTGTCCAAGTTCCTTCACGAGCGACGAGAATTTGGTCACATACAATTCATATTTACATGATTTAATAACGCGACTTTCGGAAATGCAAGTAATAGCAGGACAAAATTTGGTTCAGGCAAAAGAAAGATCAAAATTGTATTATGACAGGAACGCCCGTCCCTTCAAAGGAAAAATAGGGGATATGGTACGTGTTTTGGTAGAACCAAAAAGAGGAAAATTTGCCAAGCGTTACCACGGACCATATAAGATTATTGGGATACTGGAAGGAAATAATGTTTTGTTAAGAGATGAAGCTGGTAAAATGCTCACTAAACATGTCGATAAATTACAGTTGAATTGGAGTCCTGATTGATTTGACTATGACGCTGATCCGATTGATATTCTTTCTTACTCTGCAACACATCGCGCGGACCCAGGAACTATACAGACTGACACGTACGGATTCAAACCCGGGTTTATACTTTGAGAAGATAAACGCCATTAGATTTCAAAGAGCTGATTGGCGATTCATACTAGTTATAGATATAGATAAAATAATAGCTGAATTTCCATCTGAAGTCGGGAATATTGAACAAACTCGCAGTTTATGCATTAATTTTCCAACCCCAATACAATGCGATTCCTTGTTACGGGCAAAGTACTTAAACAATATGGTACTAGAAGCATCAGATTTACGAATGGAACTTGTAGAATTGAGTAGAGAAATTAAGAGTCTAGAATATGAATCACATAATCTGCCTAAAGCTATCACACGCAGAAATGCACCTTTCGGATTCATCGGTTCGATTAGCCATGCCTTGTTTGGAACCTTGGACACTGATGATGCTGAATATATTAACAAGTAAATAGATAAGATATATGCTGATCAGAGGAAGATTACCCAACTTATGAAAAATCAAACACATATAATCATAAGTGATCTGCATAAAGTTCATAGAACATTCAACCGAATTGCCGCAGAAATAAAAACCAATAGACAGAGGATTTCCGAATTAGAAACGCAAATTGATAAACAGTTAGCCTTGAATTATAGCCTAGCAATGAGTCAATATTCAGCATCTGTTGAAACCTCTTTAAGTCATTACATTACTGCAACGCAACGTTTCATCTTGGCTTTGAGCACTGCGCGCAACGGAAAATTGCATCCATCACTATTGAGCGGATCTAGTTTCAAAACAATAATAAACGAGATACATAATTCAATGGTTGATTTCGAACTTCCTATACCACGGGACCATCAACGAATCGAAGATTTGGTCAGGATATCTCGTGTCGATTTGAAATATATAACAGGAAAGATAGTCGTGACAGTACAAATACCATTAGTAAATCGTATTGAATATGACCTGTACAGAATACACATATTACCAATTCCTCAGTATTTAAACAATAGTTTCGACGACAGTAGCAACAGAACCACAATTTCGGCTTTCATCTTATCAGAATTTCCATATTTAGGAATAAGTAATGACCACTCTAAATTCTTTGGATCAGATGAAACATTCATAGATTCCTGTACCTGGGCATGGCATTACTACATTTGTCCACAGGACGTCCCATTGCAGGACGTGGCTCACCGAACTTGTGAAACTGCATTATTACTTCAACCAGATCCGAAATTCTTACGCTTGTGTAATATTAGAATCATGCCGTATCACGTACCTGCCTGGCGAAAATTAACTACACTTGGCGGATGGTTATACTCATTTGAACAACCCGAACCGATGCAGATACTATGCGGTCGGAAAAATAATGCCCACACCACCATAGTTGGAACAGGAATTTTGGAAATACATCCAGATTGTTTTGCAAAAACACGATATCACAACATGTTAGGATCAAAAACGTATCTGAGCAAGGATTCTTACTATTATATCCCTAATATGTTACTGAACATTAGTTTGATATCACCAAAAATCTATCAGTATTCCACGAAGAAACACACTACAGTGAACCTATTCTCAAATGATATTAACAAACTGGAAAGCACATCTGATTCCTTGTACGAAATTGAAGCCCAACTAGAAGAAATTGGAGAACATCACCGAGCAAGAAAATCGCATTTGTCATTAACGTATGGAACAATAGCGGGACAGGCCTTAATTATAATGGGATTGATGATCTACTATTTCTGGAATCCACTGAAGACCTTATGCAAGATACGGTTCTTGAGGAATCGGGGCCCGAAACACGATCCTGAGGAAGCTTCAGCAAATCAACCTGTTGCAATACCGTTGCAAGAATCGTCCATTTCAGAAAACAGACCACCGTTACCTATTCAGAGGGCGATGATAAACTGCTAGAAATATGTCTGATAACAAACCCTGACAGTCTAAGGACTATGGGAATCCCCTTGTCAGAAATTGTTGTTAGTTGCGATTCTTCTAATGTTCTTTTCTTCTTTGATAATGATTTTGTTATTTCATAATTTTGATCTTGCTTTGTGTGATTGTCTGTGTATTAGCGAAATGACATCGTCCAGTTCCTTCCGACAGGAGCCTCTAGAACGACGACTGTTTGTCAGCCGTTTGGCGCCGTATACGAAAAGGGAGAAGCTGATGGAGATATTTCACCCGTATGGGGTGGAACACGTGGTGGTGCTGCGAAAGTCCTCGGGGAACCAAGCTTTCGTGACCTTCCAGTCCACGGAAGGAGCAAAGAAAGCCCTGGCTGCGGCGGACGTCGGAATAACATGCCACAAGAGGAAGTTAAGGGTGCTGATGGCGGATTCGTGGCACAACACGAAGCTAATTCCCCCACGACCCGACGTGAACCCATTCCCTGGAATAGATTTGCGTGAAAGGGTTCCACTCCCAATAGAATGCATCTCAAAATTGCAAGTTATTTGCCATTTGCAGATCGTAGTCGCCTGGAAATGGTCTCCAGGCGATGGCGCCAAGGTAGCCTTGACTCCTACCACAATATTCGACATATTAACCTCAACAACTGGTGCTGGCCGAACGGGTGGGAAGGAAAACTAATAACAACGGATTCCTTTTATTGGCTGACGATGAGAATGGGCGCCAATTTGAGGAGCATAAGTATTAGCGAAAACCATCTAGCTAAAGATCTAAAACCTCAGATTATAGCTATTGCCGTAAAAAACTGTCCGGGTTTGGAGTCATTGGACACGACCGCCATGGTTATAAGACCTTCGGCTTTGAGGGAGATGGAACCCGGGGCATCACGACTCACCTGCCTCAAAATAGGAAGATGCGACGGACCAGTGGACCCAGGGCTGTTTAATGTGCTGGCAGCCGCCAGACACTTGAGATCGTTCTGTGCACTGGGAACGAATATCACCGGCAGATCTTTGTTAGCTATACACAAAGATCTCCAACAGCTCACCCTCCACAACTGTACAATACTAAAATCCGAAAATTTGTCAAAAATGCTTCAAGGGTTGCAGAATCTGAACCACTTAAAGATCAGTACATGTCAAAATTTAACAGACCATAGTATTTTGCAGACACTAATCAACAACTCAGACCTGCAGACGACCCTAACGAACTTGGAATTGCACTTCTGTAGTTTCGAGGAGTCCATGCCTGAAGTGGAAATGGAGGAAGACAACGAAGCAGTTGAAAGGGGAGATTTTGTCGAACTGGAGCTGGGTCCGGTAGAGATGGCTGTCTCTTTCCCCTCAAAATACCGGAATGTAACTGCCCTGAGCCTTACATTCTGCGGATGGGTTGCTTCTGGCCTTGTCTCGGAGATTGGCCTCTACATGGGCGAAATAACATCCTTAAATCTTAGTGGATGCACCAACCTTAAGGGGGAATTCACCTTGGAACCTCTCCGACAACTGCAGAAACTGCAGATCCTGGGAGTGAACAACATGCATCCCAGCGTCGGTGGGTGGTTCCTACAGTTCCTCCAGAGCTTGGTGGAGATCCACTGCAGGGAAAATCTAGGAATCTCCGATGAGGACATCTGCGGTATGCTGCGTCAGTGCCCAGCAATAGCCCTGGTCGACGTAGAGAGGTGTCCCAATATAGGTAAACCAGTACTGGACTGCGCATACGAGACCATCACAAGGGGCCAACGGACACGATTACGCGATACACAAAATACAAACGAAACAATTTCTTGCACGTTACGCACGATCTGATATATCAACCCCTATTCTAGCTCACTTAAATTGTAACGGAATTGCATTGCGACAATGTGCAAACATTATGGGAATTCCCTCGTCCAATGCGACCCGAGGCCGTACATCTACATACATATTTCCAAGCGCTACTGTACCTTATACCTTCAGTATACATCGTCGAGGACGACGATGATTCCAAGGAGGGAGGGATGTTACGTTCGGAACGTAAGATTTTTCTTTCTGGTCAGGGTATGCATCAACAACGCCTAGCGTTATGGGAAATCCCTCGTTGATCATACTCCTGCCCATTAATCAATAATATTTTTGATAGAACAAAAACCCCTTTCTTGGAGCGTCGTCGCCTCGACGCATTACCGTCCCGCGATACCGATAAGGCGGTGCTGACGCAGCGGCGTTCTCACCAGATAGTCGCATTCGAAAGGACCAGTGGTTCTCCCACTGTGCCGAATGTGTAAGCGGCAGGGGTGCGTTCCAACAATGCCTTGCAGCATTGTGGGAGAACCCTCGTTGAGAACACCTCTGACCGTCGCGTTAAACATTGTAACATAATCAGTAACGGCTACAGCGGGAATGCGCAGACTGGATCACTTCTTAAAAGATTGACGGAATTGTATACCCTACATCCGGTGCAGGGAGTCGCGCCTTCTCACGGTTTTGTTGCACGTTTCGGGGCACGTGTAAATAAATTAATTAATTAATTCAAAGTTGTTTGGTTAGAATTAGATACATAACACAATTTCTGATAGTCCAAGGACTGTGGGATTCCCCTAGTCAGAAATTGTGCATATAAATTTATGAACATTCAGGGAAGGCCTCAGCATGTGTGAAACTGTAATGTGCGATGTCATGTTTTCCTGTACGTACGAATGTCCTGTAAGGATTGATCATATATTGAATCGGGAATCTGATGGAGGGACGTGAGCATACACACACACACACCGCCTCGTTAAGTAGACGGGCCCATGGTAGCATAGCCGAGCGATAAAATGCAGCGTAAGCATTTTCGGTACGGACCCACTCTGGACGTTGCCGAGAGCGTGAAGCTGCGACACTCTGTGACGATAAATCGTGAGGTGCGTGTCGCTGGGTCCGCAAGTGTTTTAGAGATAGAGTTCTCCGGTCTACTGTGTAACCGCGTGAAAGACTCAACTTTGCGAAACAAAATCTACTAAACTTTGCTTACAAAATATATATTTATTCAATTAACGATTTAATTTAAATTTTCATCCATTTTGCTCTGTTAAAATCACTGTTATTCAGTCTCGTTTAGAATTCAAGTAAGATTTATTCGTTAATATAACCAAGTGTGTGTGTTCGCGTTTTATCTCTTTTTCTGATTTAGGTATATCATCAAACCACACGAAAACATTCCAACCGAAAACCACAAAAATATATTTGTCAATACAATATCGACTGTCTGGTGAGTTGCACCTATTATCTCTTTTGTACACTGTATTATGATTGAATCGTACTTAACACAATTTCTGATAATCAAATGATTGTGGGATTCCCCTAATCAGGAATTGTGCCCGAATTGCGCGAATCTCTATGTTTGTTGTTGATTAATTTTTCTTTACATATTCAGTACTATATGTTTTACATCCATCCAATATTTCGACATTAAAGCTTTATTATTCATTAAATTATACTCATTAATTACCTGTCCGATTCCTTTGAAAAGACCCGTATGGGACTAGAGCACCAACGATCCCTAAATCTACCCCTTATCCTTCTGATAAGGTACATAGACAACTAAAATAAAAAGAATTGACTGTTACAACTGCGGCGATCCTCCATGCCATTCTATATTCAATACAACAAATTCTGATAGTCTAACGACTGTGGGATACCCCTAATCAGAATTTGGCTGTCTAAAACGCGCCGCTCGAACACTAAGGGCCGCGGCACGTAACAGTAGTTGCACCCGTTCACTCACTGGATGGTTTTACTCGTCACCAGGCTCGTCTTCGTTTGGACTGCGTCGAACGTTTTCTCAAAGGCCGTTCCTCGGTCTTCTGTGCTACCTTGGTAGCGACGATAGCCTGTTCTGGCCGATTAGACTAAGATGATCCAATAATCTGGTGAGGTAGTTCAACCTCAGTCGACGTCGATCAATCGGTTGCGTCAAGGCTCAGTAAGAGTTTTTACGATGCAATATCCCACCGCTGCCACCAATTTTGTTGTGCCTTGCGTGATGGCTCGCAAGGATGGTAGAGGATTTGGCGAAATCGTAGGTTCGGGAGTGAACAAAAGATAGGAATCTACTGGGTGAACTACACCAAGTTCGATTAAACTCAGAAACTAAGTCTTTATTCAAACTTTAACTAAACTAGACTGAGATATACAAGAGTTATAGCCGTGTTAACAGGTCGGGAGTCAGGTCTAGAGTCCTCGATTGGCGGTGTCGAATTGGCTTTTATGTCCTGCTGGGCGTGGTACACGTTACCATGCCCGGTCGCGGCGATGCGTTCGCATATTGCTGATTTTGTAGATTCGGTCGCTAGCGGCTGTCTTAGCTTGGAAACGTCTCGAACGTTTCGTAACGTAATATAATATGTATAATATATGACAGTATGTCTGACACGTGTGCTTGGGCGTTGCCTGGGCACAACATTATTAATATACTCACGTCCATTGTCGCACCTCAATTTTGACACTTTGCTGCACCATCGAGCCTCAACCTTATTTACGTAATTCATCAGAGCTTCTTGCACGTCTGATTTGTATTTCAGCAAATGCGTCTCTGTGTAGTGCGTATAGTCATCCAGAAACGTAGCGAAATAGTTCTTTCCATCCCAGGTTTTAGTTTCGATTGTTCCACACATATCTGTATGTATGAGTTCGATCGGCCTCGTTGCCCTTGTCCTTGTTTCTGAAAATTCTAATCTTGATTGCTTAGCTTTCATACATACCTGTTTCGTGTACATACTGTATATAGCGCATTTTTCTTTCTACTAGATGTAAGACGATTAGATAAGCTACTTTTAATATTCGTGTCGCCATCTGACGTATTGACAAGCGTTCATGTTCTTCTCTCTCCCCACTCTAATCAATTAGCTACGTTTCCGCGACAGCGGAATCCTCGCGCCCGTCTACGAGTGAGTCGGTTCCATAATCTCGAAGGAGACACTCGTCGGTCAAAAACTCTCATTCGTAATACTTGCGAATATTCTAGTGCTTGAAGAAAAGAGAGAAGCCGTGAACGCTAAGAAAAGGGGATCTAATTTAGTTCCACGTTTGTGTTACGTGCGAGTTAGTGCGAGATACGAGAATCAAACCAAAAAGGGTTTATTATAAACTACGAAAAATACAAGACTATACTTGCTGAAAGTTCCTAAACTATCTTAATCCTACTTAAGTCTACTTAATTCTAGTTAAATCTAACTACGACTAAGAATTACGACTACTAATTAACTACTTACAATTAAAGTTAAAACTAGAACAAATAAAATCAAACCATTCGCAATGTTTGATATCGTCGAATTAGACTAGTCATAGATAGCGTATCGATTACTGAACAGATTCCGCGTGTGTTTAAACCTAATTAAACAATACCTCACATGTTAAATTATATTTTTTTAGTTCAGTTTTATCGATATTTATGCCATTGCTCATTCCCAGGAGCTCTGTTATTCCTTCTTTGCTTAAGTGTCCCAGTTTTCTGTGCCATTGTTTCACAAGTTCGGTTTTGTAGGTTATGACATTCGCTGTATTTTTCTTTTCTGGTGTTAATTTGATTTTATACAGGCCTTCCTCGGTCCTTTTTCCTGCCAGTATTTGTTTGTGGTTGCTTTCTATTATTACTGTTCCTTTTTCAAAAATCACTCCTCCTCCATTATTATTAATTTCTGCAATTGAGAGTAGATTAGTCGTCAACTCTGCAACTACAGTCACATTTTTGAATATACATTCTTCAGATTCTAGACATCCCACGGCTTCTGCTTTCATTGTCTCGTTTGCTTTCGCCACTCCAACAGTGGAGTTAATTTTTCTTATGTTTATAAGTTCTTTTGTTGTGTTGGTCATATGCGTGGTGGTACCAGAATCCACTACCCAATCCTGTGATTTTCCTACTTCTCTCGCCAGATAGGAAACTTTATTTTCTTTAGAGTCCTTATTACTCGATTCTTGTTCAGTTTTATTCCTGACGAAGCAGTCTTCCTTTTTGTGGTTTGTCTTTTTGCAGATAGGGCAAAATTTGCCTTCTGCCTTTTGTTTGCACGTTGCTGCCCGATGTCCTTCTTTATTGCATCTGAAACATTTTACTTTATTATTTTCATTATTAGGCTTATACTTGCACTGCCATGCTATATGTCCCATTGAGTTGCACTTGTAGCATTTCCTTTCTTTGGTTTTGTACGCTATTGCACTAATAGGTTTATCCTTTTCCGTCATTTTTTCTTCTTCTGCTGTGAGTCTAGCTGTTAGGTTTTCCAGCGTTCTTTCTTCTTTGTTTGTGGACTCCCATGCACTTCTAAAGTGTTTAAATTCTTGCGGTAGAGTTCCCAATATTTTGGCTATTAGCATTTCATCGTCCACTGCTTTGTCCAGGCTTTTCAGTCTGTATGTCATATTGACCAGTCTGCTTATATGTGTTGCTATATCAGCGTTTTTGTCGTATTCAAAGCTGAAAAATTCCTGAAGCAAATTACATTTTAGTTGTTCGTGGTCTCTCTCGAACATGGAGCAGATTTTTGTCCACATCTCATGTGCTGTTTTACACGACATTACATGTGTTAGTATTTTCCTATCTACCGTCATTGTTATTATTTTTTGGGCATTAGCATCTTTAACCATCCATTGTTTGGTTTTTTCATCTTCCTTCTTTTCTCCCGTTTTACCATCTTCTTTCCTTTTTCCGTTAATAATTCAAAATTATCGTTTGCTTTTAACAGAATACTTACTTGAAATTTCCACATAGGAAAGCTATCTGCATCATTCAGTTTTTCTACCTGATGCAACTCCTCTGAACTCAGTTTCGACATTATGATTCTTTGTTCTCCGCCACGTGTTTTCGTGAAACGTTCCAGAACCTTCTTCTAACCTTCTTCTCGTGTTTGCGGGCAATTCTGTTTCTTAGTTTGATTTTAATCGTGATCTGGGCCTATAACCTGTTGAGCTTCACAAAAAACTGTACTCCTACATACGATGAAAGGATAGTAAAACGACCATCTAATGTACAGAGTATATTACAATATTTACAGCGACAGAAATGCACAATCGACTTTGTTGAGTAAGGTATTCTTACGAACTAACTACAAAGGCATACCAGTCGCTCTCCCACCCATGCTACATATCCTTGTGACATCACTCAGTGCTGTCACCACGTGAGGTGCCCAAATTATTTCCAACAAACAGCGAACCTTGTCGATGATGCGTTGTGTTAAATGCGCGCACAAAACATTGGTAATGATTTAACCGCATTTGGTGTGGCCAACTTTCATACTTTGCAAAACTTCGGGTTCCTTGTCTATATGCTGCATAAGTGCAAGCAGATCAGGTGCCATTGAAAGAGGGATAATCTTTTCGGCGAAGAAAGCCGTGACATCATTGCGACGGGTACGAGATCAGTCGATATTGTTTTCAAACCTCATTTCAGTAATCCAGGGTGCGAGTGGTAGGCCGACCGTAATATCGGAGCGGGCGACTCGCTTACCCGAAACGGTAATCACCGATTATGTAACTGTTCATTGTGACGAGAATTTTAAAGAATTCATCCTATAAAGGAGATTATTTTGTAAGTAGCATTTTAAGGAATTAATTTTGTTTATGTATTGTGTATACAAAAGGCAGAAGGCCAACATCGTACATTAGCCAGCTGCGAAAATGTTTTTTAAATTAACATTTTTCAAGTTTTTAAACAATTTTATTCAGCTTCGAACCTATGTTTGTATGCATGGTTGAAATCTGGCAACTCAAATTTAACACACTTCCAACTATCCAATTGTCTTGAAACTTTACAGGCGTGCATAGTTTGAATGGCAATACAATTACCCAGTCATCAATAAATATAACCCATAACCACGGTTCCAAACGACTTGAAATCAGCCACTCGCGTTCTTTACGAAAACGACAAAAAGCCGCTGCGTTTGGGACGCTAGTCGCATCGCGATTTGAAATTAAATAAAAGATATTTGTAAAGAATTCTAAGCTGCGAAATATATATCCATAAACATAAAACCCTAGAAAATAAAAAATATATAAAAAAATTTTACGTCAAACGATTTTATTAAAAATGCACTAAAAACTAAAAAACAATTATTTTCTTGTACTGCAATTTCGATGGTGTTTATTGACTTAAATAAAATCGTGGAGCAGGATATGTCACAACAAATTCATTTCGTGGCTCGATTCTGTATTAAATTGATTCATATTCTGTTATGACACATCCTGCTCCTCGATTTTATTTAACGTGAAAAAACACCATCGAAATTGTAGTACAAGAAAAGAATAATTTTTTAGTTTTTAGTGCATTTTTAATAAAATCGTTTAACATCAAAAATTGTTTTTATATATTTTTTATTCGATGTCGGGAAAACGAATTCTCGCCGGAGAGCGCCGCGCCGCGGCCGACCAGGTGGAGGGACGGGTATGCTTAATTGGTGCATTACAGATGTTAGGAGGGGGTACGTTTGAAACCCCACGGTTCTGGCATCACTACTGTACACGAAGTGATAGATACTGCTGAACCGTTGTAGGCAAGGGGTGACATTTGAAACGACGTACATTTTGTTTTACAAAGTGTTGTGTTTCTTTAACATTCAAGGATATACGAGGGCCGGTTTTATTACACGTAAGTTCTATATCCATTCTCTTCCATTACGCTATTCTCTTCCCAACTATACAGTCAGTTCTATCTATCTCCTTTTTTACTGCAATAATGACTGGCAAAATAAAATTACAGAAATTCCATATGCGTCTCAAGAGATCTCTAAATAGTTTCTTTCAGGAAATCCGAGCCACAATATCATCACATGCTACTTTCCCACATTCACTCCCACTTGGCACTAGTTGTTCACAGTCAGTTTCTCAATCAACATCTTCCGATCTCAGTATCACTACAAATGCCATTTCACCTGGCATTAATTCCCAACCTTTTATTAATATCACTCAGAGTGATGTAGAATTCCTTGAGAATGTGGAAGAAATTGGAAATTTCGCCACATTTGAAAATTCTCAGACCACCGATAGTCCCAATTTATCAAAGTCATTAGCAGAGTGGGCCATAAACATAATATTTCTCATCAAGCCATTAACGATTCATTAGCTAATTTAAAGAAAACCATTTCAAGTCATTTACCCTCGGATACCAGGACCCTTTTAAAAACTCCCAGGAAAGTAGAGATGAAACGTATCGATCCAGGGCAGTATTACCATGTTGGTTTAGAATCCACCAATTTCAAACTCGTTCAATCTGTAGATTTATCCTGTATCGAAAACAACACAATTTATATTAACATCAATGTGGACGGGTTACCGCTTAGTAAAAGTTCCAAGAGTCACGTTTATCCCATTTTAGGCTGTATTGCAGGATAAAATGAAGTAGGTATGATTGGCACATATCATGGGTATGAAAAGCCTAATGAGGTCATTGCGCAATACTTTAACAATTTCATACGGGCCCAAGTATTTTGATGCGAACTTCATTCCAGGTCCTATCTGTGTCCTCTTCACAGCCACTAGGTCGTCTCCACGGTAGCGATGTGCTTCTTTCCTTTTCTTGTTGTAGTTCTTAGCATTCTCTTATATCTTTAATATGTTCGTTCGCGCATGCTCCCGCAACTTGTCGCGATCTTCTTGGAATGTAGTTATCCACTCCGTCTCTATCATTTCCCGAATTTCTAGATCATCTTTAATCCTTATTCTTGTCCCAAACAGTACATCGAAAGGTGTCGTACCAGTACTCCTACTTGGGGTCGTATTCAAATATTGCTGCGCTATGTTTAAGTACTTGTAGCACTCCGCTGGTTTAGGCGCTGACAATTTCGTTATTATAGGTATTAGAGTCCTATTAATCCTTTCCACCTGCCCATTGCCCCTAGGTACACCCGTCGTTGTAAGGACGTGCTCAATGTTCTTTTCCTTACAGTATCCATGGAACTCGTGGGACGTGAACGCCGTTCCTCGGTCTGACACGATCTTCCTCGGATTTCCAAAAATGAACGCCTGTTTTTTTAATTTATCCACGACCTCAGCAGTGCCCGTTGACCGAGTAACGTACAACCAAACGAATTTGGAGAACGCGTCCACCACAACGAATATATGACGGTACGATTTCTTCGTCGATGGGAGTGGGCCCAAATGGTCCACATGGTATACATCAAGCGGGACGCTTCCCTTATTTATCAGGTGCAGCCAACCGTCCTGTTTACCCTGCTTCTTTTCGGGGAATATACAACTTAAACAGTTTCGAAGCACCTTTTCAATTTTATCGCGCATATTGGCAAACCAATAGTCTCTTTTTAAAAGTGATTCAGTTTTTCCCACAGAAAAATGCCCATTTTCATGTACGCGCTTCACTATTTGCGACTGCATCACTTTCGGCACTACAAGCCTCACGTCATCGGCATCCACTTTAAACAATAATCCGTTTTTCATAACATAACCCTCGTACTCATTTCGCTCGGCTAACGCTATAATTCCTTTCAGGTGACAATCCTCGCGCTGCGCTTTACCGATTCTTCCACACACACTCTCTTCGCTTTCATCCACAACCATACTTGACAGAAGAGGGTTCCGACTTAATGCGTCCACATGCATCATATTTTTCCCTGGCCTATGTTCAATGACATATTGAAAGTCTCTCAGAAGCATAGCCCATCTCGCCACTCTCACAGAAAGATCCTTCTTGCTCATGGTCAAACAGAACGCCTGGCAATCCGTGACAATTTTAAACGGAATGCCCAACAAGTACACACGGAATTTTCGCAACGCCTTTACAACCGCGAGTACCTCGAGCTCATAGCTTGAATATCGCGACTCAGCCGTTGTTGCTTTACCGCTCGCGTAGTATACAGGGTGGAACTTATCGCCGTTTTCCTCTCGTTACAACAAAATTGCGCTATACCCATGCATGGAGGCATCGGTGTGAAGCTCAGTCTCTGCGTTCAATCTGTATAAGCTTAAAACCGGCTTCGTACTTAGAATTTTCTTCAACTGTTCGAACGCAAATCTTTCTCTCTCGCCAAATACAAATTTTGCATCGGCTCTTAACAAATCCGACAACGGTCGCGCTATTGAAAAATAGCTTGGGATAAATTTACGAAAGTATCCTGTTAACCCCAAAAAACTCTGGACCTGCTTTATGGTTTTCGGCTGAGGAAACTTCATAACCGCCTCACTCTTTCGTTCCGACGGACGTACAGTTCCCTTCTCGACTATGTACCCCAAAAATTCTATTCTAGTCTGTAAAAAGCTACATTTCTGCCAATTAATATTTAACCCGAACCGCTCCGCAACGCTCAATACTCTTTTGAGATTTCCTAACCCAACTTCGCGATCTGAGGACGGTATTATCAAATCGTCCATATAAGTTAAGACAATCTTTGCATTAATTAACTTTCTGAATACTGCATTTATGAATTTCTGAAAAACTGCAGGCGAATTGCATAATCCGAAAGGCATGTACAAAAACTCGTATTATCCATCAGGCACTATGAACGCTGTGTACTTTCTACTCTCCGGTTCAACAGGGACATGAAAGAATCCATTTTTAAGATCGAGTGTACTAAAAATACTGGCGCCCTGCAACGCATCTATCTGATCGTCGATCAATGGAAGAGGGTATCGGTCTTTAATAATCAATAAATTTACTTCGCGGAAATCTATGCAAAGTCTAGTGCCGTTTACTTTTTTGACCAGCACTACTTGACTCGCGTACTCGGAAACAGATGGCCGTATGATACCGTCACGAAGCCACTCACTAATATGTCTATTTACTTCATCTTTCTCAGAGGGAGATAAACGTCTAGCTCGGCGGTAAACTGGCCTATCCTCTTTAAGAATTAGTTTCATTGTCACATGAACTTTACAGTCCTTTTTTGGCACGTAATCGTCAATCATCTTCACAATGGCTCTTCTATCCTCATCGCATTCTATGTTTGACAAATCTATCTCATTGACCTCATGTATGCAATTGATTTTATAAATATCCGGTATAGTATCTGCTAGAGACCCTTCCGGTTTGTGTATTGTAATTTTTCCCCCGGTAATGATTACATCAACGGTGTCTAAAAAATCCGTCCCTACTAGAAGCCCATGCCTCATCAACGTATCCGATACCACGCAAACCCTGATTGGATATAAATCACCGTCTATTTCTATCTCCGTTCGAAACTCGCCTAGCGTTTCATTATCATCCGATCCGACTCCACGGAATTTAATTTCACGTTGTAATAGTTTTGGCGATCCTATCTTAACATATTGGTCCGCACGCATCAAAGTGAGATCACTCCCAGTATCAATTAACGCCGCTATTGTTTTATCGTCCAAGCTTACGTCTTTATAATATTTATTCCGCGCAGACCGAGAAACATCACACGTATCGTTCACAACAGTCGCTTTTTTTCGGACATTTCGTCGCAATGTGACCAAATTCTCTGCATTCAAAACATTTCATACCTTTACCTTTCTACGGACAAACACCACTTCAATGATCCTTCGCACCACAGAAAAAACACCGCTTAACGTCTCTAGCTGCTTCTCCATTCCGAAATCCTGCAAACCTGCTGTCCGTCTTCAATTGTTGCCCACTGGTTGACCGGTTGCTGCCGCTTGGTTGTTGTCCGCTGCTTGCCTGCTGTCCGATACTTGGCCGGTAACCACTGCTCGGCTGTTGCAATTGTCTTCCCCGCAGTGACACCTTTTCAAACGCTTTTAATAGCGAATCCTTCGTCCGGTGTCCTTGTACATACGCATGGTCCCGTAAAGATGAATCAGGGATCCCAGCTATTAGGTAATCCAATATTTCGTCGTCATCCATATAGAGACGATTGGCCATAATAATCTTCTCGTGAAAATACTCGGAGAATGTCTCGTCACGTTTCCACCTACGCTCCTGGAATCGGTTCCTGATTACCATTTTACTTGATTGTAAATAAAACATACGGCTCAACTCTCCCATCAGGCAGTCGACCGTCATACGAAGATACTCGCTTCTCGAATGGAACCACTCTAGCGCCCTTCCTTTAAGACGCTGTACAATAATCACTTTTGCCACATCCTCGGTTAAACTATACGTTGCTCTTAAGAATTGTATCCTTTCAGCCCATACTTCATACAACTCGTTGTTTCCATCGAAGTAGCCAAGCTGTTGTGTCTGGACGCCTGGGGGCGAGATTCTGGCCTAGAATCTCGGGTTGCTCCGGGTCGTCCTTCACGTTCGTCGTCCAACGGGCCCCGAAGGTTCGGGAGAGTGTGCCGGGACGGAAGGATTCGGTTTGAAACCGAAGGTAGGGGATCGTTGCGGGTTAAAGAGTTGGAACTCACCGTAAGGTTAAACAAGTTTATTCTGTCCCGATCTGGGTGACAGGCTATGCGCGTACTGTAGCGGTTAAGCGCTAATTACAAAAGACGTCGTCCCCTAGCTTGTAGGAGTTCTTATATCTAAATCGGGACGAAGCGGGGACCAGAGGGGTCACCGCCTTTGGCTCGTTCTTCGGCGATTTTGGGGGAAGCGCTGATGGTGCTCGCGGGTTATTGCCCGCGCTTTGGCGCTCGCGCGTGATATCGGAATGCGCGGCGGTTGTAACGTTTGGTCGTTGGCCTCGTTACAACAAAGCAAATCTGCGATCGCTTTAACCTTAAGGTGCGATGACACTGCCGCCCGACTCTGCGACGTCATTGCGGTTGAAAGTTGTGGCGTTACCGCCATTGAGTGTTGTGGCGTCGCTGTTATTGGAATTTGCGGCACCGCTGAAACTCCGATCGCTGGTCCCTTTTCCGCTGCTTCCGCGGGACGACTAATAATTGCGTTCTGCATCTTAAGCTGCTCAATCTCCCGACGAGCCAGCTCCAACTCTTTCTCTGCCACAGCTACTTCCCTGCGATACACGATGATTTCCCGCTGCATCACCAAAATACTATCCGCTGTCATGTTCGCCACATTCGCCTCGCGTTCTGTTTCTTCCACGTTATCATCCGTGTCCGAGGATGTCATCCACGCACCCTCTGGATCAGCTTCCATTAGCCTGCCAATCAACTCGGTTTTCGTACCCTTAGTGCTCAAGTTCAACTGACGTAATTTCTCCTTCAACTCAGCCACAGTAAAATCACTCGCGTTTTTGACTGTAGGATCCATTCTACTGTCACCTTCAACACAAATCTCACTTTCCACAAAATGTCACACAACCCAACTTAGGTCAACTCAGTCCAACAATCGCCCCCACGTCACACACTTTAACCCCGATCCGCTATTATTCCCACTCTATGCAACACAACACTGTACACACGCGACTTGCTTGATCCCGGACGAGCCCGCAATTGTGGGGTTCAAGAAGTATGTGATAACTAAATAGATGTATTAGTGAAACAGTTTAGTAATGTGGATATATAAGAATATAAGAATATAAGTATGTGTAGTCAAAAACGGGTCTTATTGCAATGCGCACCAACGAACCGCTCTTCCCCAAATCTCCCCACGCTCTGCTCTTTCACACCGCTGACCCGACGGTCCCTAATCTCCCCTCCATCCCCGCGCCAGGCTCCTCGAAAAAGCCACCCAGTGCGTAGGATACTTGACTTCGAGGAACGCTAACGCCATGCATCCCATCAATATTTCCTCACCATGCCTATCGCTCGACTGCCCCTACAATCTCCGAGACAGTAACAAACAAAAGGCAAAGACAGTCCTGGCATTCATCGGCTAGCTTACCCGGAAATGTCCATCCACACCACACGAGCGAGGCATGAATTTTTAAACATGTCATCAAAATCGCCTTCAAAACCATTTTAAAAGCAACAATTTTATTACTTTTATATTTTTTATTTGCTGTAGAAATGTAGTTTAATCACTAGAAAAAGTGACTTCCGTTTCCGGTGTGACTGAGAGAGAGCGTGTGGAAGAAGCATAGGAAATTAGAAGTAGAGGAAAGAAGTGAGGAAAGTGTAGGAGAGAACGAGAAAGTGTGGAGGCGCACAGTGGCGTAGGAGGAAGGTGTAGAGCGCAGGCGAAGCGTGGGGGCAGGGAAGGCGAAGGAGGTACGACGGTCAAAAGAATTTGGAGGTTAGAGCGAAAGAAGTGAAAAAGGGGAAAAAAGGGGTTAGGAGTGAAAGGGAGAGTGTGGAGGTAGGGAGGAAGTGTGAAGAAAGAATTGTATACAACAGGATCGTGGGCGGAGAAGGCGAAGAGGGATTGAAAGGGAAAAGAGTTTGGAGGTTAGGGTACCGCAGGTGGCGGCGCTGGAGTTGAGGAAAGAAAGTCGGTAAGGTAGGAAGCGAAGAGTAGGTAAGGAAGGAAACGTACGTGCAGCTAGCGAAAGTATAGGAAGGACATTAGGAAGGAGTAAGAATGGGAGACGAAAGGGGGGAAGAGGAGGAGACAGGAATAGGGATAAGGAAAAAGGTAGAAAGAATACGGAGGGAGAGAAGTAATAGTACGGGAAGAATAGAAGAATATTTTGGTAAAAAAAAGGGTGAGGGTGGAAAATGATATGAAGAGGGGGGAGGCTTTCAGAAGCAGTAAGGTAGTGGCAAGATCGCCACAAGTGTAGGGGAAAGGAGGGAAAGAAGAGGAAGAAGGTAAAGAAGAGGTGATGGAAATATTGAAGATTATGAGGAGGGAGATAGCGGAGGGGAGGGAGGAGGTAAGGGAGGTAGCGAAGAAGCAGGAAGAAAGACTGAAAAAAGAAATAACGGAACTAAAGAAAGAGTTGAGAAGGAGAAACGAGATATGGGAGGAGGAAAGGAGGGAGACGAGGAGAGAAATAGAGAAATTGAAGGAGAGAGTAGAAAAAATAGAGAAGGAAGGCGGAAAAGGGGAGGGAGGGATAAATGAAAGAATAGAAAAGCTAGAATTAGAAATGAAGGAAGGGAAAGAAAAAAAGAGAGGAGAAGATAGAAGAGAAGGTAAAAGAACTAGAGTGGAGATTGGAAGAAAAGGAGAGAGAGGAGAGGAGGAATAATATGTTAGTGAAAGGAATACAAGGAATGGGTGAGAATGTGAAGGATGAGGTGGAGAAGCTATTCAAAAGCATAGGAGTAGAAGAAGAGATAGAATCAGTAAAAAGAATAGGGAAGGGGGAAGGGATGGTGATAGTAAGAGTGGAAGATAAGGAGATCAAAAGAAAGGTGATGGAAGCAAAAAAGAAGCTAGCAGGTAGAAAAGAGAGAATAGAGGACGATTTAACATGGAAAGAAAGGAAAATGAGGTAGGAAATCGAAGATATTGCGAGGGAACAGAGAAGGAAGGGAAAAAGAGTACTAGTAAGCTATGGGAGGATAAAGATAGAAGAGCAATGGTGGAAATGGGATGAAAGAACGAGGTGTTAAGGGACGAAGATGGAAGGGAGAAAAGTGGAAGTAGGGAAGAGGTGGAGCGGATAGGGAAAGAGGGGGAAGGGCAGGGACAGGGAGGGAGAAAAGGGGGATAGAAGGAAGGAAGGTAAAGAAACAGAAAGATGAGAGAAAAGGGAAAGAAAGGTACACGATAGCATGGTGGAACGTGGCGGGATTAGCGAGAAAGGACAATCAATTCTGGAACAGACTAGAAAAATGGGATGTGGTGGTAATATTGGAGACATGGGTAGAGGAGAAAGGATGGGGCTGGATAAGAAGTAAACTACCGAAAAGACATATTTGAAAAATGCAAGTGGCGAAGAGAGAAAGAAATAAAGGGAGAGCGAAAGGAGGAATAGTAGCAGGAGTAAGAAAAGAACTGGTGGAAGGAATGACAGGGGGTATAAAAGAGGGGGGAAAAGGTGTGATGGAAGTAAGAATTAAAATAGGCAGAATAAAATGGAAGATAGTAGGAGTCCATGTTCTACTTTATGTAGTCAAGGCGTTCAGGTCCTCAGGATCGTCGCTGATTGCCTGCAGAGGCCGAGAATTCAGGCAGGCTTCGATTTGGGTGAGTAGCGTTGTCATCTCCTCGAACGTAAGATGCTGGTCGCCCAACACACGGCGAAGATGATGTTTAGTGGACTTTACGGCTGCTTCCCAGAGTCCTCCAAAGTGAGGAGCAGCAGGAGGGTTAAAGCGCCACTCGATGCCGTCCTTCAACAGAGTAGATCGGATGATCTCATGACTGTCATCGAGGTGCGCCAGCATTTCCCGCAGTTCACGGGCAGCTCCCATGAAGTTGGTTCCTCGGTCACTCTGGATGACGGTGCAGAGTCCTCGCCGAGATGTAAAACGCCGTAGAGCAGCGAGGAAGGCTTCGGTGCTGCAATCTGTAACCAACTCTAAGTGAACCGCGCGAGTACACAAGCATACAAAGAGAGCCACGTAGCCCTTGTGTGTACGGCGTCCTCTTCCCCGTATGGCCAGGAGCGTGAGAGGTCCAGCGTAGTCTACCCCCACGTGTAAGAAAGGGCGGGCTGGAGTCACCCTGGATCCTGGTAAGTCTCCCATAAGTTGGCTTCCTGTGGTTGCTCGCCATCGTGTACAGGTGACGCAGCGGTGAATCAGGGCATTGACTCGCTGTCTGCCCTGCGGGATCCAATATTTCTGTCTCAAGGTGGACAGAATTAGCTGCGTTCCTCCATGCAGCGTGCGCTTATGGGCCTCGTCAACCATTAGTTCCGTTAGCCGATGGTCATTTGGGAGAATGACCTGATGTTGAGCGTCCAAAGGCAGCGCTGAGTGTCGCAGTCGACCCCCCACTCGCAGTAGACCCTGATCGTCCAAGTAGGGATACAGGGTTAGCAGCTTGCTGCGTCTTGGTAGCGGAAGTCCTCGTTCCAGCTGCTGGATGTCAGCTGCGACCGTCTGATGCTGGACGAGACGCAGCCATCGGTTCCGGGCTGCCTCTATTTCTGCAGGTGTCAGGTATTCTCCTCGCGTAGCTGTTGAACGTTGTGGGAGCCACCGCAAGCACCAGGCGGTGGTTCTAAGGAGAGAAAATATACATGAGTGCCTGTTTAAAATTTCCTCCCCATGTGCAGGATCACCCGAAGACGACACGACGGCAGTAGTTTTGCTCTCGAGATCCGTTGACGGCACAGCAAGCTGCTCTCCATCGTCCCATCCTGACAGTGAAGTCAGCCAGGAGGGTCCGGTCCACCAGAGATTGTAGTCTGGTAGTTGGTTGGGAGCGAGTCCTCTCGAAGCGCAGTCGTCTTGCAGTTCGAGTGCCTCCTGCACGGAGTCGGCACCGGTCACGACGTCATCCACGTACACGTCACGTTCCAAGATGGCCGCCGCCTTTGGATGTCGGGCTCGTTCATCGTTGCCCAATTTCTTCAGCGTCCGAATGGCAAGATACGGCGCACAGGCTAGGCCGTATGTCACCGTGTTGAGGGTGTAAGTGCTAATGTCCGTGTCTTCTCTTTCCCTCCACAGGATCAGTTGGAATTGGCGGTCGTCCGGATGGAGGAGTATCTGCCTATACATTTTTTCAATGTCTGCGGTGAGGCAGACACTATGCATACGCCAACGCAGCACGAGTTGGTGTAGACTTGGGAGAAGATTAGGTCTTGTCATCAGTCGCTCATTCAGGGAGTAACCAGATGAGGTGACGTGTGAGCCGTTAAATACTACCCGCAGTCTAGTGGTTGTACTGCTCTCCTTTAGCACTCCGTGATGTGGTAGATAGAAAGCTGGCCCTGTAATGTCCCCACGAATTTTAGTCATGTGAGCGAGTTGCATGTACTCACGCATAAATTCTTTGTAGGCCTGAGCGAAGACGGGATCCCTGCGGAATTTGACCTCCATCCGTGACAGCATGCGCCGGGCTCCATGCTGAGACTTGCCGAGCTCTCTATCGATGTGAAATGGAAGTCGGACCATGTAGCGACCGGACGGTAACAGCTGGTGAGTCGTCCGATAATGATCCTCGCAGCTCTGTTCTTCGGCAGTGTAGGCCGGTGTCGTCACGACCTCCTCCTGTTCCCAGAATCGGCGTACTAGCGGCACGAGCTCCTCCGTCGCCGTGCATTGGAGTGTCGCGAGAGCGTGGCTGCTGGCTTCATCGACTCTCTGTCCCTTCGTGGCTGGCCCCAGTAGGAATACAAGGGGGATTCTAATGCAAATTTGAGTTTGAAGGCCATTCCCCCCCCCCTCCTCCCCGACCTTGAAATCCAAATTTGAGTCTCAAGGTCACAGGAAATCCATCGCAGCGGGCGGGCGGCGGGAGCGGACCGCGGCGGAGTGGTGGTGGGGGTATAAGCGGACCCCGGCGGATGACGTCATAGAGATGGCGGAGTAGTGGGGGTATAAGCGCGAGATCTGAAGAATACCGGAATCAATCGATGCCGAACCGATACCGAACCGTATCGAGCAGGAGGAGTAACCGCGGGTGAGAAGAAGAGTGCTACACTATCCTGGACTCCAACAATCTATTGGTAAGGGAAGCGAGGAGGAACACCGCGAGTGAGAAGTGACCCTGAACTCCAACCTGTTGGTAAGGAAGGAAACATTAATTTATGATATTAATATAAATGAAAAAACTGAATCTCGGACGACGGGGCTCGAACCCAAGACCTCCGCGGTACGAGTCAGCCGCCTAACTAGCTCCCCCAACGTCGGCTCTCCGACATTAGTCTTTCCCGAATGGTATATATGCCGAGCGTCACACGCGTTCGTTTTTTATCGGACGATGTCAGCTTTTTACACACCGCGTCTTCGGAGGAGGGAAAGAGACAAAGCATTACTTCAAAGCTAAATTCGGAGGAGAGAGAGAGAGACAGCAATACTTGGTGCATTCCATGAGATCGCGCGTAACTCGAATCCTCTGGAGCGGCCGGGCAGGGTAACGTCATTTTTTCACGGCGCGAAGAACGAAATAGAATTATGCGACGTCAGCAGCAATGTTCCCCCCCCCCCCCAACGCAGAGAGAGAAATAATAATTATTTAACCGTAGAATTTTTTAAAATTAGATGAGGAGAGCTGGAGGAGTATGACGGGTAAATAAAATTGCGATAGAGTGTGTTTTAAAAAATTGATTATAATATATAAAATGGAATATATAAAAAATGTATATAATAAAAGAAAAAATTAATATAATAAAAGGAAAAAATTAATATAAAAAAATACAATATAAAAAATACGATATAAAAATACGATATAAAAAGAATATAATAAAATAAAAAATAGATATAAATATAAATATATAAATTTAAAAATTTGGAGGCGGTGATGGTGGTGGCGATGATGTGGGTGATGAGGATGATGATGATAATGATGATGATGATGATGACGATGATGATGATGATGACGATGATGATGATGATGCCGCCTCAAATTGTGCACGCAACCGTCCAACCATTATGGGGCCAATTACAGGCCCCAACCGCCGCATTGGTACCTCGCGAGGTATGGCATATATACCTAACCACCTCCGCAATTCTTGAAGTGGTATGCCCTATAACATACAAAAATATCGATATAACATATCAAACATAATAAACATCCAACATGCAAAACACTGTAAAGTATTACATACTTGATGAGGCGGTGGCGGCGATAACGGTGGCGACGGCGGCGGCGGCGGGGGAAATGATGGCTGCGGCAAGTCCTAGAACCCACAAACATCAATATAATATTTACGGCTGTGAGACCGAACTCGATTTAAAAGGTTAAACGCGATAAATGTAAATTTTTTTTTAAAGTACATACTTCGGGGATGTCTCCACATGACCCGGGGTTTGGGTTGGGGGCGATTCCTTTCAATCCCATTATGTTAATTGTCTGTCAAGCTTTGAAGTGCGACTGGTCTCGCTACATCTCCAGGCTCGCTCAAGGGACTCTTATCGGAGACCCATGAAATCGAGAAGTGCTTAGCTTTGCAAAGTGAGATGCTGTTGTTCTCTAGATTCATTTCCGCTGACCATTACATTTTTTTTCTTTGCACATATCATTTCGTTGAACCGTTTTCTCCTTCTTCTTTGACACATCATTTGACTAGATCACACCATTTTGAATGTATATATATAAAACGTCTAACGTATCACTTTCAACGCCTAACATACCACTTCGAACGTGAATCGAACGGTATCGAACGAGTTTTGAACGGGTATCGAACGGCTTTGAACGGGTATCGAACGGTTTTGAACGGGTATTGAACGCGAATCGAACGGTTTTGAACGGTTTCCACATAATTACAACTATCGTCTTAATATAGCGTACATGTAGGAAGTTGGGGAGGGTGAAGAAAAAACATTTATGCATTAAAATTGATTATATTTTATTTAAGCATTTCTCTCTGGCGTTTAGACCACCAGTTGAATATTTTAAATACATTTTGCATGGCACAGTGTTTCGCGTGTCTACCACATCGCAGTGTATTAACATTTAGCTTATTTAATGATTTGATATCCTCGTAGTCAATGTCCAGCGTCTCGATGACCACGTCCGCTATCGTATTTTCGTCGAGGAAATCCATGAGCCAATCGCGTTTCTGCAGCCCTTTAACATATATGATATGGGATGCGTCATCTTCTTCGTCGATCGCATCAGCTACAGCTTTCGTAATTAGCCGTTTAGCCATACTGTACGGAACGTCTCCATCGTCCCACCGTAGTCCATAGTGTTTTGCCACCAGCCACCGAATGCTTGATTTGTCAGATTTCGTACAAAGATATTGCGGCATTGAACTCCCAAAAATATAGTGCGAGAGAATTAATCCATTTCGTAGGACCGCCACTTCCTTGACGACAAATCTTCCATCGACGACGAACCCTTGCAGGTCAACAAATGTTGGTACAGCCATCATCGGTACAATTTGTAGGTCCGTTCGCTTCCAAGACAGACGGGGAGAATGCAGCCTTTCTCGTAAAGCATGTCGATTTTCACGAAGAAATTTTATATGAATTTGGCACAAGAGAGGGCGGGCAAGTAGCGTGGCAATTTAATTGATTTTGCGCACCACGTTTGTCAGCGGATTGTATTCAACCACCCGATCGTGCAGAATCATACAGTATGCCGTAGTATTTGCAGGTACATTCTCTTTACACTCGAATTCTATGCGCACGTCCACGGTGCCATTCTTGATCGACTCATTTTGTCGCGAGCAATCAATCACCACGAGGGGGCCAAATTGTAAAAATTCAGCCACGGTGAATAATGTCTCGTTGCAACTATGTCCATAATAATATTTATGGAATAGCGTATACATGTTAAACAAGATGGCATGCTTATTCTTGTCAAAATCCAAGTTCAGATCATCGTATGGGTAAAATTCCGAGTTGAGAAAAAGTTTTACATTGGTCAATTTGCAGTTGTTGAACATAGTAACGTCTTCGCTCATCACATTCTTTCGAGCAGTCTGTAGAGCAAAGATAATGTATCGCGGTTTCTCCAGCTGCACAGCTGCCTTCACAGCCCACGAATGTTTGGTCGTGCTCTGTAAGAGAGGATACTCGTATAAATCCCACGAGTGAAAACAAATGCTCAGGTTTTGTCCACTTTACAAAGCACGTAGCAATGATAGCTTATTAACGTCGTTCAGCGTCACATGAGGCATCCGCCATTGCACTTTAAGTAATTCGATTTCTGGTTCCAACATCGGCGATCCTATTAGAGAATTGTTATCGTTGCGTGGTCGTATTAAAATCAATTCGTGACGAGCATTAATAATCATGCGTTTGTAGTCCTCGCAAAATCCCAGCAAATATTTGAGTGGGACGCAAAAATTAAAATGATTTCGCTCTAAGACCTATAAATTCGGTCATTATCGCACCGTTATTTTCGTCCTTCATCAGCCCTGGAACCTTCTTATTTGCACGCGGCATATTATATGGATTGTCCATAGGATAATCGCTCGTGTCGAATCTATCGATATTGTGTTTCATGGACTCGTGGATATCGTCGCATCGAATGTGATAAATGAGGCTGTCTGTATCGGTGTATTGAATTTTACAATTTTGTCCTTGCAGGGGAGACATGTACTCGTGATGAAATTCGTACAAACAAATTTTTGATATGTCTAGAATGCACATACCCACGTATATCGGTTTGTTGAATTTTACCTCGAGTTTACGAAATTCAACAGCTATTAAATTTTCCGAAAAAACACTTCTGCTGTGGAAATTCGGTTTCGCGATCATTGCCTCCGCGCCTTATCGCCCTTCCCAATGTGTCAAAAGCTTTACGTCCACGTGGTTCCGTACATTTTCCATAGTTTTGCCGAATACCGCGTTGTTCATCAATTTGTACAAATTTTTCTCAAAATCGTTTGTCGCGCTTGTTCTAAACCGTGTATTGAGTTCGATGTAATCGCGGAGCCAGGGGGATTGAGCGAATTGAAGCACGCGGTGTATCTTTGTAATACGAAGACCGTGACGCGTGCACTGCTGCAGGTTGCGATAGTGGATAACGTAACGCTGCTTATCATATACCGTCGCGAGTAATTTGTCCTGCCTGCTGCCGGGTGGTTTGGCACGCGTCGGGCAGAACGGTAGATCGGCGTGAGCGTCGTGCAGACGTTGCGGATATTTCAGATGTATCTTGAGAATGTACCCAGTGGGCGAATCGACCGAGATCGAAGACACGTCAAAATTTGCAACATCTTCGACCCATTGAAATTTGGCGTATGGTAGGGGCTGACACAGTGCCCATCCATACAAATTGTTTACGTCAAAGTACATCAAGTACGATGACTGTTCCGATGCGTCGTAAGATGGCATATACTTGTTATTGGCATGTGCGTATCTTCCGGAACATTGGCTTAAACCCCCGCGTTTACCGCGTTCGATAAACATGACCATATCGACGTCGGTGAGCAATTCGAATGTAATTTTGGTATGTTTTAGCATAGCATCCCATGTGAAACCAGGTAGAGTATAATAATGCGCTGAATCTAGTCCGTAACTCTTGATACAACTGTTACGAGCCGGGGCCGCGGCAACGCCAGAGGCCGGCGAGAAGGGTATTTCCCAGGGAATATGGTTTATGAATTTGTTATTTAGGTGCGGCGGACGAGCCTGATGCGAAATCAGGGAGCCGCTAGGATTATTGAGGGTGAGGACGAACCTGATGCGAAATCAGGGAGCCTCTAGGAATGGAGTCAAGCACGGACGAACCTGATTTGAAATCAGGGAGCCGCAGGAGGGTGAAACGTCGTGAACGAACCCGATGCGAAATCGGGGAGTCACTAGGATAAAGTTCACAGACGAACCTGGTGCGAAACCAGGGAGCTGCTAGGAGGTCGGATTATTCACAGACGAACCTGGCGCGAAACCAGGGAGCTGTTCGGAAGTTGGTAGAATTACAGACGAACCTGATGCGAAATCAGGGAGCTGTAGGATACGGACGAACCTGATGCGAAATCAGGAAGCTGTAGGATACGGACGAACCTGATGCGAATTCAGGGAGCCGTAGGAGGGTGAGGTTACGTGGACGAACCCGATGTTAAATCGGGGAGCCACTGGGTTGGAGAAGATGGTTTGTTGTGGTAAAGGGTTTGCGAACGAACCTGATACGAAATCAGGGAGTCGCGGGAAATGTTAGTAATGCCTCGTAACTCTTAATTTATATTTGATACAACTCGAGCGGTAAAGTTATATCAGTGGGTGAGTGCTACTAATATTATAAGGATCGCTGGGTAAAAGATGGGTTTAACGAAATCGACTCGATTTACACGTGAACACCATTCGTATATTGAATAGTCAATTATAATACAAATGTAAGTGTCGCGATTAATAATTAAATAATGTGTACAAGTTACCACTAGTTGCACGGTGTTGACGCACTGGCGATGCGGGGCGTAAGAGTGGTTATTACAATATGGCAAATAGAATATAAACCGAACTCGCGGATTCTATGAGGTTAACTGTGATTCTGACGAGGACTTTAGCCCGATCTTACTGAATTTAACCAACTCTGTACGAGCGTGACACGACGTGACTCTACGCGTAACTCTATAGCTTTGAACCGCAGAGGGTAGAAACCAAAGAGTTTATATACTCCCAAAAATGAGTGGGGGTTCATTAGGAATTTTCCATATAAGGAAATCCTTCGGGGTCGTCGTCGTGTCACTCCCGTTCCCATGGCCGTGATCCAGATGGTCGAGATCATGACCCCCTAAGTGATGTGTTTGATAAACGAAAGGATTTTAGGGCGTTTTCCCTTCGCAGACGCGAGCTTAAAAAATGGTTGAAAGCGGCGTATGGGAAATTTCACATACGTAACATCTCCCCCCTAAGATAAAACATCGCGATTCTCGTGATGTTTTTCAAGAGAAGGGAAAACGCCCCACAAATCCTTTTATAAGCAAAAGTGTAAAAGAGAATTGTCGTGTGTAGTGTAGTGTAATTAGTGTACTTATCGCTAGGTGTTGTGGTGTGGAAGTGTTTAGTCGTCGCTGGGCACCACGTAGACCATCTGCAACCAATGCTCGATGATGTTACGTCCTGAAGGGACTTTTCAATAAATCATTCCGAGCGGCTGGAATGACTTATCGGGTTCTTACTCTGTTTAAGTGCTAAGGCACACCTTGACTATACTTACCGGGGAAGGATATAGAGAAAAGGGGGTTCAATCAAGGGTTGACTCGGAAATTGAGGATAAAACATAAAAGTAAAATATATTCTTGATAAGATAGAGTCTGCTTACATACCCTTGGGACGGCGCTCCGTCCCAGCTGTCGCTCGCTGTGCTCTCAGGTAGCACGCGGCACGCTTGCCGTCTAAGGTTTCGCTCGCTCTCGGGGTCTCTGGCCCGAGCGTAGGTTGTGGTCGCTCGCTGTGCTCTCGGATGGCACACGGAAGGCGGTGAACTGACGCCCGTCGCACCGCACTGTCTCTAAACGTCGGATAATAACGCGGTCCTACGTCGGTCACGATTGACGCGAAGGGCTCTCCCGGCTAGGCCGTTCTCGGTATGTCGGATGGAGTTACTCTTCGGACGAATTACTATCGGCCGATCGTGCTTCGCGGAATCTATCCGGAGACGGGGTCGCGGTATCTGGACGGTCCTTTAGTCAGTCGCGACTTCCTCGTTCGAGCTCCCGAATTCGAATTACCAATCCTTCCTCATCGATCCCGATTCTCGGCCGCGCCTCGATCAATCCTCGCGATTGGGGGAAACTGCCCCGTCGGCAGTCGTCGCTCGCCGCACGCGTCGGAAATTCCCGGGCCCGGGCTGCAGAAGGTCACGTTGTCCCTACTGTCGCTACGCGGCTCAGTGCAACGTGACTGGCACGCGCGAGGCGATTCCGCTGAATCACCGTTTACGGAGTAAAGCGACGCGCGGACAGCAAGCACGGGAAAAGGGCCTGAAGGGCCCATGTAACAATGACGTCCAATGGGGGTTGTCCCGGTAGCCGGTCAAGCGTCAGCGTGGCTGTGAGGCCGTCCAGCGTTGACTCTACGTTGGCGAGGAGGCCCTTCCTCCTTGCCATGACCATCTCTGCAATCTGGGTAGTCCTCTGGAGCGGTCGGCAGGAACGGAGCTTGACGCCCCTCAGACGGATCCTCACTGTCTGCCAGGGGAGGGCGTGGAACCGGGGTGGCAGAGATCGCAATTCCGTGACAGGGCAGTCCATTGCGATGCCATAGTCACCAAGGAAGATGGTACAGGTGGTCCCATTCACTGCGGTGACTTCGCCACGAAGCCACCCTTTCCGAGGAAACCTTACGGTCACAAATCGTCCCGGCCTAATACTGTCCATTGCTGGCAAACATAGGTGTTGTCTGGACTTCATATGTATTCTTAGTTCGTGCAGCATCACCTTCGCTGCCTCGCTGTACTTGTCCAAGGAGACCCAGAATGTGGTGGGGTCCTCCACGTACATGACCAGGAAGCGGGACATGTTCCCGAGGTCACGCGCCGATATGGTTTTCATTTCTTCGTTTTTTCTTTGCGAGGATGGGGTCCAATCCCGAATGTTGTTGTCGGTTATTTCCTGGAGCACCAGGCAGTCCGGGATACGTCGATGAGTTTTAATTCCTGTTGTTTGGACGCCCGCCGTTTTGAACCTAGTATTTCGGGTCGAAGAGCTTCGGCCCTTCCTGACGATTCCTCCTGTGCTGCAGTGATATGGCTTTGGTGTGATCAAGGTACCCACTCGTGATGATGTTTCCCAAGATCCGTGGTGCCCGGTCTGCACTGCTATTGTCCTCGTAGCTTCGTCTGATGACGTTTGTGTGGAGATGCTCTTAGACATGTGGAAACTGAACTTGTGCTGAGTTGAGGGGCCTGATGCCCAGCTTTTATAAGGAAGAAGCCCTTATCGCGTCCCCACCCTGGAACTATACGTGTCCCAGGAGAGGGGTTCTTGTGGGAGTGGTTTCATCCCCTTAGAAAACTGTAGCGCATGGGCTGTGGTTTTCGGATGTACTTGGTATATTTATCGTTATTTCCTGATTCTCTTTGAGAGATTCTGATTTTTCGTTGGGCTGACGAGGAGTTCGTTTCATGACCAATATTATATTTACTATGATCAGTATTACTATTATGCTTCCAATAGAGGAAAACGTTGAAATCTGTACTTGCCTAGATGTTCGGTGGCTTGCAAAATTCTTAGCTCGTTGTTCTATTTCGGTAAGTGATAAGGCTGTCGGAAGGTCCTCCCATTTTGCAGTTTTTTGCTCGTTCATTTTCAAGGCTTCAAAGTGATGCTCAGTAACTTCCGGTATAATTATTGATATATTATAAGGTTTAGAGGGATAATATTCAATGTTTTGCGAGGTATCGATGTTTTCCAATGATTTTAGTTGTACCGAGTCTATTATTGCTTGGCAACCGGGTTGTAATTTAAAGATTCCGATAGCAGTGATATTTCGTGTTATAGGTTTCTTTCCATTGCAGTAAATTTGTGCTTTTTTATTTTCTGGCATGAAATAAAGCCATGTAGTTGGTGTATTTAAAGTCTGCCAGTACGGTTTCACTTGTGTGGTCAATTTAATGGTACAAGAGTTCCAATTTATCGAAGTGGGGTTCAATAGCAGGGTAGATTCACAAGTTGGTTGTCGATCTGCTTGGTATACTGGTAGGGTAGCTGGTCCCAAAAATTGGTTGTGGTGAAACCGGCAAGTCTTTAAATATTCTTCCGTTGGAGAAAAGTATTGTTGTTCATCCGATGAGATCGCAATATACTGAATTTGTGGCTGGATGTAAGAGATTACGGTTTTTCCTCCAATGTTGTGTGTTGATGGACAGGGGTATATTTTATATAAGCTATAGGTTTTTCGCTCTAAAAGAGGTATGGTGATTTCAAAGAATCATTATCCTTCATTAGAAATATTATCCTTCCTCTGGTAAATATTACGTTTAAGTTTGTTATTTTTTCAATTTGTTCCATGAGTAATTCTTCGGGCGTTAGAGGGAATTCGTATACTAGTGTTTCCTTAATTTTCTGAGCTGATCTTAATTGATCTGGCGAAAGAATAGCGGGGTGTATAATTCCTTGCTTTGTTAATAATATTGCGTCTATTAGCAGCAGTAGGTTGGTGTTATAGTCGTCTAAACCTCTTTCGATTTCAATTACTGAGTCTCTGATGATTGCTTCAAAGCGTAGTTTGCTGATATCTGATTGTGTCTCTTGTAATGCTTTGGAGTGTTCACCATTGTTTTTGTTAGTTGAGATATGGCTCGAGTTAGATTAACTAGCCTTGCATGCGTGATTGAGAATTCTCCCTTTATGACATGCGTCTGTTTTGCTATGATTTCGGTAATTTCGCGCTGATCCTTGTAGATTTTGTTTAATTCGTGGTTATAATATTCTGCATCTTCTTGTGATAAGGTTCCAAATAACATTTTACTGATAGTGCCGATAAATCCAAAAGGTATGCTACGGCGAGGTGATGATGTTTTAAGATGTGTAGTATCACCTATTGCAGTGCGTATTAGATTACTGTAATGCATGGTGTTTTCTTCTTTCATGATTAATCGAGGTCCTAATTCTTTGTTGGGGCAGTTGATGGAATTGTGACGGTTGCAGAGTTGATTCATCGATGAGATATGATGCTTTACATGTGGAGCATAGCTGAGATATCGAGTAACATCTAGAGATGTGACTAGTCGCCATTGTGATTGAAAGGTCCTTATTTCAGGTAATTTTTCGTAGAAGAGTCCGGTGTCTCCTTCGAGTGGTGTTATGGTTTGATCGTCGCTAACGACAGCGAGAGGCAACAGGAGCAAATATGCGAAAATCATGGTTGATTTTCAACTATCTATGGAGAATAAGCATGTTTTAGTTTATCCTGATGCTTGGTGATTAATTTATTACGCGTTCGTAATACTACATTATTCAGGTCTGTCACGTCTACTATCTGGTAAGGTCCAATGTAATGTGGATCAAATGTACTAATGCGCGGTTCCTTGAGTACATAGACAGAGTCGCCTACGTTAAATGTTGCTGGTTTTGCGTGAGCATCATAATAGCTTTTCGAACGGATTTTTGCTTTATTTAGATTATCGGATGCTATTTTGCGAATATTAGTCGTATGCGTTATTAATTCTACTAAGTAGTCTCCATACGATTTTAGTTTTTCACCGGTTGGAAAAGAGGTTGGTTCTCGAGCTGGTTTTCCAAAGATTAATTCGTATGGGGTGAAATTTGTTGCTTCGTGAACGGATGTATTGTAAGAGAACATTGCGAACGGTATTAATAAATCCCAGTCTTCATAATTATCCATGTAATGCTTCAGGTATTCGGTGAGGACGATGTGACTTCGTTCTAAAGATCCATTAGTTTGTGGTCTGTATCCTGAGGTTGTGATTTGCTTGATTTTGAATATTTCAGAGAGATTGGTCATAAGTGTTCCGATGAAGCTAGTTCTTTTGTCTGTCAGTATTGCGCGAGGTGTACCGTAAATCACGATGAAATGTCTAGCGAAAGCATCGGCAATTGTAGCAGCTCGAATGTTAGGTATTGCTACAGCTGCGCAATATTTAGTTAAGTTGTCTTGAATGGTGAGAATGTATCTGTTCTCACTGGGCGTAATTGGTAAAGGTCCTACTGTATCCAAGGAAATTTTGTCAAAAGCTCCTATAGGTGTGTCAGTGATTAACATCGGCTGACGAGTTTTCGCTCGAACTAATTTTTGTTCTTGACAGCTTTGGCATCTTCGGATGTAGTCTTGAATGTCGTTGCGCATTTGTGGCCAATGGAATTTTGATCGGATGCGTTTACATGTCTTCGTTACTCCTTTATGTCCTCCAATTAAACTGTCATGAGCTTCACAGATGATGTGCTGTCTGTCTTCTTCGAATAGAGTTGTGATGGTACAGTTGCATAGAGTAATCTGCAGGCCTGCTCCTATGAAAACTTCTTCTAACATCTTGACGAATTCGGTGGATGGTATTTTGTGAAGGTCCCCCGTAGCAGAGATCCGAATTGATTTAATTTGATTCTGATCCAAAGTGTGTCGAAGAGTTTTCAATCCGTCGAGCACATCTACTCTTTTAATATTATCAAAGAAGTTATCTGAGATTATTACACTGAAAGTATTAAATGATCCGTTATCTGTAGTTATCACCTGTCCCTTTTTTGGTTGTGTTGCTAGAAGATTTGGTTTACTAATCATTTCAGTGTCCAGCAGTAATTTTCCAATGGGGTTTACTAAGTTCCATTCCGCGGAAATGAAATGTACGTAATGTCCTTCTTCAGCGGTAAAGGTATTCGAAGAAACAATAATTTTATGTGGTTGGTCTAATGGGATCTCTTCCAAATCATCAAGGTCGTTTGTATTCTCGATGTCGGTAGTGGAGAATGGGTATGGGTCAAGCGTGTGGTCAAAGACACTCGTTGCACCGTTCTTCCCACGCGAGGTATTCTTCTCGCGAAATCAATCGTGCGGATTAATCCAGCAATTGTCGTTCTACTTGCGCGAATTTTTCCATGGTCGTAAATGTAAATATCTTTTTTTCTGTGCAACTCGTTGCAACGATTTGAGGCTTTGTGCAGTTTGGAGCTGGCTTTTATGCATGATTTGGTATTTCTGTCTAACTCTTTTGACGTACCCCCTCCCCCGAGGTAATTTCTTCTGATATCGCATAATTCGTTCCATGATTCATGCATATGACCAATTAGCGCGAAAAATCATTCCATGCAATTTCTGCTGACACCTATTTTCTAAGATTCGACGCTTCCACAGATATCATATTACATTCAACACGTGTCGAGACTTTTAGCCTTGAAGGTGGGGCTCAAATTACATGTAATCGCGCGATATGCTGCGATGTTAAGATTGAAAAACGTTATGGAAAAATTGGTAGCTTTAAAATAAAATGCTGTGGTGGGGGACCCTCCTCCTCCATCTCTCCTCATATAATTTTAAAATTCTACGTTTAAATAATTATTATTTCTCTCTCTGCGTTGGGAGAAACATTTCTGCTGACGTCGCATAATTCTATTTCGTTCTTCGCGCCGTGAAAATGACGTCACCCTGCCCGGCCGCTTCAGAGGATTCGAGTTACGCGCGATCGCGCGAGACGCTTTAAAAAATTGTCATCTATAGAATGCATGCTCTCTCTCTCTCATCCGAATAAAAAATGCTTTGTCTCTGTCCCTCCTCCGAAGACGCGGTGTGTAGAAAAGCCGACATCGTCCGATAAAAAACGAACGCGTGTGACGCTCGGCATATATACCATTCGGGAAAGACTAATGTCGAAGAGCTGACGTTGGGGAGTTGGTTAGGCGGCTGACTCGTACCGTGGAGGTCTTGGGTTCGAGCCCCGTCGCCCGAGATTCAGTTTTTTCATTTATATTAATATCATAAATTAATGTTTCCTTCCTTATCAACAGGTTGGAGTCCAGGGTAGCACTTCTCACCCGCGGTTCCTCCTCCTCCTCGATACGGTTCGGCATCGATATTCAGATCTCGCGCTTATACCCCCACTACTCCGCCATCTCTATGACGTCATCCGCCGCGGTCCGCTTATACCCCCACCACTCCGCCCGCGGTCCGCCGCCTCGCCGCCGCCCGCTGCGATGGATTTCCTGTGACCTTGAAACTCAAATTTGGATTTCAAGGTCGGGGGAGGAGTGGGGGAAATGACCTTCAAACTCAAATTTGAGTTGGAATCCCCCTTGCCTTACTACTAGAGAGTCGAAGGATGAGGTTGAAAATGCGGAGGGAAAAAAACTAATAAGATGGCTCGAAGAGCAGGGATGGGGAGTATTAAATGGAATAACAAAAGGCGATGAAAGGGGTGAGTACACATACGTAGGGCCAAGAAGTGAGACGGTAATAGACTATGTGATCGGAGAAATAGGAATTGGGGATAAGCTGGAAAGTCTAAGGGTAGGAGAGGAGGTTGACTCAGATCACCACCCGCTGATTGTAACATTGAAGGACAAGGCAGAAAGAAGGAGGATGGATGAGGGAGGAACTACAAAAGTAGAGCGAGAGGCGTGTGGAATGAGAGCGGTAGAGGAGATTACAGAGGGAAAGACAAAAATAAGGGCAGCACTTAAGGCGAGTGGTGGAGAAGAGGAAAGAAAAAAAGTGGTGGGACGAAGAGTGTGCGGAGGCAAAGAGAAGCACAAGATTAGCGCTGAGGAGATGGAAAAGAGGTAGAGGTGAGGCGGCAGAGTATAAAGAGGAAAAGAGAAAGAAAATGCGAAGAGAAGAAAAAAGAGGAAGCAGAGAAGTGCGTTAAATAGACTGAGCAGGCGAAAAGGACTTCCACGGACTTGAGTGGAAGCAATATTTTATGAGGATACTGGGGGGTGTAGAGAGAAGAGTAGTGGTGGGGAAAGAGAAAATGAGGGAAATAGAGGCAGAGGGGGCGATAGAACTGGAAGAAGTGGTCAAAATAGTAAGGAAACTGAAAAACGGAAAGGCGACGGGGCGTAATGAAGTGCCGAATGAAGTATGGAAGTACGGAGGGCTGCAAGTGCAGAAGTGGTTATGGAAAGTGATAGGTAGGATATGGAGAGGAGAGGGATGGCCGGAGGAATGGAATGAAGGGCTAATAGTGCCAATAATTAAAAAGGGAGAGGGGATCGGAGTGGAGGAGTATAGAGGGGTGACGATAATGGACACAATTTATAAGGTGTATGCGTCGGTAATCGCGGAGAGGCTAGACAGGGAAATGGAAGCAGGGCAAATGATTCCATAAAATCAAACAGGATTCAGGAGAGGCAGGGGGACGTTGGACAACGTGTATGTCCTGAACTTCGTAATAAATAAAGGGATAGCGAAGAAGAAAGGAAAGATAGTGGCACTGTTTGTGGACTTAAAGGCAGCGTTTGATACGGTGGATAGAGGGATACCGTGGAAGGCCATGGAGGAAAGAGGAGTAAGTGAAGGAATAAGGATGAGAATAGAGGAAATATACAGGGAAACAAGAAGTAGGGTGAGGGTGGGCGAGGAGGTGGGAGATTGTTTTTGGACAGCGAGAGGAGTAAGACAAGGATGCCCACTGAGCTCGTATCTATTTAATTTGTTAACGGCAGATATGGAGGAAGATTTGGAAAGAGGAGGATGGGGAGGAGTAAAGGTGGGGAACGAAAAGATAAGATCGTTAGCATATGCCGACGACATAGTGCTGCTAGCGGAAGAGGAAGATGAGATGCTGGGAATGATCAAAAGGCTGGAAAGATACTTGGATAGGAAGAGGCTAGTGATGAATGGTGAACAAATATACATATCTTGGTTATGAAATAGGAAAGAATGGAGCGCAAGACGGGCACGTTAGGGGAAGGGCAAGAAAAGCCGCAGTTGCGATGAGACAAGTGTGGAGAATTGGGGAAAGGAAGTGGGAGAAGGATGTCGGAAGAAGAATAAGGTTGTTCGACGCGTTGGTATGGACGGTGGCGAGCTACGGGGTGGAAATATGGGGATGGAGGGAAAGAAAGGTAATAGAGACACTGCAGGAGAAATATATAAGGTGGGTACTAGGAGTGGAGTGGAGGACGCCAGGGTACATGGTAAGGAAGGAAGTTGAGAGGGCAAAGATGAGGACAGCAGCGGGAAGAAGGGCGTGGAATTTCGAAATAAGACTTGAAGAAGGAGGAGGAAGTGGGTGGGCTAGAAAATGCTGGGATGAAATGAAAAAGAGGGAATGTAGAAGTGAGAAGTTGTCAGTGTGGGAAGAGGAAAGGAGGGGATATTTCAAGGAATTAGGATTAGAGATGGAGGAAGTGAGGGAATTAAGGAAAGAAGGTAGAGAAGGATATGAGGAAGTGGAGCGAAGGGATAGAGAGAAGCAAGGAAGACAGACATGGGAAAGGATAGGGAATTCAAGGTTTAATAAATGGTATAGGTGGGTGAGGGGAGAGGGAATGCCGAACTATCTAGACAAAGGCTGGAGGGAAAAGAGGTGGAGAAGAATAGCAAAGTACAGACTGGGGAATGGAATGGCTGAGGCGAGATACTGGGAGTGTGAAGAGGAGAGAAAGTGCAAGTAAAGAGGCAAGTAAAGAGGAGACATGGGAGCATGTATGGGAAAGGTGCAGAGGGGAGGACGAAGGTAGCTGGCAAGAAAATGTAAGGAAGATACTAGGCGAAGAAGGGGAGGGGGAGAGCTGGATAAGGAAGCTGGGGGAGAACAGAATAGAGCGGGGGGGGGGGAGAAGGAAGAACAGGAAGAGAGTGACAGGAGATGAATAAAAGAGATGGGAAGGAAAACGGCGATGGAAAGGAAAAAGAAGGAGAGAGGTAGTAGAGGGAAAGGAAAGGAAGAGAGAGTGAAAGGAGGAGAGAAGATGCGGGAACGGAAGGACGAAAACGAATGGGCGAGGTAGTAATAAATAAGTAGGAAAGGTAGAATTAAGAATAAAGAAGCGGGGGAAGGAGAGAGCGAGAGAGGGCAGGCGATTGCGAGCGAGGAGGAGCGGGGGAGGGGAGAAAAGACGAACGAAGGCGAGTAAAAGCGAACAATGGTGGGTCGAGAGCGAGCGAAGGCGAATAAAATGTGCAAAGTAGAGAGAAGATACATAAAGGAAAGAGAGCGCGAGCAGGAGCGAGAGAGGAGGTGAGGAAAGCAAATGAGATGCGGAGAGGTGTACGTAAAGTATAGGAGAAAGTGTGAATATAGGGCCAGTGAGAGTAGAAAAGGCAGAAATGGTAAAAATTGTAAAAATAAACAAAAATAAAAATGGTAAAATAAAAAAGTGTAAAAAGGAAAGGAATGTAAAAAGTGTAAATATAATAATGTATGTGAACGTGTTTGTAATTGTTTAGTAATAAGGTAATTTGTAAGAAATGTAAAATGTAAAAATGTAAATAGAGAAAGTAAAGGGAAAGGGGTAAAACGGTAGAAAAGGGGAGAGGGAACGGAAGTTCGTGTAACCCTACGGGGAACATTAAATATATACAATACACTAGAAAAAGTTTTATTCCATTACTATAATTCCTGTCTTCGCAATAAATTCCTGAAAATCGCTGAATTTATCGGCACGCTAACCAGAATGACCCCTTGATGACATGACAGAATTTCAAAATCCCTGACCTCGGAATATACCAGCGATTTCGACCTCATTCTGCGATTTTTAAGCGTTTGTAGCTCAGAGCAACGTTAACCGATTTAGATGAAATTTTCAGTATTACTTAAATCTAGAAAGGACATTTTTTAAATTTTCATTATAAGCTGACATAAAAAAGTTTGAAAAACTGTTTTTTTTTCTTGTTATTTCGAAAAGTCCAATTTTTGAAACGGTGAATACAAGATATACCTATTATGTTAAAGCGATCTTTCTAACTTCTAAAAAAACCGAACTCGTTTAGTTCACATTTTGTAAAAAGTTATGCGATTTTAAAAAGTGTATATTTATACGTTTGTCTGTCACTGTGTGGTGTATCTACTACTCTATCACTACTGTACATTTTATAAAATCCGATATGTGTATTAAGTACTTTAACATATGTTATATTTATATATTTCAGTAGTATAGCAACACGGGTTCCAACCCAAATTTGAGTTTGAAGGCCATTTCCCCCACTCCTCCCCCGACCTTGAAATCCAAATTTGAGTCTCAAGGTCGTAGGAAATCCATCGCAGCGGGCGGCGGGCGGCGGGAGCGGACCGCGTCGGAGTGGAGGTGGCGGTATAAGCGGACCGCGGCGGATGACGTCACAGAGATGGCGGAGTAGTGGGGGTATAAGCGCGAGATCTGAATATCGATGCCGAACCGATACCGAACCGTATAGAGATGGCGGATATAAGCGCGAGAATCTGAATATCGAATCAATCGATACCGAACCGTATCGAGGAGGAGGAGGAACCGCGGGTGAGAAGTGCTACCTTGGACTCCAACCTGTTGGTAAGGAAGGAAACATTAATTTATGATCTTAATGTAAATGAAAAAACTGAATCTCGGGCGACGGGGCTCGAACCCAAGACCTCCGCGGTACGAGTCAGCCGCCTAACCAACTCCCCCAACGTCGGCTCTCCGACATTAGTCTTTCCCGAATGGTATATATGCCGAGCGTCACACGCGTTCGTTTTTTTATCGGACGATGTCGGCTTTTTTACACACCGCGTCTTCGCAGGAGGGAAAGAGACAAAGCATTACTTTAAAGCTAAATTCGGAGGAGACAGAGAGCACTACATAGCATCGCAGCGTCTCGCGCGATCGCGTGTAACTCGAATCCTCTGGAGCGACCGTGCGGGGTGACGTCATTTTCACGGCGCGAAGAACGAAATAGAATTATGCGACGTCAGCAGAACTGTCCCCCCCCCCCCCCCCCCCAAGGCAGAGAAATAATAATTATTGAAACGTAGAATCTTAAAATTATGTGAGGAAGACGAGCGAATGAAATTGTGAAATTATATATGTTTACGATATATATTGTTACATAATAATAATGATAAAAATAAAATAAAAAAATTAAAGCAAAAGAAAAAAATCTGGATGATAAAATAAAAAAAAATATATAAATCTAAATATCGTCGCTGTCGTCGTCCATCGGTGCCGAAGATGTCGAAGGTGGTGGGTCGGTTACAGCTACTCCGGTGGGGATGATGGGTTCCGCGCATTTCCATGAATCACCTGCACACAGATACAAAAGTTGATATAATAATGATACATTAAACATAATAAACATCACGCACATAAACACAATGTAGAATGTTACATACCTGCGGAGGCGACGAAGGCGGCGAAGGCGTAGAAGGCGGCCACATATCCCACTCGATAGGACCATCAGCAAATAGTTCACTTAACAATAAATCTACAGGAACTTGCGGAGGGTCGGTTTGAACTGAAACATTACTGCCCCGAAGCCCCGATACTGAGTTCTTTAAAACGGCGTCGTAATCGATCTTTACAGCATTAACACTGTTACGCCACACCACACTTTCCGGAGCACCCATACGATTCCGCTGATTTATATTTGGATACGCGAAAATATTATCATCGTCATCATCATCTTCTAATAAATATCCATTCCGTGCATTGCGATTCAGCCAGAACTCTTCATCCCCGAAGTGGTCGTCCGGTGGATCATCTCGTATGGTGGTCCCATTATGAAATACTTTTAAAAAAATTCCACCATCATGCTCTGCTTCCGCCTCATGATGTTCACCATCCCGAATTTCCTCAGATTGTACTGCGATATTTCGTCACGTCACGTATACTTTTGGATTAATCTGGCGGATTAATCAGCAGCTGTGATTGTACCTGTAGCTGACCGGTTCAAATTCACGGGTAGAGACATATTCTGAAATCGATTTTTCTTATAATTCTCAAAGTTATTAACACAACGATTCACTAAAAATAGGATAATGGAAACTTACGGTACTATTCGATTGTATCTTCTATGCGTTGAACGATTGATGATGTCCTTCAAAGCAATTTCACTTAGCTCAAAAAAATGAAGAGTGTTTAAAAACTGTCAAACTGACTGCACGTCGACCACGATTTTGAATGCAACTGGTCTCGCTACATCTCCAGGCTCGCACAAGGAGACCCTTACCATGAAATCGAGAAGTGCGTAGCTTTGCAAAAATGAGACGCTGTTGTTCTCTAGATTCATTTCCGCTGACCATTACATTCTTTTTCTTTGCACATATCATTTCGTTGAACCGTTTTTTCCTTCTTCTTTGACACATCATTTGACTAGATCACACCATTTTGAATGTATATGAAACGTCTATCGTATCACTTTCAACGCCTAACATACCACTTCGAACGTGAATCGAACGGTTTTGAACTTGTATTGAACGCGAATCGAACGGTATCGAATGGGTTTTGAACGGGTATCGAACGCGAATCGAACGGTATCGAACGGTTTTTGAACGGGCATCGAACGCGAATCGAACGGTATCAAATGGTTTTGAACGGTTTTCCACATAATAATTACAACTATCGTCTTAATCTAGCGTCCATGTAGGAAGTTGGGGAGGGTGAAGAAAAAAACATTTATGCATTAAAATTGATTATATTTTATTTAAGCATTTCTCTCTGGCGTTTAGACCACCAGTTGAATATTTTAAATACATTTTGCATGGCACAGTGTTTCGCGTGTCTGCCACATCGCAGTGTATTAACTACATTTAGCTTATTTAGTGATTTGATATCCTCGTAGTCAATGTTCAGCGTCTCGATGACCACGTCCGCTATCATATTTTCGTCGAGGAAATCCATGAGCCAGTCGCGTTTCTGCAGCCCTTTAACGTATATGATATGGGATGCGTCATCTTCTTCGTCGATCGCAACAGCTACAGCTTTCGTAATTAGCCGTTTAGCCATACTATACGGAACATCTCCATCGTCCCAACGTAGTCCATGATGTTTTGCCACCAGCCACCGAATGCTTGATTTGTCGGATTTCGTAAGAAGATATTGCGGCATCGAACTCCCAAAAATATAGTGCGAGAGAATTAATCCATTTCGTAGGTCCGCCACTTCCTTGACAACAAATCTTCCATCGACGACGAACCCTTGCAGATCAACAAATGTTGGTACAGTCATCATCGGTACAATTTGGAGGTCCGTTCGTTTCCAAGACAGACGGGAGAATGCAGCCTTTCTCGTAAAGCATGTCGATTTTCACGAAGAAATTTTATATGAATTTGGCACAGGAGAGGGCGGGCAAGTAGCGTGGCAATTTAATTGATTTTGTGCACCACGTTTGTCAGCGGATTGTATTCAACCACCCGATCGTGCAGAATCAGACAGTATGCCGTAGTATTTGCAGGTACATTCTCTTTACACTCGAATTCTATGCGCACGTCCACGGTGCCATTCTTGATCGACTCATTTTGTTGCGAGAAATCAATCACCATGAGGGGGCCAAATTGTAAAAATTCAGCCACGGTGAATAATGCCTCGTTGCAACTATGTCCATAATACGATTTATGGAATTGCGTATACATGTTAAACAAGATGGCGTGCTTATTCTTGTCAAAGTCCAAGTTCAGATCATCGTATGGGTATAATTCCGAGTTGAGAAAAAGTTTTACATTGGTCAATTTACAGTTGTTGAACATAGTAACGTCTTCGCTCATCACATTCTTTCGAGCAGTCTGTAGAGCAAAGATAATGTATCGCGGCTTCTCCAGCTGCACAGCTGCCTTCACAGCCCACGAATGTTTGGTCGTGCTCTGTAAGAGAGGATACTCGTACAAATCCCACGAGTGAAAACAAATGCTCAGGTTTTGTCCACTTTCCAAAGCACGTAGCAACGATAGCTTATTAACGTCGTTCAGCGTTACATGAGGCATCCGCCATTGCACTTTAAGTAATTCGATTTCTGGTTCCAACATCGGCGATCCTATTAGAGAATTGTTATCGTTGCGTGATCGTATTAAAATCACTTCGTGACGAGCATTAATAATCATGTGTTTGTAGTCCTCGCAAAATCCCAGCAAATATTTGAGTGGGACGCAAAAATTGAAATGATTTTTCACTTTTAGCCCATCGCGTCGTTTCAAGCCCCATCCTGCATTCTCCATATTTTTGTCTTCGTCGGATGTCAGCGATACATAGTTTTTAAGCGTGCTAGTTATTCCGACGTTTCTGTTGCGGTCAATCTCCACGCCATTCAGCTCGTATCGAATCTCATCGAATAAGAACGCCATGCAATTATTTCCCAACGTCACAGTTAACGCATCATTTGGCTTATTTATCTTCAATTTCCCCTCCACGTAGAGGAAACTTTCACACGGCAATGTGTATAAATCCTGCTGCTGTATAGGTATTCTTATCTCATCGCTGTATCCAAACGTCGTGTTGACGTATGGGTTGTACGTGTGAGTCTCGAGATTGACGATGCGATCATCAAACGTCGGCTTCCCTCCAATGCTTAGAATGTCAGCTATTTTTTTCAACTTAAATGCGCACAATGAATCCTAATGATTTCAAAAATGCAATGTTCGCAGCACTGAGCCTCTTCTTTTTAGCGTGATCAGAGCTGTTGCAGTTGTTGTTGTTGTTGTTGCAAACAATTTCACTTGGAAGAAACGGGTTTCTGGAGTCGTTCAATACAAGCATCTCTTTCGTTCGCACCACATGTATTATCGTCGTCGTCGTACGTGCAATCTGATGGTAATCTCTTCACCTCTAAAATCAACCAACCGTCCGTCTTGATCCACAACGCGTATCGTCAGATCCGAAATGACCTGTGCGGTGATTGGAAGGTAAATGATCTGTGCAGGCGTTTCCGATATCTTATATCCTGGTGGGACTCTTGGAGAAAATTCATGTATCGTATGTACACGCCTCCCATTGTTGTACGCGCCAGCGGTTACGCTACATTCTACGCGAATAATGTTCACGTTCATGATATTAATCGGGTCGTCCGATTCGTGCCACCGTCCAGGTTCTAATACCCGATTCGTCGAGAATCCCAGTAGCGATCCAATGTTATTAGGCTTTGTAAAGTCTACGGCGAACCGGCAGTACAGTTCGCTTTTCATGGTGTTGTTGTTGGGACGCAACACTATAGGATACACATCATTGTCACTGTTATCGCCGGTGCCACCGAGATTCTGAGGATACCGTTCGAGTAATCGCTGCTTCAGATACTTGGCGATGGCGTCTAGTTCGTAGGAGCCGTGGGGAAGCGTAATGTATTCAACAGTGGTGTCGGCGATGGTGTTGTTTTCGGTGTCATAATTCACGACGAAGTAGAATTTATCGTTGCTCGAGTCGATGTTCGGTATTGTATGATAGGTTTCAAAGGTTGTTAGACCAAGCTCGTATTCATCGTCGCTCAAATCTATGGGTGGAAAGTAGCTCACCGCGAGGGTGCTACTCTTGCCGGTTAGGGTGAATGTTAACGACATATTCCGAGCTGTACGACTGGACTGGTACCGACTCAGAGTGTTGGGAAGTCAATCCTTAAATTTGGTGCCGATCGTGTGTAGAAAGCGTAGACATAATTGTCCACAATTGCTCTGATTGTACTTCTGGTAAGACGAACGATTGTATTCAATTTCCACAGCATCTTTATCCAGATATTTTACCAATTCCTTGGGCGGTCGAAGATTCCCAAAGCTGTCGAAATAGCAGCGGGAGAAGCGGTAATATACCATCCCGTTTTGCTACTGGAAGAATCCGTTTTTTCGATGCTTTCTTTGGAGTCTTTTTGCAGGTTTTTGTTTTCATCCCCATTCCGATTTTCGTCTTGGCCTTCATAGCTGCCCAAACAGCTGTAGCAGCACCTCTTTCACCCAGAGTCGAGTCTCGCGCAACGATGCGTTTTCGCGCTTTGTCAGCGAGTACCTTATCTGCCGCGTGCCTTTCGTCGAGGTCGTTGCTACGCGAATACGCAATATCGTGTTCGCGACACGCTGCGTCCAACGGATTGATGCCTCGATCACCTCTAGCCAATTGTTTTGCCAGATGAGTTCCTGGACCGCAAAACTGATATCCCGGGATATGTAAATCCATAGGTAGCGCGTTTATCGCCCTATTTAACAAACCACGACCTTTCTTTACTCTCGTCGGTGACATTCGCTACAGTTTTTAATCAATGGTGCCGGACCGTCGATATGCGTTCGCTGCCAAGGGCGATTATAATGCTCCAGACACCGGCGATGCTGCTGAACCTCAGGATCTGCTTTTATATACTCGGGGAGCCTGTTCCACAACTGATCAATGTGTCTGCCAAACTCTTGCAGTAGAATAACCTTTGGTATATATTTCAACTGCTCAGAGGTTAGGGCTCGAATATGGAAATTATCCGACAGGACCAGAAGCATGTTGCATACTGAGCTGTTTTGCTTCGGCACAGAACTATAAATATACCGCTTCGACGTATCAAAAATCATTTTTCATGGTTCACGGACAGGATGCGATTCGTACGGCAACCTGCGGCGATACGCGTGACAAATTTTGACGATAAATCGCAGCTGATGTCCCCGAAAACAATGCGCAGACACGGTAGCATGCTGCCAAACACGATCCGCTGCCTCATTTGCGGTCCATTAAATTGTGGAAAGACCAACGTGCTGGTGAGCTTGTTGGAAAGTCCTTACGGAGTCCGCTTCGAGAACGTGTACGTGTACTCCAAGTCGTTGCAACAGCCGAAATATCAGTATTTGGATAATTTATTGACTCCTATAGATGAAATTGGCTACTTTACGTTTTCGAATAACAGTGACATCATCCCACCGAGCGAATCGCTTCCGAATTCCATTTTTATCTTTGATGACGTGGCATGCGACAAGCAGGATACGATAAGGGAATACTTTGCAATGGGGCGTCACTCGAACGTTGACTGTTTCTATCTCTGTCAGACGTATGCAAAAATTCCCAAACATCTTATACGCGACAATGCCAATCTGTTGATTCTGTTTAAGCAGGATGGTACCAATTTGAAACATGTGTACAACGATCACGTAAACACAGACATGTCTTACGAGGATTTCTGCGCTTTGTGTCGTAATTGTTGGCAACGGGAGTATGGTTTCGTGGTGATAGACAAGGATAGCGCGATGTCCAATGGACGTTATAGAAAGGGATTTAACGAGTTGCCGTACCGTGAGATGGTCAATTGTCGTCAAAACGTCGGTGGGAACGCAACGTCTGGGGTACAACGACGATGATTGATATCGATAGTCTGGAGATTAAGGATCGCGAGAGAATAGCGAAGGAAATTGCAAAAACCAGCGAAGCCATTCGCCGGAAACATCAAGCTTTGAAGACCGCCAAGATGGAGGAAGATATCGCGTTGGAGAAATACTTCAAACCTATTGTGGAACCCTTAAAACATATTGTGGAAAATACTGCAACGACAGAAGCTAACACAACACCACCGATGAGCACAGACGTTGAAGGGAATGAAACATTAACGCCTAAAACAAAAATCGTGTCGAAAGGGAACACATCGCGTAAGAGAAAGAAGAAACGACGCATGTCATCGGAATATTCACTCGTAACCTCCATACCAGTTCAATCGAAGCATAAACGGCGGAATGCCACATCAAACGAGTCTCCCGTTCCACCAGCACCAATAAATACAATTCCTCGCGTACAATCGCTCTCAGCCATTCATGATGACGACGTTTTCGAAACTACACCAGACGAGTCGTTTGCAACATCTATTAGGTATCAACTCCAAACACCCGAGGGATAAGAAACGTTTCGCAGTCATTTCGGTCCGCTGGGGCAAGAATACATGAGCGCAATCCTAAATGGTGATAGGGATACAACAATGGACTATGTGTACGGTGTGTACTTTGGTAATAGTGGAACGATGCTTGGGGATAAGGCTTTCGATATAGACAGGGGCGATAATATAATCATAGATGGTGTAAGATATGGAGGAACACCCGGTCTTTACGAACTGATTTTCAAAAGAATTCCCGACGATGCTGTGTACATCGATGCCGATAAACAAAAATACAAAAGTATACTGCTGGCGACGAATGCCCACAGACGCGATCATAATGCTAAATACCCCATATTAAGCAACAAGGGTGTTGCGGCCGTTAGCAACGCGCCGCGCCGTGTAGTTCGAACCGATGCCCGCCGACTCATCACAACAGCTGATGAGTCGGCCGCGGCGCCTTTGTAATGTTTTTTGACCGCTAACGAGCCTGGCGGAACAGGAGGCTCCGCGACGGTTAGTTAAAGCTAGAGAACCGTGGGGACAACTGTTACGATAACTACAAGGAAATCTCGATCTTGCGCCCATTTTTGCGCCTCCAAGAGTTTTGCGATTAATATCGCCACGCGCCCACGCGCCGTTATCTGTCCTTTGTCAACGTGTCTAGTCGTGTGTTACCATACGTGTGTCGTCCGACGTCAGTGTAACCACCAGTGACAATAAACGAGTGTTGTGTCCACCATCGGCGTCTTTACTGCATCCCACTCCAATCAGTCGAGCGCTTCCTTGCCGGCATTATTTAATTTCGTAATTGGCGGAAACAAAGGGATACAAGTACAAGCATGTAATTGCACCTCTACTTCCCCGTGTGTCAACTAGTAGGGCTGGGAAAGGTCTAACGGTGCCCCGGGATATTCTCCCCGGCGTGGGAGGAGGCGCGGTTGGTCCTGCTTCGCAAGCTCTGCAAACCCGCAGAGTCGCCCTCGTCGTTTCGGCCGATATGACTACTGGACGAGGCGGGCAAGCTCCTGGAGCGTATCGTTGCTGCCCGCCTCTGCGACCACCTAGGTACCGTGGCCCCGGATCTATCCGACCGCCAGTTCGGCTTCAGACGGCAGCGTTTGACTATCGACGCTATTCGATTGGTTCGGACGCTGTCCAGCCAGGCGGCCGAGGGAGGCGGTGTGAGCGTAGCTGTTTCGCTCGATATAGCGAACGCATTCAACACCGTCTCCTGGGCGGCGATCGAGCGAGTGCTGCTGTATCAGAACGTCCCGCTCTACCTTCGCCGCCTGATCCGGGACTATCTCCGCGGACGGGTGGTCGCGTACGACGGCCGTGACGGTAGGGGGCGACCGAGGTGCACCGCAGCGTTCCACAGGGGTCCGTGCTGGGACCCCTACTGTGGAACTTAGCGTACGACGCGGTGCTGCGGGTGGAAATGCCATCGCCGGGGGTGTCCCTCGTCTGCTATGCGGATGATACCCTGGTGGTGGCGTCCGGGCGGCGGTGGCGGGGCGCGATCAACCGCGCGGAAGAGGCACTGCGACGTGTCATCGCCTCGATCGGGACGCTCGGTCTGCGAGTCGCCGTGGAAAAAACACAGGCGATATGGCTCGCGGACAGGGTTGGGAGTGGTGTCCCCAACAGAGCGTCCCTGAGGATCGAGGAGGCCTGCACAAGGGTCGGCCGAACAATAAACTATCTCGGCCTGACCCTTGACACCTACTGGCAATTTACGAGTCACTTCAGGACCAACGGCCCCCGACTGGAACGGCAAGTCTTCGCCTTTAGGCGAATCATGCCGAACCTCGGGGGCCCTCACGAGGGTATTCGGCGACTATACGTCACGGTCATCCGGTCCATGGCGCTGTACGGCGCGCCTATATGGGCCGGTGACCTGGAGGAGTGTCGCGTGGGGCGGGAGCTCCTCGCGAAAGTTCACCGCAGAGCACTCCTCCAAGTCGTGCGAGCGTACCGCACGGTGGCGTACGCCGAATTGTCCGCTCTGGCCGCGTCCCCCCCATTTCATCTGCTCGCGGAGATGGAAGCGGAGGTGCACTCTGCCGTTCGCGAGCTCCACGACGCGGGGGACCCAGCGGTCAACGGACACGTAGTGGCTCGAGGCCAGGCCCGGCAACGCATGGAGGCCAAATGGATCCAATGGCTATCCCTCCCTGAACATCGGGAGCGGCGCGTTGTCGGGGCGCTTCTGCCCATTCTCGATGAATGGGCGGGGCGTGGGTATGGCAGTCTTACCTTCCGCCTGACACAGGTGATCACCGGTGTAGGTTGTTTCGGGGATTACCTGCGTCATATCGGGCGGGAGGCCACGTCGCAATGCCACAGCTGCGGCTCGGGCGACGAGGACTCGGCCGATCACACTCTGGCCAGATGCCAAAAGTGGCTGAGTGGCTGACGATCGCCGAGTCCTCGAGGCGCAGCTGGGCCCCGACCTCGACCTTCCGACTGTCGTGCGTCGGATGGCGGGAGATCGGGGCTGCTGGGAGGCCATGTCCCTCTTCGCCGAGCAAATTATGCTCGAGAAGGAAGAGGCGGAGAGGGACAGAGAGCGGGAACAAACACCCGTCCCGCCTCGGGGCCCCCAGGAGGCGACGAGCGCGACGCGAATGACCCGGAGCCGGGGGAGGCAGAGCGGCGACGTAGTTCATAGCGTCGCCCCACTCCCCCGGTTATACTCCGGCCGCGCCGTCGCCTCACCTCCCCCGAAACGCGGGGGAGGGGTAGACAGGCCGAGGGCGTACACCAGTCCTCGGCCGCCGCCCTCCCGTGAGAGTGGGGGGCGTGCTAGTGGAAGGGAACTGGGTGGCCCCCCCTTGTATGTGGGCCACCCCTCCGTCCGTTTTGAGCCACCGCGGCCGCGCGGTGGCAGCGTGTGTGTTCCGCGGTGGCGGCGATGGGGCGGAAATGGGAGGGCCCCGAAGTATGGTAATGGGGCCTCCGTGTTGCGATCGAGGCTTAGGGGACGAATAAGCGGCCCGCCATGGTTGGGCTCGCTCTAGAGCGGCCCCCTGGGCCAGCCAGTGCCCCGGCCCGGCCCCTTGACTGTCGCAAAGCGGAGTCGGGTTCAGCCTTGATCGCGGGGCCGAGGGGTGGGGAGTGTCGGGGGACACCACCCACCTTAGCAGCAGCGGCCCCCCAGTGGCGACGCGGGCGTGTGATCCGTCGCGCGTCGCCGGAGAAGATCTGGGGGAGGAGTTATCTCCCCCAGGGAAGACCCTGACAAGTTATGTCGGGGTTGTTAGGGGCGGAGTTGCAAATGCGCAGGAAGGGGTGGTAAGCGAATATAATCACTAGCATGTTCTCGCAATAGTCCTCCCCTTTAGGCGCGCAACTCCGTCCCCTGAGGTAGATCACCTAGGAGGTTTTAGTGGGTTCGAGTCCCACATAATGTTTTTTTAATGATTTGACGTGGGGATTTCCTCCTAGTCAAAAAAAAAAAAAAAAAGTCTAACGGTGCCACGAGCCATGGTGGTAAACGATAACAAGATCGATTACGTGCACTGAGACGATCCCAACGAGTTTTTGGATCGGTTGCGTTTGCTTGAAGCGTTGCGTCAGGCGGGTAACAACTCTCACGATCCCGAAATTCTATCGAATATCGAGGAACTCCGCGAGGTAGGCCTCATTATAAATTAAACCGCACGTCAATGATTTGCACTGTATACGTCGAGATGCCGATCAACAAATTTGGGGTATCGCTCGAGAAAAGTGGAGCAGCTACAATGGACTATTACAAATGGACCGGTCTGCTTCGAAATTACATGCGAAATAACGTTCTTTGCGTGACCGGTGCCGACTTTGATGCAAAATCACGCAAGATACGACGCGTAGCTCAGCCGGTGACCGACACCGATGCTGTCAATAAACTATACGTGGAAAAGAACATTAAACTTTTGCGAGAGCAGCAGGAAGAATTAGAGAGGAAGCCGGTCGTGTTTCAAAGAGATATGCTGACGTTGCAAAACAGCGTTCAAAAGATATCGGAGGCGTTGAATCCGCAGCGGCAATGCGAAGGAGAATCATGCGAGACGGTTGAACTTGTCCTCGGGCCGACGGGGAGTACATAATTAACGTACACGATAATTATTACATCATTCGCGTCAAACATGCAGTCATTGCCGAAATCCAAGAGCAAAGAAGAAAACCATGGTCACAAGAAGCGACGACTCGTTGACGAATTGCATGCTCCAGCTCGAAGACATTTCCCGCGGAGACGCGTCATAGTGCGTGGATACGACGATCTGTAGCAAGCTGACATTGTAGAAATCCGACCATACTCGCGATTCAACCAGGATCACCACTACATACTCACCGTCATCGACGTGTTGAGCAAGTATGCATGGGCGTTGCCGCTCAAGACTAAAAGTGGCGCTGAGGTGACCAAAGCGTTTGCAAAGATATTTAGAGATCGTTATCCTAAAAATTTACAAACCGATCAAGGAAAAGAATTTTACAACACCGATGTGCAAAAACTCATGACAAAGCATGACATTAATCATTATTCTACGTATTCGGTGATGAAGGCTTCCGTCGTGGAACGTTTCAATCGAACGTTGAAGAACAATATGTGGAAACTGTTTACGCTGAATGGAACCTATAGATGGACCGATTCGCTACCGCGTCTGCTCGTAGAGTATAACGCGCGAAAACACAGAACCATCGGAATGCGTCCTTGCGATGTCACGCCTGCGATCGCCGATGAGCTGCTAGCCACCGTATACAACAACATAAAGAATTGGACAACGGAGGTGTTCAAGATAGCCAAAGTACCGACAACTAATCCCACGACCTATCTACTGGTCGATTCCAGATATGGGCATTATTTAAATAAAAAATTATTTAAATGACGTATCAAATAAAAGAGACGTTAGTCTTATTCGCCATGAATAAGACTAAACCCGAGGCAATATTTAATCGAAGCGCTCATGATTGAAGCGATGGGGATTCAATCGCCGGCCACGATTGAATACCTTCCATCGTGGGGTATTCAATCGTCGGTCATGATTGACAACTTCCATGATGATATTCAATCGTCGGCCATGATTGAATTACCTTCAATCATGGGGATTCAATCCTGATTGAATGAACAGTGTTCTCGTCTTCAATCGTATTTCAGTCGACTTTCAATCGACTAACTTTGGCAGGCCTCGAGACTCGCGAGAGCCTTTGATCGAAATCGCGCGAGGCCCGAGCGGTGCGACATTGTATCGTTCACCCGTCTAAACTGGCGCCTGGAGTTGCTGGGCGATGTGTCATCGATTATACCCAGTACAGAAAAGTGCATGATTTTATTAACGTCTAAAGTAAGCGGCCTGGAGACGCGCAATATTATTGTATAATATTCATATAGGATTTCCCTGGTCGTTTTTTCAATCAATCTTTCGATACCTGATAATTGGAAAACCTCATGCGGCCGTAAGCTATCGCCAACCGCCAGGGCGGTTTACTATTTAGTCTCATTGACTCCCCATCAGGACCGCACACAAGCTAAGTCCCTGCCGTAAAATCCTCGAAAGCATGACAGCGGGAGGAGATCCGCCCTCCGTCTCATTCTTACATTCGGTAACGCTAGCTTGCACTTGTAAACTGAATTACTAATTGTATAAGAATACTTTCTGACGTTTCATACATTTTTTCCACTTAATATTAGGTCGAGAAGTAGAAATTTGGGGGAAAAACGTTGAGTGTGGCTTCTGTGTTATTGGGTTTTCTTCTTTATTGCCTATGCCTATGTTGTGAGGAAGTTTTGACGGAGTAAGGAAGTAGGCGCCCATGGTTAATGGGTAGAAAAGTGAAAGTAGGAAAGGTCGTGGGCAGGAATAACCTAAGGGGTTGATGCGTACCAGTGAGTCTAATGCTTTATGGGTTGTTTTCGCTACAAATTTTATGGTGCTGAACGTTTGGCGAGCAGATGTGTAGTTTAGCCGCTTCAGATAGTAATTGAGAGTTTTTGTCGCTAGGCAAGTAACGGTAGTGAAAAGATTGGCATTGATCACCAATTTTAAGAAAATGTTTGTCAGTTAAAGAACGGTCGGGTGCAATAACGGAACTAGCGCTGAAAAATATGAAAAAGTATTGTCGAAGCGCTAAGAAAGATTGAAAAACTAAATGTTGCTGAAGTAGATTTTAAAAAACATAGTGTTGTAAAGTTCGTCACGACACAATTTTTTCCATTTACAGTTTGCATAATCATAAACAATATATTTTTCTTCGTCTAAACTCTAAAGTCAGTCTTTCTCATACATTGTGATAACTTCAGTAAATTGTAAGACAATCCAGCGCTGAGTGGAGAAGGGTGGTCGATGCATCGTGGGTCTGTTTACGGTGCAACGGCTACGGCGACGACCCCGTTCAATGATGCCTTCGCCGGTCATAAATTTTTTCAAGGGTCGTGGAGTATGGAAAATCAACTGGGCCCGTGACTTCGGCAGACGGGTGGCCCCTGCAGAGTTTTTCAAAGGAACGGACGTTTGGAGGTCTCGTTTCATTTTGTGCAAAATATATAATATTACAACCAATTCCGGTCCTGATTTTTATTGACTTCAAGCTTTTTCTTACAAAATATTATAGGATCGTTATGAGACTTAAAACAAACTTTAGAAAACTCTAGCGAAACCGTAAAGTGTATGCACAAACCCTTATGTTAAAAAATATAATAAAATATACAGGGCAAAATCTATGTCTTGCAGCATTCGCGGTTAATATGTATCGAGGCAATTTTGAGGTACATATAACTTGGAGCGAAAAAATTTTTCTTTAGGAGGGGATTTACCCTTACAGTACTTTTCGTAAAATTCACAAAGAATTACAGTATTATCTCCTTATGGGTTCGGTTTGGTGTACACGATGTGGGTTTTACGCTATCCCCACCATTTCTGTCTCACTCTTGTCCGGCGAAGGCGAGAGCGAGGGCAGTACGAGACAGACGACGCGTTGATGTTTTGTCTCGCTTCGTCCTTCGGACACCGTGACACTCCGTCCTTTGCGTGCACGACGGGCATGCGCGATGGTCGCAAGCGCTTACGTTGAGCACGGAACCAGTGATGCCAGATTCGGGACGGGAGCGCTGGAGAATTTCCCCCACCTCGCATGCACACTATGCCGGAGATGCGTGTCCGCGAGCTCGGCGCATGCACACACGCAGCTCCGGCTTAGTGTGCATGCGAGGTGGGGGAAATTCTCCAGCGCTCCCGTCCCGAATCTGGCATCACTGCATGGAACGCAACACTCGAAATCCCTAAGTGGGAGTCACGCTGTCAAAAGAATTGTAGAATTAGTCTCTTGGTGCTAATCAGTAAGAGAGAATCGCAGAGTTGTCAAACCATTTTAAGCCTTTATAATATTACACTTTCAAATTAGTTTAGTATAAATAACTTATATTTAGTCAAGTATTATTTCATATATAAAACATATACATTTCTATTAAATAAGATATTTATCTAGTACTATCAAATTAGTTTAGTATAAATTACTTATATTTAGTCAAGTATTATTTCATATTTAAAATATATACTTTTCTATTAAATAAGATATTTACCTAATACTATCAAATAAGTGTAGTGTATATAAACTTTCTTAAAATGAGTGACAGAGAGTGTGATGTGGAAAACATTTCCGTTTTGGGTGAATCTCGCGTATCAATGTCTACTGCAAGTTGTGTAAGTGAATCTTCGGTTGAAGAACAGCTGCGCGTGCCAACGATTGTTAGCGGGAAATATTTCTCACTGGTCAGTGACAAATCAAATCGCAAGACCATAGTTGGGAAATGCCAATTTTGTTTGCCGAAAGACGTTGAAATCAAAGGCTAGGTAACATCTTCATCCAATTTCCTGTCACATTTGAAGCGGAAACATTCTGCTGCATTTGCCGAATATTGTATGGAAATGGGAAAAAACAAGCACACAGCATCTGAGAGTTCTTCGACTGATAAACCAACGATGTCACAGAAGCAGTTTGAAATGGATATCGCAGAGTTCGTAATTGATGCCATGGTCCCATTGTAGGTGGTGGAGAGTAAACACTTTCGAAAAATATTTATTAATCAGAAACTTGGTAATAAAGTTAATGCAATTAGTCGCCGTGGACTGGGGAGAATACTTGATAAAAAGTATACAGAGGAAATTTGCAACATTAAAAGCCTATTAGAGACTGTTCCATTTGTCTGCACGACTGCAGACATTTGGTCGGGAAGGCGACGAAGTTTTTTTGGTGTAACAGCACATTGGATTTCCACAAATTACGAAAGGAAATCAGTAGCTCTAGCCTGCCGTCGATTTGCCGGTGAACATTCCTTTGCTAAAATCACTGACTTATTTTTGTCATTATTTTTTCCTGTACATATATATACTTTAATAGTATTCATTTCTTATTTTTATTGTTTTTTTTTATTTATTTATGATTATTTTCGCATGTTTTTGTGTGTAAATACAAATAAAGGCGGTCTCGGTAAAAGTTAATATTTACAGATTATAATGAATTAGTTTAATGGTAAATTTACAAATACACAGATAGGTATTTCAGCAAAAATAAAAAATGCATATATAATGTATATGGCTTAAACATGGTGCTAGTTGAGAAATTTATTTTTTTATGGAAATAACCGAATTTCAATAATCTGCAAAAACCAGCCAAAGTTGTCTTCAAATTTTATTAAACACTATATATTGCAGTACTTCAAAGTACTTCGCATTCTCTGCAATACATATAGATTATATGCACTTTTTGATTTTTGCTAAAATACTTATGTTTATTTGTAAATTTTCCATGAAACTAATTGATTATAATCTGGAAATATTAGCTTTTATAAAGAACAACTTGTATGTTTATTCAAACACAAAAAGATGCAAAAAGTAATCATAAATATGTAAAAAAATGACACTAAAAATAAGAAATGAGTAAATACTATTAAAGTATACATATGTACAGGAAATACGAACAACAAAAATAATTTTGCGCAGCTACAATCGTATTTTAAAGCTGTGTGCGCGATTATTTCACAACATTTGTATGTATATGTAAGTAGTGTTCGTTAAGCTCATCCACATTCTAAAATCATGCTCACTATCATTCTTTCATTATCGTGGAGTCGAATACATATTATGTAAGACCCTTCAGTAGCGAACGCTCGACACGGATCGCCGAGAACCATGGGGTCATAAAAGACAAGGATAATTAAGAACGGAAAAATGTGAAATTCTTTATCAGATCTCCACGAAAGTGACATCAATCGTCTCCTGTTTTCCAGACAAAAATGATACCAAACTTGACATAATGTAGGTCATAATTACCGAAATTACATATACAATTATTTTGCAGAATTTACACCGAACTTCATTAAAAGTAGTCCCATTTAAATTATTTTCTGGCCAATTAATCGGGGAATGCAAGGAATCGACTTTCATATTGATATGATAACAAATAAACAAATTCACTTTTCGTATAATAATCGATGACACATCGCCCAGCAACTTTAGGCGTCAGTTTAGACGGGTGAACGATACAATGTCGCACCGCTCGGGCCTCGCGCGACATCGATCAAAGGCTCTCGTGAGTCTCGAGGCCTGCCAAAGTTAGTCGATTGAAATTCGACTGAAATACGATTGAAGACGAGAACACTGTTCATTCAATCAGGATTGAATCCTCATGTTTGATGGTAATTCAATCATGGCCGACGATTGAATGTCATCATGGAAGTTATCAATCGTGGCCGACGATTGAATACTTCACGATGGAAAGCATTCAATCGTGGCCGGCAATTGAATCCCCATAGTTTCAATCACGAGCGCTTCGATTAAACATTGACTTGGGTTTAGTCTCATTCAAAATTCTCGAATAAAATTTTCGTCTTTTAGTCGTATTCAATTTTTTATTTTAAATAATTTTCTGCCCATCTCAGGTCGATTCCTGTGGAAAACCTGTTGCCGGAAGATTCTATGAACACGAGTTGCAACGCGTCACCGATCCTGATGTATATCTAGTGGAAAAAGTGTTGCGTAGAAAGGGATTTGATAAATCACACAATTCTTGGATAAATAAAAATAATGTATTGTAAAATAATCAATCAATATAATTATACATATACATGTGTGAACAATTTTTTATTTTAACACGTTAATTCCACCATTTATAATTTCTATACATGAGACTTTTATGCGTGATTTGCTATCTCTGGCTTACTCTTTGGCGTATCCCCTCCCTCGAATGCTGATACAATATATTCTTCTACATTGATGTGTACGTGTACGTGAATTTGTATAAAAGCGACGTTGATCAGACCTGTCAACTTCATTACACCACGTTCGCTCGAGTGCTAAAGAGTATCGTTTGCGTTAACTTCTCCACCGATCAGTATAATCGTACATAGCGCATATCAAGATGTACAAACGTAGCTTCAACGATTCATCCTATGCATCCGCCATCAATGGTGATTACCCCAATAAACGCCAGCAACAGGAACATCTTCATCAACAGTTCAATATGAGGTATGTACGCGTTATTATACACTTTTCACTTTTCACTTACTTCTTTCACTGTAAACGCAAGCGAACCGAGTATTAATTTCGTGTGCATGTTTCTTACAGTTCTGGATCCACAACATCAAAATCAACAATCGTACGGATCCTGGGGCGTGATTACCCGTTGACCGCAGCAGCTTATAAACGGTTAACTATTGGAATTCGCATCGGCATGGATTTGTGCCACGTCGAGATCGCCATAGCCGACAATAAAGGCTGTGAGGTATGTTTTTCAATGTCGACGTGGAAGCTCCTGCTGCAAAACGAGGCGGACATACTCCAACGATTACGCAGCAACGCAACATCGCCCCAAACCCACATCGTAATTGATCATTTGCGACTCGAATTCACGCGTATGCATGATGATCAACTTATAAAAATCACCGATAATCGCGCTGTCATATACATGACTGAAGCCACGATGCGTAAACTGTTCGCGTATGAACATGGTATTGAACATATGTATACCTGGCTAACTGAAAATGTGTACTCTGTCAGTAGTAAATATGCAACCTTCGTAGAACTGCTGCGTACCGCTCCCGTACCAACGAATTATGTGAAATTAATTTCCGAAAGCGAGCACTTTGAGCAACATTCTTTGATTGATTGTGAATTGTTGGCGTTAGGATTACAGTCTATGCTGCATGATGTAAACCATGTACCACTATAGTACGTTTTAATAATAAATGTATGATTTTCACATCAATACATGTGTCACGTCCCGCGACGTGGAGTCTAATGTTAATTAACCTTTTAAAGCATACATTTACTATTTCGTACTCAGAGGTATTATAATTACCTCATATGAATACTATACAAATATTGTGCAACAAATAGCCGACATGGCATTAAAACTGTAAACAACGATAAGAAGAAATCAAGCGAAGAATACACGGACGGCAGCGAGCAGGACAACCAGATCAAGGAGGTAGCGGACAGTCAGCTGTATACCAGGTAGCTGACCGCACGAACACCAAGAAGACCCAGTTAACACCAGCTGAAGCTCGGCGTGATACAAAGGGCCTTATCAACCAGTGGAGACGACATCACCTTCCCGGAGCTGTGCCCCTGGTCCTCGCCAGAAGATTGCCCTCCCGCTATTTCTCGCAAACCAACTCTCCATATAATATGTTTAACTTCAACCCTTAGTAAATAAGCTGTACGAAACCGATCGTACAGAAAATATTGTAAACGAATAACATATAAATCAAATGCGAATTAATGTAAGAATCTTACTATCGTCGCTGCTGGGAATCAGTTAAAATGGAACGTGCCTAAGTAGTAAACAGAAATCCCAGAATAGACCGATGGGAAGATTCTCCCTGGAAGATTCCAGGTGGAAACTGCGGAAGGGGCCTCCCACCTATGATTTGTCATGTGACAAATCCTAGAGAAGGAGAGACCAATTGCCCTATAAAAAGGGCCCGGACCACCCGCAGAGCTCAGTAATAAGCTCATTATTGAATAATAATTATAATCGCCAAATTACAAGGAAAACTTATAAACTTTATAGACTAACACCAGTGAGGAAAATAAAAAGTGATAAACAATATAAAAGTGAGTGCAGTTTACCTAAGTTTTCCATATTCCCTACCTCAGGCATAAACACCTTTTGATAAAAATATTATAAATCGAAATTATGAATAAGGTTTAATCGTGATTTGCACTCGTCAAAGATGACACTTATAAGCAGGACAGCCGCCCACGGTGTCATCGGGTATTGAGTGTAAAATGCGATTTCCGCGATAAATTGTTATTATTAAACGCTTTTTCCAATATTGTCAATTTGTTTGTTTCCACTGACGGTGATGCTCATAAGCAGGACAGCCGCCCACGGTGTCACCAAACAGTGGTTACAGAAAATTATTCGCGTATTCAATAAACAGATCGAACTCGTTAATACGCGATCATGTTTTGCGTCTGTTGAAAGTGATACTTATAAGCAGGACAGCCGCCCACGGTGTCACTCGAAATTAGACGTGAACCATGATCCCCGAATAAAGAGAATTTAAAAAGTCTATCCTCTAAATCAAAGGTGGCGATGCCTAGAGGTCACCGTGCAGGGAGAAAATATCAACTAAGAAAACTGGCTTTTGCCTATAAAAACGCACCAGCAGACACAACGCTGTTGGGAGGCCCCACTCGGTCGACCATTAAAATCGAGCAACCACAACAAGAAACCCACATAATAGACGTAGGACCCTGGAAAGATCCAAAAGAAGATAAATCGATCCAGATCAACGGAATACCGAAAAACCCAATCCCTTGGCGCCTCATTTTGATCGATCAGTAAACAGTAAGTAATATATCCAGAATCAAAGACATAAAACCCCACATTCAACTATCCCAGAGCGTAAGTCCCTGGACTAGCTCGAAAGCGGACAAAATTTTATAACTCTCCTAAAATCGCGGCCCAAATAAAAAGTAGGGACGTAACATAGGAGATTTTATTGGTGGCAGCGGTGGGATTTTCCGCAATAGTTGAGAAATCAAATCAGTAAAATCAAAAGAGTAAAATCTAGAATCATGTCGGATCACGAGGAAATAGACGAAGAGGAGGAATTGAGAAAACAAACGGGAATAATCCGAAGGGCCAAGGAGGCCTTAGAAAAAAAGGGTGAACTGACCCAAGCCGAAATATTAAATCAACTTTTAGAAGTATTAACTATGTGGGATGATAAATTCGATCATTTACAGTCAGTAACTGCAAGAGTGAGAAAATTAGAGCAAGAACACGCCGAAGAGGTTCAAAGTATTAAATCTGAAGTAATCACCCCATATACGGCCGTAAAACGTCCAGTAGCGCGTGAATTAGAAGCCCGCGATTCTCAATCTAAACAAGACCCAACAGACGGAAAAATTCCAATCAAACTAGCGTTAGAAGCAGTTCCTTTCTTCGATGGCTATCGACCATCAGTTTTTCAATTTTTAAAGGCATGCGAACGGGCAAAATCAATGTTAGCCCCTCGGCAAGAAATGCAATTAACAAAATTATTAATGAATAAACTACGCGGACATGCTTTAATTGCTATAGGCGATTCTGATCTAATTACGTTAGACGAATTCGGGAATAAATTAAAACAGTACTTCGCGCCGTGTAAAAACGTGAATCAATATAAGGGCGAATTGGGAAATACGTTTAAAAAACAAGGAGAAAATATTCTCGATTATATAACTCGCGTTCAAGATTTACGTCTAGCCATAATGGACGGAGAAAAACGAAATAATGGGGAAATATCCGCTACGCTCCAGGAAAATATCAATGCAGACACGTTAGAAGCTTTTATTAAAGGATTACCTCGCGAAATTTCTTTACGATTGAGACAAGATCGCCAAGGACTAGGGCTGGATGAAATCTACGCTCTAGCCGTAAAAATTGACAAGGAAGTTAAATTAGAAGATGAGAGAATGAAGGCAAGTTCGTATACTCGTCAACAACCTGTAGCACCCCAAAATAAATTAAATTACGGACCCCCTAAAAACGAAGGAGCCATACCGAAATGGCAAAACAACGCTACACAAAATAACGCGTGGCAACCAAATGCATCGCAAAACAGCGGAGCAGCAACATCGCCACCGAATCAATCAGGAATTTCTTGCAACTATTGTAAGAAACCAGGACACTTAATCAAGGATTGTTTCAAGTTTAAGGCTAAAATAGAGTCAGGAGAATTAGTACCATACTCAAGAAAAAACCAGGGAAACGAGCAGGGCCCTTCGGAAACGACAGGCGCAATCCGGAGTGGAAACCCTCCACAGCGCCAGAAAATAATGAAGATAGGAGTCCCAAAAACGGAAGAAGCAAAACCATCCGGAAAATCAACACCCTGGAACCCGACGTTGGAAATCAAGGAAAAGAAGTCAGCGAAGGAAAAACAAACCAAGAGGGACTCGATGGAGGAACAACACGAAGAAATAAACGAACAGTAACTGTTCCAATTAATACAATACGAAATATTCCTACAATACTAATTACATCTCCAAATCTGGAAGGGAAGGCACGATTAATGGTTGACTCGGGATCCGACGTCAATCTCATCAAGAAATCAATGGTAACAGCATCGACAATCGTCAACACTCAAGAAATCATATATATCCGTGGAATAATCGATTCGAATCAAGCTACCTTAGGGACTGCATCAATAATGATTGCGAATCATCCAGTGAATTTCCACGTGGTAAACGACATACTGTTTGACGATGAAGACGGAATCTTAGGATCCGAATTTCTGTTACATCAAGAAGCCAGCATCGATTATGCAAAAAGGCAAATCAAGTGGGGAAAAACTTATATTCCCTTTAATACATACGAGGAGATATCCGTGCCAAAAAGAAGTTCAGTCCCTTTCCATATTAATATTGCAAATCCAGAACTGCGTGAAGGATACGTAGGAAAATTGCACGTCAAAGAAGGAATCTATTTGGGAAATGTCTTAGTGACAAATCGAGAGGGTAAAGCCCATATGAGAATAATAAATAGTACGGACGAGGATTGTAATGTTGTAGTACCTACAATTGAATTACTTCCATTTGAAGAACGTTCTTACGAACGATGTAACTTAACAAAGATATCAAAAGAAAATCGATTCGAGGAAATCTTGAAACTACTGAGGTTGGATCACTTAAACAAAGAAGAAAAGGAAAATGTGATGCAACTGATAAAAGAAAATGAAGATCGATTTCATCTAGCAGGAGAAATTTTAGAAGGAACAGATATCATACAACATAGAATTCATACTACAGATGATATACCAATAAATACACGACAGTATCGATATCCACCAGTTCATAAAGATGAAATAAACCAACAAATAACGGAATTATTGGAAACTGGTGTGATAGAATCATCCTCGTCTCCGTATTGTTCACCCATTTGGATCGTTCCTAAGAAACCTGATTCAAAAGGAAAAAAACGATGGAGAGTAGTAATCGATTATCGTAAATTAAACGAAAAGACAATAGGAGACGCATATCCCCTACCAAATATTACAGAGATATTGGATCAATTAGGGAGTGCAAAATATTTCTCCACATTCGACTTAGCATCAGGGTTTCATCAGATTAAGATGGCACCAGATGATGCACACAAGACAGCATTTTCTACACCATACGGACATTACCAGTTTACAAGAATGCCCTTTGGATTAAAAAATGCCCCTGCAACATTTCAACGCCTTATGAATAGCGTTCTATCAGGACTTCAAGGAACCGAACTTTTTGTATATCTGGATGATATAGTAATATACTCTCGTTCTCTTCGTGAACACGAAATAAAATTTACAAGATTAATGAAAAGACTACGAGAAGCAAAATTAATGCTTCAACCAGATAAATGTGAATTTTTACGACATGAAGTAATCTATTTAGGACACATAATTGATGAACATGGAGTAAAACCAGATCCGAAAAAGATTGAAGCAGCAGAAAATTTTCCTAGACCTAAAACTCCTAAGAACATTAAACAATTCTTGGGATTAATTGGATACTATAGACGATTTATACCTGAATTTTCAAAGAAATCAAAACCACTAACAAACTTATTGAAAAAGACAACAAAATTTACATGGAACAAAGAGGAAGAAGAAGCGTTTCAAATATTAAAGAAAGCTTTATTATCTAAGCCAATACTTCAATACCCGGATTTTTCGCACCCGTTCAAGGTAACGACGGATGCTTCAGGTTACGCTATAGGAGGAGTGCTTAGTCAGGAATTTACCGGCGACGATCTTCCTATTGCTTATGCGTCCCGCTTATTAAATACAGCAGAACAGAATTATTCTACAATTGAAAAGGAATGTTTAGCAATTATTTATTGCGTAACACATTTTAGACCTTATTTATATGGTCGTAAATTTAAAATAGAAACAGACCACAAACCTCTAGTATGGATGAATTCAATAAAAGATCCAAATTCTCGAATTTGGAAATGGAAACTTAAACTATCCGATTACGAATATGAAATAAGTTATAAAAAAGGAGAAAGTAACCTTAACGCGGATGCATTATCTCGAAATCCGCCAGAAGTGTGCTTACCAATAAGAGCAAGAGAGGAAGAGAATCCTCCAGAAGACGAACCACCTCAAAAGAAAAATTTGCAGTCAACTTCATCGGAGGATTTCGAAGGACCAATGACGAGAAGCAGACATTTAACTTTCCCAAATAGGGAACTCAAATTTTTAGAATTCCCGAAAAGGAGACGTAAACGTATACCAATGCCAGAAGAATCAGAAGATGAAGACATGGAACAAAATACGTTATCATCAGGAACGCCTCAAAATAGGGAACAAAAACGAAAAAGAACATTATCAAGCGATTCATCAATTGTTGATCCTTCACCAAAAAGGAAAATCCGAGAAGAAGAATCAATTGAAACTACGGGAACAATACAAGAAGAAGAAGAATATACTGAAACCACAGAAACACCACAAGAAGAAGAATCAATGGAAGTAATAGATACATCTCCATCATCGCCTCAATTATCACCTAGAACAACAACAAGTACAAATGAAGATACAACCCCTCCACAAAATCAATTGGTAATAAGAGAATCCAGAGATTCTTTGGCAAAAATGAAGGATAATAGAGTCATTTTCATCGGATTGGATGGAAGTCCAATCGATAGAGGTGCTAAAGAATTAGAAACAGAAAATTTACTACCAAATCATGTAGACCTTACCCTGGAAAGGGCCCGACCAGTACCAGATGGACTCAAATATATAATAAGTCTACCGATTAAAGAAGATTCAAGGATTGCTATACGTCTAGAAAATATTTTAAATAGTCTCAAGTCATTATGGGACGTAATCACGGAATTCGACCTGAAATCATTTGCTATAAGTAGAACACATAATATAGAAGATGTACCATGGAAATATATTATGAATAGATTAAAAGACATTTTCGGAGAACTACCAATTACAATCACTATTTGCACGGGTGACGTAGTAACACCACCTGAAAATCTGAGGGAATACATAATAAAAGAAAAACATACTTCGTCCAGTGGAGGACACAAGGGAGTTACAAAAACCTATCACAGGATACGACAAAACTACTATTGGGAAAATATGAAAAAGGAAATCCAAAAATTCATCAGAGAATGCCAAGACTGTCAAATGAAGAAATTAACAAGAATAAAAATAAAACAACCAATGGTCTTGACAGACACTCCAGGAAAAGCGTTCGACAAAATCAGCATGGACCTCGTAGGACCATTGCCAAAAACCAGAAAAGGAAAAACACACATACTAACAATACAAGATTTGTTAACAAAATATTCAATAGCGATACCTTTATCTCGAACCACCTCTGCCGATATAGCAGACGTATTTATAAAACGGTTTATTTGCCGATTCGGATCACCTAAAGCCATTTTAACCGATCAAGGAACAAATTTCACTTCAAATTTATTAAAAATCGTTGCTAAACGATTTAAAATTAAACGTTATGTTACTACAGCCTATCATCCACAGAGTAACGGTTCGATAGAAAGATCGCATCACGTACTAACTGAATATTTAAAACAATATACAACGAACGACGATAACTGGGATGATTGGATAGATTTAGCAATGTTTTCATATAACACTGCAGTACATGAGGGTACTAAATTTTCACCGCATGAATTAGTTTTCGGATGCATTGCACGAGAACCTTCGAGTGAAAAACCTATTGATGAAGAATTGGAACCCACATACGCTGAATATCTAAGAGATTTATTTTATAAAATAACTAATCTGCAAACCCAAGCCCGAGAAAATTTGATAAAGGCAAAAGCCAAGTCTAAGCAATATTATGATCGGAAAATTAATCCGCAAGATTTTAAAGCAGGAGATTTAGTGTATCTTTTGAAAGAACCTCGGAGGACAAAGTTCGCAGATCAGTACTCAGGGCCATATAAAGTACTCGAATTGTTGCCTAATCAGAATGTTAAAATATTATCTGATGGAACAACTCGTACAGTACATATAAATAAACTTAAACTAGCATATATTAGGTCTAGTCCAGGTTGATTAATAATTAAAATAAACCAATACACCAACAAATATCTAAGTGACAAAACACTTCGAATACCAATTATTACAGAATATGAAACTTCCAGTCGAAGTTGTTCAAGAGATAGGAGTAGACTACGGCAGGGAAATAGAGAAGGTGATATTAACCCTCACTCCACCTCCCTACACTCGCCTAGAGCATCTCTTCTGTTTAATCCGGGCTACAGCAACTATATATGTCCACAACCATCAACGAATCTGTGAAATATGTTATGATCAAATCACTGATTACGAAAGAGATCAGTTTGAAAAAGGTTCAGGCCATGACCTATGTAATTATATGGGATTACTACGGGGATCCATCTGTGTTAAATGTGGAGTAGAGATGGTGCTCCGACAACCAGCACTAAAGTGTAAACAATGTATGACTAAAAGTACTATGCTAAGCGCAACAGAAAATTCCCGACTATTACAAGGAAGTGTAATTACGGTAGAATACATACAATAAGAGACGAAAGAAAGGAAACCCATTACCAATGTATATATATATATCATATCCTTCACTGTATATATATCCAGACAAAATTTAAGTAAATTAAATCTGGTATAAATCACTTAGATTTATAATTATTACAGACATGAAGCCCCCAGTGGAAGGGTTCGAGGAAGAGGACCTCGAATTTTATGGTCCAATAGACGGAGTCCTCCCCTATAATCACCCAGAAGCTTATCGTGAGCTCATGGCAATGTATTGTGTCATCAAAACAATAATAAGAGTATATACATTGGATGAGGTACGAATCTGCCAGAATTGTTACGATATGACATCAGAAGAAGAAAAAGAGTACTACAATGAAGGAGGATGGCATAGTATATGCTTTTATATCACCTCAGTGATGGCATCGAAGTGCTTTAAATGCAATAATGCGATAGCCGTCGTTAAACCTGCATATCAATGTACAGAGTGCATTGAAGAATATTTTGAATTAAATCAAGAAAAATGGACACACCTATATAAAGGAAGGTGTCTAGATGTAATTACCCGTTGGTAAACCTTGAAAATATATATATGTACCTTAATTTTAAGGAAATATACGCCGTTTTACCCTAACTTATCATGGGTTTAATTGAATAACCTTCACAAAAAACACAATGTCGAAATGATTACAGATCGAAAATCGAACCCAAATTAAAATGGGAGTACTTCACGATCCTAAACAACCGAAAGACTACGAGCGACATCGTGGCCCTATAGACGGAGTTCTTCCCGAAAATCATCCTGAAACCTATTCACTATTATTATCATTATATTGCGTCCGACAAAATAGATATCTAATCTATGTATCCGACACAATGTGCATATGCGCGGAATGTTACATACAAATACCAGTAGAACCTGAAGAATATGTAATCGAAGAACACTTACATGCCCTTTGCGCTGAGGAAGAAGCCCAGTTAATTTCCACTTGTGATAAATGCGACGAGGATATTGCATGGATAGGCACCGCAACAGAATGCGCAGGATGCACGGAAGAATATTTAAATTTAACAACTGACGAATATAATGATTTAATGAATGGAAATTATAAAATCGTAGAAAACAGATGGTAGTAATATAAACAAATACTAATATTAATAATGTTCAAAAATATTGTATTTATTATAAGATTAAAATAAACTAACTTAAGGAAATAAAATATTCAAAATCGTAAACAGTTATTGTTCAAACTGTTTAAAAATATCATATTGCACCCTACAATAAAATCGTTCATATAACTCCACGGGCAAAGAACCGGGAGGCATATTTAAAGTCGCAGAAATAATCGCCCGAGAATTCCTTGGGTGGGTCTCCAAATAAGAAATTTGACGTTTCTTTAGTTTTATCAATCGTCGCATTCTTTTAATCCATTCGTTCGACACATTTGACATCTAAAGAAAGTAAATTAAAGTAAAATAGAAAAGAATTTTTTAGTTTCAAATCTACTCACTGTAAACAATTAAATTACTACACTTGTGACAAAAAAAAAAATCAGTACATCCACTACGGTGGTCACTAATGAAATGAAGAGGCTGAATATGATTAGCCGTCGAAAGAATCTGATATGATACCTGCGACAGGAGACATATGCGACGAAGAGCGGATAACCTTAGAAATGCGTTATATATATATATTAAGATTAAGAGAGTACGAAATACTAAAAGGAAAATTATAAATCGTTATTAATATAACGATTATTTAAAACAAATTTTGTTTTCTTTGTTAAAAGGACAACCACCATGATTTTACCATGGATAATTCTAATCAACTTGAAACTTATATGGGCCCTCATTGGATACGATTGCAATGGGCAACATTTAAACGTGACAACTGTTTCACTAAATTCGGTAGGAGATTGTGAAATTAACCCAATCTCCACAACCACAAAAGAAATCTACATTCAACTTTTGCAACTTTCGGACTTCAACTACGTGGAAGTCATCCAATGCAAGATGATAATTTCAAGAACCATCTATTATTGCGGAATGCACTCACACATTTCTGCAGTACACAACGGATACAACGAATACCTTGAAGATTTAACCGAACATCAATGCCGAAATATGCATGATTATGGATCCACCGTTATAGGTAATAACGTCTATTTGGTGGGACTCAAAATGAACCAGACATCAACCCGGACATTCACCATGGCTGGATCACTCACCGCAGATGGAAAATGTACCGGAGCACAATTTTCCGACCCTTATGGATCATGGGAAACAGTAGTAGTACAAGCAATGGCAAAAATAACACTCAAAACTGCTCTAGTACCAGTACGACTGGAGCCCAACAAAATCATATTGAAATCTGGAACTATATGTCATTTTCAAAACGGATTTTGCGTGGACAACGAGGACGGACATACATTCTGGCACTCTTTTCCACCATCAACGTGCAAATTCGATCGCTACGATGTACTCTACGAAGGGCTGGCATCAAAAATTACTGATACCACCCAAAACGAAGAAAAATCACCTTCCGTATATGCGTTAACCACGCAGGATATTACGTTTGCTTTAACTCCAACAGGAGAGCAACATCTATGCGGTTATACGCTAATACAAACGGAACATCCAAAATTATTTATCTTGGAAACAACAAGGGAAAGAACATTTGCATCTTTACACAAAATTCCAGTAGAAAATTTGGATATTTTCACGTATGTGAATTCCAAATTTGTCTACGTAGAGAAACATATAAGAACTGAATTGAAAACTCTATACAGAGATATAATTATGCAAAAATGCTTATTGGAACAACAAATATTAAACAATGCTCTAATAATTGCTACACTGAAACCAGACGAATTCGCCAATATAGTCACGAAAACACCAGGACATATGGCACTAGTAGCTGGCGAAGTGATTCACATTGTAAAATGCATTCCTGTTCAAGTCAAAATACGTAAAACAGATGAATGTTATATAGAGTTACCTGTGTGGTTAAGAAACAATTCAATGTTCTTAACACCAAAAACACACATTTTAACCACTCAAGGGACACATAGAGAATGTAGTCCCATTCTACCAGTTATGTATGAAATTGACCAAGCATGGCACAGAATTTCACCACACCCAATTGAAGTTCGTTCACCTCAAATATTACATCCAAAAACAAAACTCAACTGGCATTATACATCTCCTTCAGATCTCGCAACTAGCGGAATATATACACAGAAGGAATTGGAAAATTTAAGGGACCACATTATGTTCCCTGCAGAAAAAGCAGCCGTATTAAATACACTCGCCAGAGGAGTATCCGGGAAAAATATTCCCGCTGGATCAATTTCAATGATGGGAATTATGGACGAAGAAACCATCACTTCATTAGCAGAAAATGCAGCAACCAAATTCTGGAACAAATTCCTTAAATTTGGAACATTCACCGCAGGACTACTTGGAGTTTTTATTATCATTAAAATAATAAAAACAGTATTTGATACCATTATACACGGATATCAAATACATGCAGTCTATGGATGCGGATTACACTTGTTAGGGGCAATTTGGAGCTCCTTAACAACATTAATAATACATCTGGCTAATAAAAAACAACCGTCATCACAAAATGCAGATCAACCAACAACAACTGACGAGAGACGACAACCGACTCCGGCAGCTAGAGAATTCAAGGAAGCCATCCAGGAATTAAAACAAATTTCCTCCGGAAATTTGCTTTCTAAAGGGGGAGGTGTCACGTCCCGCGACGTGGAGTCTAATGTTAATTAACCTTTTAAAGCATACATTTACTATTTCGTACTCAGAGGTATTATAATTACCTCATATGAATACTATACAAATATTGTGCAACAAATAGCCGACATGGCATTAAAACTGTAAACAACGATAAGAAGAAATCAAGCGAAGAATACACGGACGGCAGCGAGCAGGACAACCAGATCAAGGAGGTAGCGGACAGTCAGCTGTATACCAGGTAGCTGACCGCACGAACACCAAGAAGACCCAGTTAACACCAGCTGAAGCTCGGCGTGATACAAAGGGCCTTATCAACCAGTGGAGACGACATCACCTTCCCGGAGCTGTGCCCCTGGTCCTCGCCAGAAGATTGCCCTCCCGCTATTTCTCGCAAACCAACTCTCCATATAATATGTTTAACTTCAACCCTTAGTAAATAAGCTGTACGAAACCGATCGTACAGAAAATATTGTAAACGAATAACATATAAATCAAATGCGAATTAATGTAAGAATCTTACTATCGTCGCTGCTGGGAATCAGTTAAAATGGAACGTGCCTAAGTAGTAAACAGAAATCCCAGAATAGACCGATGGGAAGATTCTCCCTGGAAGATTCCAGGTGGAAACTGCGGAAGGGGCCTCCCACCTATGATTTGTCATGTGACAAATCCTAGAGAAGGAGAGACCAATTGCCCTATAAAAAGGGCCCGGACCACCCGCAGAGCTCAGTAATAAGCTCATTATTGAATAATAATTATAATCGCCAAATTACAAGGAAAACTTATAAACTTTATAGACTAACACCAGTGAGGAAAATAAAAAGTGATAAACAATATAAAAGTGAGTGCAGTTTACCTAAGTTTTCCATATTCCCTACCTCAGGCATAAACACCTTTTGATAAAAATATTATAAATCGAAATTATGAATAAGGTTTAATCGTGATTTGCACTCGTCAAAGATGACACTTATAAGCAGGACAGCCGCCCACGGTGTCATCGGGTATTGAGTGTAAAATGCGATTTCCGCGATAAATTGTTATTATTAAACGCTTTTTCCAATATTGTCAATTTGTTTGTTTCCACTGACGGTGATGCTCATAAGCAGGACAGCCGCCCACGGTGTCACCAAACAGTGGTTACAGAAAATTATTCGCGTATTCAATAAACAGATCGAACTCGTTAATACGCGATCATGTTTTGCGTCTGTTGAAAGTGATACTTATAAGCAGGACAGCCGCCCACGGTGTCACTCGAAATTAGACGTGAACCATGATCCCCGAATAAAGAGAATTTAAAAAGTCTATCCTCTAAATCAAAGGTGGCGATGCCTAGAGGTCACCGTGCAGGGAGAAAATATCAACTAAGAAAACTGGCTTTTGCCTATAAAAACGCACCAGCAGACACAACGCTGTTGGGAGGCCCCACTCGGTCGACCATTAAAATCGAGCAACCACAACAAGAAACCCACATAATAGACGTAGGACCCTGGAAAGATCCAAAAGAAGATAAATCGATCCAGATCAACGGAATACCGAAAAACCCAATCCCTTGGCGCCTCATTTTGATCGATCAGTAAACAGTAAGTAATATATCCAGAATCAAAGACATAAAACCCCACATTCAACTATCCCAGAGCGTAAGTCCCTGGACTAGCTCGAAAGCGGACAAAATTTTATAACTCTCCTAAAATCGCGGCCCAAATAAAAAGTAGGGACGTAACACATGTAACAATATATATTCTTAAACGTATTTCATTGTACCATTTTCTTTACCCGTCTTCCTTCTCTCCTCATCATCTAATTCTAAGATTTGCTGACGTCGCATAATTCTACTTCGTTCTTCGCGCCGTAAAAATGACGTCACCATGCCCGGCCGCTCCAGAGGATTCGAGTTACATGCGATCGCGCGAGACGCTGCGACGCTTTAAAAATTGTACCACCAAGTAGCGCTGTCTCCTTTCTTCTCCCAGATATTAGCTTTAAAATATTGCTCTCTCTTTCCCTCCTCTGAATTTAGCTTTAAAATAATGCTCTGTCTCTTTCACTCCTCCGAAGACGCGGTTTGTAAAATGCTGATCTTTCCCGACACTGTCCGAAACATCATCCGATAAAAAATAAATTATTTCTTTGGATTGGAAATAAATGTCTGTATGCCGCGTAATGGTTTGGAAAAAAGAACGGGGGGGGGGGGGGGGGGGGTCATTCACTTCCTCCGGTTAGGTATACAAAATTTTCAAAAAATTGTTATTTATAGAATGCATGCACTCTTTCTCCACCGAATTTAGCTTTAAAGTAATGCTTTGTCTCTTTCCCTCCTCCGAAGACGCGGTGTGTAAAAAGCCGACATCGTCCGATAAAAAACGAACGCGTATGACGCTCGGCATATATACCATTCGGGAAAGACTAATGTCGGAGAGCCGACGTTGGGGGAGTTGGTTAGGCGGCTGACTCGTACCGCGGAGGTCTTGGGTTCGAGCCCCGTCGCCCGAGATTCAGTTTTTTCATTTATATTAATATCATAAATTAATGTTTCCTTCCTTACCAACAGGTTGGAGTCCAGGGTAGCACTTCTCACCCGCGGTTCCTCCTCCTCCTCGATACGGTTCGGTATCGATTGATTCGATATTCAGATTCTCGCGCTTATATCCCCACTACACCGCCATCTCTATACGGTTCGGTATCGGTTCGGCATCGATATTCAGATTCGCGCTTATACCCCCACTACTCCGCCATCCCTATACGGTTCGGTATCGATATTCAGATCTCGCGCTTATACCCCCACTACTCCGCCATCTCTATGACGTCATCCGCCGGGGTCCGCTTATGCCCCCACCACCACATCGCCGCGGTCCGCTCCCGCCGCCCGCCCGCTGCGATGGATTTTCTGCGACCTTGAGACTTAAATTTGGATTTCAAGGTCGGGGGAGGAGTAGGGGAAATGGCCTTCAAACTCAAATTTGGGTTGGAACCCGTGTTGCTATATGTGTTACATGGGCCCTCCTGGCCCTTTCCGTGCTTGCTGTCCGCGCGTCGCTTTATTCCGTAAACGGCGATTCAGCGGAATCGCCTCGCGCGTGCCAGTCACGTTGCGCGGAGCCGCGTAGCGACAGTAGGGACAACGTGACCCTCGGCGGCCCGGGCCCGGATATTTCCGATGCGTGCGGCGAGCGACAACTGCCGACGGGGCAGTTTCCCCCAATCGCGCGGATTGATCGAGGCGCGGCCGAGAATCGGGATCGATGAGGTTGGATTGAGGATTCGAATTCGGGAGCTCGAACGAGGAAGTCGCGACTGAAAAGAACCGTTTGGTAACCGCGACCACGTCTCCGGATAGATTCCGCGAAGCACGATCGGCCGATAGTAATTCGTCCGAAGGGTAACTCCGTCCGATATACCGAGAACGGCTTAGCCGGGAGAGCCCTTCGCGTCAATCGTGACCGGCGTAGGACCGCGTTTTTATCCGACGATTAGAGACAGTGCGGCCGACGGGCGTCAGTTCACCGCCTTCCGAGTGCCATCCGAGAGCACAGCGAGCGACCACGACCTACGCTCGGGCCAGAGACCCCGAGAGCGAGCGAAATCGTAGACGGCAAGCGTGCCGAGTGCTACCCGAGAGCACGGCGAGCGACAGCTGGGACGGAGCGCCGTCCCCAGGGTATGTAACTCTATCTTATCCAGAATATATTTTACTTTTATGTTTTATCCTCTATATCCGCGTAAACCATTCATTAAACCCCCTTTTCTCCATATCCTTTCCCCGGTAAGTATGGTCAAGGTGTGCCTTAGCACTTAAAACAGAGCAAGGACCCGATAGATCATTCCAGCCGCTCGGAATGATTTATTGAAAAGTCCCTTCAGGACGTAACAAACTGGTGTCAGAAGTGGGATTTATTTTCCCTTATTATTATTTCTAATTAGAAGAAGAGATCACGCCGTCGCCACATATCGCGACCTGCCGCAATCTTATCTGCTCGTAACTTGACCACACTTCCTGCTACTCAACACATTCTGCCGAGCATTGCCTAGCAATGACGGGTGGAACTATGAGATCACCTCTTCCGACACGCACTACCAATTTCCCTTCCTTAGATAATGTTCCCCCTGTAGTTCCTTCCACTGTACCGCCACCCCTGAATAGTCGACCGTCTTTCGGTTCTCGGACGAACGACCTTGAAATGTCTGCAATAGACGTGTGGCGTTCCCGAGAAGATGAAGAGAGAGTATACCGGGCTCTTGACAGCATTCCCCGATTCGACCCCGATTTTGTAACATTGGAGGACTTCGCTGCCGCGATACAGCGTGCTACACAGCGTGTTCCACCTGGTCAGGAAGAACGTTTCCTGACCGAGCTCATATATAAATTAAAGGATCCTATTAGATACTATGTCGAAGGGAAAGGTTGTCAAAGCGTGTCCGACCTGCTCTCCCTTCTAAGGGTCCGATATTCCCCATGTCGCGGTTATGAGGAGCTCCGACTGGAACTAGAACGTATAAGCATGTTTCCCCGGGAGCGTCTAATAGATTTTATTCATCGCGTGGGCCGCCTGTACCGACAGGTGACCGTGAGAGCAAGAGAATTAATCGGAGAGAACGTCGATAGGACCATTAGGGACGTGGAGCGCTTGGCCCGAACCTCATTTATCACAGCATTACCTCAAAGAATTTCGACTAAAGTAGCTTTGTCTAACCCCGAATCTTTGGACGACGCGTTCGATTTGGCATTGCACGCCCAAAGACGAGAACAGGAATTGTCCGGTTTGCCACGCGATGAGATGTATGGGCACCCTTGTGGCGCGCGTCCCCCGTCACCGTACGACCCCCAGCGTAGATGGACCGAATGGAGACAACCGCGCGAGGAGGATTTGTATTACGAACCCCCTTCCCCGTACTCCGCGTATAGCTCCCTCCGCTATCGAGACGAATATTATCGGGAGCCTTATTATCGCTACCCGACGCCGGAGTACCATCCAAGAGCCTTGCTGACGAGGCAAGGCGAACGCCCGTTGGATTACGAAGGTAGGCTGTACGATCCCGGTGACAGACCCCCGCGCGGGAGATTTTGGAATAACAGGCCGTCGCGAGCACGTGGGGCTAGATCGTATCAACCTCGCGAATTTCGCGGATATCAGTCTCGTGAACAAGAAAGGTACCAACCCCAGGTGTCGGAAAGGTATGAACCCCGAAACTACGACCCTCGCGATATGGAAAGATATAACCCACGCGAAACCGAAAGGTATCAACCTCGCGAATCATCAGAACCAAGAGGAAACGAACCTCAGGGCACGCCAAGACGACGGAATACGAGTCGTACCCAGAAAATCGCAATCATTTAAACTCCCAGCGCGCCCGCCCGTTCGACCGGAACGAGGCGGGCGGGTCCTCCTCGCAGGCCCAAAGATCACCACCGCCAAGATCGCCCCAAAATCAGAACCAGCGACGGGACTCATACTCGCGGAGTCCCCCCGCATCCGGGTCAAGGCCGAACAATTGGAGAACGGTGAGGCAGAATTCATAGTAGACACGGGTTCATCATTGAACCTGTTAGACATAGGGTCTGCGAGCTCAAGGGCCGTTGTCATAAGCACTACACCCCTCGAAATTAACGGATTAAATGGGAAAGTCTTGACATTAGGGACGACTGCATTAAAAGTAAATGGCAGCTGGGCGTTATTCCACGTACTGAGCATGCCTAATTTACCTGAGGGGATTGCCGGTCTGGTCGGGAGTCCGTATCTGCTTCAGGAGGAAGCCATCGTCTCGTATCATCTACGTACGATGGTAACAGCGAAACACCCAATCCGCCCCGTCGCTTTCTCCAATTCGGCAGAATTGGAGGATGCGTTAGCGGCATGCAAACAGAATCATAAGGGCGTATTAACACGTGCAAACGAACCATTAGCATTAGAGTCAAACGGCGAACATATAAACTTTTGCTGCCCCGATGATGACGAGCGGGATTTTCCCTTCCCCTTTCCCGAAGAAGATTTCGACGGCAACGAAGATCAGGATTTGGGAAATTACCGTGTCGAGCAAAAACCTACCGGGGAGCGATTACAACACATAATCGAAACGCTGAAATTGGAAGAATTAGACCCGGGACCGCGTCAGACCATCGAAAACTTAGTTGTACGGTATTCAGATAGATTTTTCGTACCCGGAGACCCGTTGGGCCAAACAACATCTATAGAGCATACAATCCCGTTGACCGATTCAACGCCCGTGTTCACTCGCCAATACCCACATTCACCGTTAATGGACGAGGAAATTGCTAAACAAACGCATAATCTGGAAGAGTTGGGAATAATCGCTCCTTCGTCATCACCGCATAACTCACCCCTGCACGTTGTCCCGAAAAAGGCAGACGAGGCGGGAAACAAGCGCTATAGGGTGGTAGCGGATTTCAGAACTTTAAACGCCAAAACGATTGATGACCGTTTTCCCTTACCACGAATTTCAGACATTCTTGATAGATTGGGTGGGGCCCAATATTTCTCAGTCTTCGACTTAGCTAACGGTTTCCACCAAATCCCTATGGCTCCTGAGGATAGAGCAAAAACCGCGTTTACTACCCCCGACGGACACTACGAGTACCTCCGCATGCCGTTTGGATTAGAGAACGCTCCGGCTACCTTCCAACGTTTAATGAACCACGTTTTGAGAGGGCTAATAGGAAGGGAATTATTCGTGTATCTAGACGATGTGGTCGTGTATTCGCGTACACTCGCGGAACACGAACACCGACTTGAGAGATTCTTCAAACGCTTACGCGAGCATAACTTAATCCTACAGACGGAGAAGGCCAAGTTCTTGAAGGACAGATTCATATATCTGGGCCATATAATAGCAGCTGACGGCGTACGACCTAATCCGGAAAAGATCAAGGCCGTCGCTGAATTCCCCGTGCCTAAAACTCGGAAAAATTTGAAGCAATTTCTAGGCCTTGTAAATTACTACCGCCGTTTTATTCCAGATATGGCAAAACGCGCTAAATCTCTCACAAGTTTGACTAGCCCGAGAATTCCATTCCTTTGGACTGAAAAACAACAGGAAAGTTTCGAGGACCTACGCGATGTACTCTGTAAGGAGCCGGTCCTACACTATCCAAACTTCGACGAACCGTTTATCATCACAACGGACGCTTCCGACATAGCTGTCGGCGCGGTTTTGAGTCAAGGCAAAATAGGCGAAGACCCTCCGATAGCGTATGCCTCGCAGGTACTTAACCCCGCGCAAGAAAACTATTCAACCACAGAAAAGGAATGCCTTGCGATAATCTACGCTGTAAAACAATTCCGCACGTATATCTATGGACGAAAGTTTTTCTTGGTAACTGACCACCGGCCGTTACAATGGTTATTCTCGGTAAAGGACCCGGTATCGCGACTCGCCCGATGGAAAATTACGCTTGCTGATTATAATTACGAAATCATCTACAAACCCGGCCGAGTAAACGCCAACGCAGACGCTTTATCGCGAAATCCGGTCTCACATGCTTTTCCATTAATCTCAAAAGAAACCCCACAAACAAGCGATAATGAGGGTATAGCGACGCGTGCAGGAGCGCGTCGTCAAGGCAGGCCTAGACCAAATTATGAAGAGCCGCCGTCATTCGACTTCGGAAATGATTCCACATTAGAGGGACAGGAACTAGGCCAGGAGCTGCCACCGACAAAAGGGGATAACACCTGCGGTTTGGAAAGCAACGCCAACTCTACCGTTCTGGACACAGCAGCAGCACAAGCGGGAATGCCCGAATTCCTGGATGAACACGAGGATCTGGAGTGGGCGACCGAAAAACCCACCACCCTAGGTGGTGACTCTGCCGAAGGCCCGTTTACACAGGAGTTCGAAAACTTCGAACCAGACTACTCCCTGAGGATAAGGGAAGGCCCGGGCGCTGGGCAAACGGAAGACCAATGGGAATTTTTGAAAAGTTTGGCCGAACCACCTGAGTGGGACTATACAGAAGGAGTCGACTCGGCCCCCACCATGGAGACCATTAATACCCCAGAGGGCACGCAGCTGGAGATGGGAACTACCATCCTTAAAGGCCCCCCGTGTGAAAGGAAGGAAGGTTCTGAGTGGAAAAAGCTACGCTCGGGCCCTGGGAAGCGAGTGTCGTGGGGTGTACCTCTCTATGAGGAAACCCTGGACGTCCCGCAATCAACCATGATAGGGCCAGAGGATACAACAATGGAAGAATTAGACAATCAACCACCTCCGAGACAACATCCGATGTAATTAAATCACTCGAATCGTCGGAAAGTTACGGAACAGCTGCGGGGCCATACAAGGACCTCCCTTTTTCCCAAAAGAACCCACAGAAATCGTTTGAATACCAGAGAAACGCGACCGACACCTCGACAGGCGAAGCTCAACCAACGAAATGTTTAGTAAAAATCGTAAGGACCACACTTACATCCTCCCCTGACAATTACGCTCATTTTATATCATTGGATAGAATATTAACTAGTTCGATTTGTAAAACTTTAATAGCAACCGGTCTCCTAGACGAAACGAAATTAATGCCTGAAGACTTCTTTCTAAATCGTGTGATAATAACTCATAACCAGATAGGGAAAATTTTTAGCATTATTGGAGCACGAAGCTTCTACCATGAAATGGGAGAGCGAGAGCTGGTATCAGCACTAATGGCGCTCAGGGACGTCGTGGAAGGCGAGCGTGTCCGCTCGTTCCGAATAGCGGCGCATGGAGAAACCTTACACCGATTCGATGCTGAAACGCTCCGAAAACATTGCAAAAATATTTTCAAATGCACACCCGTCTCAATTATAATTTGTTCCGGGGAAGTGAAATTACCGCCAGAAGATGAACGGGAAGACATCATCCGCCACTACCATGAAACCATGATAGGAGGGCATAAGGGTATAACGAAAACGTATCGACGCATACGCAATTTGTTTGACTGGCCGCGCTTACATCAGGATGTAGAGGATTACATACGTAATTGCCAGAGCTGTCAAGAACAAAAGCTCGTGCGAATCAAAACCCGGGAACCGATGTTAATCACGGATACACCTGCGAAACCCTTTGATAAACTAGCCCTAGACACCGTAGGCCCGCTTCCCCCTACTCCTAGCGGAAATCGTCATGTACTCACAATGCAATGTCAGTTATCCAAATTCTGTATGGCCGTGCCATTACCCGACATACGAGCCGCTACCGTGGCAGACGCGTTATCACGCTATTTTATCGCGATCTTCGGTGCACCGCGTGCAATACTAACGGACCGCGGCACGAGTTTCATTAATAATATCGTACAGGGAATAGCTCAAACCTTCAAAATTCAACACGTAACTACATCGGGATACCGACCTCAGACCAACGGTTCCCTAGAAAGAAGCCACATCGTCTTGACTGAATATTTAAAACATTACCTAGAAAGATACGAAGATTGGGATTTGCTCCTCCCATTCGCCATGTATTCATATAACACCTCGATACACGAGGCGACGAAATTTACCCCGTACGAGGTAGTTTTCGGACAATTAGCTAGAGACCCGTTTACGCCTATGTCCCGCGACGAGTTACTAACGTACCCAACATACGTACAAAATTTGGTAGAGCGATTAGATGAAATCCGAAAGACAACGCGATCCAATTTGGACACTAGCAAATCTCGTTCGAAAAAGATCTACGACCGAAAGAGTAACCAAATCATATTCGCGGAAGGCGACCTAGTTTACGTACTAAAAGAACCACGGCTCCATAAATTCGACCCATATTACATAGACCCTTACAAAATAAAAGCAATCACTGATCAGAACAATGCAATCCTGATTTCGGACGAGGGCCGGCAAATCATCAAACATTTCGATAAATTGAAACATGCTTATATCAAAGATAAACCGCCTTGACGCCAATGGAGCGTATTCGAAAGGTTTAAGTTTACAACGGCCCGGCGAGACAGCTTATTTAGCAAATTCTTGTAACCGCGGTCCCACGCTCCGTTAACCAGATTCCTTCCTCTCCTCCCTATTATTTCATTTGTTTTTCGTACTTACAGCAATCCGTTATTAAACAATCGAAGCCCCATATACGAAGGGCATTTTCGAAAATTCTTCGTACTAATACTAACGATCACCATGGACGGATATGGCCTGATCTTTTTCACATTCCTATGGACGGGCTCCACTACTAGTATTATTGACGGGGACTATCGAATAGCACCTTTAAACCCCAACCCGGGGGTGTACTACGAACAGATCCGGCCTCTCCGAGTTTTCCACACTCAATGGAGACTAGTCACGAGTATCGAAGTCGCGGAAGTACTAATATCGCGACCACAAACACAACCCCAAATAAACAAGATGAAAGCATTATGCGCAACTTATAATTGGACGTCTTGTCCGGCTGACGACCTCGACGCAGCCCTGCAACGAAAACTCCGCGATGGCATACGCTACGAAGAACTGCTACTGAGCATACTAGGAAAACAACCGCTCCAACGTACCAAACGATCGGTACCACTGGGATTCATTGGATCTCTAAGTAAGGCCCTCTTTGGAACCCTGGACAGCGACGACGCGCAATATTATAATAAGGAAATTGATAAACTGTATAAAGATCAAAATCATCTCGCCGAATTATTAGGAAATCAAACGCATATTATAAAATCGGAATTCCAGGATATACACAAAACGTTAAGATCGGTAATGAACGCCGCGCTAAACATGGGCGACAAAATCAAAGAAATAGCGTCGGGAACCCGTCAATTGGACGAGCGCGAAACAAAATTAGAATTGGAATCAGCTTTTTCGTCATGGACATTCCTATTAACCAGGCACGTGCACGAATACGTGATCGCATTGATCGTGATCACCGACGCGCTCACATTTGCGAAACTCGGTATCTTACATCCGGCCGTTCTTTCCCCGAGTCAGCTAGCGCGGACCTGCGAACGAATCCGCGAAACCACGCCCTATGAATTCCCACTGACTACGGAAGAATTAAACTCCGAGCAGTTACAAGGGGTGACCAAATTGAACGTAGCTTATTCACAGGGTCGAATCATTTTGTCACTCGACATCCCCCTATTAGACCGAATTCCTTTCGATCTCTATTACATCCAACCCTGCCCGTCATTTCAAACTATATCGACCAATGTCTCTGCCCCAATATTTATTAAACCAAGAGCACCGTATATGGCAATCAGCCGAATCAACGCACAATACTTCATGCCGGACGAAAGCTACATCACAGGATGCAGGAAACACCATCGGATGTACATGTGCGAACTCAGTGTACCACTTCAAGATCTGGAAAAAGCACCTTGTTGCGAGACGGATGCTTTATTAAAACCACAAAACATCAAATGGCCTGGCTGTAATATTCAAACTCTTCCCGGAAGACGAACCTTCCTAAAGAAAATGGTCGCACCCAACACCTGGCTATATTCTGTCAAGGACACCCTGGCACTTCAGGTACAATGCAATAAGCACGCGGCGGGATACGAAATGCTCCAGGGTGCCGGAATATTGCAATTGAGGAGAGATTGCCAGGCCAAGATCGGGACCGATCAGATATGGGCTTCCGGAGTCGATACCGAAGCATTGACAACGATATACAAACCATCCATAGGCATAAATATTTCCGAAATCCTACCTACCCTTACGGAACATCACGTGAAAATATTGGCTGACCATCAAGAAAAGGAATCACTGGGCTTCCCCCAAGACGCTCATGCGAAGGCAACCGAAATCGCATTGGATGACATAGAAAGGCAGGCAAGGGAGATTGCCACCCACCACCGAACCGAAAATCTATCTACATACGTCACCTCTGGACTACCAGGATTGGGAGGAACCTTTATAATCATCATTATCGTCTGGATTGGATACCGTTTTTTGAGGGCACGCCGGACTCAACATCGCGAGCCCTTAAGGAAAGAGACAAAGGTTAATATAGAAATGGTACCACCCCGCCCTCCTCCTCAGATAATTTCCAGACCCCGTCCTCTTGCTATCACATCTTTTCCTCACGACCTACCCGCTATACCATCCACGAGGATAAGAGAGAGAACCCACGTGGAGCGAGCGAGAAGTTTCGCGGGTTCCGAGCCGTATTTCGAAGTATTCTAGACCTTAGTTTGCTGATAGCAGCAAAAACCCCCGCGCGTTAGGCTAAGAACCGACCCTCGCGAGGCGCTCTGCTGCGAAAATTAGGTGGTAGGGATAATAGCATATAAGATAGCACTTAAGCGAAGCGGGGCACAGTCGTCACAAATTTTTTTCCCCGGAAAGTGTAACGACGATAACAACGAATAACTAACAATGGAAGGACCCATATTTAAAGACGCGAAGTACGTACGGTCTTCCTTGGCGGAGGTGATCCTACCGCGACACCTACACGCGCCCTTCAACAGGCGGTTGTGTGTAAGGGCAGAAAAGAGTTTCGACGGCACGGAAGGTCAGGTTTGGACCCATCGAACCCGGAGAACGGAAACGATATGCGGAGCATGTTGGTGGACGGGACCGCACGGTGCGGTCGCAGAATATCAGCGAACCCCGGTACACTGGCTCGCAGAAGAAGGAAGGGCAGTCGCTCTAACCAAATGTGCGTGGTGCCGCAGCCGGCACCTGAAATGGACAACACCAGGGGACTGCACAGGGTGCATCAGGGCGCTCTTGGACTGCAACTCGAGCTTCTTACCGGCCTTCCCTGTACTACAGGCGCCGAAGCCATGGAAGCCGCAACAAGAACAACGAACGCCCGCGATCATGCCCCCTGGAGCGGAGTGAGAAACAACAGCTCCTCAGCAGTAGGTAATTACGCAACAATTTGTAATCACTCTGGAGTGACGCGACCAAGTCGTAATTTTTTCGTTTTTGTTAAATTCGCAGCAGGGTGTCGCCCGAATAGCAGAGTCCCAGGGCCAACAGGACCCCTACCCCCCCTTTTTTTTCCTCTAATTTTTTCTTTTCTTTTCCCCTATATTATATAACAATTAATTTCTATGTAACAATATATTGTTCCTTTTTTTTCTCTAAATAACGTCTCATTTATGGTTATCCCCTTACGTTCCCCTTAGTATTAATAGCGAATAGTTAAGCATAATTTTAAGACATGAAGTAAAGCGTACGCGACGACAGCTTCGCGCGTGTTCATGAAATGGCCTCTCGAGACCATTTCATGTCTAGGTAGGGAGGTGTTACATGGGCCCTTCTGGCCCTTTCCGTGCTTGCTGTCCGCGCGTCGCTTTATTCCGTAAACGGCGATTCAGCGGAATCGCCTCGCGCGTGCCAGTCACGTTGCGCGGAGCCGCGTAGCGACAGTAGGGACAACGTGACCCCCGGCGGCCCGGGCCCGGATATTTCCAATGCGTGCGGCGAGCGACAACTGCCGACGGGGCAGTTTCCCCCAATCGCGCGGATTGATCGAGGCGCGGCCGAGAATCGGGATCGATGAGGTAGGATTGAGGATTCGAATTCGGGAGCTCGAACGAGGAAGTCGCGACTGAAAAGAACCGTTTTTGTAACCGCGACCACGTCTCCGGATAGATTCCGCGAAGCACGATCGGCCGATAGTAATTCGTCCGAAGGGTAACTCCATCCGATATACCGAGAACGGCATAGCCGGGAGAGCCCTTCGCGTCAATCGTGACCGGCGTAGGACCGCGTTATTATCCGACGATTAGAGACAGTGCGGCACAACGGGCGTCAGTTCACCGCCTTCCGAGTGCCATCCGAGAGCACAGAGAGCGACCACGACCTACGCTCGGGCCAGAGACCCCGAGAGCGAGCGAAATCGTAGACGGCAAGCGTGCCGAGTGCTACCCGAGAGCACGGCGAGCGACAGCTGGGACGGAGCGCCGTCCCCAGGGTATGTAACTCTATCTTATCCAGAATATATTTTACTTTTCTGTTTTATCCTCTATATCCGCGTAAACCATTCATTGAACCCCCTTTTCTCCATATCCTTTCCCCGGTAAGTATGGTCAAGGTGTGCCTTAGCACTTAAAACAGAGCAAGGACCCGATAAATCATTCCAGCCGCTCGGAATGATTTATTGAAAAGTCCCTTCAGGACGTAACATATGTCACGTCCCGCGACGTGGAGTCTACTATTAACTAATCCTTTCAATCATTTATATTTACTATTTCGTACTTTAGAGGTGTTATAACCACCTCACATAAGTATCAAAACAATACATAGCCGATAAGGAACTGTAACCGAAACTCGCGATAAGAAGCGGTCGAGCCGTGAATCTACAGACGGCAACAGCGAGCAGGAGAGCAGCTATCATAGGAAGTGGCGGCCAGCCGGCTACACAAACACTAGGAAGGCCCAACCAATACCAGCTGACGATTAGCGTGGGACGGAGGCCCCTATCAACCAATGCAGCCGACACCCTCATGGATCTGCGCTCCTGATCATCGCCACAAATTGCCCTACCTTTATTTCCCGAAAATCAAGCTCCAATACGGAACTAATGTATATTAATTTCAATCCCTAGTATGTGGACTGTACGAAACTAATCGTACAGAGTACATCGAAAACCCAATAGCGTAAACATCTAAAAAATGAATTAGAATAAGAATTTAGCTATCGACGCTGCTGAGGGTTTCGTGTAACTGCAGAAATACGTTTTAAATCGTGAAGAAGACACCGAAATAGGTGCGCAATAGCTCGAATTCGGCGGTAAACAAAACTCTCCGGTAGCCCGCTGGAAAGAATCCTTCAGGTGGATCCCACGGCAGATGATTGGCAGATTTCATCTCCCACCGTCTAATTGTCATGTGACAAACCTGGAGAAGGAGTGATCAATAGCCCTATAAAAAGGGACTGACCACCCGCGGAGCGAATTATTATTAATATTCACGTATTATTGTTATTCACGCATTAACCCAGCGTTATTATTAAGATCATTATAAAAGTTTATCATATATTACCAAGAACTCTTAAAGGTGTAAAACCAGAAAATAACAATAAATTTAAATTTTTATTATTATTAAATCAGTGAGTGAAGTGTTTCCACCCCATTAACCACTCTCGAGATTGTGCGTTCGTCTTTTATTTGAAAAGTAAATTAAATTAACGAAATGTATATTGACAGTTCACGAGTTGCCCTGATTAATGGTATTACCTAAGAGCAGAACGTTGCCCGTGGTTTTACTAGAAATCATACGTAAAGCGTGATCGACGCGATAGGTTAAACTTAGTCAAATTCTAAATAAATGTTGCGAGTAAATAAAATCGCGCTCGTCTTCCCCGATGGTACCACTGAAGGGCAGAACGTTGCCCGCAGTGGCACCTGGCGTGAAGGTCGAAGAGCGATTTAACAATAAATAAATAATTGTGAATTTCCAAAGGACAGAATTCCTCGAATTCATCGTGTGGGACGGTGTACCACAAAGACGTTTAGCCATAAGACCAGCCGTCGCTGCAGTTGAATTAAGGTAATTACCAAAATAAACAAGCATCATAACTTACTCTCGATTGCTCTCAACTATCCCAGAGCGTAAATCCCTGGATTAGCTCAAAAGCGGATAAATGCGGAAACTCCGATAAATAGCGCCTCAAATAGGTAGTAGGGACGTAACATATACTACTGAATTTATTATAAAAAGTATTATATTTCGCAGGAAGACACGTTCGAAATTAATAAACGGATTGATAAACAATCGAGTATTATTGATTTATTAATACCTGACTAATGCAAAACCAATATACAAACCTATATGTATTGTTGCGAGCACCCTATGGATAGGAATCCATGACCTGCTGGTGCTCGCGAGCAAGACAAGAGGACAGCGAGAAGAAGGCGATCGGATCGATCGCCTGTCAAGCTGTCATTCGGGAGTCAGCCGCCATTACAAGCAGACGTACCGATACCCATATTTCCCTGCCTAACAGATTGTATTACGTTACCTGTTCTTATATTAGTTCTGTTTGATGTTCTGTTACTCTTACTGTACATTAAAGTCGTATTACCATGAGCGCGAAACGTAACATTGGTGTGACAAGTGGGATGCCCACTCGAAGTAGCATGCCCACTCGCGCATCCGCGACCTCGACGGAGCCTTCCCCTGGTGTGATGGGCTATCCTTCTTTGCGGGAGCTGTTCGCAAGTCTCCAGTTAAGCATCGCGGGACAGATGCGAGAACTACGGAGGGACAACGAGGACCAATGGAAAAAGGAAGACCGTCGTAGGGAGGAAAAGGAAGCCGCCGACCGGATAACCCAGGTGGCTCTCGAGGCACGCATGTCGAACACGGAGGAACGCATTCAGGTCGTAACCGCCTTGTTACAAGATATCCGTGGCTCGGTTGACAGCGGCGCGAATCCCCGAGGTAGAGGGACAGTCGCCGATGTAAATAATGATGTAAATAGTGATGTAAATAGTGTCGCCCTGGCGCATGTCCCTGCCCCCGTGGGTGCGCCCACCGCTGCCCCTTTGTTAGAACCGTGGGTACTTAACCTGGGATACGCGGTGAAACCAACCATTTTCGACGGGAAAACATCATGGGAGGAGTATAGAGTCCAGTTTGAAATCATCGCGTGCGCTAACGGCTGGAATGACGAAAAAAGGCTACGGCCTTGATCGCTTCCCTCGGGGGTTCCGCGAGGAGTGTTCTTACGACGCTGTCCGCGGCTCAATGCGAGAACTTCGCGGAATTGGTTACTGTGCTCGAATTCCGCTACGGCGCGAGGAATTTGTCAAATTTGAACTATGTACTCTTCCAGAGCCATAGACAGCGAAGAGATCAGAGCATCTCCTCGCTCGCCACGAAAATAGAACGATTAGCGCAGTTCGCTTTCGCCGATTGCCCGGCGGAAACCCGCGACAAACTTGCCGCGTCCCAATTCGTAACGGCATTATCTAGCTCTGTCGTGCAGCGGGAATTTCAACTTGGCGGGTTCAACTCTCTAAGAGCTGCTGTAACCAGGGCTCTGGAGGTTGAAGCCGTCAAGGCGATGTCTCGCGGTCCCGAAATTCGAGATCGCGATCCAGTAAAACGGAGAACTGAATTTGACGACGCTTTTGAAGGGCTCGAACAAATAAGGAGGGTCGAAGGATCTAATGACCAAATGGACGACACGAAGAAAACCTGTTGGCAGTGTGGAAAGGCCGGACATCTCCGGAGGGACTGTATTGAATTGAGAAATTGAGACGAACAGCGCCAGGAGTGGGAGAAGTGAGGCTGTTGCAGACGGCGGTACCTGGGCTCGACAGACTTGGGGGAAGCACCGGTCGACAACACCCGGAGCCGGGCTAGTGCTGCCGTGTGAACGCGTGGATCTGCTGTAACGAAGAGGCGCTGGAAGTGCGTAGAGTTGCAGACCTGTGACGAAGGGAGTTCCAGGGCGAATATCGTCACGGGATAACTGAGTACGAAGGCCCGACGGAGGGAGTTCGAGGGCGAATACCGTTGTAGCGTGGCTGAGTACGAAGTTTCGACGGAGGGAGTTCGAGGGCGAATACCGTCGATAGATCCACGACGCGTCGCGACGGAAGGAGTTCGAGAATGAATACCGTCGCGGGATCGGCAACCCTACATCCACAAGAGAGAGCCCAGGGTGATGAGTTCAGTGTACACCAGGGGCGTTAGTTCAAGGTTGGAGCTTTGCTACGCCGGTCGTATCCACGTGGTGGAATTTCAGCCTGGAGAACAAGTGTTATGTATGTACTAGGAGGGCGTCGTAAATGAGAAACGTATTGTACTATCCACACAGACTTTACTTAAATCACAATGACTATCTATCGTAGCTCGGCATCCGAGACGGAAGTGCGCCGTTCCTCCGTCCTCACAACTCCCCTTCTTCTCACCTGCGCTCGTAGCGCTGCGCGCGCCCTACATTTAGGCGCGCCTTCTGTAAACGCATATTGAGTATATAACACTTTTCCCCTCCTTTAAAATAAAAGTAAACGTGGCGGCTCAAAAACGGAAACAAAAAAAAGAACTTCTGTGGCGCGTACTTCGCCCTAGGTACATGTAGTGCGCTTCCGTGTCTATTTCTTACATTCTAGTTGCTATTTGCTTAGTGGGTAATGGGAGTCCCGTAACGCTCAGGCGGCCGACGTTCTCGGGTTGATCTCCGTAGGTCGGGGGACGTTTCTTACGGTTGCGCCTGAATTTGTGCTTCGTCATCGGTATTTGTATCCTCTAACGGTGCATAATCGTCGGCTTCTGTTCCGGTGACGCGCTGTGTTGGTACTCCTCCCGCCTTCAAGATTTGATCGACGTGGCGCGTCCAACGTTTGCCGTCGTCTAGGCGCACTATATAGTGCAGTCTCCCCACTCTGCGTTCTATTTGGCCAGAACACCACTTGATCTTGTCCTGATAGTTCCGGCATTGGACTCTTTCACCCACACGCGCTTCCCGCACTCGATTCATCGTCATTCGCTCTGTCGGCCCGTCGGTATTTCGAGGGGGTAACAGTAAATCTAATCTTACCCGTAGTTTCCTATTTAACATTCTTTCCGTCGGCGACACACCTGTCGCTGGGTGCGCTGTCGTACGATAATGTAACAGAAATTTGTGTATCGCTTCGCGTAATTCTATCTGATTCATCGTTGTATACTTAAACTTCTTTTTTAACGCTATTTTGAGTGTTTGCACGAATCTCTCGGCCTGTCCGTTCGTCGCCGGATGATACGGAGCCGACGTACGATGTATGATTCCGCGGGCCTTTAGAAAACGCTCAAATTCGTATGATTTGAAATGTTGCCCGTTATCTGAGACGACCATCTCCGCCAACCCGAACGTTGCAAAAATTTGGTTGCATTTTTGAATTACTGATCCGCTTGTCATGTCCGTGGTGATGTGTTCTTCCGGCCATTTCGAAAACGCATCTACCAACACGAAAAAAATATGCCCCCGAAAGGGTCCCGCGAAATCGATGTGAACGCGTTGAAAAGGTTCCGTGGCTTCCACCCAGCTCTGTTCGACGACTTTTTTTGGATCGTTGCGCACCAGACTGCAGTTCGCACAGTCTCGCACCATGTTTTCTAAGTCGCGATCTATACCGGTCCACCAACAATACCTCCGTGCGATCGACTTCATTCTTACAATTCCGGGATGTTCGCTGTGTAGCTCCCGTAAAATGTCGCCCCGCAACGCTCGTGGTACCACCACCCGACTATCTCGCAAAATGACCCCTTGCTGGCAGCCGAACTCCACCAAGGGTACATTAGAACGTATGTCTGCCTTCAAGTCACCCCCCTTGTGTAAACCCTCCAGGAGTGCTTGTAGTTCCACGTCTTTCGCGGTTTCCGCCACCAGGTTTTTAAAAGTCACCGGTAGAGCGTCGATGGTATTTATTTCGAACTCGTCCAGTGCGTCCTCGTTATTAATCTCATCGGATTTAACTGGCAGTCGCGAAAGTCCGTCCGCGTTGCTGTGCAGTTTGGTATTTTTATATTTAATGTCGTACTGGAAACTTTGTAAGAAGATAGCGTAATGTTGCATTCTCATCGCGCTATGTACCGGTAACCCCTTTCCTGGTGCGAAAATTTGAGTTAAGGGTCGATGGTCCGTGTATAACGTAAATTTTTTTCCGTACAGATATTGGTAGAATTTCTTTAAGGCAAATATGATAGCGTACGCCTCCTTATCTATTTGTGCGTACTTTCTTTGCGTGCATGAAAGTGCTTTTGACGCGTACTGAATCACTCTTTCGTTTCCATCCTCGTACTTTTGCGACAGTACCGCTCCCACACCATACGAACTCGCGTCGCATGCCACGATTAACGGTAGTTTTGAGTCGTAGTGCGTAAGGATTTGCTCGCCCGTGAACGCTTTTTTTTTGCCGCAACGAAAGCTCCCTCGCACGCCGGCCCCCAGACAAAAGGCACTTCTTTCCCCCCCTTTTTTTCCAATAGAGTGTGTAAAGGTGCCAAAATTCCGCTTAAGTTACGTATAAAACGCCCATAATAGTTAACTAGCCAAAGAAAAGCGCGTAATTCGGTGATATTTTTCGGCCGCGGCATCTCTTCAATGGCTTCCATTTTTTTTTCTCCTTATGGATACCCAGACGGTCGATATACACTCCTGGAAAAAATTAAAGGAACACTATAATTTTCCGAAAATTTTGGTCGTTTTCAAATGGCTATATCTCCGCGAAAAATGGTCGCAAAAACTATTTTAAAAAAGCATTTTAACGCTTGAAGACTCTAGTTTTTGAAACCATCACTCAATATTTTTTCTTCGTCCATTATGATACTGTTTTATCAAGATGAAGCGCAGGAAACAAAGTTTCAGAAATTTTTGCCAAGTTGGACGTATGCACGGGCCAAATTTTTTTCTTCAGCTAAATCCAATGGAGGGCTCTTATAGAGCAAACATTTCTCTGTAATTTTGTATTTTTTTCTATGTTTTATGATTTTTATTGACCGAGTTATCCGCCATCAAAGCAAAAAAGGAACTTTTCACTTTGAACACCTATGACTTACGAACGCATGATTGTAGAACATTGTTCATGAATGTTTTGGAAAGCTAAGACAGTTTCCTTTCAGAACCTTTAGTTATCAAATCAATGAGATTTTTTTAACCGTATTAAATTCATTTTAAAATGATCCCAAAAATTGCATATTTACTATTTTCTAGAAAAAATGATGCCACTTCAAGGAAAATCGTGGAATTATTCAAGTGACCACGTTTTTTCTGAGGTGAAACTACCCCTTAAACACTGTGCAACAGTTCGGACCAATCAGATTTTTTTTCCGTATGTCCTTGATCATCAAACATGCGATATGGTCTGAAAAATTGGAGGATAACCTGTTTCAGGTTATGTTTCTCTGTAAACATTTTCTTTTGATCTCGCGGCTTTTGAACGATTGTTGCGCGTTTTTCTTGTTAGTTCAATGTCATTTTAGTAAAAAGAAAAGATTTCAAAAATTTAAGAAAAACATTTTTATCGGTTTGGGTGATGCTGATGCCAGTTATCGAAGTACAGTTTTTGTCATTGCGAGGAGTTTGAATAAAAATGTTTTTCTTAAAATTTTGAAATCTTTAAAATTTATTATCCTGCTTATCTCTCATGTCTAAACACGCGCTCGAATTTCAAAACAAAAGCACGCGTCGACGTATTCCGTGCGAGAGGAGGTGGGTCTTGGGGAGGAGATATTGCTGTGAAGAGGGCCTCTTCAGGAAAGTGGCTGTTTGGAAGGGATTCAGGGCAGATTGGTTAGACTAGGACCAATCAAATTGCAAGCCCACCTTCTCTCGCACGGAATACGTCAACGCGTGCTATTGTTTTGAAATTCGAGCGTGTGTTTAGACACGAGAGATAAGCAGGCCCAATTGGCTAGTTTGGGACCAATCGAACTTCGAGCCCACCTTCTCTCGCACGGAATACGTCGACGCGTGCTTTTGTTTTGAAATTCGAACGCGTGTTTAGACACGAGAGATAAGGGATCTGTTTCGAATTTGTAGGGTGGACGACACAGGCGGGACTACGCGCAGTCAGCGGACTACCCCCTTTCTTCCTGTGTCTCTCCGCGAGGTGAATTGATGTTGAATAATACTTTTTAAATTCTAGATCCCCAAAATTAATCAGACTCATCGGCCAGAGCATTTCGCCAGAGTCGCGGTTTATGACCGTATTGTCCCGCTAATCGGCGGTAGAGAACGGTTTCCTACAGTTTCGGATAATTTATGACTTAATTGGTTCCGCCTCGTAGCAGACGTGAATTTTCTTCTTTATAGCAACTTTCTGCTTCTCTTCCTTTCGGACCCTTTTGAACCGATACACGTGGTGTCTCTTTTCTATCTCGAAGCAAGGGGTACATTGTCAGTAGAAAGACGGAGCGCGGGCTTTTGTGAAAGTGTTCGTTGCACTTCTGCAAAACACGTATGTTTCGAAAATGTGCTGACTTCTTTTTACCCTTCTTTTAAAGCCTCTTGTACTGGTGGGAGTAAACTCATAATGGAACGAGAGAAACTAGTTGGGGGTAGAGGAAGTTGTTTGGGAAAAAATCCTGTCAGTCAGCTAGTAATCTCGGCCCAGAAATGTACTCCGCCGAAGAGTATTACGCTATGTCCTGGGTGTACGCGCGGAACGACGGGGACGCGAGTGCTACCGTGCGAGCGTTGGCAGTGGAACGTAGGAACAACACGTTCCGTAGAAAATAAATTAAGTGATCAGTGTTAGTATCAGTGCAGTGAAGTGAATATTCGGTACATTAACCCGGACGCACTTGACGTTGCGACCCTTACTTTCGGGTGGTGTCCTGCGAATACCTGCGATCAGCTGAGCACTGGACGCTACCCTACCATAAATCTTTTCGTCCACCGATGACCAGAATCGGTACAGTGACCCAGTGACACAGGTTTCCGAAAAAGAAGGAAAGAAATGTCTGAATTGGTGAGTCTTATTTAATTTATTGGTGATTATTAGGTGTAGAAATAAATTCTTTCCGATTTTAGGGTACAATAACAGTTCGATTTAAAAAATATGAAAACAACTCAATCATCGACATAATTTCCATTATTGTTCAATACCTTTTGCCATTTTTCTGGCAGCTTATGAATACCACCGCGACAAAAATTCAGTACCTTTGTACTGATTATGTAAATCCAGTCGGAAAGAATTTATTCATACACCTAATATTATTGTTTAAATTTAGTTGTGTTGGCAGTTATTAAACTACGGATTTTTACCTCAATAACGAATTACGATCACATGTCGTACATTTTCTGTTACATTACCTTTTCATTTATGCCTTATTTAAAATCGAAATTTACATACTTCTTATCCTCTCACTTCAAATAATTCTTATTTAAGATTATACTTTTAAAAAAATGTGTAACGCGGTTTGCATGCCGACTTGCTTGTTCGTACGTTCGTAGTACAAGCGCAGTCGCCTACCGCGTAGCCAACGCTACCGCGGGAGCTCGGACGGAAGGCGCGCGCTCTGATTGGTCGGTGCTTTTTGTTAATATCTCGTTAACGAAACCTCGGAGAGCATTTTTGCAAAGGAAAAAGTTGTTTGCAATCATCTCCCGAATCACCCCCTTTAAGGACCCGCAGCATTTTTGGGACACCCTGTATATTAGTAGCTATATAAGGGGCGTTCTAATCCAAATGTGGGCGAGGGGTGAAGCGGGGCGAGGGGTACCACACCGAAGGCGAGGGGGCGGCGGGTGGAGGAAGCCGATCCATGGAGCCGGTGGAGAGCCCTTTTATCGTCCCAAGGTCAGAGAAGATGCAAGTCGAAACCTGATGCGATAATCGCGCGTCCGAAACATACAACGATCGAAGGCCAATTTCCTAGAATAATACGCGGCATCGGTGCGCGAAAATTCGAAGCAAACCGACGCGCTTCCAATTATCGTTGTCCAATGGCGCGATGGTGGTCGCGATAGCGGCGGCGTTCGAACAAGTTGTGTGAGAGAGATGTACGATATTTTCGTATATCTCTCCGTCTCTGTTCCTCGCCCGGTCGGGAAAAAACGCACGACGGCACGACGCGTAGAAGATGCCAGTCGAAACCTGATGCGATAATCGCGCTCTCAAAACATAGAACCGTAACGATGGAAGGTCCACTTCTGAGAATAATACGCAGCATCGGTGCGCGAAAATTCAAAGCATACCGAAGGCGCGATAGTGGTCGCGATAGCGGTGGCGTTCGAACAAGGTATGCGAGAGATACGATATTTTCGTATATTTCTCTATTTGCATTCCTCGTCCGGTTGGGAAAAACATACGGTGACGCGACGCGTAGAAGATGCCAGTCGAAACCTGATGGGATAATCGCGCTCTCAAAACATAGAACCGTAACGATGGAAGGTATACTTCCGAGAATAATATGCAGCATCGGTGCGTGAAAATTCGAAGCGGACCGACATTTCGAGAAGAATATGATACATAGAAGTGCGATATGACTTAAGCTATAATTCTAGGTATCCCATGGAGATGCAAGGGTGTGGGGGATGTTCGTATATTTAAGGCAGCTCGCATCTTCGAGAGTTTCGACATAATCGTCGCGAATATTGTATGTTAGAAAAAGAACGAGAACATGGAAACGTTGAAGAACGCGTTTTTGATGTTGTCGCGGATGTCCGAGCTTGTAAGGAATACCGCGGAGTTCCGCGATTGGATGGACAGGTGCGACGAAACGATACGATACATGATCGCGTATCAACGAGGCGAACGCGTGCCGGTGTGGGAGAAGCAGCGAATGGTGTCGTTGCTCGCGCGAACGCAAACATTGCGCGCGATAGTGCGAGGACGATTATCGCGAGTAGGGTGTGGACACGTCGCTCGAGTGACGTCACCCAAGGTCGTGTGGGAGGAACTTGAAACCGCGTTCGAGAAGCGTTTGTTGACCGGGGTCGTGATAAACGTAGGGACCGTCGATCCACACAAATTCTTCGAGAATGCCCATCGAACGGTGATTCCGCGCGTTACGAACGCTATTACGGAGCATCGCAGCGTGTCGGTGAACACAGTGCTAAACGCGGAATTCATGTTGCGGGACAATATGGACGTGAAGAGTTTCGCGACGCGTAATCACGTACTGTTTATGGCCTCGAATGTTCGCGAGTGGTACGCGAAACAAGTGATCGCTCCGACGTTGATCGCGATGGAGGAGTTTCAGGAGCGCGAGAGTGGCTGGACCTTACGGGCAGTACAGAATCTACTGATAAACATAAACAGACATAATCCATTGCGTAGCGGGTGCGACGTACCGCTTCCGCGAGCGGTCATGGTAAAAAGAGCGGTGGTGAACGTTCGGTGTAACGACGACACGTGCTTTTTGTGGTCGGTCGTCGCGAGTTTGTTTCCGGCTACTACACACGGAGAGAGGATTGCGTCGTATCCACCCTATGCGACGGTGCTCCGTACGGATGGTGTGCGTCTCCCCATGTCCCTGAACCAGGTTCAGAAATTCGAGGTGGCGAACGACGTGTCCGTGAACATCCACCTGTGGTCCGACGAGGACGGTTGCGTACCTGTACGCGTACCCGACAACAAGCGAGAAGGGAGACACGCGAACGTGCTGCTGATCCAAGATCCCAAGGATTCGCAGCGGTACCATTTCACGTGCCTCCGCAATCTCTCCCGCTTGATTTCCAGACAATTACGCAACTATCATAGCAGAGTGTTCGTTTGCGATAGGTAAGTAAAGAAGAATAATAATTTAAAAAAAATTTCGAGCGATACGTGATAGAAGAAGAAGCGTTTACAGTGTTTACGCATACGTTTCAGGTGCCTCAACGTTTTCTCGTCGACGGAGCGATTGCAGCGGCACACCGTTGACTGTATGCGCTTGAACGAGTGCGCGGTGCAATTGCCGTCCGAAGAGGAGAAAATTTTGCGGTTCCAGCATCACGAACGCAAGGAACGTGTGCCGTTCGTCATCTACGCGGACTTTGAGTGTTTGCTGGAGGAACTGGAGCAGCCAGAGATGGAGCATCGTCGTCGTTGTCGCATGTACGAGTATCAACGCCACAAAGCTCACAGCGTAGGATACTACGTACATTGTTCCGACGACCCGACTCTGTGCAGATATCGAGCGTATCGCAGCGACACCGACTGTGTACAGTGGTTTGTGCGTGAACTGCGCGAATTCGCGAACGTTGCGTACTCGTGGTTGTGCGTCAAGAAACCCATGACACCGTTAACGCAGCAACAGTGGCGGAGTTTTCACGGGGCGACCGCGTGCCACGTGTGCGGAGGACCCTTTGACCGAGGTGAGGACGACAGGAAAGTGCGCGATCATTGTCACCCGACGGGCGAGTACAGGGGTGCGGCGCACAGATCGTGCAACTTGCGCTACCAACGTTCCTGCACCCGTGGTGTTCCACAACCTGTCCGGCTACGACGCGCACTTCGTTATCAAGAAGTTGGCAGACGCGTTCAACGGAAAGATCAGCCTCCTACCGTTAGCGAAAGAACGATACATCTCGTTTACGAAGGACGTGAATGACCTCAGAGGCGATGGCAAGAACTGGCGAAAAATGTTGAAGTTTCGATTCGTCGATTCGTTCAAGTTCCTGGCAACGAGTCTGCAGAAACTCGCGTCAGATCTCGGGAAAGAGCGATTGACGATTCTCAGACGCGAGTTCGATCATCTCCTGGACGAACATTTCGATCTCCTCACTAGAAAGGGGGTCTTTCCGTACGATTACGTGGCGTCGTACGACAAATTGAACGACACGCGACTACCGCCTCGTGACGCGTTCTACAATCGCTTGAACGATAGCAACGTGTCGAAGTCGGATTACGCGCACGCAACCAACGTGTGGAACAGTTTTCGTATACAGACATTAGGCGAGTACAGTGATTTGTACCTAAAGACTGACGTGCTGTTGCTCGCGGACGTGTTCGAAAACTTTCGTAGTACATCTATCGCGAGTTACGAACTAGACCCGGCACATTACTGAACGTTACCGGCGTTCACGTGGGACGCGATGCTAAAATACACGCGCGTCGAATTGGAACTGCTCACCGACGTGGACATGCTGTTGTTCGTGGAGCGTGGTATACGCGGTGGCCTGAGCCAGTGCTCGCACAGGTACGCGCGCGCCAACAACAAGTACCTGCCAACGTCGATGTACAACGCGTCGCAACCATCCACGTACTTGATGTACTTCGACGTGAACAACCTGTACGGATGGGCAATGTCTCAGGCGATGCCGCGCGGAGGATTCCGATGGCTGGACGAGGCGACGGTGACTAAGTTGAACGTGAACTCCCTGCCGGCGGACGATGGACCAGAGGGCTACTTGCTGGAAGTGGGTCTGGAGTATCCGCGGGACATTCACGACGAGCACGCGGACTTTCCGTTCTGTCCTGTGCGCGAGCACACACCCATCGGTAAGGAAACCTAACTGATCGCCACGCTCCGCGACAAGGAACGATACCTGATACACTATCGCTACTTGAAACAGTGTATTCGACACGGACTTTGCGTATCACGAATTCATCGCGTTCTACGGTTCGATCAATCGCAGTAGTTGCGCCACTACATCAACTTGAACACGGGCTTGAGAACGCGAGCTACCAGCGATTTCCAGAAAACGCTGTACAAACTAATGAACAATGCCGTGTACGGAAAGACGATGGAAAATGTGCGAAAGCGAGTGGATGTGCGATTGATGACGCGATGGGACGGACGGTACGGTGTCGCGCGATATTTTCCGAGCACTTAGTCGCTATCGAACTGCGTAAACTCAAAGTGAAATTCGATAAGCCCATATACGTGGGTATGAGCGTGCTGGACGTGTCCAAGGTGTGCCTGTATGAATTTCATTACGAATATATGCGCGCAAAGTTCGGCGATAGGTGCAAAGTGTTGTACACGGACACCGACAGTTTAATGTATCAGCTGCAGTGCCATGACGCTTACGAGGAGCTGAAAAGTGACGTCAGTGCACCCTTCGACACGAGTGATTACGCGGTGGACAACCCGTACGATATGCCGCGCGTAAACAAGAAAGTGCCGAGTCTGATGAAAGACGAAAACAACGGTGCCGTAATGACCGAGTTCGTGGGACTGCGGTCCAAGATGTACGCGACTCGAGTGTGTGACGCGTCGGCGGCAACGATCGAGACCGAGACGAAAAAAGTGAAGGGTGTGAAGAGGAATGTGGTTACGAACGAGATACGTTTCGAGGACTACGTTCGGTGTCTTCGCGAGCACGCGGAAACGACGATTCGACAGAATCATATCCGTGCACGATTACACGACGTTTATTTCGTGACAGAACTGAAAACCGCGCTCAGTCCGTACGACGATAAACGATACGTACTTCCCGACCTGATCAACACACTTCCGTGCGAACACTATCGGATTCCCGAGTACGACAACGATAGTGATAGTGATGCGTGTATGGATACCGCGTAGTGTGTGTATACATATGCATATACGTTTCAGTAATGTCGCGTAACATGTTATTCCTGTATATAAATATAAGTATGCACTGTATGAACGTAGAGGGTGTTAAACATTCAACGAAATAATGTACAAGTATCGTGATATATATTGTTGCTTTATTTTTATGTTTCAAATACAGAGTATCGAATAAATGGATATATAGTTATGTAAGTAATAAGAACAAGGAGTCATTCTTGTGTGTGTGTCACAGAACATCTTTTTCCTGTATCCACGAGTTCTTAGACGAGTCGAATCCTAACCATTTCACGTACACCTGGTTCCCCTTGCGACGAATAATCTTTTCGATCAGATATAAGTACGGATTCGCGACCGAATGCAGTTCGTGTTCGCAGAATCCGCCCGAGATAGGCTCTCCCGCGGAATCGCGTAGAACGTACGTTACAGGTTGCGTTCGTTGTACCGCCGTGATTTCGAACACCTCGGTCGACCAGTTCGGCGTGTATCCCTTCTCGAAGATCGTCTTGAATTTGCTCACGCGTACTTTGTCACCGACGCGGAATTTCGCGCGTCGTCGTCGTTGTCGTTGCTCGATAGTCAAGGACGACGATACGACGAACGGTAAACGAGTCGCGGAGGCCACGTCGACGCGTCGCGCGTTGGTCGTGCGATGTTTACGATGATTGTAGGTGTGCACGAGCGTCGGTAGCAGATCCAACCAGCGATAGGAGGCGTTCAAGGAGAATTGTTTCCACATCAGATTCTTCAGCGTACGATTGAAACGCTCGACGATCGACGCTTTCATCACGCTGTACGTCGAGTAGTGGTTGATTCCGCGAGTCTTCGTTAATCGTTGAAACTCCGCGTTGTAAAACTCCTTTCCCATGTCGGTTTGTAGATTTCGCGGACATCTACCGCTTCGTCGCAACACGGTCGCGAACGCCTCGGTCACGTCGCGCTCGCTTTTCGTTTTCACGGGCACTGCCCACGCGTACTTGCTGAACGTATCGATGATGGTGAGTATGTAGTTGTAGCCACGATTATGGGTCGCGTACGCGCGCATTTCCACCAAATCAGCCTGAAACAGATCGTCGTAGCCTCGAGTAACTACGGGTCTGCACGGGAAATTTCGTCTCGCGGGAGCGTGCAGTTCGTCGACCAATTGTATTCGCTCCTTAATCGTGCTCATCATAGCGGTGATGACGGCTACGGCGAAGGTAACATTCCACGATCAGCAACAAATACTGTACCAGGCACTCGAAGCACGTACGGTGTTGACGGGTTTTGTTATCGTAGTTGTCGTCGGCGTCGTTGTTAATCGCCGCGCTTCCTCGCGTTTCTGTACTTCGGCAACCGGTGTCGCAAGTTCGACGAGTCGAGCATCGAAGTGATTGAAGCGTCGCTGCATCGTGATATTTATCGACTTTTCCAACTCACTCAAACGTTCGTCCATCGCGGTATTTATCGCAGTTTTAAACTCTTCCAGTCGATTCATTGTCGTGTCGTACATGTCGTCATCCATAGTGTCGAGAGCGCGTCCGACGGTACGTTCCATGTCGTCCACGTAGCGTTTCGTCGCAGCATCGGTATCCTCCGTCGGATGCGCATCGCGACGTATCTTGCGTTCCATCGCGTCGAACGTCGACCGATCGGTGCTGTTCAGACACAGCGCGTTCTCCCGAACGTAATTCGCGACGAACGGATTCAGCGAGCGAATCGTCTCCATGCGTCGTTGATCGTTGTCACCGGTAGCGGTAGCATCGGTGATGCTGTGCAAAGGTGTGCCAAACTTGTTCACCGACATGCTGGATAGGCGGTGATCGCGAACGAGACTGACGCGTCGTCGATCCGACCGATCAATTTACGATGAGACCGGCTTCGCGAAGTTCCTCCACGATGGATGCAATTTCGTTATCGTGTCCGGTGTGTCCGGCGCCGCGCGACACCAAGAGCAATCGTAGTCTATCGACCAATTCGTTCGGATCGTCCCAGTACACGTAATCGATCGCGTTATCGGTGACCGTCATCGCGTCGTCAATGGGTAATCCGCGACCTTCGCACGCGATCCCCCCGACGTTGCGGTCTCCGCGACTCAACAACACCGACACGATCTTCTTGTACTTGTGACCCTTGTTGCCTAGCGTGGGCTTGATGGCCGAATGGTCCCGTCGATGCGCGTTCGTCGCCAACAAGATGTCCCGGTAATCTTCGAGATCAGCATTCGTGTACGCTTGCTCGTTAGGTACTCGCATGAACAGCAGTTCGTACAAGCCTCGCGTACCCGCGTATCGCTTACCTTTCGCGCTAACGTCGTCGTTCTCGCCGATAGTGAGCACGGAATCATCGATCATCAGCTGTTCATCGTCGCCTAGGTATACGCCGTATACGTTGTCGATCAGTTTCTTGGCGTCGGTGAAGAACAAGCGCAGATATTCGCGCGACAGCGGTCCGGCGGCGTTTCGAGTGTACGCGTCGAGGTTTCGACGGTGGGTTTTGGTTCGAGAACTTCTCGAATCGTTTCGTCCGTCTCACCCTGCTTCGGCTCGTGTTCTTCGGTTGTTTCGTAGACGGTGTCGTCACCGTTGTCGTCGTCGTCGTCGTACGAATCAGAATCCGGAAGCGGCATCGTTTCGGGTCGTATCGTCGCGTCGGCTGTGGACGGAGTAAAGGATAGTCGTTTCTTCTTCTTCAAACGGTGTTGTTGCTGATGTTTTAGCTTGACGAGCGATGGTCGTGGCTTCGATGGTATCGTTGAACTCGTTTTCAACGCCGCAGTGTTCTCGACCAAGTGTTTCAGCGGTTCGACGATCGGACGCGCACTCTCCTCCTCTGCAGCTTTCGTCATCATTTTACCGAGTTTCAGACTCATATACTTCTTTCGTATAGCGTCGCTGATTTTAGCAATTTTCTTCTTCGTCTCGACGTCTCCCGACTGTTGTCTACGACGCCGTTTCTGTTTCATTCCTTGTTGTGGTTGTTGTTGCTGCGTGATCTCCATGTTGACGTCGCTAGTAGCTGCTTCGTTAGACATCCTGATGGTGTTGTTCGACGAAGGACTCGTGATCTACTGAGATTCAAGCGCTACCACGAACTCGTTAAATCCTCGTCGATACCGACCATCGTACATGGCACGGTCCTTGTCGATGACCACGAAATCGTAGCGTTGTCTCCAACATCTCGCGCACAGGTCGTTGAACACCTCGAACGTCATGTCCGTGTTCACGTGATCGTTGTACACGCGACGCAAGTTCGTTCCGTCCTGTTTGAACAGCACGAGAAAATTCACGTTGTCTCTGATCAAGTGTTTCGGTATTCGCGCGTACGATTGGCACAGGTAAAAGCAATCCACGTTGGCGTGTCTGCCCATAGAGAAGTATTCGCGGATCGCTGTCTGTTCGTCGCACGCCACGTCGTCGAACACGAAGATCGAATCGGGTCGAGCGTCTCTCGGCGAAACGATCTCGGCGGTGTCCGAGTAGGGAAAGTACCCGAGTCCGCCGACGCGCGATAACACTCGCTCCAGATATCGATACTTCGGTTGTCGCAACGATTTCGAGTACACGTACACGTTCTCGAAGCGTAAACCGTTCGGACTCTCCAGCAAGCTGAGAAGCACGTTAGTTTTCCCGCACCCGGACGGACCGCAGATCACGGCTCGCACGCTGTTCGGCAACAACGAACCGTGCCTGCGCGAACGACTCTCGTCCCACGTCAAATCCTCCAACGTCCTGTTTGCGGTCACGCCTATAGCGTTCGGTTGTTTCGCGAATTACATGTTCTCTAACCCGCCGAAACCGCAACGTCGCTGCTATTTATACCTGCGACACCTGTCGAGCTAATCACAATCGTAGCGCTCGTCGAACCGATCGCTATCGAAGAACCGTTCACTTACGACTGTCCTTGCAACCTCGAGTATCTGCATTTTCACATGTATGGTCGCGGTAACGCTTAGACCAACAACGAAGAAGGAGAAGAAGTCAACGAAAACAGGATCGGGACTCGTGAACAGGATCATAAACCGTTTACCGATAGAGCTACACATTCTGGGGTATCAGTTCTGCGGACCCGGAACGCGTTTGCTGAAACGATTGGCTCGCGGCGACGAAGGTATAAATCCGCTGGACGTCGCTTGTCGGGAGCACGATATCGCGTACTCGAGTCGAAAGGATTTGGAGGGACGACACGAGGCGGGTCGCGCGTTAGCCGAACGAGCGCGAGAACGAGTGTTCGCGAACGACGCGACTTTCGGTGAAAAAGCAGCGGCAACTGGAGTGTGGGCCGCGATGAAAGCTAAGACTAAACTCGGCATGGGTGTACGAAGAAGAAGAGGAGGAAGAAGAGGAAGAATTACGAGACGGAAACGCAAGTTCAAAGGACAACGATGCCGTGTCCTACCGATAGCGAAACGCGGAGGCTTTCTTCCGCTTCTTTTGCCCGCTCTGTCGGCTATCGGTACATTAGCCGGTGGAGCTGTGGGTATCACCAAAGCGATCAACGATGCGAAGGCCGCGCGAAAACAGGTGGAAGAAACGATGCGTCATAATCGGGCGATGGAAGGGTGAGGAATGTATCTGGCACCATACAAGCGTGGCGTCGGTATGCACCTGAGACGACGACCGAGGAAAACAAAAAAAAACTCCATTGGACCGAGCTTGCGACGATAACGCGATATCAGCTACAGCAACAACCTATGACGAACCTGCAATTAGAGCGCGAGTGCATCGACATACCGTTCTTTCGAAGAGTGTTTATGCGAGACACGCTCCCCGCGCGCGTACGTCCGAACGAATGCGGTATCGCGAATCTTGACGAGAATCGCGGTGACGGCACGCACTGGGTTGCGTACGCGAAACGCGGATCGCACGTACAGTATTTCGACAGTTTTGGGAATTTGCGACCACCCGCGGAATTGATCGATTACTTCGGACGGGGAACGACAACTACGATCACGATCAAGTACAATCACGATCGTTTTCAACGTTTCGACCAGATCAATTGCGGTCATTTGTGCGTACAATTTCTACGACAAAAAGCTCTGGAATTTTGGCCTCGGCACTACCCGAGATAAATTGACGCGCTACCGTACGTCCGAGTCACTTTCTCTCTCTCTGTCTCGCCCGCGTAACCTACAGTGGTACGATGTCGCTCACGCTCACGTTAACGGGTCGGAGCAGCGTGCTCACGGTCACTTATTTTCCACCGATAGATTTGAGCGACGGGCAGTACGAACTAGGACTCGCCGACTTGGAGACGTTTCACACGATACCGAACATCGACTCGAACAACGATAACTACTACTTCGTACCGAACAAGAACACCGCAACCCCCGACATCGATGTCGCTCGCGAATCCATTACGATTCCCCACGGCTCCTACGAATTATACGCTATCGCCAAGCACTGGCTGACAAGGAGGCCACCAAGGTCACTAAGGAGGCCATCAAGGTCACCAAGGAGGCCAAGGAAACCAAGGAAGAAAAACCCTTGGCGGCTCCCACGCTCAAGATCCCCGCGGAGCCTCAGGCCGCTACCTCAGCTCAGGATAAGGGAAGGCCGAGAGCAGTTTCCCCTGTAACACTCTCCTCGCAGCTCATCCTAAAGGCTAAAACTCAGGTGAGTCGCTACAAATCTCTGTGCAATTTAAGAACACAGCTGCGGTCTCATGCGCATTCCACTTCCTTAGAGGAGGTGATATTGCTCAAGGAGCAGGTCGAGGAGACTCATCAAGAGTTCTGTAGAGAGCACGAGCATTTTGAGTCAGTGTGGCCAGCAAAGTTCCTCGACCATGAGTATTTTGCCACAGACGTGGCGGTACAAGAGCGGCAGCTAGTGTGGGAGATGAAGCTCCACCTGAACCGCCTAAAGGAAGACGTTCAGGTCATCGATGACCTGCGAACTGCTCAAGCCAATTCTGCACCTGCACGAGCAACAAAGTTACCAGAGATTGAGTTGCCAAAGTTCTCTGGCAGCTACGCTGAGTGGCCCACATTCAGTGAGCTCTTCATCTCACTGATTATTCAAGATCCTCAGATCATGGAAATTGATCGCCTCCATTATCTCCGCTCAAGCCTGAGTGGCGAGCCGGCGAAGCGCGTTAACGCCTTCCCGCTCAGGGGCTCATCGTTCCAGGCATGCTGGGACATGCTGACGAAGCGATTCGTCAACAAGCGTCTGCTCATCCAAGAGCAATTAGACAAGCTGCTCACGCTGCCTCCAATTACAACGCGCTGCGCAACCACACTCAAGGATCTGGCAGCTACGGTCAACCAAGTGGACGAATCCTTGGTGGCATTGAAAGCTCACGAGGAAATGCATAATTGCATCCTTGTGCACACAGTCACAAGGGCACTGGTCAAGGTGACCCGAGAGGCTTGGGAGACCTCGCTGGCAAACACCTCAGAGTTTCCCAAGTATGAGAAGCTCCTGGCCTTCATCGAGGCCAAAAGTTCAGCATTGGAGCAGACGGAGGCTTCCACGAAAAAGGCAGCAGCTACACCAGCCCACTCAGCTCAGAAGAAGGCGACAAGTAACACCTCGACGAGCTCACTGAAAGACACGCAGCCTGCTCAACGGTCGAAGGCCACGGCATATCCATGTGACTTGTGCAAGGGAGACCATTTCTTGGTTATGTGTCCGAAGTTCCGGGGCATGGCAGTGGAAGCCAGGCGCAAGGTGATTACATCTAACAACCTGTGCCGGAACTGCTGCGGCCGGCATCAGATGGACGTCTGCAAATCTGCAATCAGATGCAAGACGTGTGGCGCTCAGCACCATACGATGCTGCATCTGCACCAGTCATCTGCGCAAGCCACTGCAAAACCTTCTGCGCAACCACGAGCTGTTCAAGATTCAACGCAGTGAAGCTTCGGTGCAGTCGTCGCATCAACCAACAGCTCAACAGGTCTCCCTCAGCTCAGCTCAACCTGCTCACCAGCATTTGTGCATTCAGCAGCCAAGAGCACTTCAAGCGCTTCGATCACCCTGTTGGCAACCGCCAACGCTCAGCTCATCGCACCGGTGACGTCTCTACCAGTTAGGATGCTCATCGACGCAGGCTCCGAAATCACCTTTATCAAGGAGGAGCTTATTACTCAGCTCAAGCTCCAACGCATCCATTCAACAATCTCTGTCTTCGGCATTGGAGGCAACAAAGCTACTCAGACTCGAGGAGTCGTGCTAATTTCGCTTCGCTCCAATTACTGCCCAGCAACTGTGCACATTCAAGCACACATACTCAGGGCACTGACGTCAAATTTGCCATCGGTGGAATCATCTCAGCAAGAGTGGCTACATATCAACGGCCTTCAATTGGCCGATCCAGACTTCCTGACGTCAAGACCCATTGACATTGTCATCGGCGCAGATACCTATGGGCAGATCATCAAGCCCAATATTAGGAAGGGCGATCCTTCAATGCCAATTGCTCAGCTGTCAATATTTGGGTGGCTCGTTCTTGGACCAATCAACGTTGATTCCAATCAACTCAGCTCCTTGCATCACTCTGCCATAGTGCAGCACAAGGACAACGCTCTTCAAGATCTACTGACCAAGTTTTGGATTTATGAGGAACTCCCACTGGACACACCGACTCTACTCACCCCTGAAGAACAGGAATGTGAGGATCACTTTCGAGCGACACACACTCGTGATTCTACAGGACGTTACATCGTACGCATCCCTCTCAGATCTTCTCCGAATCTACTTGGTAATTCATATCAGACTGCACATGCTTGCTTGAAGCGCACGCTCAACAAGCTCAACAAGAACAGCGAGTACTGCAATCTGTACCAAGGATTCATGAAGGAATACGTGGAGCTTCAACATATGGTAAGAGCACTATCCATATCACCTAACACTTATTCTGTTTTCTATCTACCACACCATGGAGTGATCAAGCTCGACAGCGAGACGACAAAGTTGAGGGTCGTCTTCAATGGATCAAGCCCGACGACATCTGGGCACTCAATCAATGACCTCATGCACACTGGCGCAAATCTTCTTCTCAACATCACGGATGTGCTATTGTGGATCCGTCAGCACAAATTCATTTTTGCCACGGATGTGACAAAGATGTATCGTCAAGTCAAGGTGCATGAAGATGATCAAGACCTCCAGAGGGTGCTCTGGATAGATGAGAATAACAAGGAGGTGCCTTACAAGCTCCCCACAGTCACTTATGGTACAAAGGCTGCTCCATTTCTGGCTGTGAGAGCTCTCCTGCAATTGGTGGAAGACGAGGGTCATCGCTTTCCACTCGCAGTGCCATGCATCACCTATGCCAGATACGTTGACGATATCTTTGGCGACGCTGACACAGGTGAGACTCTCATTACAATTGCTCAACAATTAAGAGACCTGTGCAACGCGGGATATTTTCCACTTGCCAAATGGCATTCGACATACCCTCCGTTGCTTGAATCAATTTCACAGACCACACGAGCCCATGGCTCAATCATTTCACTAGACGACTGCAATACCAAAATACTCGGATTGTATTGGAATGTTTTCAATGACAACTTTTCATTCTCCTCAAAAGCAAGTTCAACCTCAACGCTCTCTAAACGCCTCATCCTCTCCGAAGTAGCAAAAATATTTGATCCACTCGGATTTCTGTCACCAGTCATCATTCGAGCAAAGACACTTTTGCAAGAGTTGTGGCTGCACAAAATCAGCTGGGATGATCCACTGCCATTCCAAGTCACATCCAATTGGCTCATCATCAGAGAAGATCTTCAAGGCCTGGCCAGGCTCTCAATTCAAAGGTGGTTTCACACTCTCAGCAATTCAACAGTGGAACTACATGGATTCTTTGACGCTTCTCAGCTCGCCATGGCAGCGGTAATTTATCTTACCGTAACATCACCGTCCACTAATCACAAAGTGTCGACACTAGTGTGCTCCAAGACAAAGGTAGCACCCCTCAAGAAGCTCACAATCCCGAGGCTCGAGCTTACTGCAGCATTGATGCTTGCGAAGCTCATGAAGTATGTTCAAGCAACCCTGCAGCTCAACATTGCTACAACACATCTGTGGACGGATTCTCAAGTGACATTAATATGGATCAAAGCTCACGCTTCACGCTGGAAGGACTACGTACGGAATCGTGTCTCCCAAATTCAGGAGCTCACCCAAGATGTACACTGGAGACATGTTCCAGGGAAGTCAAACCCAGCTGATTGCGCCTCAAGAGGCTTAACAACAGCTCAGCTTGAACAGCATGAGCTGTGGTGGACGGGACCATCAACCCAGTGACTCATGGCCACCCCAACCAAATTTGAAGGACGATTCGAGTGCACTAGAGGCTCGTCCAGGAATTTCAAATCTACTCAACGTACAACAGATTCAATACCACTGGGACCTCATCTATAAATACTCGTCTCTTAACAAACTGTATCGCATCACTTCAGTTTGTTTCAGAATCCTCACTAGAATGAAGAAGTTGCCATTGTCTCTGCCAATCATCTCAATCCTGCCAGAGGACTTGGAATGGGCCAGGAACTTTTAGATCAAGGCTACGCAAGCGCTCTACTTCTCAACCGAGCTCAAGGTCCTCAGCTCAGGCTCTTCGATGCCAAGCTCCCATGCCTTCAATCGACTCACAGCCTTCCTCGACGAAAAGGGAATAATTCGAGTTGGAGGCCGACTCAACAATGCTCACATGGTGTATGAGAGTAAGCATCCAGCAATTTTACCTCGCCATTCACGTCTGTCTACTTTGATTATAGACCATGTACCTCACCAAACTCTGCATGGAGGGACCCAGCTCACCCTCGCTCACATCAGATACAATTATTGGATCATCGGAGGGCGAGCGCCAGTCAAGACTCATGTGCTCCGGTGTGTTGTGTGTGCTCGACAAAGGGGGATCCGTGCCCAGCAACTGATGGGCCAACTACCTCTTTCGAGAGTTGCACCCTCACGACCGTTCACCCACACTGGCATCGATTATGCGGGTCCCATCACGCTCAAGACGTGGAAAGGGCGAGGCGCAAAAACTCAGAAGGGCTGGATCTGTGTTTTTGTCTGTCTTACGACCTTAGCTGTTCATTTGGACATTGTCACAGACTACTCGACAGAAGGATTCATCGCTGCCTACAGGAGATTTACCTCAAGACGAGGAATCCCAACCACGCTCTACTCCGACTGCGGAACGAACTTCATCGGAGCAGACACCATTCTCAAGAGTATGTTCATCCAGGGCTCACAGGATCATCAGCAACTCAGTCAGCTGTTTGTCAATGACAACACTGGCTGGTGCTTCAACCCACCAGCAGCTCCTCACATGGGAGGCAAATGAGAAGCCGTCGTGAAGTCGATCAAGCACACTTCTCACCCAGATAGAAATCATGCTCAATTCACGACCGCTCGAGCCTCTCAGTGATGTCCCTGAAGACATCTCCACCCTCACACCTGCGCACTTCCACATCGGGCAGCCTCTTACAACTCTACCAGAACCATCTGTCGAGCATACAAGCATCCCACCATCAGCCAGGTGGTGGCTCATTCAACAACGGACTCAACGTTTCTGGACTCAATGGTCATCACATTATCTCCAACGCCAACTCTCCATCTCGAAGTGGCACCACCCATCAAATGATATCAAGATCGGATCCTTAGTGCTCATCACGGATGAACAGTTTCCACCGAGCAAGTGGCCACTTGCTAGAGTCGTCACCCTTCACACAGGAAAGGATGGGCTCACCAGAGTGGTAACACTCAGGACTGCCACGACAACGTTAATCAGGCCAATTGCAAAATTGGCAGTTTTGCCTGTTTCAGATTCTACATCAACATCATCCAACAGCTGTTGATGGCGGGAGAATGTTTGAGATTCCATTAGTTCCCTGCTCCGCCGCACCCAAGCTCACCGCAGCACCTACCGGGCTGCGGAATACGCCGCTGATCGACGTTCGATGCGGCGATCGATTCTCGCAGTCGTTTGCTCAGCCAATCACCGTTCGCCACGTGAAACGAGCGGCCCAATCACAATGCGTACTTTCTTGATCGATTCTCGAGGATTGTTCGAGAAGACGCTCAACCGTTTTCTGCGTGCCCTTTGTTCACTCTCGTTTCATACCGCTTGGTGCAATAACGTGTCTTGCCTTGTTCGTTGCGCAACGTACGAATTTCTTTCAATAGTACTTTTCAGTGCTCAGTTCAATTCAAGTTCATAGTTTTGTGCTCAATTCACTAGTTCTGCTCACGCGAGTGAATTATTTCATCTACAAGTTTTCTACTCTATCTTGTGCGAAACACGTGAGATCATCGCGCGTTGCGTGACCGCGTGTTCTAGTAAAATAACAGATAAGTGCTCAGAACAAACGGTGTGCTCACTTTTGACGCTATTTTGTGTAAAATAAAGTGACGTGGTCAATTTTGACTCAACACTCCGTGCAACACGTGTTACTTTCTCGCCGTCGATCCTAACCTCACTTTCCAGCGTGCTCACCCACCACTAACTTTTAAACAATATGTCTAACACGATGTACAATCCGTACGCCAACACGACGTTTGACAATAACGACGAGATACGAATACCCATTCTGCAACAAGATGTGTACACGCTTCCGTGCGAAAGTTATCTCTACGTCGAAGGACGCGTCTCTTTGATGGCACCCGCGACGACGGAGCACGAAGCGAAAACCGCGAGAGTTTTTCTGGATAACAATTGCGTCGCGTTCATGTTCGACGAGATTCGATACGAATTGAACGGAGTGGAGATCGATCGTTCCAGGAATCCAGGAATCACCACCGCGTTGAAACATTACGCGTCGTTGTCCGTTGATAGGAGCAAGACGCTGATGAACGCCGGTTGGAACCATACCATCGCACACGACAGAGACATTTTTAGTAGCGTGTCGTTCAATTTCTGCGTGCCCATGAACACGTTACTGGGATTCTGCGAAGATTACAGACGCATCGTGATGAACGCGCGACACGAGTTGATCCTGATTCGCGCGCGACTCGATACGAACGCGATGTACGCGGCATCCCTCCCATCCTCCGCGATTATACCGAAACTGGAAATACGCAAGATACACTGGCGTATGCCGCACGTCGCGTTAGAAGACACGCAAAAACTGTCGATGCTACGTCTCTTGCAAAGCGATCGATCGATCGCGATGAGTTTCCGATCATGGGAACTGCACGAGTATCTGTTGCTGCAAACGACTACGAAACACACGTGGACCGTGAAAGCCTCGTCGCAGATCGAGAAACCGCGATACGTGATGTTCGGTATGCAAACAGATCGAAAGAATAATCTGAAGAAAAACGCGAGCAGATTCGACGCGTGCAAACTCGTGAACGTACGATTGTTTCTGAATTTCGAGACGTATCCGTACGACGACCTGAACCTGGATTTCGATAAATCTAAATACGCTCTCCTGTATGATATGTACGCGAAATTTGCCCGTTCATACTACGGCCACGGCGAACCGTTGCTGAACGCGGCCGAATTTTTGCGATACGCCCCTATCGCGGTCATCGATTGTTCTCGACAGAACGAGTCGGTGAAGAGTGCAACGGTAGACGTGCGAATCGACTTCGAGTGCAGAGAGAACGTACCCGCTAATACCACCGCGTATTGCCTGATCATACACAATCGCATCGTCGAGTACAGTCCTTTGACGAACGTGGTGCGAAAACTCACGTGATTCCAACGACTACGTCTATATGACTACTATACCGATGCGGATAATCGCCAAACAGGCAGCCGCCGGTAACAGTTGTTTTACTACATACTATTAATACTACTACTACCTAATAATGTTTTCCGTCGTGGTTGACCTGCAAGACTTTAAGGCCAAACATAACACGTTCGTCGCTAAGGAAATTGCGATTCTCGCGAATAATCGCGACACGGAAACGACCATCTGTCATTGGATTTTCGAACCACCGTACTCCTACGTTCGCCTGTCATCGTTCGAGAAGCGTCAAGCGACCATCACGGCGCATCACGGGCTTCGCTGATCCGACGGCTGGGTACCGTACTACAGGCTTCCGGAACTACTCGCCCGCGAACTCGCAACCGTCGACGTGGTGTACGTCAAGGGCATGGAGAAAAAGACGATCCACCAATCGTAGATATCGTTGAGATGACCGAGAAGAAGAACAAGAAAAAGAAGAACGACTCCGACTCCGACGACTTCGACGACGATGGTTTCGACGTGGATGACGATTATTGTGGACTCTTGCCTGACACGGTCGTTCCTAAACTCAAAGCAATGTCTGCAACGAACACCGTAATTTGGACGTATATGCGATCCGAAATTTAAGGTGAGTGGCGCGTTTCTAGATTAGGTATGTGTGAAAAAAATCCTACGATCTGCTTAACCGTTTTCTTTTTTATTGTTGGTTCCAGGTTCCAGGTTCCACGGAGCGTATGCGGTCTTCTTCCTCATCGTACCCCATACTGTGCTTGCTATTATTCTACGAAGCGTGTACAGTATTTTTTCCTTCATCGTACCTCATACTATTACTGATATTCTTTATAAATGTATAACACATGCAAACAACTTTATATGAATAAAAAAACTATTGTTCATATAATTATTTTTTTTACCATTCTCCTCCTACTCCTGCAACGTTGATACTACGACGAGTAGGGATGTACTCGCATCTCAGTCATCAGTGACCATTCAGGTATCTCGATCCTTGTGCACTATACAGGCATTGTTCTTCTCCTTCTCCTCTTCTTCTCGCTGTCCTTCTTTTTCTTCGTTGACACGGAACTGTGCTCACGATCCCCACCGCCAACAAACTATACTTTTGTACATGTGTGAGTGTGTAAACCACTATAAAAGGGGTACCGATCGGTTTTTCGGACCACAGTACATCGCATACGTTCCTGCCTGCACAGTCACTATCCGCGACCGTTCAGTAGATTCAGTTGTAGTCCGTATCCGAAATGTTTAAACGCCATTGCAACGACACTTTCTACATGGGTGAGAACCATCTCAACCGCTGCAACACTGCGAATTTCTCCACTAAACAACACCGTTCGAATATAAGATACGTAGTACACTACTGCATAATTTTTCATTTGCACGAAACCGTTCGAATCATCAACTCTGGGCGTGTGTTTTTTACAGCGATAACTCTACACCATCACCTAAGAAAGCCATCGTTCGCATCATGGGATGCGATTACCCCTTGACCAAGACTACCTACAAACGCATCGCAATTGGAATCCGCATCGATCGGGATTCGTGCTGCGTTGAAATCGCCATAGTCGACAACAAATCCAACGAGCTGTGTTTCCCCATGTCTACGTGGAAACTTCTCCTGCAGCAAGAGCCTGAGATACTTCAACGTTTCCGACACGATACAACTCCGTCGCATCCAAATCCTATCATCGTCGATAATTTACGCATCGACTTCACGCGAATCAACAATCAACGAATCGTCAAAATATCGGATGGTAGTTGCACCATATACATGACCGAAGCTACGATACGTCAACTGTTCAAATACGATCGCTGCATCGATCATATGTTCTCGTGGTTGTCGGAACTTCTAACCTCCGTCAGCAGCAAGTACGCTTCCTTTGTAGCCATTATACGCGCCGCTACGACACCGACCGCGGACTATGAAAAACTTATTTCAGAAAGCGAATACTTCGAACCGCATTCTTTGTTAGATTGTGAATTATTAGCGTTATGCTTGGATTCGATTATACGCGATGCTCGCAACGTATCCCAATAATATGTACATGTCTCTTTGCTTTACCAATAAATAGTTTTTTCATATCGAACCGCATTCTTTGTTAGATTGTGAATTATTAGCGTTATGCTTGGATTCGATTATACGCGATGCTCGCAACGTATCCCAATAATATGTAATGTACATGTCTCTTTGCTTTACCAATAAATAGTTTTTTCATACGAAAACCTGTATTGTCGGATACCATGCACGATCCTTTCCAGTCCGCACAGAATATCATTTCTCTCAAACATTATGTAGCGTTCTTTCGATGTTCATTTCTTACAATAGGTATGTTAGGATCTCGAAACATCTATACCTCTTATTACGCATTTCGAATAGTATCACATCTCTCGCACCGAATATGTTCTTGCTAATCATCTCTAACCCAATGGATCGCCTACACCAGTATTCGCTTACGTCGCTTTATTTTGCGTACATCATATTCTGCTGCTACGTGATCGCTTTTACGCATGTATGTATTCTTCTCGAAAGTTCACCTTCGCTCATTATCGCGAACAGAAACGTATCGGTCCGCTTCGAATTTTCACGCACCGATGCTGCGTATTATTCCCGGAAGTATACCTTCCATCGTTACGGTTCTATGTTTTTAGAGCGCGATTATCGCATCAGGTTTCGACTGGCATCTTCTATGCGTCGCGTCACCGTATGTTTTTCCCAACCGGACGAGAAATGCAAACAGAGAAATATACGAAAATATCGTATCTCTCGCACACCTTGTTCGAACGCCACCGCTATCGCGACCACCATCGCGCCTTCGGTATGCTTTGAATTTTCGCGCACCGGTGCCGCGTGTTATTCTAGGAAATTGACCTTCGACCGTTCTATGTTTTGGACGCGCGATTATCGCATCAGGTTTCGACTTGCATCTTCTACGCGTCTTACCTCGTGTTACGCAAGATCTCGCCAGCTAACCTTCGATGACGTTTTGACTACGCCCCTAGACAAGGAGAAATGCATATCGTGCGTCTCTCTCCAATACTGCTACGAAATATCGGGTGCGATCTGCATTTCACCGTCGATGGTGGAATATTCCAAATATCTCTCTTTTTTAGCGTTGCTCTTGTTATTCTTCTGATGCTCGTAAAGAGACGCGAGTACATCCTTGAATTTTCGCGCACAGGTGCCGCGTATTATTCTAGGAAATTGGCCTTCGATCGTTCTATGTTTCGGACGGGCGATTATCGCATCCGGTTTCGACTTGCATCTTCTCTGACCTTGGGGCGATAAGAGGGTTGCGGATCGCTTCCTACGACGCGTCGAGTCATTGGTGGTACCCCCTCCCACCTCTCACGCACGCGCGGACGTGTGTGTGCGGCTGTGTGAGCGCGCGCGAGCGCGTTCCCCCTCCACCGGCTCCATGGGCCGGCTTCCCCCACCCGCCGCACCCTCACCTACGGTATGGTACCCCTCGCCCACATTTGGATTAGAACGCCCCTTATATAGCTACTTATATTACAAAAAAAACATTTTTATTATAGTATTTACACCCAATATTTACAATATTTACAATATTCTGTTTACAATATTCTGTTCTTTTATAAATTTTTCTGTTTCTCCTTTTTCAATATCTTTTTGCATATCTTTTCTTCTTTATACAATTTATTTTTTATTGATGTCGTGCTTAAAAATTTTGCAGTAAATTTTCGAAGTCTTTAGGTTTTTCAGCCATCACTCCTACTCCGCCTGCCAATGACGCTTTTTCAAATCTTCCCCTCCAATAGATGTTTTAATATTTATAGTAGTAGGTTCCCCATTGTACCTCGCACCGGAAATAGATGCTGAATTTCTACTTGCAATTCCGTAGATATCATTGAAAAAAATTGGAGTGACGGCTGAAAAACTTAAAGACTTTGAAAATTTACTGCAATATTGTACCTCCAGTGGACAAGGTTTTGGCAAAAAAAATTTAAGTACGACATCAATCAAAAATAAATTGTATAAAGAAGAAAAGATATGCAAAAAGAAAATGAAAAAGGAAAGATAGGGAAAAGGAGAAAAAGAAAAATTTATAAAAGAACAGAATATTGTAAACAGAATAGTGTAAATATTGTGTACAGCAGAGATATGAAGGAGACGAAAAAAGAGTTAAACCAGATAATAGAGGACAGAGAGATGGAGAAACTGATAATCGGAGGAGATTTCAATGCGAGAATTGGACAGGAAGGAGGCGACTTTAGAATAGAAGAAAAGCATGACGTAAGGAGATTAAAAGGCAAAGTTAAAAACACGGAGGGAAAGGTGTTATTAGAGATGGTGGAGGAAAGAGGATGGAATATTCTGAACGGGAATATGGAGGAAGATGAGAAAGGAGAGTACACATACACGGGACCGAGAGGTAGCGCGGTAATAGATTATATACTAACAAATGTCGAGACGAAAGAAGATATCAAGAAATTCACAGTGGAAGATAGAGTAGAGTCAGATCATATGCCTCTGATAGCAGAACAATATAAGGGAAATAAAATGAGAGACCGAGGGAGAAATCAGGAGGGGAGGTGGAGAGAGAGAAGAGTCTGGACAGAGGAAGAAAGAGAGAGTTTCAAATGGAATTAAACAAAATAAAATTTAATAGGACAGAGGTGAATGAAATGGTAGAAGAAATGGTAGGAAAAATAAATAATGCAGTACGGAAAGAAGAAGTAAAAATAAAAAAATGGAAATTGGGCAGCTTTAAGTGGTGGAATTCGAACTGTACAAAAAAGAAAAGAGAAGCCAGGAAAGCACTGAGGAACTGGAGAAGGGGCAAAGGAGACAAAGCAGACTAAAGTGTGTGAAGAAAGGAGAAGGGAATTACAAGAAAGTATAGAAAATGAGATAATGCAATTAAAGGGAGAAAATCAAATATGGGAATATATAAATAAACAAAGAAAGAAAAGAATAGGTATTTCCAATAAAATAGATTTAAAAGAATGGAAGGATCATTTTAAAGCATTGCTAGAAGGCGTCGACTGTAAAAAAGAAGTAGAGGAGTTCGAAGAAATGGACAACACGGAAGGAGAAGAGGAAGAGGAAATAACAGAAGCAGAAGTAAAAGAACAAATCAGAAAACTAAAAAAAAAAGAAAGCAGCAGGGGAAGACAAAATAGAAAATGAGGCCTGGATTTACAGTAACGTGAAAATAGTAAAAAGGATCACAGAAATTTTTAATAAAGTGTGGAAGGGAGAAGGATTCCCGGAGAGGTGGAAAGAAGGGTTGATTTCACCAATATTCAAAAAAGGAGATAGAGAAAAAGTAAACAACTACCGGAGGATAACGATCCTAAACACAGCGTACAAAATATATGTTATGGTCCTAGAAAAAAGATTAAAAGAGGAACTGGAAAAGAACCACATAATACCAGAAACGCAAGCAGGATTCAGGAGCGGTAGGTCGACAACAGATAACATTTTTATTCTGAACTATGTAGCTAACAGAGAAATACAGAAAAAAGGGGGGAAGCTATATACGTTTTTCGCGGACCTAAGCGCTGCATTTGACAATGTGGATAGAGTAAAACTTCAGAACATAATGAAGAGAATGGAAATAAGTAAACGCTTGAGAATGAGAATCGGAGAAATTTACAAAGAAACAAGAAATACAATAAAAGTAAACGGAGAAATATCATCCAAATTCTGGACCACAAAATGGGTAAGACAGGGATGTCCATCGAACCAAAGGATCTTAAGGACATGATACGAAGATTCGGAAAATACCTTGTGTTCGCGAAAGTCATGAGTGAGCACGCTGGTGGAAGTGAGGTTAAGGACGGTAAGAAAGGTGGCAAAGGATGCACTGATTTTAAAACTTTATGGTCAGTTTATTTAAAAACACCGCAAGTTGTTGATGCGGTGTACGATTTAAGTGAGCGTTGAGCCCTCAAACACTTGAACAATTCAATCGCGATACACAATACACGCGGTACGCGAAGATCGTCAATGAGCCCCCAAACTCGTCTCGTTTGTTTACAAAGGCTATTGATGAGAACCGTGAGCACGAAAATAGTTTATTGAGCATATAAACGTGAATGCTTGTGTGAAAAGTGCACAAAGTTAAAGTTTAGAGATTTGCGAAAAACACGTCTCAACCCTACTCGATGTGAACAAAGAATGAACCGGTAGCGTCGCTTTTTCAAGGCCCAAAAAGCAACGGTGATGAGGAGGAAGCTTGTAACGAGTTATTGTCGGTGGGACGACGATCTTGCCTCCCCACCACCGCGCGCCCAGCCGCGAGGACGCGTACCGCGACGCGGCCAACGGTCTTGCCCCCCACCACTCGTCCGCGGGTACCGAGAATTGGCACGAGATGGGCACATTAGCATGTGTCCTTCTCGCCGCCGAAAATCCGCGGACGAGGACATATAAGCTGGGGGCGCGGGCCTATTGGGGAGAGACCGCATAGAGCGAGCGTACCGACAAGTACACCTCTCCCAGCGACCTTCTGTACGATTCCACGTTCTTGTGCCAACACTAGTTCTTGCGAAAGCCAATAACTCTTGTAAGCACCAGTTCCCGTGCGTCGACAGACTGCGTAGCTGCGTCTTTTTGAAGTCTCCTCCTCCCCGGTTCCCAGAAGGACAGCGTGAGCCATCCTCTGGACGCAGGCCGTTATCTTCTATCGATCTCCCGAACAGAGTCATCTCCGTTCCCGAGAGCGTCCCCACAGTCTCCGACTCACCCACGGGTTGTGCCCACCGGGTGACCGGACTAAAGACTCCCCGACCAGGGTCTCACGGCAGGGCTTGCCCGCCAAGACACCGAACGGTCAAATCGTCTTTCCTCTCCCGCTCCGCCGAAACACCGCAACCGTTCGTACACGACGCGATACGCGCCGGGACTCGCGCCGCCGTACACACCGGGACTCGCGCCGCCGTACACACCGGGACTCGCGCCGCCGTACACACCGGAACTCGCGCCGCCGTACACACCGGGATTCGCGCCGCCGTACACACCGGGACTCGCGATAGAATAAGCCGCACTTACACTGTGTGCCAGCCTAGACCTGGCCGGGTAAAATTGTACATAGCTTTAAGAGGAAATAAACTGTCGTACTCCACCCTACCTCTGCGTACGATTATTCGATCGGCAGCCCTGGACCACCGTCCTGAGCTGGCGATACGGTACCTCCACCGTCCCACCGGTAACCCCGCGACTTACGGTTACATTTGGCGCCCGAACAGGGACCTTAGGAAGTACGGAGGACGATCGAATGATCAGGGTAGGTTGGGTATACGACAAGACCAAATCCGAACTTATCGCACGCGCGCAACGCTACAACCTCGACGACACCGGGACCATCGACGCATTGCGAGCACGAATAGTGGCACACGTACGTGCCCACGGTATCATGGAGGACGAGGAGTTCAACAAGGAACCAGCCGCCCCGTCCACCAGAATAGCCACACTGGAGGATCCGCCACGTCCCACGGACGCGCCGCTGGTCACCTTCTCCCCCAAACATTCGGGGAAAACGGAGACCGCGAGCGACATCGGGATACACCCTGTCCAATACATGATGGACCGGGTTCGACGATGGGGGGGACACTACGACGGGGGAAAGGGGGCCGAGGACTTCCTGGAGCAGCTGGACGATCTGCAATTCAGCTACGAAGTAGCCCCGGAGCAAATTCTCCGTTGCCTCCCCGTCATACTGAAAGGGACGGCGCTGCATTGGTTCCGAGTCGAGAAAAAGAACCTCCTGACCTGGGACGCGTTCCTGTCCGCGTTCAAACGGAGGTTCCTGCCACGGCGAAGGCAGCACGACCTGGAAAAGGAGATCCACCGACGTCTCCAAGGACCGAATGAAACCGCTGCGGAATTCGCCGACAATCTAAGGCTGCTAATGTACCGCCACGGCAGTATATCCGATGAAAATCAGCTGGAGTGGGTCTACTCCAACTTGCGCCCCGAGTACCGTCTGTTCATACACCGCCGGGACTTTACTACGCTACCAGACCTTATCGACCTGGCAACCGACCACGAACTGGCCCGAAAAGAAGAGGCCGCCAGAACCCCCGCCAAACCCGCCGAAGACCACAAACCCCGAGGGGGCCAGAAACTCGATGCCGTCGGAGAAGGCTACCGACGAGAGGATTGCTGCTGGAGGTGCGGTCAGCGGGGGCATTACCGCCAGGACTGCCGCCGGCCAGCCAAACTGTTTTGTAGCCGCTGTGGAACCCCGGGCCGGACGTCCCGAGAGTGCCAATGCCCAGGGCCCTCGGGAAACGCCAACGGAGCCGGCGGCAGAGGCACCGCCCGGAACACTCCACCACCGCCTCAGCAAAACGCAGCGACGACAACCGACCATACGTCCCAATAAGGATATTCGGCCGCTGGTTTCAGGCGCTTATCGACACCGGGGCTCAGATGTCATATATGAGCCCTAACATGGCCGACTGGTGCCGAGAGCGCGGAAGCCCCTCGTACGAAACGAACAGGGTAGTCCGGGTGGCCAACGGCGAGGCAGTACAAATCAACGAGGAAATTGCATTCCTCGCCCAAGTCACGGGAAGCATTATGCTCTTACGGTGCGCGGTACTCCCCAACCTCTCCTGCGACCTACTCCTCGGCGTGGATGCCCAACGAGATATGGGGATGATCCTGCGCATAGGCCAACAACAGTGGAGCCCACGAGAGGAGGCCACCACGGTGGACTCGCCCCCCGGACTACGAGACTATACCTCGGACCAGCGGCGAAAGTTGGACACGTTCCTCGGGGAGGAACTCGGCCAGTTCGACCAGCTATCCGGCCTCACGCACATGGCCGAGCACCGCATCCGATTAAAGCCGGGCGCCGAGCCTGTCAAACACCGGTACTCGCCCCGCAATCCAGCCACGCAGGCTATCATTGACGAGGAGGTAAGTCGGATGCTCGCGGAAGGAATAATTGAACCCTCCAACAGCCCATGGAGCTCCCCAGTAGTGGTGGTAAAAAAGAAAAATGGCAAACGAAGGTTCTGCATTGATTTTCGCAGGGTTAATGAGTTAACCGAGAAAGACGCGTACCCACTGCCACAAGTCCAGGCCACTCTAGAAAAACTACGGGGAGCGAGGTACATCTCCACCATCGACCTGGCTAATGGATACTGGCAGATACCCCTGGATCCCGAGAGTCGCCCGATCACCGCCTTCACGGTACCAGGGAGAGGGCTGTACCAGTTCCGGGTAATGCCGTTCGGCTTACACTCTGCACCAGCCACCTTCTAACGACTGCTCGACCAGGTCATCGGCCCGCGACTGGAGCCAAGAGCGTTCGCATACCTAGACGACATCATCGTACTAGGGAAAACTTTCGAAGAACACCTCGACAACCTCCGTGAGGTACTGCAGCGCCTACGAGCGGCCGGACTCAGGCTCAATAAGGAGAAGTGCCAATTCGGTCGGACCACGCTGCAGTATCTCGGCCATACCGTCACCGATCAGGGAGTAGCTACCGATCCCGAAAAAGTTCAGGCCATCGCCAGGATACCAGCTCCCACCAACCTGAAGGAACTACGACGATTCCTGGGCATGGTTTCATGGTACCGGCGTTTCATCCCACGGTTCACCGACATCGCTGCCCCCCTTAACCACCTACTACAGAAAAAGGTACGGTGGACGTGGGGGGAGACAGAAGAAACAGCATTTGAAAGGCTCCGACAACAATTAGCTACCGCGCCCGTACTCGCCTGCCCCGATTTCACCCTGCCTTTCACACTGCAAACGGACGCGAGCAACGAGGGGCTCGGCGCTGTCTTAACACAGAAAGTCGACAGCGAGGAGCGTGTTATCTCCTACGCGAGCCGAACACTAAGCCCCGCCGAGAGGAACTACTCGGTAACCGAAAAAGAGTGCCTTGCGGTCGTATGGGGCATTAGAAAAATGCGGCCGTATCTGGAGGGGTATCGTTTCACCGTCCTGACCGACCACCAGTCACTCAAATGGCTGCGCACCATGGACAACCCCTCCGGTCGGCTGGCGCGCTGGGGCCTAGAACTGCAAGAATATGACTTCGACATCCAGTACCGAAAGGGAGCTAACAATCTGGTCGCCGATGCTCTCTCTCGACAGCCCGATGAAGACTCCGAAGCAGCTGAGGTCACCAACGTGGAGACACCGACCGGATGCGCCTGGTACAACCGCATACGAACCGCCGCCGAAAGCGCTCCACACCGCTACCCGGAGTACCACGTCGTAAAGGGACGACTATACCGCCACATCTCGGACACCCACGGCCCGCGATCTGAGGGCGAATGGAAACTGTGCGTACCGCAGCCACTCCGGGAAGCGGTACTGCGCGAGAATCATGATGCACCCACCGCCGGACATTTAGGAGCCAGTAAGACGGCTGCACGACTGGCACAACGTTACTTCTGGCCAGGGATGGTACGCGACGCAACCAGATATGTACGCCGCTGCCAGAAGTGCCTCGAATACAAGGCGTCGCAACAGGCACCCGCTGGCGGAATGCAGACAACACCGGCCGCCAACCCTTGGGAGGTAGTCGCAGTGGACTTGGTCGGCCCCCTGCCTCGGTCAACCAAAGGATTCACCATGCTGGCCGTGATGCAAGACAAATTCAGCAAGTGGGTCGAGCTACAGCCACTGCGACAGGCAACCGCCCCCGCCGTCACTAGGGCTTTCAAGGAGCGGATTGTCCTCCGCTTCGGATGCCCACGGCGGGTAATCTCGGACAACGGCCGCCAATACGAGAGCAAGGAATTCACGGGAATGCTGCGCAGCTACGGAATCGAGCACCGGCGGACGCCCCCCTACACCCCACAGTGCAACCCAGTGGAGAGGGTCAATCGCGTCATTAAGACTATGATTGCCCAACTGACCGACGGAGATCACCGCCACTGGGACCTCTGGCTGCCCGAAATCATGTTCGCTTACAATACCGCGCGCCATGATTCCACCGGCTACACCCCGGCCTACTTAAATTATGGTCGGGAACCAGCGATTCCCGGGGCGATCCGCCAACCAATAACCACGATCAACGACGAAGAGCAAACCACGGACCGCGCCGAAGACGTGGAGCGCCTACAGGAGGCCGTGCGCCTCACCCGCCACGCACAGGCCCAGGCGACGGAGGCGCAGAAACAAATATACAACCTCCGGCGGCGAGACTGGCGACCGCGGATCGGCGACAAGGTAATGCTCCGGGAGCACCCGCTATCGTCCGCGGCAAAGAACTTCGCAGCCAAACTGGCACCAAAGTTCTCCGGACCCCACGTCGTCAAGGAATACGTAGGGCCCAACCTAGTCCTGTTGCGAAACGGCAGGAAGCAACCGCGGAGAGCCCACATACAAGATTTGAAGCCCTGCGGAGAAGGGGGGGAAGGCGTCCCTGACGGGACACAGAGTGCGGGCGCACTCGACCTGGCCATACTCCCCTCCCCACAAGTAAACACCGAGGCCAACGACAACACCGTTCCGGGAATTTTGAAATCGACCCAAAAGGACGAGCACCAGATGGCTACGACGATAAACAGCGCGGGAGGACTTTCGCGCTGGAGTAATCAGCGCAAAGGATCCTATAAGCCCCGCGGTGATTCCAAGGAGAAAATAGCAAGCCAGCATGCCACCGAAAGCCCGAATCGCACACGAGGCCACGAGGCAAGCCGCAGTCCCTCTCCGGGTCGCCGAAGCCAGACGGCCGATGGAGTGCCAGCTCCGGAAGCGACCAGGGTCAACGCCCCGAATCACCCCAGCAGCCAAACGGAAGCTGGACTTCGACATCCCCCCTCCGGCACGAGGACCACCGGCCCGGCCGAAGCCACCGGCCCGGAAGCCGCCCTCCACCATGGGGGTGACCCTGGTGGAGGAGGTAGAGAAGAGCCGGCTACCACCACCGCTGCAGCCGACACCAGCACGGCCACCCTGGAGCAGCACGGACAAGCCGGACAAAAAGGGCCCAGCCGTCTCGCTGCTAAGCGAGTTGCTCCAGGCGCCGCCACCACCATGGAAGGCGATGGAGACGCCGCCACCGCAGCCACGGGAGCCACCGACGCAGCCGCCGACGCAACCGAAGGCACCGACGCGGCCGACCCCACCAGTGCAGCCGCCGTTGCCAAAGGAGAAGCCAGGCAGTCACCGCCAGCGACCGCCCCGTCCCCAGAACCCCCCGGCCCTCATGGGCCTCGACATCCCCCTCCCCCCCACATCACCAGCACCGACGCCCGCACCAACGCCAGCACCCACACCCACGCTGCCGGGATGGATGGCACCGCCGCCACCACCGTCTTCGCCGGCCCCAACTCCGCCGACACCGACTTCGTTGCCGCCGCCGAAGCCAACGCCCATGGAGCTGGAGCTCCCAAAACCGCCACCACGGACCACTGCACCGTCCGGCCCGGCCCCCCCATCGACCACTGGAGTACCGTGGCAACGGCAGCCGGGCGGCTCGACGGAGCTCCGGTTCGACCTGAAGGCCTTTCAGGTCGGCCGGAGATACCGAGTCCCCGTCCCCGGGGGATTCATGGAGCTAAAGATGCTGCGAAACCAGCAGCTTCGAGCACGTTTCAGCTCTTCCCCCCAGCCCCCACCCGAGTAAACCCCGTAGTGGTATCACTACTACTCATCTTACTGTTATACGTAGGTTAAGTAATTTTAAGGTAGAAATAAAATAGGTTAATAAAACAAGTAGATTGAAGATTGTATATAATAACCCATAGACCGTAGCACAAGCACCGAGAGAAAAAAAAAAGAAAAACATACCAACAGAGGTCGATGGAAGAGCGGGGGGGGGGGGGGGGTAAGATCGCGTCCTCCGAAAGGAGGAGGTGATGTAACGAGTTATTGTCGGTGGGACGACGATCTTGCCTCCCCACCACCGCGCGCCCAGCCGCGAGGACGCGTACCGCGACGCGGCCAACGGTCTTGCCCCCCACCACTCGTCCGCGGGTACCGAGAATTGGCACGAGATGGGCACATTAGCATGTGTCCTTCTCGCCGCCGAAAATCCGCGGACGAGGACATATAAGCTGGGGGCGCGGGCCTATTGGGGAGAGACCGCATAGAGCGAGCGTACCGACAAGTACACCTCTCCCAGCGACCTTCTGTACGATTCCACGTTCTTGTGCCAACACTAGTTCTTGCGAAAGCCAATAACTCTTGTAAGCACCAGTTCCCGTGCGTCGACAGACTGCGTAGCTGCGTCTTTTTGAAGTCTCCTCCTCCCCGGTTCCCAGAAGGACAGCGTGAGCCATCCTCTGGACGCAGGCCGTTATCTTCTATCGATCTCCCGAACAGAGTCATCTCCGTTCCCGAGAGCGTCCCCACAGTCTCCGACTCACCCACGGGTTGTGCCCACCGGGTGACCGGACTAAAGACTCCCCGACCAGGGTCTCACGGCAGGGCTTGCCCGCCAAGACACCGAACGGTCAAATCGTCTTTCCTCTCCCGCTCCGCCGAAACACCGCAACCGTTCGTACACGACGCGATACGCGCCGGGACTCGCGCCGCCGTACACACCGGGACTCGCGCCGCCGTACACACCGGAACTCGCGCCGCCGTACACACCGGGATTCGCGCCGCCGTACACACCGGGACTCGCGATAGAATAAGCCGCACTTACACTGTGTGCCAGCCTAGACCTGGCCGGGTAAAATTGTACATAGCTTTAAGAGGAAATAAACTGTCGTACTCCACCCTACCTCTGCGTACGATTATTCGATCGGCAGCCCTGGACCACCGTCCTGAGCTGGCGATACGGTACCTCCACCGTCCCACCGGTAACCCCGCGACTTACGGTTACAAGCTCATTGGCTGATCAAACGGTGAAGAAGAGCGTCGGTTGGCTAATCGAACGGACGTGGCGAGCGTCGATTGGCTGATCGAGCGGACGTGGTGAGCGTCGATTGGCTGATCGAGCGGACGTGGCGAGCGTCGATTGGCTCACCGCCTGACGGTGAGTATCGATCCGAAATCGATCGTCGATCAGCCGCGCGCCTGACGCCCAGTAGGTGCTGCGCCGCGAGTGAGTGCGGCGGCTTTGGGAACTAATGCATTCTCAAACATTCTCCCGCCATCAACAGCTGAAGAAGATGTTGATGTCAATCTGAAACAGGCAAAACAGCCAATTCCGCAATTGGCCTGATTAAAGTTGTCGTGGCGGTCCTGAGAGTAACCACCCTGGTGAGTCCATCCTTCCCTGGGTGAAGTGTGATAACACGAGGAAATGGCTCATCTGTGATGAGCACCAGAGATCCGACCTTGATCTCGTTTGATGGATGATGCCACTTGGTGATGGACAGCTGACGCTGTAGATAGTGGGATGACCATTGAGTCCAGAAGCGTTGAGTCCTTTGTTGAATAAGTCGCCATCTCGCTGAAGGTGATATTGTTGAATGTTCGACAGATGGCTCCGGTAAAGTTGAAAGTGGTTGGCCAATAAGAAAATGAGCCGGGGTGAGGGAAGAGATGTCATCAGGGTCATCACTAAGCGGCTCAAGCGGTCGCGAATTGAGCATGGCTTCTACTTGAGTAAGAAGTGTGCTGAATTCCTCGTAGGTGAGTACTGTCTCACTTACAGTTCGCCGTAGGTGGTGTTTAATTGATTTCACGACCGATTCCCATTTGCCTCCCATGTGCGGTGCTGCTGGAGGGTTGAAGCACCAGCCAGTGTTGTCATTGACAAACAGCTGACTGAGCTGGTGATGAACTTGTGAGCCCTGAGTGAACATCTTCTTCAGGATGGTGTCCGCTCCGATGAAGTTAGTTCCACAGTCTGAATACAGCGTGTGTGGAATACCCCTTCTTGAAGTGAATCTTCTGTAAGTGGCGATGAAGCCGTCTGTAGAGTAGTCCGTGACGACCTCCAGATGAACAGCTGATGTTGTGAAGCATACAAAGACACAAATCCAGCCCTTCTGTGTCTTCGCACCTCGTCCCCTCCACGTCTTGAGAATAATTGGACCCGCGTAGTCGATGCCAGTGTGCGTGAATGGGCGTGAGGGTGCAACTCTCGAAAGAGGTAGTTGGCCCCTCAGTTGATGGGCACGGATCCCCCTTTGTCGAGCGCACACAACACACCGCAGGATGCGAGATTTCACTGGTGCTCTCCCTCCGATGATCCAATAACTGTGTCTGATGTGAGCGAGGGTGAGCTGGGTCCCTCCATGTAGCGTTAGCCGATGGGCATGGTCTATAACCAGATCAGACACACGTGAGTGACGAGGTAAGATTGCTGGATGCTTACTTTCATAACCCAGATGTGAGTTTTTGAGTCTTCCTCCAACTCGAATAACTCCTTGTTCATCGATGAAGGCTGTGAGTCGATTGAAGGCGTGGGATGATGGCAACGTTGAATTCGAGCTGAGAGCCTTGAGCTCACTGGGGAAGTAGATTGCTTGTGTTGCCCTCACCCAGAAGATCCTGGCCCACTCCAGGTCGTTTGGTGACAATGTGATGCCGGGTAACGAAAAAGCGGTGATTTCCTCAACTTTGAAACAAATCTGTAACAAATTGATGTGATTCTAATTAATTTGTTGAGAGAGGAGTGTTTGTAGATGAAGTCCCAGTGATATTCCACTTGATGAATGTTGAGTAAGTGTGAAATTCCTGGACGAGCTTCCTGTGCACTGGATTCGTCCCTGAGTGTTGGTTGTGATGGCCATGATGTACTGGGTTGTGTGATCCATGATGGTCCCGTCCACCATAGATGATGATGTTCAAGCTGCGCTGTTGTTAAGCCTCGTGATGCGCAGTCAGCAGGATTTGAACTTCCAGGAACATGCCTCCAATGTGCCTCTTGGGTGAGCTCTTGAATCTGGGAGACACGATTCCTCATATAATCCTTCCAACGTGATGCGTGAGATTTGATCCATGTTAGTGTCACTTGAGAATCCGTCCACAGATGAATTGTAGCAATGTTGAATTGAAGAGTAGCTTGAACGTATTTCATGAGCTTAGGAAGCATCAATGCTGCAGTAAGCTCAAGTCTTGGGATTGTGAGCTTCTTGAGCGGTGCTACCTTTGTCTTGGAGCACACTAGTGTCGAAACTTTGTGATTAGTGGACGGTGATATTACGGTAAGATAAATTACCGCTGCCATGGCGAGTTGTGAGGCATCAGAGAATCCATGCAGTTCCACTGTTGAATTGCTGAGGGTGTTGAACCACCTTGGAGTTGAGAGCCTGGCCAGGCCTTGAAGATCTTCTCTGATGGTGAGTCAATTGGATGTGACTTGGGATGGCAGTGGATCATCCCAACTGATCTTGTGCAGCCATAACTCTTGTAACAGAGTTTTTGCTCCAATTATGACTGGCGATAGAAAGCCTAGTGGATCAAATATTTGTGCTACTTCTGAAAGCACGAGGCGTTTGGTGAATCTTGAATTCGAGCTTGATTTTGCTGAGAATGAAAAGGTATCATCATTAACATTCCATTGTAATATGAGAATCTTGGTATTGCAGTCGTCTAGTGATATAATTGAGTCTTCAGCTCGCATGTTGATAGAAATTGATTCAAGCAACGGAGGGTCTGTTAATTGTTGAGCTATTGTGATAAGCGTCTCACCTTTTTTTTTTTTTACGTGGAGAAATCCCTAACGGATACCCCGCCCCCCGGGGGAGGGACGGGTTTATGTGGGGCTTGCACCCACTAAAACTCCACGGTGATCTGCCTCGGGCGCGGAGTTGCGCGCTCGAGGGGAGGGACTTGCGCGGGAGCAAACTAGCGATTCATCCGCTTGCCCCCCCCCCTCAGCGCTATTGCGATCTCCGCGCTCTACAACCCCGCGCTGTACCGGCAGGGTCTTCCCTGGACTCCGGCGACGCGCGGCGGACCACACGCCTGTGTCGCCACTTCTGGGGGTCGCATTGTGGTGTTGTTGTGGGGTGAGAGTGCCCCCCGGCATTCCCACCCCGCGACCCCCGCGATCGAGCGATAGCCCGGACGCGGCCCGGGGGGCCGTGGCATCCTCGCATCCTCCGATGCGAGGACCCCCTGAAAGAAACTCCGCCATCGCGCATCGCGACCTGCCACGACTCACCGCCTGACCTCCCCCGGCTCATCTTTGCCTCCAGCGGCTCCTCTTTCGGCACCTAGAGACCGCGAGGCGGGACGGGTGCCCAGTCATCTCCCGCTCCGTCTCCGCCCGCTCCTTCTCCAACATAATGACCTCCGCCATCGCATCCCATGCAGCCCGGTCTCCCGCCATGCGACGCACGACTGTCGGCAGCGAGAGATCCGGGCCTAGCTGCGCCTCGAGGACACGGCGATCATCGATCCACTCCCGGCATCTTGCCAGGGCGTGGTCCGCCGTGTCCTCGTCGCCCGAGTCGCAGCTGAAGCACCGCGACTCCTCCTCCCGCCCTATGCGACGCAGATAGGTGCCGAAACAGCCGACACCTGTCATGATCTGCGTCAGGCGGAAAGTAAGCCTGCCATACCTGCGCCCTACCCATTCGTCCATAATGGGCAGAAGCGCCCCGACAACGCGACCCTCCCGATGTTCGGGGAGGGCCAACCATTCGAGCCATTTGGCTACCATGCGTTGCCGGGCCTGGCCCCGCACCACTTCTTGTCCGCCAGCCAACGGGCCCCCAGCTTCGCGGAGATCTCGGACGGCAGAGTACACTTCTGCCTCCATCTCCGCGAACAGATGGAACGGGGAGGGGCTTGGAGGGATTGGAGGACCGCTCGGCGATGAACTCTGGCTAGGAGTTCACGCCCAATGCGGCAGCCCTCCAGGTCACCGGCCCAGATAGGCGCGCCGTCCAGCGCCATGAACCGGATGATCGTCACATATAACCGCCGAACACCCTCGTGTGGACCTCCCAGGTTGGGCATGATTCGTCGAAAGGCGAATACCTGCTTCTTCAACCTGGGAGCGAGGGTCTTGAAGTGGCGCGTGAATCGTCAGTAGGTGTCCAGGGTCAGACCGAGATACTTCATCGATCGGCCGACCCTGATGCAGGCATCCCCGATCCTCAGTTTTCAACCCTCGGTTTTCTCCAAGGCGACCCGCAGACCGAGCGTTCCCATCGAGGTGATGACGCGTCGCAGTGCTCTTTCTGCGAGGCTGATCGCGTCCCTCCATTTGTGCCCGGAAGCCACCACCAGAGTGTCGTCGGCGTAACAGACCAACGAGACCTCCGGTGATGGCATTTCCACCCGCAGAACCGCGTCGAAAGCAAGGTTCCATAGCAGGGGTCCCAACACGGACCCCTGCGGAACTCCGCGGTGCACCGGAGCCACCCCTTCCCCCTCCCGGCCGACGTACGTCACCACGCGGCCGCGGAGATAGTCCCGGACCAGGCGGCGAAGGTAGAGCGGGACGTTGTGATATTGTAGCGCCCGCTCAATCGCCGCCCAGGAGACGGTGTTAAACGCGTTGGCAATGTCCAACGAGATTGCCACGCTCACACCGCCTCCCTCGGCCGCCCGGCGCGACAGCGATCTCACCAGATGGATGGCGTCGATGGTCGATCGCTGTCGCCTGAAGCCGAATTGGCGGTCGGACAGGTCCGGGCCCACGGCCTCCAGGTGGGCGCACAGGCGGGCAGCCGCGATACGTTCGAGTAGCTTGCCCGCCTCGTGCAGGAGGCAGATCGGCCTATAAGCCGAGGGTGACTCCGCGGGTTTTCCGGGCTTCCGGAGGAGGACCAACCTCGCTTCTTTCCACGCTGGGGGGAACCTGCCGGTTCTCAGGACGGCGTCGAACAGCCGCCTGAGACCGGCTCCCAGGGCGCTCAACGCGCAGGCCCAAACTCGCCCCGGCACGCCGTCGGGACCTGGAGCCGCGTTCCTCTGGCGCACGCGCAGCACAGAGGACGCGAACTCCTCGTCGCTGACCCCAGGGGCGTCGAAGGTATCCGCGCCCCTGATCAACCAAGGATCCCCGGACTCGTCGGCGCCACCCTCCCCGTGTATCGGGGGAGGGGGGAAAAGCGCCTCTAGAACTCGTTCTAGGAGCCGGGGATCTAGACCCACCGTGACCGGGGGCGCCCGAGGACCGAGTTTGACTGACACGGCCCTGAATTCCCGACAGGACTGATCCTTTGCCCGGGCTATGGTTCCGCAAAGTGCTTTGCGCGCCGCCGAAAAGGCGGAACGCAACTCGCGGAGCCGTTCCTCCGAGACCCGCCGTCGGTCTTGGCGGCGGGCCTTGGTGTACTGGCGTCTAGCGGCTAAGTTGGCCGCGCGGAGATCCGCGATCTCGGCGGACCACCAGTACACCGACCTCCGACCCCCACCTGGCGGCCCGGTCCGCGGCATGGTGGCGTCACAGATCGCCTGTAACGCATGCCGGAACCAAAGCGCGCCAGCAACGGGGGCATCGAGGACGTCGCCTGGCAAAGGAGGCCAAGCGACGACGGAGGAAACGAGTTGGGCCGCTTCAGCATCCAGCTGAGTGAGCGCCCATCGCGGGAGATGCCTTCCGACTCGGGGAGGAGGCGGGGGGACGGAGGTGGCCAGCATCACGTACATGTGATCCGATGCTGGCTCGCAATCCTCCGCCACCCAGCAGTCAGACGTCCTTGCGGCGGCCGCGGGGTTTACCCAGATGAGGTCGATAACCGACTCTCCCCGCGGGCCGCGGTACCTAGTGACTGCATAGGGGTTCTTTAGCGAGAACCCCATCGCCTCCGTCCACTCGAGGAGCACCTCGCCCCTGGCGTCCGTTCTGGGAGAACCCCACTCGACGGCGTGGGCGTTGAAATCTCCCAGAAGTATGACCAGCTGAGCTCTCTGGGGAACTATAAATGTCCCCAGCTCGTGTAGCCGGTCCTCGAACTCCGGGACGGTAAGCCTCGGCGCGAAGTAACATCCCACCGCGTGGAATTTCCCCCATTGCGCGACCATCCAGCCTCTACCCTGTCGGGCGACCGAACACGGCAGGGCTCCTCTATCCATACATCACGTCATCGCCACCTGCCGATCCGGGTTCGTGGACCGAAAACATTGGTGCTCCAGCGGATACGGCTCGGCGGCGACGACCAGCCCGACCCCCAACTCCAGGCGAGCCTGCTCTAGCAGGTCGTGCGCTCGCATGGAGTGGTTGAGGTTTGCTAGCAGGATCGGTGGGCCTCGGGGCATTACGTTGCCTCGTTAATGGCCTCCACCGGATCCTGCTCGGGTCGGGCTGCGACCCCCGTCGACTCGGGGGCCCCGACGATGTTCTCCGTGGCGGGGGAGATAAGCCCTCCGCCGTACGACGCGGCGACTGATTGCGCGAGGAGTGCTGCGTCCTAGCTGTCGCCGCTCTCCGCCTCCCCACCCCCGATATCGGCATCGGGGGGGGGGGGGTCGCCTTCCTGGTCTTCAGGAAGGCCTCTCTCCCCTCGGGTCGAGGACCGCTGGGGGGGAGCACTGGGCTGCTCCCCCTGTCCTTCGTCCTTCTCGACCCTCTCCGGGGAGAGAGTACGGGCGAAGACGGCGTCGAGAGCGCATCGGACGAAGTCCCGGGCTCCTCGCGGGCCTTATGCTTGCCTGCGCCGGACTTGGTTGCCGAGGTGGAGACCAAAACGCCGGTCTCCATAGGCTCGTCCGGCGCGGCGGACGCGGACGCGGACGCGAACTAAAGGGGCGGCGCCATACTGGACGCCGCCAGCGCAGAGGAAACCTTGTCCCCAGTAACCCCCCCCCAACCTTTCCCTTTCTCCCCTTCTTGCTGGACGCAGGGGGGGGCGACAGGCAGGGCCCCCCATCCGGTGTCCGCCGGGCAGTCCCGCGCCGGTGCACAGGGGGCACTTGGGGGCGACGACGCAGATAAGCGTCTCACCTGTGTCAGCCCCGCCAAATATATCATCAACGTATCTGGCGTGAGTGATGGATGGAACTGCCAGAAGGAAACGGTGGCCTTCATCTTCGGCCAATTGCAGCAATGCCCTGACAGCGAGGAATGGAGCAGCCTTGGTCCCATATGTGACCGTGGTGAGCTTGTAGGGCACCTCCTTTGAGTCTTCATCAATCCACAGCACCCTTTGGAGATCTTGACGTCTTCGTGTACCTTGACTTGTCGATACATCTTTGTCACATCCGTAGCAAAGATGTACTTGTGTTGACGAATCCACAACAGCACGTCAGTAATGTTGAGCAGGAAATTTGCACCGGTGTGCATGATGTCGTTGATCGAGTGCCCAGATGAAGTTGGACTTGATCCATTGAAGACGACTCTCAACCTCGTTGATTTGCTGTCTGTGTTACATGGGCCCTTCTGGCCCTTTCCGTGCTTGCTGTCCGCGCGTCGCTTTATTCCGTAAACGGCGATTCAGCGGAATCGCTTCGCGCGTGCCAGTCACGTTGCGCTGAGCCGCGTAGCGACAGCCGTAGGGACAACGTGACCTTCTGCGGCCCGGGCCCGGATATTTCCGACGCGTGCAGCGAGGGACAACTGCCGACGGGGCAGTTTCCCCCATACGCGAGGATTGATCAAGGCACGGCCCAGAACCGGGGATCGATGAGGAGGCATGGAAATTCGAATTCGGGAGCTCGAACGAGGAAGTCGCGACTGACTAAAGAACCGTCTTGTAACCGCGACCACGTCTCCGGATAGAACGGCGAAGCACGATCGGCCGATAGTAATTCGTCCGAAGAGTAACTCCATCCGATACACTGAGAACGGCTTAGCCGGGAGAGCCCTTCGCATCAATCGTGACCGGCGTGGGACCGCGTTATTATCTGACGTTTAGAGACAGTGCGGTACGACGGGCGCCAGTTCACCGCCTTCCGAGTGCCATCCGAGAGCACAGCGAGCGACCACGACCTACGCTCGGGCCAGAGACCCCGAGAGCGAGCGAAACCTTAGACGGCAAGCGTGCCGTGTGCTTCCAGAGAGCACAGCGAGCGACAGCTGGGACGGAGCGCCGTCCCAAGGGTATGTAAGCAGATTCTATCTTATCAAGAATATATTTAACTCTTATGTTTTATCCTCAATTTCCGAGTCAACCATTCATTGAACCCCCTTTTCTCCATATCCTTCCCCGGTAAGTATAGTCAAGGTGTGCCTTAGCACTTAAACAGAGTAAGAACCCGATAGATCATTCCAGCCGCTCGGAATGATTTATTGAAAAGTCCCTTCAGGACGTAACATCTGGCTTGAGTACTCCGTGATGTGGAAGATAAAAAATCGAATGAGTATTAGGAGAAATGGATGGTGCTCTTACCATGTGATGAAGCTCCTCATATTCTCTCTTGAATCCATGATAGAGTCCCTGATATTCGCTGTCCTTGTTGAGCTTGTTGATCGTGCGCTTCAAGCAGGCGTGGGCTGTCTGATATGAATTGCCCAGCAAACTTGGTGATGATTTAAGCGGGATACGCACAATGTATCTGCCTGTAGAATCACGAGTGTGTGTTGCTTGGAAGTGATCCTCACATTCTTGTTTTTCAGGAGTGAGTTGAGCAGGTGCGTCCTCAGGATGCTCTTCTTGAATCCAAAACTTGGTCAATAATTCTTGAAGCACAGTATCCTTGTGTTGTACTACAGCAGAATGATGCACGGTGTTTAGTTGTTTTGATTCAATGTTAACTGGTCCAAGAATGAGCCACCCAAAGATTGACAGCTGAGCGATTGGCATTGACGGGTCACATTTCTTGATGTTACGCTTGATGATTCGTCCATACGTGTCTGCTCCAATGATGATGTCAATGGGCCTGGATGTTAGAAAATCAAGATCTGCCAATTTAAGACCGCTGAGCTGTGGCCACTCTTGCTTCGGGACTTCCACTGATGGCAAATTTGAGGTTAACGCCCTGAGTATGTGAGCTTGTATGCGTACAGTTGCAGAGCTGCAGTTTGAACGGAGCGTGATGAATACAACTCCTCTGGTTTGAGTGGCCTTGTGGCTTCCAATGCCAAAAATTGTAACAGCTGACTGGGTGCGTTGGAGCTTGAGTTGAGTGACTAGCTCCTCCCTGATGAAGGTTAGCTCCGAGCCTGAGTCAATCAGTAATCGAACTGGAATGGACGACACCGGTGAAATCAGCTGAGCGGTGGCTGTGGCTAGCAGCGTGATGAACGATTTTGTGGAGCGAGCTGATGATGGGTGTGTTTAAGCATGAAGGCCTGTTGAGCTGGTTTGATGAAGTGTTGAGCTGGTTTTTTGAAGTGTTGAGCTGGTGTGGGGTACGACGACTGCACCGACTCCTCAATAGACTTGATCGTTCGTGGTTGAGTCTTCCACCTTGGGAGCGGCTTGAGCTGGTTGCGGTGCACTTGCCTGTGCCTTCGGCAGGTGCAACATCGTGTGGTGAGCAGCACCACAAGTCGTGTATTTCTGAGAAGACTTGCAATCCTCAGTGCGATGTCTGCCACAACAGTTGCGGCAGAGCTTGTTGCGCGTGATAACTTTTCGCCTTTCTGGCACAGACAACGCTCTAAATTGAGCACAGGTGACGATATAGTGGTCGGCCTTGCACTGGTCACACGGGTATGCGAAGGGTGACGGCTGCGATGACCCCGTTGCCTTGAGCTGCGTGGCGTGAGCTGTGCCTCGCTGAGCGGGTGCTCGTGTTGAGCTGGTGGCGCTCGTTGGTGCCTTTTTTGACGCCTTGAGCTGGTCGGCGGCCTCCATTCTTTCCAAGGCTGTTGCCTTGTCCGTGATGAATTTAGCCAGCTCCTCGTACCTCGGATATTCGGAGGATGAGCCCACCGACGTCTCCCACGCCTCACGCGTAACCTTATCGAGGCAGTTGGTAGCCTGATGGACGAGGAGGCAGTTGTACATATCCTCGGCAGCTCCCAAGGCGTTGATCGACTTCTGCACCTCATGTATCGCTGCCACGAGGCCGTTGAGCGTTGTGGCACTGCGGGTGGACACTAGCGAGAGGTTGAGCAATTTTACTAGCTGTTCCTCGATGAGCACGCGCTTGTTGCTGTATTTCTTGTTTAAGAATTCCCAGCAAGTTTGAAAGGAGGAGCCGGTGACAGGGTGAGCATTGACATGCCTCGACGGTTCTCCTCGGAGGCTTGAGCGGAGATAATGCAGCTTGTCTATCTCTGCGAGCTGGGTGTCCTTGATGATGAGGGACGTGAATAACTCGCTGAATCCAGGCCATTCAGTATAAATGCCGGAGAAGGTCGGGAGAGTGATCTCTGGTAACTTCCCTGCGCGTGCCCCTGAGCTTGAGCTGGATGGCCTGGAGGCAATGATGGCCTCCACATCCTCTCGCAGGCGGTTGAGCCTCCTCTTGGTGTCCCACACCAGCTGTGTTTCTTCGGCTGCCACCTCCTCTTGAAAATACTCATGCTCCAGGCACCGTGCTGGCCACGCCGACTCGAGATACTCGTGCTCGTCGCAGAATCTCCCATGAATTTCCTCCACTTGACCTTTGAGCAGCTTCATCTCATCAATAGAGGTGGTGTGAGCGTGTGTGGGGAGTTGGGTTGGCAGTGCTTTGATTGATTTAACTCTGCCCACCTGAGTTTTTATTTTGAGGATGAGCTGCGTGGGCAGGCCTACTGGCGATGAGCTCCTTGAATTTGGCTTCTCCTTTGAGCTTGAGCTCTCCTTAGGGACGACGAGTGTGGCAGACTTCGTCTCCCTCTGCGACTCGGTGGTGATCTTAGTGGCATCTTGACTCGCCATCATTGAGCACTGGTGAGCTTGAGCACTTCAGCACTTCAGCACTTCACTTCACCTTTCACCGTCCGATCCGGCTCGAAGGACCAAAATGTTCGCGAAAGTCACGAGTGAGCACGCTGGTGGAAGTGAGGTTAAGGACGGTAAGAAAGGTGGCAAAGGATGCACTGATTTTAAAACTTTATGGTCAGTTTATTTAAAAACACCGCAAGTTGTTGATGCGGTGTACGATTTAAGTGAGCGTTGAGCCCTCAAACACTTGAACAATTCAATCGCGATACACAATACACGCGGTACGCGAAGATCGTCAATGAGCCCCCAAACTCGTCTCGTTTGTTTACAAAGGCTATTGATGAGAACCATGAGCCCGAAAATAGTTTATTGAGCATATTAACGTGAATGCTTGTGTGAAAAGTGCACAAAGTTAAAGTTTAGAGATTTGCGAAAAACACGTCTCTACTCTACTCGATGTGAACAAAGAATGAACCGGTAGCGTCGCTTTTTGAAAAGCCCAAAAAGCAACGGTGATGAGGTGCAAGCTCATTGGCTGATCAAACGGTGAAGAAGAGCGTCGGTTGGCTGATCGAGCGGACGTGGCGAGCGTCGATTGGCTCACCGCCTGTCGGTGAGTATCGATCCGAAATCGATCGTCGATCAGCCGCGCGCCTGACTCCCAGTAGGTGCTGCGCCGCGAGTGAGTGCGGCGGCTCTGGGAACTAATGCATTCCCAAACACCTTGAAAGGAAAGGGTTACAACTGAACGCAGAGAAATCTAAGGTGCTGATTTTCCAAAAGGAAGAGGAAAGAAGAAGAGAGAAGAATGGGGCTGGCAGGGGAACAGTCTGGAAGAAGTGAAGGAGTTCAAATACTTGGGGTATAATTTTCAGAAAAACGGGGGCAGAGAGGTGCACATAAGGGAAGTCACAAAGAAAGCTAGAATAGCAATGGCGCAGATATGGGGAATAGGACAAAGAATGTTCAAGAACAATTTTGAGAGAAGAATGAGAATATTCAGAAGCACAGTGAAAATTATCTTGCTGTACGCGTCAGAAATTTGGGACTGGATGGAAGCAGAAAAGGTGGAGAAGATACAGGAGAAATACATAAGGTGGACTCTAGGTCTGGACTTTAATACACCAGCATATCTAATTTTGGAGGAAACAAAAACGGACAAAGTAAGGATAGAAGCGGGGAAAAGAGCAATTAAATATGAGGAGAAAGCGAAACGGCTGAATAAGAATAAAATAGTACAAGAATGCTGGAGGGAAATAGACGCGAAGCAAGCAGAGAAAAAGTCGAAGTGGGAGGAAATGAGAGATGCATACTACAGGCAGAAAATGATGGATATCCAAGAAATGGAAATAGAAAGAATGCGAGGAAGAGAGTTCGCTGAGGAACTAGCGCAAAGGCACAGGGCAGAGCAGGTCCAATGGCAATACGACAGAATACAAGGAGGTAGATACAACGCACATTACACAGAAATCAAGGATGATCGGAGAGCAAATTACCTAGACGGAAACTACAGAGGCAGAGACCAAAGCATGATTGCTAGGTTCAGATGTGGAAACGACGAGCGGGGGAGCAAGTACTGGAAGGAGGAAAAAGACACAGTAACTATGCAATGGGGCTAGAGAGACTATGGGTCACATGCTACAAGATTGTAAGGAGCTGAAAAGAGAGAATTCAACGATAGATGGATTCTAAAGTTCTGGAAGAAAGGAGAAGAAAAAAAGAACAAGATGAAGCAAGAAATCAAATCGAAAGCGCATCCTTGAGTTAACAGTCCCAGAAACACTTACACACATAACACATGTAACCCCATTTTGAGGCCGAAAGGCAATAAATAAACCTATTTACTACCATTAAAATGTACTGAAGAAAAAGAAAAATAATTTTGTTACCGGCCTAAATGACTGCCATAAACGAATTCCCTCATATGACCAAACATAAAAGCGTGGGGCGTAAATATTGAAATGCCCTTTTTATGTAAAATATTTATAATGCTTTACGTAGTTTAATACATTACTTTTCGCATTCTGCTAGAGATCTGTCTAATTCCTTAATAGAATATGAATATAAAGACAGTAATACTATTTATATAAATAGGGCATTTCAATATTTACGCCCCACGCTGTCATGTTTGGTCATATGAGGGAATTCGTTTATGGCAGTCATTTAGGCCGGTAACAAAATTATTTTTCTTTTTTAGTACATTTTAATATTTTAGTACATTTTAATAAAAGCTTGATTTTAATTTTTTTTTAAATTTATTTTATGCTTTTTAGTATTCCAGAATTTTAATCTGTATTATCTGCATTAAACTCTCTTCACTTAATAAAATAGATGTTCTTAATTTGGTCTATAATTTCGCATTCTTTGCATTTCTACTATAGCCTCGTTATTACATGGTGTTTTGTCACTTAATTTAGAACAGTCTAATGTCTAATTTCGCCGAAAGACGGGCGATTGAGAATCTATACCCCCCCCTCCCTCCCCCCCCCTCTCTCTCTCTCTCTCTCTCTCTCTCTCTCTCTCTCTCTCTCTCTCTCTCTCTCTCTCTCTCTTGCGCCACTTGACACGTCTTCCTCTCTCGCGTGATGTTGGCGACAGTTTCGAGGCAGTCAATCTTAGGCAATGAAACCTCCATGTATATATGCTTTAAGGGGGTAGACACGTCACGTGGTCTGGCCGATTCGGCAGGTCGGTATTACAGCAGATTTTTTCTGCACTGGAATGGTATTACCCATAGATACGCCGCTGCCTGATGCACGCGAGAGGGACCTGTTTGCTATTTCCGTATTCTATTCTGAATAAGGAAAGAAATTGTCAGCTGTTGCGTTGTATTTATAAAAATTTAAACGGAAAGTCGGCGGGTACTGCTAACGTGGAAAATTCATTCTACATTTTAATTACTTGAAATGTGCTTATGCTACAATATTCTACGTTGGCAGTAAGGAATTATAAGTGAAAAGGAAAAATAGATGAAAGCATATCCCCAGAAAATGAAGTTTGTTAGGTTAGACATTTTTTTACTAGCAAAGCATCGGAACAGAACATGAAATACACTTATTACACGTCCTATGCAGAAAGCAGTTATGAACAAACATTATATATAAAATTGTGTTGGATGTTGAATTGGACTAGTGAAAATGCGCAGGCTGGATGCGCGTGATTATTATATGATCGTCTCCTCGAAGTGACAGAAAATATAACCTAAGTATATGCTATATGACAACAAATGTTTAGTGGCTATTTCGTTCTTTTACGAAACATTTGTGAATTTTTTATCATCCTTCCAAAAGATTATTATTATGCCGCAACAGCATCTTTAGGAATTCCAGAATAGCAATTAGGTTATATTTTCTGTCACTTCGAGGACAGAAAATCCGTTCGTGAAATCTGCTAAAAATGCGCAGGCTGGATGCGCGTGATAACCGTAGTAGCACAAAATATTGGTTAAATATTTTTTCCAAATATTAAAAAAATATTTTTTTAGCCACACTTTTTAATATGAAAAAAATGTTGATTCTAAATATTATATACACATACTGAGAATGTGAAATAAATGTTTAGAAAATATGAACTAAATATTTATGGAATATAAAAGAAATATTCAGAAAATATAAAGCAAATATTCTGGAAATGTGAAAATAATATTCAAAATTCCAAAATAAATATTCAGGGAATGTAAAATATATATTTAAAAAACGTAAAGTAAATATTCAGAAAATGTGAAATAAATATTCAGGAAATGTGAAATAAATATTCAGGAAATGTGAAATAAACGTTTGCTTTATATTTGAAAAAAAATTTCATTATATAAAATGAATATTTCTAACACTTTCGAAAAAAAATTTATTCCTACACTGTTCAACCCTCCAACGTAACCATAAACCTTAATAAGGCCGGCCTGGTTACGCCGCAATGGAGTCACAACTGTGCGTGGCGGGTGGATTGGCTTTGAAGGATCGAGGAGACAAAGAGAAGAGTTGCAGCGGTTTTTCTCTTAGGAGCGGCAGCCAAGACACATCCAGTAAGGACTATAACTGACGGTCCCTGCCCTAGACACACACGAGAACACAAGTGGACATAATTTTGAACTTGTATATATGAATGAGAGTGGGAATTAGGACTTGCGAGAAGATTAGACCTCTGGTGGCGCTCGCCGACACTAAGTCGCGAAACCGTGGTAGGGCCAGGACGTCATACCCTACCATTAAATAAATATTTACTTTATATTTGAAAAAATATACAGTATTGTCTCCGTATATGCTCGATTTTATGCACGCGATACAAACTTGTCGCTATCCCCACCACAATTTGTCTCACTCTTGTCCGGCGAAGGCCAGAGCGAGATTGAACGCGTTGCGTGCGCGACGAACGAACACTCGGAATTAGGACTCTGTACAGAATATATGCTCACCACCGGTCCCGAGCAGCGAGCAAATACGGAGACAATACTGTATTTTTTCCGTACTATAAAAAGAATATTTTCCAAACATTCGAAAAAAATATATTATTTCTACCATTAAATAAATATTTACTTAATATTTGAAAAAGAATATTTTTTTCATAATAGAAAATGAATATTTCCTGAACATTCGGAAAAAAATGTTTTCTTTCTATCAGTAAATAAATATTTACTTTATATTTGAAAAAGAATATTTTTTTCATAATAGAAAATGAATATTTCCTGAACATTCGGAAAAAAATGTTTTCTTTCTATCAGTAAATAAATATTTACTTTATATTTGAAAAAGAATATTTTTTTCATAATAGAAAATGAATATTTCCTGAACATTCGGAAAAAATGTTTTCTTTCTATCAGTTGTGGCGTCCCGACCCCACCACACGACTTAGTGTCAACGAGTGTCACCAGAGGTCGTCTTCAATCTTTCTGGCTAGTCCTCAATCCTTCAACATTTCATATATATACAAGTTCCGAAATTATGTCCTCTGTGTCCTCGTGTGTGTCTGGGGCAGGGGTCGTCAGTTGTAGCCCTACTGATGAGTCTTACTGGCGGCCCCAAGACGAAACACACCTCTCTTTCCTCCTCGATCCTTAAAAGCCGATCCACCGGCCCCGCACAGTACTCCATTGCGACGTAACCAGCCGGCCTTAGGTGTTATGGTTACGTCCGGAGGCGACGGGGCAAGAACTCCCCCCCCGTCCTGAGGACCGGCAACTCAGGACGTTACACAGTAAATAAATATTTACTTTATATTTGAAAAAGAATATTTTTTTCATAATATAAAATGAATATTTCCCGAACATTCGGAAAAAATGTTTTCTTTCTATCAGTAAATAAATATTTACTTTATATTTGAAAAAGAATATTTTTTTCATAATAGAAAATGAATATTTCCTGAACATTCGGAAAAAATGTTTTCTTTCAATCAGTAAATAGATATTTACTTTATATTTGAAAAAGAATATTTTTTTCATAATATAAAATGAATATTTCCTGAACATTCGGAAAAAAATGTTTTCTTTCTATCAGTAAATAAATATTTACTTTATATTTGAAAAAGAATATTTATTTCATAATATAAAATGAATATTTCCTGAACATTCGGAAAAAAATGTTTTCTTTCTATCAGTAAATACTCGGCGGTCCCCCAACCCCCGTAAAGGGGAGCGGGGGACTAGATCGACCCGTGTCGATCGAGGTTGAGCACCAACCGAGCGCGTCTCCGGGTGGCGGATAGGAGAACGGCCGGAACGTGAAGCGGCTCCTCCGATCGCCGCGGACTGGATCACCGCACGGTGACCGGGCCGAGGCGGAGGGGGAGACCGTGGAGGGTGACGGTTAACGGGTGCTATAAGCGAACCCCGGGGCCTAACAACCCCGCGTGGCAAGCAAAGGCCCTGTCGTGGACCAACTCCCCAATCCAAGGTGGAAGCCATCGTGCCGAGGGATGAATGGTACCGGGGTACGGTGCCTCGAACGATGCCCTTGGGGTACCAGGCGACCCCCCATTGTATCAGCCTTACCCCCACATAGCAGGCTCTGTGGGGGTGGACCGTATATTTCCTGCACACTCGTGGGAATTTTATGGATTCAGGAAAAGAAAAACCCCAATTACCGGCGGGAGAAGGGCCCTCGAAAGAGGGAACATCTCCCGTACACGCGGCGGAAGCCACCATGAGACCGGCAGAGACCGACGCGGCGCTAGCCGCGGCGATCGAAACCGGGCTCTCGGTGACGGAAGCTATTACACGGAGGACGGGCGAGGGCAACGGCGACAACGCCGAAGCAGCGCCCGACACTCCGACAAAGAAGAGGAAGGCGACCCGCAGCGGGGCGGCGAAAAGGAGGGCCCGGAAAGCCAAATTGGCTTTACTCGGGACCACCTTGGAGGCGACCCAAGCGGAAGCGCCGACCTCTGAGAAGGCAGTGCCGGGGGAGGTGGGCCCGCATGACGGGCAAATAGACCCCTCCGCACAGCAGGGTGGGAAGGAAGGGGAGACCACGGGCAAGGGCATGAAAAGGGCCCGACAGACCGACGGTTCGACCCCCGAACACCCTGCAAAAAGAAAGGGGAAGATCTTCCCAGAGCCCTCTAGCTTCAAGGAGGCGCTGGTGGGGGGTAGGAAGATGGCGATAGCGCCATCTGACTACCCCGAGTCCACGCTAACACCGGAGCAGGGGGATCTGGTGATGAGAGGGCTCGGAGAGGCGATGGACGCCATCCCGAAGGGGATGGCGGTCCCCCGCTTCGAAGAGTGCAGGTTCCTGCAGGGCATCCTCTGGGTAACCTGCACGGACGCCGCCGCCAAACAGTGGGTTAAAGAAGCGGCAACCAACCTGAAGCCCTGGGAGGGCGCATCTCTTCAGGTAATGGAGAGAGAGTGCCTACCCAGGCTTCGGAAGATGGCGACCGTCATCCCCGGGCCCCCGGAGAAGACGGAAATCATAATGCAACGGATCGGTCGGCAAAACCCGGACCTCCGCACCCAACTATGGAGGGTGTGGGGCAGAAGGGAGGCGGAACGATCCGTGCATCTGATTGTGGGGGTGGACGCGGAGTCGCACGAGGCGCTCAGCAAACGGGGTTTCGTTGTCCACGTGGGGCTGGGCAGGGCGCTCTTTAGGGAGTTCCCGGCCCGGACCGGCGTGGAGCACGGAAAACCGGGAGCGGCGCCTGAGGCGGCGGTAGCAGCACCCCCGGTCAGGGTAGGGGACGGGCCGGAGGGAGCGGGGGAGGCCTCGAGCGCCGACGCCGATCCGGCACCTCAGGACCAACCCCAAAGAGAGACAGTGGAGGGAAGGGGCAGACCCACGATGGTGGCGACCGGGAGAGAGATCCCGGGCGCACCCACGGGGGGGAACCGACCCCCCACGAAAAAGGCAACTATGCCAACCCGCGGGAAGAGGGGGAGACCCCCGAAGGCCGAGGGGCTGGGGAGGGCTGGGCCCTCGGGGACCCGGGGAGGAGTCCAAAGGACCACCGGTCCTGGGTCACTGAGGCACCAGTTCCTCAAGACTGCCGGGGTGGCGAGTGAGACCACCACGGTAAAGCGAGGGGGGAAATAGGAAAGTGGACCGCAACACGGGACACACTATCTCCCCCGGAGCACGTGCGAGAGCGGGCAATACTGCAGTCAAGATGGCTGCAGGATGCATCAGCATCTCGCAGATCAATCTGCAGCACTGCATAGCGGCGACGGACTAACTCGACCGCCGCATAGTGGGGCAGCAAACAGATTTAGTACTCATACAGGAACCCTGGCTGATCAGGGGTCGAGTAGGAGGACTGAACATGAAACTGGGCACGGTGATACACGGGCCCGGTGATTCCGGCCCAAGAGCGTGCGTCTACGCGAGTAAAAGACTAAACGCCTTGAGGCTGGGAGAATTCTGCACTAGGGACCTAACAGCTGTCCTAATAGAGCCGAAAATGGGTGGGAACACGGAAAAGATCGTGGTCTGCTCAGCATACCTACCATACGACTCTGAGGAGTCCCCCCCCCCCCCAACGAGAGAACTCAGAGTACTGGTGGAGGCATGTAAAAATAGGGGGCTGCAACTGGTGGTGGGTTGCGACGCCAATGCGCACCACATCATATGGGGCAGCACCGATATCAACAAGAGAGGGACGAGCTTACTTGAATACCTCTCGACCACGGAACTGGAGATACTCAATCGAGGCTCCAAGCCCACTTTCGTTACCACCAGAAGGCAGGAGGTAATCGACATCACGCTGGGCTCCAAGAAGGTGGCTCAGGCTATTAAGGATTGGCAAGTGGCGGAGGAGGTAACTCTCTCAGACCACAGGCTAATCGAATTCAGACTGGCGGGGGACGCGAACCACGAACCCACAGGGGGTCTACAGGAACCCCAGGGCCACCGACTGGCAACTCTACAAAGAGGGGCTAGAAGGAAGGCTCGGGGGTACTGCGGACGCCCGAGAACGGGTGGGGGGATCGAGCAGGCGGTTGAGGAACTGCAGGCTGCGATCACCCAAGCGTACGAAACTTCGTGCCCGGCCAAGCAAAGGAAGAGCAGCAGACGGGTACCCTGGTGGAACCAGGAGCTGAGTAGGCACAGGACCAGAGTCCGGAAGCTGCTAAACAGAGCCATGAGGCTCGATACGAGGATCAAATGGGAAAACTACAGGGAAGCCCATAGATCCTGCAAGAAGCTCATTAGAGCAGCAAAAAGGAAGACCTGGAGGGAATTCTGCCAAGAAGCCGAGGCCCTACCACTAGTGGCCAGGCTTCGAAGGGTCTTCGCAACCGGGCCTTCGGAAAAACTGAACGGACTCAGACTCCCGGACGGGAGGTATCTAGAGGACCGGCAACAAATTTTGGAGCACCTGACAGAGGTCCACTTCCCAGGTTCGGGGCTCTTTCAGCAGGGGCGGCCAACAGAAGAGCCGGAACCTGAGAAAGAGGGACCGAAGGACTGGGAGATGGCCTCTAGAGTGGTAAACCGAGACAGGATCAGATGGGCCATAAACTCATTTAAGAGATTTAAGAGTCCGGGGGTGGACGGGATCTTCCCCGTCCTTCTACAGGAAGGGGGGGAGGACCTGATAAAACGACTGGACCTTATCTTTAAATCCTGCCTTGCTTTGGGGTATACACCCAAAACATGGAGAACGGCTAGAGTCGTATTCATACCCAAACCAGGGAAGAAGGACTACGACTCTGCCAAATCCTTCAGGCCTATCTGCTTAACGTCCTTCCTGCTGAAGACGCTGGAAAGACTGGTGGATAGGCACATCAGGGAACATGCGCTGGTGGAAAGACCAGTACAAATCTCCCAACACGCGTATCAGGCCGGCAGATCCGTGGAGACGGCGCTCCACCACCTGGTAGGGGTGGTAGAAGGGGCCCTGGAGCGGAAACAGTCGGTCCTGAGCGTATTCCTGGACATCGAAGGAGCGTTCGACAACACATCCTTAGATGCCATAAGCAGGGCCCTAGACAGCTTCAAGGTCGAAGATTCGATCAGAAGGTGGATCCGCAACATGCTGCGGACTAGAGCCGTGATGGCCAGCTGGGAAGGGACCACGATGAGGGCTCGGGCCGACAGGGGCTGCCCGCAGGGGGGAGTTCTCTCCCCACTGCTGTGGACCCTGGTGGTGGACGAGCTACTGCGTGGGCTCGGAGAAGAGGGTGTAATAGTACAGGGCTATGCTGACGACATAGTGATTGCAGTCAGAGGCACGAGCCCGACGTGCATGGCCAGGAGAATGCAGAAGGCGCTCACACTGGTTCAGGAATGGTGCCACAACCAAAACCTAAGGGTAAATCCGTGCAAGACGGAGATGGTACTGTTCACGAGGAAGCGGAACCTAAAGTTTAAGGCCCCCTCAATCTTCGGAGCGGAGCTACACACCTCCACGGAGGTGAAATATCTGGGAGTGACCCTGGATAAGAAGCTCACGTGGAAAAGCCACATCACGAAGCAGACCCAGAAGGCGCTCGTCACCTACTGGGCCTGCAGAAGGATGTTCGGCAGCACATGGGGATTAAAACCATGGGTGGTCAAATGGATCTATACATCTAGTATAGCCTTATTGGCCCAATAAAGGGTGCGCCCTTCCTCAGTCTTTCGACTATACGAGCATTTGGCTGGCAAGGTGTTGTGAGCAGTTGTACTGTCGTCGCAGACCCCTGCCAAGGGAAATCCGGCGTAGATGTTATGCCGAAATGGTACTTGGAAAAACCCTGCCCTCATCCGCTAGGAATCATTGGACAAGTTGGATCTACCCCTGTAGGGGAAGCGGCTCGTTTAGTCAGAGCTCCACGTCGCGGGGCGACGGGGAACACTGTCCAGTGGGGACCACGAGGAGGTAGAGCCGCCAGCATAATGCTCGATCCCAGCAGGATGGCTTTCGCCGATAACGCCCCACCCTCCACAGTGCCTGGGCGCTGCCTGCACTGGGGGTCGGGGCGGGTGACGTGGCTGAAATAGAACAGATGGATTAATCTGATTGATGCGAGGGACCTGTTGTAGCTGCAGGGTCTGTTTGTGAAGGGCGGCTGGATTTTGAATGGGGTCTCCAGGCCGATTCTTTTTTTACAAGGATTGCTAATGGATCTATACAGCCATCCTGGAACCCCAACTGACATACGCCTCAGGTTAAAATAATAATGAATTTATGAGTTCATTAGCGTTCGAGTACATTAGCGCCACCAACGGAGAAGCCTTGAAGCCTCATTCTGTCACTTTTCGAGTCATAAATTCATTATTATTTCAACGTACGGTGCTTATTAGCGTTCAAAAGCACCAGACCCGTCTGCACGGATGTCTGCTGGAGGCAACTATACCCGCAAAAGCTTCCTTCTTGCCGATTCCACGACGTAAGTTGGTTGAAACGGATTGTTTACTACATCGCGTATACGTACACGCTTTTCCTAGCTTGTGTGAGCGTACGCACGCATTCAAGGCCCGGTGAGACGGCACCCTTAAGATCGCGAAGAATGAAGAATAACGAAATTCTTAATACGCTGAAATGAATATTTTATTCTCGACCGCGGGGAGCCGACCTCGAATCGCTGCGGTCGACCTAGGATTCATACCTGTTTCATAAATAAAATAATTCTTTATACTTTATCGTATCGATATGGAAGTGACGCCGATGGATTCCTTTTGTTTTTCCGATGAAAATCATATCAAATGTCACGTAAATCTAATTATTTTTAACCAAGTTTTGGAAATCAATTTATTATGAAGATTCCTTAATTACGATCCGATTTGTGTCGTTTTTTTTTACCATTTTCGTCGGGAAAACATAAAGAATCGATTCACACTAAGTACTTTCGCCAAGATCCGACGAGAAATGTAGAATTTTCGATTTGTCACTTCTTAGGGGGCAACATTGTACGCCCCCCCCCCCTCCGTGGTCCCGAGGGTCCAAGTCCTTGAAACCCATCGAGGCACGGCTTATCGGCGGCATTGCCTTTGAAGACTCTAGCGAGAAGATAACTCGTTACCTGCTTTTAAAGTTTGAACTTTCTACTTTTTTACCCGTTGAATTACATTTATCCAAATGGGTGTCCAGGGGGTAAAATCCGCCCTCAAAGAAGAGTGTGCCAAACTGCAAAAATTTGTTGATGTTTGTCAAATGCTACAGAGTGCAAACAATTTTTTTTGCAATTTTTATGTTCACTGTCGGAAAGTATGATCATTTGCCTTTAAAATAAGCCGGGTTCCATCAAAATCGGATGTTTTTTAACAAAGATACAGCCATGTCCAGAGATATCTACGTTTCGTCCCACTGTCGGCCGGTGCATGGTTGTAGTGGAATGCGTCCGTGAGGTGCTGTTGCCATTTTCGACTGTTCGCGCGCGCGTAACTTGCAGTTTTAATGGATGACCCTGTATAGGTATAAATATATGTAATTCAATTGTAATGGAATATTTAATAAACCTTACCACTCATCTTACCTACATATGATCAGAAATGCACTAAAACCTAAAAAATAATTTAAATCCAATCGGGGGACATTTTATTTCGTCGCTTTTCATCGCTCATTCCCAGTCAGCCACGTCCGTTTTTGCAGATTTTGCTCAACGCCTGAGTACAAATGTCTGTGACAGAAAGACTACAGATTTGATACAGGATTGGCGGCACTGGGGCCCTCACGAAGCAGTTCGGCGCTTATATGTGACGGTCGTCCGGTCCATGGCGCTCTACGGAGCCCCGGTGTGGGCCGGCGACTTGGAGGGCTGTCACGTCGGGCGGGAGCTTCTCGCAAGAGTTCACCGCCGCGCTGTCCTCCGTAACGTGCGGGCTTACCGCACGGTGTCGCATGTCGAACTGTCGGCGCTTGGTGGGTCACCTCCTTTCCACCTGCTCGCGGGGATGGAGGCGGAGGTTTACTTCGCCTCCCACGATCTCCGCGGAGTGAGGGACCCCCTGGCGCCGGTTGGACCCGAGGTGCGGAGTCAGGCCCGGCGACGCATGGGAGCCAAATGGATCGAATGGCTCTCCCTCCCCGAACATCGGGAGGGACGCGTTGTCGGGGCGCTCCTGCCCATTCTCGCCGAATGGGTAGGGCGCAGGTACGGCAGGCTCACCTTCCGCCTGACGCAGATGATCACCGGTGTTGGTTGTTTCGGTGACTATCTGTGTCGCATAGGGCGGGAGGAGTCGTCGCAGTGCCACAGCTGCGACCTGGGCGTTGAGGACTCGGCGGATCACACTCTGGCCAAGTGTCCAGAGTGGAGTGACGATCGCCGGGTCCTTGGGGCGCAGCTGGGTCCCGACCTCTCGCTACCGAGAGTCGTGCGTCGGATGGCGGAGGATCGGGACTGTTGGGTGGCGGTCTCCTCCTTCTCCGAGTACATAATACTGGAGAAGGAGGAGGCGGAGAGGGACCGCGAGCGGGCCGGTATGCGGCCCCATCGCACGGTCCGCGCGGGAAGGCGCCCCAATGGATGACCCGGGGCCGGGGAGGCCGAGCGGCGACTTAGTCGATTTAAGGTCGCCCCGCTCCTCCGGTACAGACCCCGGGTCTCGGTGACGCGTTCCCCCTCGGTTGAGGGGGAGTGGGAGGAGGAGCCGCACCGGCGACCGGGGCGGCAACAACGTGCCCGTACGCCCCCCGGTGAGAGTGGGGGGCGTGTGCAGACGGGTGGTGGGAAGGAGGTAAAGGGCGGCGGCCGACGTTGCGTCGGGCCGCCGCAAAGCAGTGGCAACGCGTGGCCGCCGCGGCCACCGCACCGTGGCAGGGTGCGCTAATTTCTGGCCGCGGCGGCGTTGTCGGGACGAAGAAGACATGAAAATGGTGGGCCCACATGTTGGCCCCCCCTGGAGAGTGGCAAACTCTCATAGTATGCGATCGAACTCGCGGGGCAAGCCTTGGCGGCCGATAGCGGGCCGCCCCGCTGGCGAGTCGCCAGCCGCCCCGTGCGAGGGTGCCCACGTTAGGGCCCCTCATGGCATCGGGTGGTTCAAGGGCGGCCCTCAAGGCCGTCAACGCCCCGGCCCGTCCGCGACTCCTAACATCTTTGTGGCGGCGGGTATGAGTTCGATCGCGGGGTCGCTGAGTGGGGCGTCGGGGGACGCCACCGCTCCGAAATAGCGACCCCGGATGAGGCGGCACGGACGCGTGGTCCGTCGCGTGCCGCCAGCCCAGGTGAATATAGCTGGGGGAGGTATATAATACTCCCCCAGGGAAGACCCTGTAGGCTCTTGCGCGGAGTTGCACTCATGCGCAGGAGGGGGGGGGCAAGCGAATGTATCGCTAGTTTGCCCTCGCGTAAGTCCTCCCCCTCAGGCACGCAACTCCGCGCGCGAGGAAAATCATCGTGGTGGTTTTAGTGGGTGCAAGCTCCACATAACCCCTCGCCCTCCCCCGGAGGTGAGGGGTATCCGTTAGGGATTTCCACCACGTAAAAAAAAAGGATTGGCGGCACAAAGTTTTTCGACCCGGAGCACTTTGCTTTCCCGACTACTTTCTTTACAACTTGGAAACGAAAAGTTTCCTCAACATGCGATAAACTACTGAAAAGAGCATTAAATAAAGTACCAAATAAACATCTTTCAAGGTCGGCCTCCTTCAAGAGGACGATCAGGAGGACGCGCGGGTTGTACTGCCGTATACCAATGTCCTGTATACCAAATATAGTTATGTCGTGCACCCGTGTCGATTATTCTACTCCTTTGCGTCGGGGTGGCCTGCGATGGAACACCCCGGCGCAACAATATCAACATTCGTAATATGTACACGCTGCAAGCTATAAAAACGAGTAACGTATATAAATGTATATATGATAACTCGAACTTTAAGTCGAACTTAACCGCGACTTGCCGCGGTCGGCCGCGGATTCATACCTGTTTTAAAAATAAAATAATTCTTTATTCTTTATCGTATTCATATTGAAGTGACACCGATGGATTCCTTATGTTTTTCTGATGAAAATCATATCAAATTTCATATAAATCGGACTATTTTTAACGAAGGCAGCTTCAAATGATATAATTCGATTTTTCATGGAATTTCCTACATTATGGTCCGAATTACGTCGTTCTTGGTGTTAGTTTCATCGGCGAAACATAAGGAATCGATTGGCGTCGTTTTCGCAAAGATCTGATGAGAAATTCGGAAATCCTAGACATTTCTCACTTTTTAATGGTATTCAAACCCCTTCGAAGGTCGAAAGCCATAAAATTTTGTCCTCGCCTCGGGATACCTACCAAGGTTTCGAACCAAGAGCTTCGAGACGTCGAAGCCGGTCAAGACTTCGAAGACGACCAAGATTTTTCAAGAGTTTTAAGCTTCGAATCATGTTCGAAGTGCTTCGTAGTAGTCGCTTGAGATTCAAGACCGATTCGAAATGCTTGGAACCGCTTCGGAGTCCCATCACTATAGTCACAGTCAGCTCCACATTTTAGTTGGGAAAGTACGTGTGTATAGGTAGACCTACTATAGCACACACGGATGTCTTAAAGTTTGTTCTACGTTGATTTCTTGGTTGCAACGATCTTTTAAACTATCCATTATGTTAACTGTTTATTAACCCTTCGAGTACGGGACTTTGAGTCCTCAGTCAGAACCACACCGATAGTTCATTAATACAAATTCATGGTCGCTCGAGACCCTCACCGAGATACTATGTAACGGGGTGGAAGGGGTTTTGGATTACGTTTGGATATTTGTTGTATATATATATATACGAAAAAATAATAAGCTTGGCAATTATAAAAACAAATTATGTTTATTCAACATTTGCGTTATTGCATATATTATAAATAATAACAACGATAACAACGATAACGATGATACCAATGAAAATAACAAAGCTAACAAAAATAAAATAGAAACTGTAAGGTAACGAATGCAAAAACACAAATATGTATATTATATATACTATAGGAGCAGTTTGAATTGCGCGTAGAGATATTTGGAATCGGAGTACTATTTCTATAAATCTTATATCCGAGGGGACTCGTTGAAAAATGCATCGATTTCGACCGCCGCGACCTTGAAAACGGAAAACGTTTTCTGCGCTAGTTCCTGAAGTTGTATATGGATTTTCAAACGCGAGCTCGTTCCTGCATCGTGCTGGGGCCAGCTTGAAAAGCGAACAGAGATATCTAAAATCGGAATATTGCTTCTATAAATCTCATCTGAGGGGACTCGTTGGAAAATGCATCGATTTCGGTGGTCGCGACCTTGGAGTCCGGAGGGCGTTCTCTGTTTTATTTCCTACAGTTGTTTGTAGGTAATGGGTTCTCTGCTGTGTAGCCGCAACCTAGTTTGGCGGGCGAGCGAAGCGTTGCCCGCCTGGGGCACATGCTATTTGGTACTCGTGTGTGATAGGGCGTGTGAATTCTATACGTTGGCGCGTGTGTTTGTCGCTGTCTTGTCCGCGGGTTGTCCGTGATGGGTATCTCGCGGGTCACGGTGGCCCGTGGTCTTTGGAGGGTACGCGTTCATCTTCCACGTGTTTATTGAGGGTATTTCCCGAGCGGTGGCCAGCTCCGAGGCCCGATTGAATCTATTGTTCCCAGTTTCGCTATTTAGCGTTATATTGGGATACGACCCCTCGAGCCATTTTTATGGAGGTCTTTCGTTTCGCGGGTGCTGCACGTGCGTCTCATGTTGGCGTAACCGTTACTCGTGGACTTTTAGTCCATTGTGCTGGCCGAGTCGGTTAATTTATTCTGACGAAAACCGGCGTGCGAGGGTCCCCCGCATCCGTCCCAAGTTGATGGCATGGGCCTTGCCTACCTGCGGCCCTCGCGCCTCGCTTCTTTATTTTTGACGTTCCTGAATCTGGTCGGTGTGGGGTGGCCTGCTGTCGCCTCTTACGACAAGCCGTTGGGGCAGAGGGTGTATTCTGCCACCCACCCTCTGGGGGGAACCCTAACCCTAACACTAATCGGGCATAACCCTGATACCCGGGACAAGTTGAAAAGTGGAATGCGTTGCGTCGGAATAAGTCAAAAGAAATTTTTCGCAAATATCTCGGAAACGAAGGCCGAGTGGCGGTAACATGTAGGGGAAACCTGTCCAAAAACGTATGGCTAAGGTTCTAGGTCCATAACTTTTTAAATAATAAAGCAAATTGGGTAATGCAAACGGTATTTATTAAAGGATTTCATAAACAACAGAAAATAATAAAAATATAATTAAAAAGTTGAAACAGGGTACTTAATTGAACAATACAACAAAACTTCTTCTTTTTCCAGTTTTGCCCACCCTATGGGGCAAAACCGTATATACTATGTATACAGTCTCAATTAACAACAGCAGTATTGAAAATCGTCGAATTCTTCAGATCCCCAGCCAGTGCAACCTTCGTGTGCCCATCCATCACACCTTGTACATTGGATCCAATTTTGAACTCATGTTTCGATTGATTATACTCATTATAGCTTTTTTCATATTTTCCGAGTTCCAAACTTGTGTAGTAGTGTTTCGTTTATAATTACGTAGATAGCATCTTGCTGATGTTGACACCTTTAAACAAAAATGGAACATTACTTAGTTTACGAATCGTTGTTTGGTGTACGGTTTTACCCCATACGGTTTTGCCCCAAGACGTAAGAACCTACACTTTTGGTTACAGCTAAATATGAAAATGACAACAATCGGCTACGATCATCAAAATATAAAAGAAATAGATACTGTTAATATATATCTTCATGTAACTTACCTTCTAATTATCACAACACTATATAGTCCACTGGAAGTACAGTCGAAAATAAGACCACAGCACGTAGAAATATAATAAATTTAATAATTAGGTGGAACGTATGTATTTTGTCCAGAGGATCTGTTGACTAACAGTTCAATATGGCGGAAAACACTTCCCAAATGCGTGTGGGTTTGGTTAATTTATTTTCAGAAATAAATAGGTTTACGGTTTTGCTCCGGTATACGGTTTTGGACAGGTTTCCCCTATACTGTACTTATAGGGAAAAGTTGTTCAGAATGATGACCTTGACAACATATGTATTTCAAGGTCATTAGAATCGGTGAAGTGTACCCTTTTATGCATAATTACCGGAATTCTTCATTCTGGGTTAATCCATATATTGCTCTGTCGGTGGATACGCACTAAGTACATACGATGACAATTCGGACGCGCAGTTACCGCGTCGTCAACCGTCCACTCACGGGATAATACGGTCATAAAACGCGACCACCCTTGGCGAGACGTGCTGGCCGACTAGTCTGAGGAATTTTTCAGAGCGAAACGAAATTTCATTCGTTCTTTACGATTAGTAATTTCATATTCACCTTAACAAAAACGTTTCGATCTATACCTACTCAATCTACTGCCATCGAAGAGGACCGAGGTCCTCAAGGGACACAGAAAACGCGCAGAAATAAGGGGCGCGAAAAGTTACCGGAAACAGAAAACTGACCGTTTCCACGCGCAAAAGGACTGACCTGCGCGAGACTGGATGCCAGATGTGTAGCTTGGCTATACATAACCCGACTTACCCAGAACGTCATCAAACATCGGCCCCATCGGGGACACGAATTCCGGCCGTCCTAGTCGTCTGAAACGAAAATACCAAAGATTTTTGTAATCTATATGAGTGTAGTTATCGCCCGAAGTAGGTGTAACCAAGTCCGGACATTGTTACCGACATCGCAGCTGTTTAAAAATTTATGTTTGATTTTTTCGACTTTTCTTGAGCTAAAACAAGGTGCGAGGTAGGATGTATTAAAACTATTGATATAATTCTGCTTCAGGCTATAGGTACACATTCACTTTGAATGTGTGTCTTAGCTCGATCGGTCCAGTAGTTTTTGAGAAAAATGTGCGCCCGGTCTAAAAATATTGTTTCACGAAAAACGCGTTTAAAGTTTTTCATGCAGTTACGACCTATACGACTGAAGTTACGGTAGATAACGACTAATTTCTGTAACTTATCCCTAATCTGGTATATCAGTACCGTAGAGGAAACCTTCCTCAGCTCCAAAAAAATCATTTTGGGCAGTTCGCTTTTCTCTGGTGGCAGTCATAGCGTCTTTAGATACAAGGATCGAGGAAACGATTAACTCTGGTAGTTCTACGAATTCTACCTTAATATTTTAGGGACATACTTTTGAAATCCCAAACTATTAGAAAATAAAAAAAGATCGAATTTTTGGATGTAATACCCCCTTAACCAGCACCCGATTCGGTACACAAGACCACACAAGACATCTATAAGGCCGTGTCAAGATCTGAACCGAACCCCGAACCGAACGCCACTTGAGACTCCGTAATGCCCCGTTCCTACGTGTGGAACGTATATTTCTAGCGATCTTCGCCAGTTTCGACAGAGTCTCGTGACTCGCGACAGCTAAAGCGGTCTGTAGACGTTCAATATTATTGTGCGATATATTGCACAATATTTTTGTTATGTGCCCCACACGGTCAATAATATTGTGCAATATTGAATATTGCACAATATATTGAGCGTCTAGGGGCTGCTTACGGTCAATATTATTGTATAAATAGTTCAAAGTGGAAACCTTATACTGTCTGAACTCCTGGTATCGGTATACCTGATATACCTGGTATAAGGTTTCAAGGAGTGAAAATGTGAAATATCCATTTCAGCTTATTAAGAAATTCTTCATTTTTTATCGTATTGATATGAAAGTGGCACCAATAGATTCCTGGCGTTCTCCCGATTAAAATCATACCAAATATCATGCAAATCGAACTACTTTTACACGAGCAATTTGTATTCCTTATGTAAAAGTAGTCTGATTTACATGACATTTGGTATGATTTTCATTAGAAAAACATAAGGAATCCATTGATGTCACTTGCATATCGATACGATAAAGAATAAAGAATTTCTTACTACGCTGAAATGAAAATTTTACATTTTCGCCCTCGATTGCGGGGGGTCGACCTAAAACCGCTACGGTCGGCCGAGGATTCATACCTGTTTCAGCAGAAAATACTTATTTATTCTTTATCGTATCGATATGGAAGTGATGCCGATGGATTTCTTATGTTTTTCCGATGAAAATCATAACAAATTTCATATAAATCAGGCTATTACTAACGAAATTAGCTTGAGGTTATGGAAATGAATTTTCCATGGAATTTCCTTCATTATTTTCCAAATTACGTCGTTTTTGATGTCAGTATCATCGGCGAAACATAAGAAATCAATTGGCATCGTTTTCGCAAAGATTTGATGAGAAATGCGGAAGTCGAAAATTTTTCACCACTGGGTACCAGGCGGCATCTCTTTGACAGGCGCACCGAGAAAATCACCCTGTACCAGTGATAATCAGTAAATTTGCAAAACCAGTTGAAATAAGGTGCATACATTCGAGGTTATTGAATTTGTCTTGAAACGCCATATCAAGTGATCTCTAAAAAAAATAGTTTCATTTAAAAAACCGGACTTGACCATCGTATCTCTTAAAATAATAATCAAAGAAAAAATTCGTCTGCGCTAATAAATTTACCCCCTCGAACCATGCAATTGGATATAAACAATTGCTTTATCTCCAATACGTTAGGACATATCCAGCTGTTTACTATTCCCGCGGACACCCTGTATAATGAAATAAAATATAAAATATATGTCGGAGAAGGCAACCACTGAATCAGCTACGCTACGATCTTAATTAATAGGTCTATCTCACGTTACTTTTTCCCCCACTCGATTCACACAATATATTGTACAATCTTCCAATATAATCCACAGACGTTCAATATTATTGTGCAATATTGAATATTGTGCAATAATATTGAACGTCTACAGACCGCTTAAACATCGAAGGACAGAGAGTGTTTAGAGTAGTGCGGACGAAAAGTTTGCCTGCCATATGACACCGAAGAAGGGACCTCGGGACCCTCGACCAAAGCGTTTCAAGAGGGTCGCGGCTTGTGGCCGCATTATCACGTAAGTCAGCGGTGGATGACGATATGTGCCGTATAGGGTAGACCAGGTACAGTAGTAACACTTTGACTTTGGAATACGATTACGCAGGAACTGTTTACAACAAAATTTGTTATACGGATATGTTACTTACTTATCTGACATCATTGAATTAGAACAGTTTCATTACATGTCAAGTAATATCCAATTTATTAATAAAAAATAAGAAGCGGGTAAAATGTTACAACCGTCCCAGATCCCTGGTTCATTTGTTGTTTTGTCTATTGCGTATTTGTACTCCGAGGACATGGATGTGTATATTCCAAATGTCATTGTTCATCATATATCCAAAATTGGTGTTAATATGTATTATATGTTTTGAGATATTTAGCGTGTTACATTCGTCCCCGGGCTACCCTACCACCCGCTTATAGAGCAATCAAAGGATTATTTCAGAACGAGGACAATCGACATGTCCAAAACACGGCACGATGTCGACTGCCCCTATTCTACATCTGACGGGCAAATGTTTCCCAAATCTGTTCGAAAGTAAGCAATTGCCTAGTCGTTACAGACCGAATGAATTTCGTTCCAAGAAATACGAAATTACCCGCTGTAAAAGACCAACGAATTTCCGCCTCGCTCCGAGCCCGCCTTTATCCCTGGTAAAAACTGAATAGGCCGATTTATGTGTCATACCTGGTTTCCAAAAATTAATTACACTGTTCGGCCAGAGCGTTTCACCAGGGCCGCGGTTTATAACAGTATTGTCCCGCGAGCCGGGGGTAGAGAACGGTACGTCAGAGTCCTCGTACGTTGGGTACGTACTACCCACCTACAGAGCAATAAATGGATTAGCTCGGATTGAACAATGTCACCCAGTTTTTTTATTGGCATTTAGAAATCTGGCAAACCGATGTTGTCGAAACGTTGTTTTGGTAGCATACATATACCGATATATCCTATTGATTACTTTGATATTAAATTGAATGAATATCATGGGATTTGCATCCTACCCAAGCAGTCGCTCTCTTGAAGAGGCCCTTTTTACAGTAATGTCTCCTCCCCAAGGCCCACCTTCTCTCGCAGGGAATACGTCAACGCGTGCTTTTGTTTTGAAATTCAAGTACGTTTTTATACTCGAGAGATAAGGAATCCGTCTACAATTTGGAAGAAAGACGACGCAGGAGGACTCACGCGCAGTCAGTGGACTATCCCTTTTCTCCCTGTGTCCTGCCTCCACGAGGCGTATTGATGGTGGATAATACATACTTTTTAATACCTATTCGTGGCATCTTTCTCACGTGCGTCGAGACAAAACCGGGCTCCGAGACCGGCGAAAATTCATTCCATCTTTACAATCGATAATTTATTGTTTTTTCAAGAACGTTTCGACAACATCTGTTTCCCAAATTTCTAAAGGCCAATAAAAAAATGGGTGACATTGTTCAATCCAAGCTAATCCATATATTGCTCTGTAGGTAGGTAGTACGAGGACCCACACGTACCGTTCTCTACCGCTGGCTCGCGGGACAATACGGTCATAAACCGCGACCCTCTCGGAACGCTTTGGCCGATCACCGTGATTCATTTTTGGGAACCAGGTATGGCAGACAAGACAGCCCGTACAGTTTTTCCCTCCATGTGTTTGATTTTTCTTCCTGGGCCCACCCGCAAGACATCTTGCCAGTTTGGAAAGTGGAAAGGTCGTGAAATCGGTATCACGTTAAAACAAACTGGATAAACTCGGATCAATCCGTGGTACAGGTTATTCCGTGAGTGTCATAGACATTTCGAACCGTAGGTGTAGGTACATTGGAAAGGTTTGTGGGACACTCTTCGTTTATTACCACCTTGTCTTGCTTCTTTAAACTACTTGACACCCCCAATGGTAAGGACGACAACGAATAATCATGGTGGTGTGAGGGACAGGGATGCACCACTACAGTTGTTTACCCCATGTGGGTGAGCCATTCCTTTGATGGTTCGGGATTGTACCGACATCGGCTGGGAAGAGCCCGAACATCGCGGCGAGATCAATGCGACTATGTACTAAAAGGCACGGATAGGAGAATATGTAGCTTTTATTCGGTTACAATATGTGCTTATAAAGGCCTTTTACAAAACTATCGCTTTAATGAAAAAATCTTTTTAATACAAATAAAAACAGCTCTGAGTGGCCCTTATCGCAGATATTACCAACTAACTTATGAAGATACCTATTGTATTGTTCAACCCACACACACACACACACACACACATGTGTAAAGCTGGGTCCAGACCTGAATGCGTATACGCTGAGCAGGCTGAGCGCATACGAATGACGCATGCGGAGGGGTCGAAAGTGCCATTGTGTCTTTTTTCCCCAACTTCTGTGCATAACTTAGCCCATTCCGCAGTCGCAAAGATGGTGTGAGACATAGTTAGCTAAATAAACATACAGCTCAACCGTCCGAGTCTTCCTGTTTACCAATACAGGGTGATTGTCCACCGACGCACAGTGGAACAAAATCCCTAAAACGTGGCAAAAACTCGATGTTCGTGGAAACGGTATTTTAAAAAATTGACGTAGCAATATTAAAATTCATCGATCGTAGATTATAATATAAGTTATAAAAACAAAAATTCATTCGTTCTTTACGATCGATAATTTATTATTTTTCCAAAAACGTTTTGACACCATCTGTTTGCCAAATATCTAAAGACCAATATAAAACGTGGTAACATTGTTCAGTCTGTGTTAATACGTATATTGCTCTGTCGGTGGGTAGTGCGTACGATGATTGCGGACGCGCAACCTATCGTCGTCAACCGCGACCCTGGCGAGACGTTCTGACCGATCAGCCTGATTAATTTTTGGAAACCAGACATTTTCCTCCTCTACTAGCTAATCTCTATATGTTCGACAGGCAATAAACCTCCACTACAATATAAATAAATTATAACGATGTTCTGAGCGCTGACCGTGATGAAGATTAATCTTGTGTTCAGCGCAATGACCAAAAGAAGATGTTGTTATCTTGGATTAAAGAATGTTTCCCTGGCAATGGGGTAGGAAACGAAATTACTCTGAAGAAGTACCAGTACGCCTCGCGATGAGCCACAGGAAGAAAAGAGGTAGTCCACTGATTGCGCGATATTCAATATTGCACAATATTTTAAAAGGGTACACAGCAAAAATATTGTGAAATATATCGCACAATAATATTGAGCGTCTACAGACCGCTTTACTTGGTGTCGGATTTTCCAACACAAGATTGAAGGCCCTACAGTACACTAGGTATCTTATAATAGATTTATTTTAAAATATAAATTGTAATCAAAATTATATTATTTCTGTATTCTTTTACTATTTTATATCTTTACTATTATTTTTACTATATTATAATGTATATATAGTTATAAGACATATATATATATATATATATATATATATATATATTTTCAACACATTATTATTATTAATTGTTGTATTTTAATATTTAAGACTACATAGTAGTAACAGTTTGGAATACGGAGCAAGACTAAGAGATAAAGTCAGATAGTCTAAGATTTTATTTTATCCCATTACTATGCCCGAATGAGCATTGTGTAATTTTGAGTTACAAATGTATACTCGTAGGTCATTTAAGGGGGGACGCCTACCTAGAGCGGGCGAAACAATGCGCTTCTTTGGGATTTTTTCTAGAAAAAACCGTTACACTTTTATAAATAACTATTCATCTATTGTTAAAAGTACATCTAAAGGACAGTTCAGTATTTTTTGCGTTAAAGAATATTAAAAGATTTGAGAGTTATAGGCGATGACCGGGATGTTCTTTTTTTAAGCGTTTTACGGTGATCATCGTAGCTCGTAGCAGAATCAACTGAAATGAAAAATTCGAATAGTTTTAGATAGAGAATGAAATTATCTAGGCGCTACCGGGCCCGATTTTGGAAAAATTATTTTGAGACAAAATGGCGGCGCTGCAAAGTTGAACCATCAATTTTCAACAAAAAGTTCGTTCCTTTCTTGGCGTGTAAAAAAGAAACTAAGAAGAAAAAAAAGAAATCCCTCCGATAGCGCTTAGATAATTTCATACTCTATCGAAAACTATTGGAATTTTTCATTTCAGATGATTCTGCTACGAGCTACGATGGTCACCGCAAAACGCTTAAAAAAAAGGATATCCCGGTCATCGCCTATAACTCTCAAATCTTTTAATATTCTTTAATGTAAAAAATACTGAAGTGTCCTTTAGATGTACTCTTAACAAGAGACGAATAGTTATTGATAAAAGAGTAACGGTTTTTCTAGAAAAAAATCCCAAAGAAGCGCATTGTTTCGACCGCTCTAGGTAGGCGTGCCCCCTTAAAAAGACAATATATGCAATATGTGCAAGCACTCTAAACAGGGACGGATCCAGAGGGGGCGACCGCCCTCCCCCCCCAAGAATAATAAAATGGATAAATATTATGACAGTATGTATTATTCTGTATAAATAATTAATGTGAATTCAATTATTTAGGCTATAGTATCAGATAGAGATATAAAATATAAATTACAAGCAAATTTCAAATCTTGTAAAAAGAAGGTTAAAAAAAATGTACTTATGTACTTTTACATATTTCGCACCCTCCAAGAAAGGCTCCTGAATCCGCCTCCGACTCTTAAGGTGATTACTCCTTTAAAACCCTTTCCTCCATTTTGGGCACTCGAAGGTTTGATTGTTTTCGGTGTTTTCCCTGGTCACTGCATTATAAAGGGCAAACTTTAATTTGAAAAAAAATGGCAGCTACTAGCTGCTACTGGGGTGCAATTATAAATGAGGAATAGAGGGATACAGTACATATACACCGCAACCATTGCGTTGTTCTCTCACCCACAGACAAGACCGCTCTTAGCACCGGGCCAGACGGGGCCCTTCCCCTGGGCCCCTATTTTTTGTAAATAAACAAAATTACAACTTTATATTTTTGTTTTTTGTCCTCCTAATATCATGTATATATCTATCATTCAAATATATTTCATTAATTAATCAATAACACTGCTAGAGACATAATATTTGTTTCGCGCTTGAAGCATATATTCAGCCCACTATGCGGCGGTTAATATGGGGGCCTCAAGTCAGGGAACGATCACTCCCCACCCTTCTTTGCCACAGGCGTGTCCACCGGGGGTTGAGGCCACGGAGTGGGGATGGCGAGGGTGCCTTCTTCCACATCACAGCGAACTCTGCTACGGCAGTTATCGTGGATCCGCCGTTCACGTACGAACAAGCGATTTGAAGCGTCCATATTTGGTATTTCCAAGTGTGAATACTTCGGTGTATTTTTTTAGTGCATTAGTGTTTTCTACTACTCGCAAGTAAGTTCCGTATTTATATATTTTTAAAACTACTCTTTTTCTTTTAAAGTAGTACAGTCTTTACATATTTTTACTTCTTCCCCGTCGCAATAATGTCTAACAGATTTCCATTGAACAAGTATTACATGCGTGCTAAAAGAGCATTCGATAAGTCCCTTCAGGAAGACGCCACCACATCACCAGCCACTAATTACCAAATTTTACTTGATTTTCTTCAAACTAGTGATTCTGCTTCATCTGGCACTGGTACTCATTTAGATTCACGTTCTACAAGTTCATTTCATGCTCCGGCTATTGATATCCATCCTTCGCCTGGCAGTAGCTCCCAACTTTCTTTTAATACTTCTGAAAATAATGTTAACTGCCATTTAGATTCATGTTCTACAAGTTCATTTCATGATCCGGCTATTGATATCCATCCTCCGTCTGGCAGTAGCTCCCAACTTTCTTTTAATATTTTTGAAAATAGTGTTAATTGTCAATCGCGTATAGAAGAAAATCCGACCAATAGTCATAATTTCTCTTCTCCTCTAGCCCAGTGGGCTTTGCAACGCAACGTTCCTCATAGTACACTTAACCATTTGCTTTCAATTTTGAAGGAATCATATTCACTTGATTTGCCCTCTGACGCCAGAACGCTTTTAAAAATCGAAAGAAATTCGTGACAAAATGTGTTGAGCCAGGACACTATTATCATTTTGGATTAAAAAATAGTATTCTACAACTTATAAAATCTTTTGGTGTATCTCACATTCAAAATAATACAATTTATATTAATATCAACGTTGACGGTCTACCAATTTCTAAGAGTTCCAGTAGCCAAATGGGGTGTACCCCATTTTATGCAGGATTGCAGGTGTTTGGGATTGGTCGCAGCGATACGACCAATCGTGCGTATGATTTGAACGCGTTTCTGCTACCGATGTAGCTGCAGGACGATCGCGGTGACGGACTGGTCGGGCCATCTCGGGATTGGCGTCTGCACTAATTAGCTTGTCTCGCGACATGTACATGGATCGCTTTGATTGGTCGCGTACCTGTTCTGCCGGACCGGTGGCTTGGCCCGTCCCGTCTCCGCGATCGCTCTCTTCTGTGCTAGCCGCGTTCCGAGAAACACTTCTGTTATCAAAGGCGCGAAATACAAAGAGCTATCGGTGCTCCGATAAATTTCCACTTCTTGGAATTCTACAAGTTGTAGAAACACGTACTGGCGTGGTTATTTAATTCTACTGTTTTAATTGTGTTTTGAACGTTATTTAACTTCAGTGAAAGTCCTAGAGTATAAAGAAAAAGTGTTCATTTATTTCGGGACGCCATTACACTACTGTTAAAACCATTTCAAAATTTCTTAAAACTAAGTTAACTTAATCAGGCGTTTAACAAAAGGCAAGAGCGTAGGTGCTCCACGATCTTGTTCAAACAGCAGGATTCAAAAATATAGCCATGATCGGCATATACCATGGGTATCAGAAACCCAATGATGCCAATTCTTTTCTCCATGATTTTGTCAATGAAGCCATAGACCTTATTAAAAATAGAATCGCCATTAATGAACAACTGTTTTGTATTAAAATCAAATCATTTCTTTGTGATGTCCCTGCCAAATCTTTTATTAAGTATACAAAAGGTCACACTGGATATTATTCTTGCAGTAAATGCCATGTCAGAGGCGGTACCGTACGGAGGGGCAGAAGTAGAGGAATGGGCATGGAGTGTATGCAACAGAGTGTGGAAGAAAAGTCAGCCACCCCATGGAACATTTACACGCGTCGCGGGTCCGAGGATTCGCCGGTGGTTCCCTCCCGCTCCTTCGCTCCGGCCTGGCCTCGGACCGGCGACGCACTCACACTACATCTCAAACATACACACATATTTACCTTTTTTTTTTAGACGAGTTGGGAGAAATCCGCTGGATGGTAGGGTCGTCGCCCTTAAGACATTTTATGGAATGAAGAAAGGATACGTAGCCTTGGAAAAAACGCCGCTACCGGGGGGTTATCGCCCGGCTCAACTTGGCCCCGTCAGCAGCCAAGTTGTAGTAAGAGTGACTGATGACGTCGAGCTGGTGCCTCGGGCCGGCGTCACTGGTGTCGGGGAGGGCATGTTGCCGCCCCGCCCAGAAGCATCTACAGAAGCAGACCTGGCGACACTCACGGACTTGCGAGAGGACTCTGATGGCGACCATCAGACAATCCTCATGGATATGGATACGACGCGAGCAAGGGAATTGCTCCGCCTTAAGGACTCGGAGTAGTAAGGCAAGGGGGATTCCAACTCAATTTTGAGTTTGAAGGCCATTTCCCCCCCCCCTCCTCCCCCGACCTTGAAATCCAAATTTGAGTCTCAAGGTCGCAGGAAATCCATCGAAGCGGGCGGCGGGCGGCGGACCGCGACACAGTGGTGGGGGTATAAGCGGACCGTGGCTGATGACGTCATAGAGATGGCGGAGTAGTGGGCGCGAGATCTGAATATCGATGCCGAACCGTATCGAGGAGGAGGAGGAACCGCGAGTGAGAAGTGTCACCCTGAACTCCAACCTGTTAGTAAGGAAGGAAACATTAATTTATGATATTAATACAAATGAAAAAAACTGAATCTCGGGCGACGGGGCTCGAACCCAAGACCTCCGCGGTACGAGTCAACCGCCTAACCAACTCCCCCAACGTCGGCTCTTCGACATTAGTCTTTTCCGAATGGTATATATGCCGAGCGTCACACGCGTTCGTTTTTTATCGGACGATGTCGGCTTTTTTACACACCGCGTCTTCGGAGGAGGGAAAGAGACAAAGCATTTTTTATTCGGAGGAGAGAGAGAGAGCACTACATAGCGTCGCAGCGTCTCGCGCGATCGCGCGTAACTCGAATCCTCTGGAGCGGCCGGGGCGGGGTGACGTCATTTTCACGGCGCGAAGAACGAAGTAGAATTATGCGACGTCAGCAAATCTTAGAATTAGATGATGAGGAGAGAAGGAAGACGAGTAAAGAAAATGGTACAATGAAATATGTTTAAGAATATATATTGTTACATAATGATAATAATAAAATAAAAGAAAAAGAAATAATAAATGTATAATAATAAAATAAAAAATATATAAAAGAGAAAAATATATAATAATAAAAAATATAAAAAAGAAAAAATTAAAAAACTATCGCGACGGTGGCGGCGACGGCGGCGGCGATGGTTGTGGCGAGGGAGACAGCGGTCGCCGCAAAGGCCCCATTTGGTTGCGCTGACCAGGTATCCAGAGGCGCAACGCGGGGCCAATGGCAGCATTCGGCTGCGCCTCTAAGATTTGAGCCAACCGCCCCATGTAAAGCATCGGATGTTCCTAGAACACAAACGTCAATATATAACACTAGCACGTGAATAAAGATCAAACGCACAAAACAGTGGAAAGTATTACATACTTGCTGAGGCGGTGGCGGCGGCGATGACGGTGGCGATGGCGGTGGCGACGGCGACGGCGAACGAGGTGGCGATGGTGGTGGCGAGTTCTAGAATCCCACGATTTAATATTGACTCGAACGTCTGATTTGATCTCGCTCGATTTAAAAGGTTAAACGCGATAAATGTCAAAATATTGTTATGTACATACCTCGGGGGCAATCCTTTGTAATCCCATTATACAAAATCACTGTACTTTACACTTTAAAATTATGACTGCTAGCCATCAAGGTTTGAAAACAACTGGTCTCGCTACATCTCCTGACTCTGGCATGCAAAAAACCCCTCCCATCTTGAAATCGAGAAGTGCGTAGGTTTGCAAAAGTAAGATGTTGTTGTTCTCCACCTTCTTCTTCGCTGACCATCCTCTCCTTATTCACACGCATCTTCTTTCCCTTCTTCTTTATCACTTGATCGTATATCGAACGGTATCAAACGGCTTTGAACGGGTTTTGAACGGGTATCGAACGGTGCTGAACGGTGTCGAACGGGTATCGAACGGCATTGAATGCGAATCGAACGGTATCGAATGGGTTTGGAACGGGTATCGAACGGTGCTGAACGGTGTCGAACGGGTATCCAACGGTTTTGAACGGGTACTGAACGTGAATCGAACGGTATCGAACGGGCATTGAACGGTTTTGAACGCGAATTGAACGGTTTTGAACGGTTTTGAACGGGCATTGAACGCGAATCGAACGGTATCGAACGGGCATTGAACGGTTTTGAACGGGTATTGAACGCGAATCGAACGGTATCGGACGGTTTTGAACGGGTATCGAACGCGAATCGAACGGTATCGAACGGTTTCCCACATAATAATTACAACTATCGTCTTAATCTAGCGTACATGTAGGAAGTTGGGGAGGGTGAAGAAAAAAACATTTATGCATTAAAATTGATTATATTTTATTTAAGCATTTCTCTCTGGCGTTGCGCGATTGCATGTAATTTGAGCCCCACCTTCAAGGCTAAAAGTCTCGACACGTGCTGAATGTAATATGATATCTGTGGAAGCGTCGAATCTTAGAAAATAGGTGTCAGCAGAAATTGCATCGAATGATTTTGTGCGCTAATTGGTCATATGCATGAATCATGGAACGAATTATGCGATATCAGCAGAAATTACCTCGGGGGAGAGGGTACGTCAAAAGAGATACCAAATCATGCATAAAAGCGCGCTCCAAAGTGCACAAAGCCTCAAATCGTTGCAACGTGTTGCGAGGAAAAAGACATTTACATTTACGACCATGGGAGAATTCGAGCACATAACCCACCAATTGCTGGATCAATCCGCGCGATTGATTTCGCGGGAAGAGTACCTCGCGTGGGAAGAACGGTGCAACGAGTGTATCGAATCACTGGAAGAACAGAGCCGTGTGAAACGCCCGCGATTATCGATCGGTGTTCGGCAATCGTTGGTTGCTCGAATCGCGCAGCTCGAAGGGCTGAAACATTCGTTGCGCGGCCGTTTCGTGCGCGACGGTGCCGGACATTCTAGCATAGGACTTTTGTGGCGCGAAATAGACGCTGCGTTCGATAACCGCGTATTAACTGGTGCCGTGCTAAATTCAAACTATATCGAGCCGCGCAACTTCCTCCAAGATGCGGATATCATTGTGCTGGAGCATGTGCGGGGTGCTTTGAGGAAACAGCGGAACCTCAAAGTGAACACGGTGTTCAACGGCGAATTTGTGGCGGATGACAAGCGTGCTTGTAAAAGCATCAACACCCGAAACTGCGAACTCTTCCGCACATCCGATCTGCAGGAGTGGTACCAGCGATGCGTTATCGAACCCACCCTGGCATCGCTGGAAGAGTTCCAGGAACGTGATAGCGGATGGGCATTGACGAGAATCCTCAACCTCACAGTCAATGTCAATAAGTACAATCCGCTGCGCGCGGGATGCCGCTACAAGTTGCCGCAGGATTTATTGCTGAAGAACGCAACGATTAGTGTACAATCCCCGGACAATGCGTGTTTCGCGTGGGCAGTGGTCGCCGCTCTTCATCCTGCGGAGAGAAATACCGTTCGCCCAAGCTCATATCCGCACTATACATTGGTGCTAAATCTCCAGGGCATTGAGTTTCCAATGTCTCTAGCACAGATTAGGAAGTTTAAACGGCTCAACGACATCTCCATCAACGTGTACAGCTTCGAGGAGGAGAAACGGTCGACGATCTTTCCGTTGCACCTCACCAGCCAAAAGAGGAATCGACACGTCAACCTGCTGTACATGCCGAATCAAGAGCATGGTGATGTAGGGCACTTTGTGTGGATCAAAAACTTGTCCCGACTCGTGAGCACGCAGTTGAGCAGACACAGGAAAAGGAATTCATCTGCGATCGGTATGTATATAAACTTGTGAAATATTGAAATGTCTCGCGAAATAAATTAAATAAAAAAATTGTGTTTACAGATGCATGCACTACTTTAGCTCAACCGAGAAGCTGGAGGCGCATACAGTGGACTGTGGGCAAATGAACGACTGCGCCATTCTGCTGCCCAGCGAAGGCAAAAATTTGCTAAACTTTGACAACCACCGCATGAAGGAGCGACTTCCCTTCGTGGTATATGCAGATCTCGAGTGCATCATCGAGAAAACAGAGGACAGTCACCGAGTGGGTGATACAGACAATAAATTACACGCGTACCAGCACCACAAAGTGCATAGCATTGCCTATTATATGCATTGTTCGTACAATACATCACTGTCGACGTATCGATGTCGCCGCGACGCGGATTGCGTTTCGTGGTTCGCAGACGAACTTAAAAATTTTGCAAACTTCGCCAAACCCATCTTGACCAGTAATGTTCCCATGCCGGATTTAACCAACGAACAGTTGACGACATTTCGCGATGCAACTCACTGTCATATTTGCGAAAAACCATTCGAGGCTGACGATAAACGAGTCCGCGATCATTGTCATCTCTCCGGACGATTCAGAGGCCCGGCACATTCGGAGTGTAATTTAAATTATAAAAATGCGTTTTACATCCCCGTAGTTTTCCATAATTTATCCGGTTACGATTCACATTTCATTATCAAGGAAATAGCTACCGCTTTCGAAGGCAGCGTTGACGTATTGCCTATAACTAAAGAAAGTATATTTCATTCACTAAAAATGTCGAAGATACGGCTGACTCAGACTCGCGAAATTATATTAAATTGCGATTCATCGATTCGTACAAATTTCTCAATACCAGTCTCTACAAATTAGCATCTTTTCTCAGCGCAGATCAATTAAAAATTTTACGATCCCAATTTGAAACATTATCCACCGAGGATTTCAATTTATTGACGCGAAAGGGTGTATTTCCGTACGAATACCTCGATTGCGCGAACAAGCTGCAGGATCCATGCTTACCGCCGCGCGAGTCATTCCACAGTTTGTTAACGGGTGAGACTGTATCCGAGAGCGATTACGCACACGCCGAGACAGTCTGGCAGCGTTTCGGGATTAGAACCTTGGGCGACTACAGCGACTTGTATTTGAAAACAGATATCTTGTTATTGGCAGATATTTTTGAAAATTTTCGCGAAAGTTGTATCAAGAGTTACGGACTAGATTCAGCGCATTATTATACTTTACCTGGTTTCACCTGGGATACAATGCTAAAACATACCAAAATTACATTCGAATTGCTCACAGACGTCGACATGGTTATGTTTGTCGAACGCGGTATACGCGGGTGTTTAAGCCAATGTTCCGTAAGATACGCACATGCCAATAACAAGTACATGCCATCTTTCGACACATCGGAACAGTCATCGTACTTGATGTACTTTGACGTGAACAATTTGTATGGATGGGCAATGTGTCAACCCCTACCATACGCCAAATTTCAATGGGTCGAAGATGTTGCGAGTTTTAACGTGTCTTCGATCCCGGTCGATTCGCCCACGGGGTACATTCTCGAGGTAGATCTGGAATATCCGCAAAGTCTGCACGACGCTCATGCCGATCTACCGTTCTGCCCGACGCGTGCCAAACCACCCGGCAGCAGGCAGGACAAATTACACGCGACGGTATACTATAAGCAGCGTTACGTTATCCACTATCGCAACCTGCAGCAGTGCACGCGTCACGGTCTTCGTATTACAAAGATACACCGCGTGCTTCAATTCGCTCAATCCCCCTGGCTCCGCGATTACATCGAACTCAATACACGGTTCAGAACAAGCGCGACAAACGATTTTGAGAAAAATTTGTACAAATTGATGAACAACGCGGTATTCGGCAAAACTATGGAAAATGTACGAAACCAAGTGGACGTAAAGCTTTTGACACATTGGGAAGGGCGATATGGCGCGGAGGCAATGATCGCGAAGCCGAATTTCCACAGCAGAAGTGTTTTTTCGGAAAATTTAATAGCTGTTGAATTGCGTAAACTCGAGGTGAAATTCAACAAACCGATATACGTGGGTATGTGTATTCTAGACCTATCAAAAATTTGTTTGTACGAATTTCATCACGAGTACATGTCTCCCAAGCACGGATCAAAATGTAAAATTCTATACACCGATACAGACAGCCTCATTTATCACATTCGATGCGACGATATCTACGAGTCCATGATACGCAATATCGATAGATTCGACACGAGCGATTATCCTACCGACAATCCATATAATATGCCACGTGTAAATAAGAAGGTTCCAGGGCTGATGAAGGACGAAAATAACGGTGCGATAATGACCGAATTCGTAGGTCTTAGAGCGAAAATGTATGCGCTTCGCGTAGACGGTAAAAAAGATACGAAAAAGGCGAAAGGCGTCAAGACCAACGTCATAGCCAGAACGATAACTTTCGACGACTACGCGAAGTGTTTGCATAAGGAGATCGAAATGATTCGCAGACAATCGTGCATACGGTCTAAATTGCACAAAGTGTACACCATTTCGGAGTCTAAAATCGCTCTAAGTCCGTACGACGACAAGCGGTATATCGTACCCGATTCGACCGACACTCTGCCCTGGGGACATTATAATATACCGTTGTAAAATAGAAATTGTATTTATTGTAAAATAGAAATTGTATTCCCATGTATAGAAATTATTATAAATAGCGAAATTATTGCATAAAAATTGTTCATACATATATAGAAATTATAAATGGTGGAATTAACGTGTTAAAATAAAAAATTGTTCACACATGTATATGTATAATTATATTTATTGATTATTTTACAATAGATTATTTTTATTTATCCAAGAATTGTGTGATTTATCAAACCCCAGCCACTTGACGTACACCTTATCCCCCTTTCTACGCAACACTTTTCCCACTAGATATACATCAGGATCGGTGACGCGTTGCAGCTCGTGTTCATAGAATCCTCCGGCAACGGGTTTTCCACAGGAATCGACCAACAGATAGGTCGCGGGATTAGTTGTCGGTACTTTGGCTATCTTGAACACCTCCGTTGTCCAATTCGGCGTATAGCCTTTATCGAAGATGGTTTTAAATTTGCTCACGCGCACAAGATCGCCCAAATTGAATCTCGCCGGATCAGCGATCTTTATGTTGTTGTATACGGTGGCTAGCAGCTTATCGACGATCGCAGGGGTAACATCGCAAGGACGCATTCCGATGGTTCTGTGTTTTCACGCGTTATACTCTGCGAGCAGACGCGGTAGCGAATCGGTCCATCTATAGGTTCCATTCAGCGTAAACAGTTTCCACATATTGTTCTTCAACGTTCGATTGAAACGTTCCACGACGGAAGCCTTCATCACCGAATACGTAGAATAATGATTAATGTCATGCTTTGTCATGAGTTTTTGCACATCGGTGTTGTAAAATTCTTTTCCTTGATCGGTTTGTAAATTTTTAGGATATCGATCTCTAAATATCTTTGCAAACGCTTTGGTCACCTCAGCGCCACTTTTAGTCTTGAGCGGCAACGCCCATGCATACTTGCTCAACACATCGATGACGGTGAGTATGTAGTGGTGACCCTGGTTGAATCGCGAGTATGGTCGCATTTCTACAATATCAGCTTGCCACAGATCGTCGTATCCACGCACTATGACGCGCCTCCGCGGGAAATGTCTTCGAGCTGGAGCATGCAATTCGTCAACGGGTCGTCGCTTCTTGTGGCCATGGTTTTCTTCTTTACTCTTGGATTTCGACAATGACTGCATGTTTGACGCGAATGATGTGATAATTATAGTGTACGTGCATTATGTACTCCCCGTGGGCCCGAGGACAAGTTCAACCGTCTCGCATGATTCTCCTTCGCCTTGTCGCTGCGGATTCAACGCCTCCGATATCTTTTGAACGCTGTTTTGCAACGTCAGCATATCTCTTTGAAACACGACCAGCTTCCTCTCTAATGCTTCCTGCTGCTCTCGCAAAAGTTTAATGTTCTTTTCCACGTATAGTTTATTGACAGCATCGGTGTCGGTCACCGGCTGAGCTACGCGTCGTATCTTGCGTGATTTTGCATCAAAGTCGGCGCCGGTCACGCAAAGAGCGTTATCTCGCATGTAATTTCGAAGCAGACCGGTCCATTTGTAATAGTCCATTGTAGCTGCTCCACTTTTCTCGAGCGATACTCCAAATTTGTTGATCGGCATCTCGACGTATACAGTGCAAATCATTGGCGTGCGGTTTAATTTATAATGAGGCCTACCTCGCGGAGTTCCTCGATAATCGATAGAATTTCGGGATCGTGAGAGTTGTTACCCGCCTGACGCGACGCTTCAAGCAAACGCAACCGATCCACCAACTCGTTGGGATCGTCCCAGTGCACGTAATCGATCTTGTTATCGTTTACCACCATGGCTCGTGGCACCGTTAGACCTTTCCCCGCCCTACTAGTCGACACACGGGGAAGTAGAGGTGCAATTACATGCTTGTACTTGTATCCCTTGTTGCTTAATATGGGGTATTTAGCATTATGATCGCGTCTGTGGGCATTCGTCGACAGCAGTATACTTTTGTATTTTTGTTTATCGGCATCGGTGTACACAGCATCGTCGGGAATTCTTTTGAAAATCAGTTCGTAAAGACCGGGTGTTCCTCCGTATCTTACACCATCTATGATTATATTATCGCCCCTGTCTATATCGAAAGCCTTATCCCCAAGCATCGTTCCACTATTACCAAAGTGCACGCCGTACACATAGTCCATTGTTGTATCCCTATCACCACTTAGGATCGCGCTCATGTATTTTTGCCCCAGCGGACCGAAATGACTGCGAAACGTTTCTTGTCCCTCGGGTGTTTGGAGTTGATGTCTAATACATGTTGCAAACGACTCGTTTGGTGTAGTTTCGAAAACGTCGTCATCATCAATGGCTGAGAGCGATTGTACGCGAGGAATTGTATTTATTGGCGTTGGTGGAACGGGAGACTCGTTTGATGCGACATTCCGCCGTTTATGCTTCGATTGAACTGGTGTGGAGGTTGCGAGTGAATATTCCGATGACATGCGTCGTTTCTTCTTTCTCTTACGCGATGTGTTCCCTTTCGACAGGATTTTTATTTTAGGCGTTAATGTTTCATTCTCTTCAACGTCTGTGCTCATCGGCGGTGATGTGTCAGCTTCTGTCGTTGCAGTATTTTCCACAATATGTTTTAAGGGTTCCACAATAGGTTTGAAGTATTTCTCCAACGCGATATCTTCCTCCATCTTGCCGGTCTTCAGAGCCTGATGTTTCCGGCGAATGGCTTCGCTGGTTTTTGCAATTTCCTTCGCTATTCTCTCGCGATCCTTAATCTCCAGACTATCGATATCAATCATCGTCGTTGTACCGCGGACGTTGCGTTCCCACCGACGTTTTGACGACAATTGACCATCTCACGGTACGGCAAACTCGTTAAATCCCTTTCTATAACGTCCATTGGACATCGCGCTATCCTTGTCTATCACCACGAAACCATACTCCCGTTGCCAACAATTACGACACAAAGCGCAGAAATCCTCGTAAGACATGTCTGTGTTTACGTGATCGTTGTACACATGTTTCAAGTTGGTACCATCCTGCTTAAACAGAATCAACAGATTGGCATTGTCGCGTATAAGATGTTTCGGAATCTTTGCATACGTCTGACAGAGATAGAAACAGTCAACGTTCGAGCGACGCCCCATTGCAAAGTATTCCCTTATCGTATCCTGCTTGTCACATGCCACGTCATCAAAGATAAAAATGGAATTCGGAAGCGATTCGCTCGGTGGGATGACGTCACTGTTATTCGAAAACGTAAAGTAGCCAATTTCATCTATAGGAGTCAATAAATTATCCAAATACTGATATTTCGGCTGTTGCAACGACTTGGAGTACACGTACACGTTCTCGAAGCGGACGCCGTGAGAACTTTCCAACAAGCTCACCAGCACGTTGGTCTTTCCACAATTTGATGGACCGCAAATGAGGCAGCGGATAGTGTTTGGCAGCATGCTACCGTGTCTGCGCATTGTTTTCGGGGACATCAGCTGCGATTTATCGTCAAAATTTGTCACGCGTATCGCCGCAGGTTGCCGTACGAATCGCATCCTGTCCGTGAATCATGAAAAATGATTTTTGATACGTCGAAGCGGTCTATTTATAGGTCTGCGCCGAAGCAAAACAGCTCAGTATGCAACATGCTTCTGGTCCTGTCGGATAATTTCGATATTCGAGCCCTAACCTCTGAGCAGTTGAAATATATACCAAAGATTATTCTACTGCGAGAGTTTGGCAGACACATTGATCAGTTGTGGAACAGGCTTCCCGAGCATATAAAAGCAGATCCTGAGGTTCAGCAGCATCGCCGGTGTCTGGAGCATTATAATCGCCCTTGGCAGCGAACGCATATCGACGGTCCGGCACCATTGATTAAAAACTGTAGCGAATACGAGAGTAAAGAAAGGTCGTGGTTTGTGAAATCGGGCGATAAACGCGCTACCTATCGAATTATATATCCCGGGATATCAGTTTTGCGGTCCAGGAACTCATCTGGCAAAACGATTGGCTAGAGGTGATCGAGGCATCAATCCGTTGGACGCAGCGTGTCGCGAACACGATATTGCGTATTCGCGTAGCAACGATCTCGACGAAAGGCACGCGGCAGATAAGGTACTCGCTGACAAAGCACGAAAACGCATCGTTGCGCGAGACTCGACTCTGGGTGAAAGAGGTGCTGCTACAGCTGTTTGGGCAGCTATGAAGGCCAAGACGAAAATCGGAATGGGGATGAAAACAAAAACCTGCAAAAGGACTCCAAAGAAAGCATCGAAAAAACGGATTCTTCCAGTAGCAAAACGGGGTGGTATATTACCGCATCTCCCGCTGCTAGGTGTCCTCGGATCGTTAGCTGGTGGAGGGGCGGGGATCGCCAAGGCGGTCAACGATAATAAGGCGGCGCAACATCAGCTGCAGGAAATGCAACGCCATAATCGCTCCATGGAAGGTCGCGGACTTTATCTCACACCGTACAAGCGCGGACAGGGAATATCGAAACGAAAAAAAAAACGTCGAGAAGAAAATAAAAATGCCTGCGGGCGTAACTACCGATTTGCAATTCGAGGAGTTGGCAAAACGTATGCGTATCCCATTCTTTAGAGGTGTTTTTATGCGAAACGCGTTACCAGCCGAAGGAGTACGTCGAAACGAGAGCGGTATCATAAATTTGGACAATGCTGCGGGATCAGGGACTCATTGGGTGGCATATGCGAAGAGAGGGTATCGAGCTATATATTTCGACAGCTTTGGGAATCTTCGACCGCCCAAGGAATTGGTAAAATATCTGGATAAAGATGCTGTGGAAATTGAATACAATCGTTCGTCTTTCCAGAAGTACAATCAGACCAATTGTGGACAACTATGTCTACGCTTTCTACAAACGATCGGCACCAAATTTAAGGATTGACTTCCCACCACTCTGATTCAGTACCAGTCCAGTCGTACAGTTCGGAATATGTCGTTAACATTCACTCTAACCGGCAAGAGTAGCACCCTCGCGGTGAGCTACTTTCCACCCATAGATTTGAGCGACGATGAATACGAGCTTGGTCTAACAACCTTTGAAACCTATCATACAATACCGAACATCGACTCGAGCAACGATAAATTCTACTTCGCCGTAAACTATGATATCAACAACAGCATCGACACCACTCATGAATACATTACGATTCCCCACGGCTCCTACGAACTAGACGCCATCGCTAAGTATTTGAAGCAGCGATTAATCGAGCGGTATCCTCAAAATCTCGGTGGCACCGGCGATAACAGTGACAACGATGCGTATCCTATAGTGTTGCGTCCCAACAACAACACCATGAAAAGCGAACTGTACTGTCGGTTCACCGTAGACTTTACAAAGCCCAATAACATTGGATAGCTACTGGGATTCTCGACGAATCGGGTATGAGAACCTGGACGGTGGCACGAATCGGACGATCCGATTAATATCATGGACGTGAACATTATTCGCGTAGAATGTAGCGTAACCGCTGGCGCGTACAGCAATGGGAGGCGTGTACATACGATACATGAATTTTCTCCGAGAGTCCCACCAGGATATAAGATATCGGAAACGCCTGCACAGATCATTTACCTTCCAATCACCGCACAGGTCATTTCGGATCTGACGATACGCGTTGTGGATCAAGACGGACGATTGCTTGATTTTCGAGGTGAAGAGATTAGCATCAGATTGCACGTACGACGACGACGATAATACATGTGGTGCGAACGAAAGAGATGCTTGTATTGAACGACTCCAGAAACCCGTTTCTTCCAAGTGAAATTATTTGCAACAACAACAACAACAACAACTGCAACAGCTCTGATTACGCTAAAAAGAATAGGCTCAGTGCTGCGAACATTGCATTTTTGAAATCATTAGGATTCATTTTGCGCATTTAAGTTGAAAAAATGGCTGACATTCTAAGCATTGGAGGGAAGCCGACGTTTGATGATCGCATCGTCAAGCTCGAGACTCACACGTACCACCCATACGTCAACACGACGTTTGGATACAGCGATGAGATAAGAATACCTATACAGCAGCAGGATTTATACACATTGCCGTGTGAAAGTTTCCTCTACGTGGAGGGGAAATTGAAGATAAATAAGCCAAATGATGCGTTAACTGTGACGTTGGGAAATAATTGCATGGCGTTCTTATTCGATGAGATTCGATACGAGCTGAATGGCGTGGAGATTGACCGCAACAGAAACGTCGGAATAACTTGCACGCTTAAAAACTATGTATCGCTGACATCCGACGAAGACAAAAATATGGAGAATGCAGGATGGGGCTTGAAACGACGCGATGGACTAATATTGAAAAATCATTTTAATTTTTGCGTCCCACTCAAATATTTGCTGGGATTTTGCGAGGACTACAAACGCATGATTATTAATGCTCGTCACGAAGTGATTTTAATACGATCGCGCAACGATAACAATTCTCTAATAGGATCGCCGATGTTGGAACCAGAAATCGAATTACTTAAAGTGCAATGGCGGATGCCTCATGTGACGCTGAACGACGTTAATAAGCTATCGTTGCTACGTGCTTTGGAAAGTGGACAAAACCTGAGCATTTGTTTTCACTCGTGGGATTTGTACGAGTATCCTCTCTTACAGAGCACGACCAAACATTCGTGGGCTGTGAAGGCAGCTGCGCAGCTGGAGAAGCCGCGATACATTAGCTTTGCTCTACAGACTGCTCGAAAGAATGTGATGAGCGAAGACGTTACTATGTTCAACAACTGTAAATTGACCAATGTAAAACTTTTTCTCAACTCGGAATTTTACCCATACGATGATCTGAACTTGGACTTTGACAAGAATAAGCACGCCATCTTGTTTAACATGTATACGCAATTCCATAAATCGTATTATGGACATACTTGCAACAAGGCATTATTCACCGTGGCTGAATTTTTACAATTTGGTCCCCTCGTGGTGATTGATTGCTCGCGACAAAATGAGTCGATCAAGAATGGCACCGTGGACGTGCGCATAGAATTCGAGTGTAAAGAGAATGTACCTGCAAATACTACGGCATACTGTTTGATTCTGCACGATCGGGTGGTTGAATACAATCCGCTGACAAACGTGGTGCGTAAAATCAATTAAATTGCCACGCTACTTGCCCGCCCTCTCCATTCATATAAAATTTCTTCATGAAAATCGACATGCTTTACAAGAAAGGCTGCATTCTCCCGTCTGTCTTGGAAGCGAACGGACCTCCAAATTGTACCGATGATGATTGTACCAACATTTGTTGACCTGCAAGGGTTCGTCGTCGATGGAAGATTTATCGTCAAGGAAGTGGCGGTAATACGAAATGGATTAATTCTCTCGTACTATATTTTTGGGAGTTCGATGCCGCAATATCTTCTTACGAAATCCGACAAATCAAGCATTCGGTGGCTGGTGGCAAAACATCATGGACTACGTTGGGACGATGGAGACGTTCCGTACGGTATGGCTAAACGGCTAATTACGAAAGCTGTAGCTGATGCGATCGACGAAGAAGATGACGCATCCCATATAGTATACGTTAAAGGGCTGCAGAAACGTGAGTGGCTCATGGATTTCCTCGATGAAAATACGATAGCGGACGTGGTCATCGAGACGCTGGACATTGACTACGAGGATATCAAATCACTAAATAAGCTAAATGTAGTTAATACACTGCGATGTGGCAGACACGCGAAACACTGTGCCATGCAAAATGTATTTAAAATATTCAACTGGTGGTCTAAACGCCAGAGAGAAATGCTTAAATAAAATATAATCAATTTTAATGCATAAATGTTTATTTCTTCACCCTCCCCAACTTCCTACATGTACGCTAGATTAAGACGATAGTTGTAATTATTATGTGGGAAACTGTTCGATTCGCGTTCGATACCCGTTCAAACCCGTTCGATACCCGTTCAAACCCGTTCGATACCCGTTCGACACCGTTCGATTCGCGTTCGATACCCGTTCGATACCGTTCGATTCGCGTTCAATACCCGTTCAATACCCGTTCAAAACCGTTCAATGCCCGTTCGATACCGTTCGATTCGCGTTCAATACCCGTTCAATATCCGTTCGATACCGTTCGATTCACGTTCGATACCCGTTCAAAACCGTCCGATACCCGTTCAAAACCGTTCAATGCCCGTTCGTTGCCCGTTCAAACCCATTCGATACCCGTTCAAACCCGTTCAATACCCGTTCGATACCGTTCAAAACCCGTTCGATTCACGTTCGAAGTGGTACGTTAGGCGTTCAAAGTGGTACGATAGACGTTTCATATACATTCAAAGTGGTATGATCTAGTCAAATGATGTGCCAAAGAAGGGAAAGGAGATGCGTGTGAATATGGAGAGTATGGTCAGCGAAGAAGATAAGTACAAGGAGGAATGGGGATAGTCAACGAAGAACATCTTACTTTTGCAAAGCTATGCATTTCTCGATTTCAAGATATGCGTTTAGATGCGTGAGCCTGGAGATGCAGCGAGACCAGTTGTCTTCAGTCGACTCTTGTACTTTGAAGTATTAAGTGTATGAAAAAAAAAGTGCAGCATGGGATACTATACGCGTTGCGTCGAACAGGAGGAGCCTGGTTGGGATAGTACAGAGGTATGTACTTTAAAATATTTTAACATTCAGCGTGTTTTTTAACCTTTGAATTCGAGTTAGATTAAAAATCAGACGGTCGTGTCAATATTATATCTTGGGTTCGTATATTCTAGGATTCGCCACCACCTTCGCCAGAATGGCTAGATGTCTGGGGCTCGCCGCCCCCATCGCCTACGTGGTCGAGCGTTGGGGGCAGCAGCCCTCGCCGCCCCCGTCGCCCCAGGGGTCCAGCGATTAGGACTCCGCGCCGCCATCACCGCGGAACCCGTCGCCACCACCTCCGCAAGTGTGTAGTACACTACATTGTTTTGCACGTTTGATATTTATTATGTTTAATGTATCGTTATTATATCACCGTTTGTATCTGTGTTCTAGGATATATCGTACATGGATGTGGATGGTGATGGCGATGCTGCTCCACATCCTAGGGTGATGGGGGCGATGGCCGCGCGACGGCGGCGACGGCCTGCGCCATATGGACGGCGCCCGATGCTGTGGAACACGTCGCCGCCGTCGTAAATTTTTTCTTTTTTTCTATATTTTTTTATTTTATTATTATTGTTTACATTGATGCGGCGCTCACGTTCTCAACGCATCGTATTAATGTCACTACTGCCGCCAATAAGGCTCTGGGTTTTTTACGTAGCTCATGCTTTAATTTCAACAACCCGCGTTCCTTGGTCACGCTGTACTCTGCACTTGTGCTACCTCACCTGGAGTATGCTTCAGTTATCTGGTCTCCCAGAACGGCCAAAGACAAGTACAGCCTGGAGAAGGTGCAACATAAATTTCTGCGCTTCCTTGCCTATAAAATGGGGCTTCCATTAGCTCGTTTCGACCACGACTACGCTCCGATAATGAGGCGACTGGGCTTTGCCACTCTTGAGACGCGGAGGGTCGTAACTGACCTGTTATTTTTATTTAAGATTATTATTATTATTATTATTATTATTATTAAATCAACGGGAGAACCCTTTAGAGTACAAAATTGGTATAACGTACATGGAATATTACATATAAAAATTAAAACTAGAATAAATATATATATATATATAAATATAAAGAAGATTTAAGGAACATTAAAACTTAACAGACAAGAAGCGACAAGGACTAGACAAAAATCACGACACTTGAGGTGATAACAAATTCTTCAAAAGTAGATCCCTAAACTTAGTTAGGGAGTCTACAAACAAATCGAGATAGGCCGGGCATTGATTCATTTCGCCCATGGCACGATTTATGGGGTCCGCGGAGTAATACCGATATACTGGGAGCCGTACCACAAAAAGGGATCTTGGACGCAGCGACCGCTGTGGAGCATTGAAATTAATTCTCTCAACAAGCTCATGGCAGTTTATATGACCGTGAATAATTTTGTAAAGAAATACTATATCGGAAAAAACACGGCGGTCACTAAGAGTCAAGAGTCCCAATTTTTGCAAGGCAGGACAGTAATCATGGTCCCAGAAGCGCATTGGGCTACCAGAGGCCCTCATGGCCAACCTCAGAAATTTGTGCTGGACCCTTTCAATTGAGCTAATATATTGTTTATGCCTCGGGCTCCAAATCACAGATGCATATTCGACCTGCGACCTGACAAGTGTTACATATAGCAGCTTTAGCGTCCTGATTTTTTTGAAATGTTTACCGAATCTGGCGATGAAACCAAGGGTTTTCATAGCCTTACATACAATGTTTCGGTAATGTGTGCGAAAGTCTAGGCATGACGTGAACGTGACCCCCAGGTCCAGGACTTCCGCCACTGCAGACAATGTGGTACCTTCTAAGATATAAGTTGAAGGGATGCAGCTAACAGCCCTGTGCGATCTTAATAATACGCATTTACTCGCGTTTAGGCGCAACCTATTAGCGGTACACCACTGCTCAAATCCGAGGAGATCATCCTGCATCTGATCAACGTCCGCGTACATTAGGAAATTACAGTGCCTGAAAACCCCCTTAAGGTCGTTGATAAAAAGAAGGAAGAGGAGAGGACCGAGGTGAGAACCCTGAGGGACTCCCGAGGTAACATTGATCGGATCCGACAAGTGGCCCTGAACCCCTACCACCTGCACCCTGTCCCCAAGGTAGCTGTTTATCCAAGCGAGAAGTGACCCATTGATTCCGTTTGCAACTAACTTATGGTGCAGGATGCAATGATCCACAGAGTCAAAGGCTTTACGAAAGTCAGTATACACGGTGTCGATCTGAAGACCCGCGTTAAGTGCAGCAGAAATAAAGCAGTGGTATACCGCGAGGTTTGTTGTCGTCGACCGACCTGGAACAAATCCGTGCTGCTCGTCACATATAACATTTGTGAGATTGGACGTTAAGTGCTCGGTTATTATCTCCTCAAAGATCTTAGGCATAACCGATAGTTTGCATATCGGCCTATAATTTCTTACCTCCGAGCGGTCACCTGCCTTGAATACGGGGGTAACCAAATTGGCCTTCCAAGCTGCGGGGAAAATTCCCTTTTCTAATGAGGAATTGAAAATATGCCAGAGGGGCCTAGCAAGGATAAAGCGGCACTCATTCAGAAACAGAGGTGGGACGCCATCGAGTCCAGGGCCCTTTGTCCTATCCAGAGTGTTGAGCTTCGAGAAAATTTGGCCGATGGAAATGGAAACTGAATGAATGTTGACGTCGCCAAGAGGGGACCTCACAGGATTCAAGGCAGGCACAGCCCCGGACCGCGGTGTGTAAACAGAGCCAAAAAAGTCCGCGAACAGATTAGCAGCATCCGCGTGCGACGAGGCAGATCTGCTGTCAAGATGAACCATCCCCGGAATTCCATGAGCACCACGTTTTGTATTGACAAATTTCCAGAAGCTGGATACATTATCAGATACAGCACTCTCTACACTGTCAATATAAACTCGTTGATCATGCGACATTGAAAGCTTGCATCTAGAACGGAGACTGGTAAAATTTATATAGTCGCTTAATGCGCCTGAACGCTTAAAGTCTTTGTGCGCCCTTTTCTTTAGTCGAATCAGGGACTTCAAGCCCGGGGAAAACCAAGACGGAAATGTGGATCCAGTAACTGTTCTGACAGGAATAAAGGCCTCAATTGCATTATTAATGTGGAAGTATAAGCATTCCAAGGCTCGTTCCGGATCAGAGTCAGAAGTCACATTATCCCAATCCACAGAATTCAGATAATCTAAAACCCTAGGGTAGTCCCCGCACTTGAAATCCCTGTACACGAGATTGCATCGCATGAGGTCAGGACCCGAGGCAGAAACACTTAACTTTATATATATGGGTGGATGATAGGCGTCAGGGTCAATAAGGACATCAATGGCGCGATCCAAAGTGACATCAGAAGAGTTTACAAAGACGAGATCGAGCATAACACCGAAATCGTTGAACACATTGTTTACTTGCTTAAGGTTGCAATAACTAGCGCAACAGAGGAGAAGATCGATGGCAGCGGATTCACTCGACGACACGCCCGAGTCTCTGAAGTAACTCTGAGCCGAGCCATTGTGCCATACAGCGTGAGGGAGATTATAATCTCCATAAAGACAAATGGTATCGTCACTAAACTTATGGTATAGCTCCATTACAGAGTCAGCATGACTAGCGTATAGTGAAGTCTGGGAAGCCGGTGGGATGTAAACTGCCCCCAGAAGCAGGTACTTATTATTTAGAAGGTGGACTCTTACAAACACTTGTTCGACAGCATGACAGTTTACAGTTACAGAGTACGACAACAATGACTTTTTGACCGCGATAAGAACTCCGCCTCCCCTTGTGAAGACACTGGATAGTTGGGATCTGTCACACCTGTACACTGTATAATCACGGAGGCCAAGCTCATTAGACGATATGGAAGGAGTGAGCCAGGTCTCCAAAAAAATAATCACGTCATATGACAGTGCGGATAAGAGAACGGAGTTGATGAGGGAGTCAAGTTTGGTACGAAGACCACGAACATTTTGTACATAAACTAATGGTATAGTGGATAACCCGCCCATCACTAGTCTAATTCAATTTAACGCACCAGGGTACCCTACCAGGAGTCCACTTCTGTTTAACCCGCGCCAGTATATCTCGAGGTTTCGCGATAGTGACCCGCTCTACAGAATCTGCGTCCTAGGTAACGCATTTTTTAGAAACCTGGACTTCTTCTCAGGAACTATTTCCGGGTTTAGAGCTAATGCCTGCCGGGAACTCTTGCACCGTACCCTGGTATAGCGCTTCTTCAATACATTTTTGTAGTTTTTCTTTTCTTTTCTTTTTGGTATTAGCGTGTTTAGTATTTAGCTTTTTTTGTCCTGTATCATTGTCGACTTTACATTGCGTCATTGTTCTATTATGTGTTATATGAAATGGTTTCGACCGTTGATGTCAAATAAATAAATAAATAAATTATTATATATTTTTTCTCTTTTTATTTTTTTATTTTATTATTATCATTATTATTATGTAACAATATATATCGTAAACACATATTATTTCTCAAATTTATTTACCCGTCTTCCTCCTCGCCGCCTAATATTAAGATTCGACGTTTAAATAATTATTATTTCTCTCTCTGCGTTGGGGGGAAACATTCTGCTGACGTCGCATAATTCTACTTCGTTCTTCGCGCCGCCAAAATGACGTCACCCTGCCCGGCCGCTCCAGAGGATTCGAGTTACGCGCGATCGCGCGAGACGCTGCGACGCTATGTAGTGCTCTCTCTCTCTCCTCCGAATAAAAAATGCTTTGTCTCTTTCCCTCCTCCGAAGACGCGGTGTGTAAAAAAGCCGACATCGTCCGATAAAAAACGAACGCGTGTGACGCTCGGCATATATACCATTCGGAAAAGACTAATGTCGAAGAGCCGACGTTGGGGGAGTTGGTTAGGCGGTTGACTCGTACCGCGGAGGTCTTGGGTTCGAGCCCCGTCGCCCGAGATTCAGTTTTTTTCATTTGTTGTATTAATATCATAAATTAATGTTTCCTTCCTTACCAACAGGTTGGAGTCCAGGGTAGCACTTCTCACTCGCGGTTCCTCCTCCTCCTCGATACGGTTCGGCATCGATATTCAGATCTCGCGCCCACTACTCCGCCATCTCTATGACGTCATCAGCCACGGTCCGCTTATACCCCCACCACTGTATCGCGGTCCGCCGCCCGCCGCCGCCGCCCGCTGCGATGGATTTCCTGCGACCTTGAGACTCAAATTTGGATTTCAAAGTCGGGGGAGGAGGGGGGGAAATGGCCTTCAAACTCAAAATTGAGTTGGAATCCCCCTTGCCTTACTACTACTCGGCGCCAAACAAGGCTTCTCTCTCTTTGGGAGGGAAGGGGAAGCGCGGAGGAATGGAGGCGCACGTCTCGACGCCAGCGTTGCGGAGAAGTGGACGACTGAGGGCTCGTCGCGATGCCTCGAGATCGCCGATCTCGCGCTTGAAGAGCGACGCGACGTCGGACACGGCGTCGGATACGCCACTTCCGGGGCCTAGGCTCAGGGTCCTTCTACCGAGGGACGATGATGCTGGGGCCGTGAATACCCGGTCGGCGGCCTGGAGGAAGCTCGAGCGGGAGCTGGAGAAGGAGAGGCAGCGTGCGGAGCAGCTGCAGGAGCTGGTGAACAGCCTCCGCGGGCGGCTGAACATGGAGGAGAGCTGCACCACGCCGCGGGATTGCGTCCGCTCCGACGGGGAGTCTTCCGCTGAGGGGGAAGAGGTGAGGGGATTGCGCGAGGAGGTGCGCGGCCTTCGTGAGGAGCTCGAACTCCTAAGAGCCGAGCGGGCTGGGTCCGTTTCCCCGGTCTCCGAGGAGGATCGTGCCCCAAGTGTGACGGGTGTTGCGGCGACGATGGGCTTCGCTGGTCCATCAGCGAAGATGATGGACTGGGTCGTCGGCCGCATGGAGAAGTTTTCGCACCAGTACGAGCGGCTACTGGACATCGTCGCGGCGGCGCATGGGAGGATTGAGGCCCTGGGGGGCGCTTCTAGGGACAGGAAGAGGAGGAAGGAGCCCCAAGGTGCGCTTCCCTTGGGGGTTGCTGCGCGGGAGAGCGACGAGGGACCGACTGGGCCAGGTACCGCGGAGATGTCCACACCGCCAACGTGGGCCCAGGTAGCTGGAAGACGCGGGAAGAAAGTCGGGGATGCGCCTGATGCGCCGTCGGGGAAGAGGATGCAGAAGCCGCCTCCTAAGAAGGCGGAACCCCGCCTGCCGCGACTCTCGCGCGGTGTTGCCGTCGGGATATTGGCGGAACAGGGGAAAGAAGGGGAATTCTCCGGGACCGTGGCTGCAGCGATGCGGTCAATAGACATTGTGCCTTTGGACATCACCGAGCTCCGCCCGAAACGAGCTGCTAGCGGGGCATTGATCCTCGCAATTTCGGTCGCTGGCGACTGCCACCCTCGGCAAAGGGGTGAAGATCACCCGCCCCGAGAGGCGGGGCGAAGTGCGCGTTACGGGGCTCACGGAGATCTCGACCACGGCGACGGTGCGGGAGGCTTTGGCGGTGGCCGGTGAGTGCGCAGTGGAGGATCTCCGAGTCGGAGAGTTTTGTCGGGACGGAGCGGGCCTTTTCTCGGCGTGGGCGCGATGCCCGTTGGGGGGGGATTTCTAAAATCCTGAAGACGGGGGAGGTTCGGATGGGGTTCCTCACTGCGAGGGTGGAGCTGCTCCGGCGTAGGGCATTGCAGTGCCACAAGTGCCTGCTCTTCGGGCACGTACAGCGGGCATAAAGCCCTGGACTGCAGGGCAGTTTCCAGCTGGGTTGCCCCCCTTTTCTCCATATCCTTCCCGGTAAGTATGGTCAAGGTGTGCCTTAGCACTTAAAACAGAGCAAAGACCCGATAGATCATTCCAGCCGCTCGGAATGATTTATTGAAAAGTCCCTTCAGGACGTAACAAACTGGTGTCAGAAGTGGGATTTATTTTCCCTTATTATTATTTCTAATTAGAAGAAGAGATCGCGCCGTCGCCACATATCGCGACCTGCCGCAATCTTATCTGCTCGTAACTTGACTACACTTCCTGCTACTCAACACATTCTGCCGAGCATTGCCTAGCAATGACGGGTGGAACTATGAGATCACCTCCTCCGACACGCACTACCAATTTCCCTTCCTTAGATAATGTTCCCCCTGTAGTTCCTTCCACTGTACCGCCACCCCTGAATAGTCGACCGTCTTTCGGTTCTCGGACGAACGACCTTGAAATGTCTGCAATAGACGTGTGGCGTTCCCGAGAAGATGAAGAGAGAGTATACTGGGCTCTTGACAGCATCCCCCGATTCGACCCCGATTTTGTAACATTGAAGGACTTCGCTGCCGCGATACAGCGTGCTACACAGCGTGTTCCACCTGGTCAGGAAGAACGTTTCCTGACCGAGCTCATATATAAATTAAAGGATCCTATTAGATACTATGTCGAAGGGAAAGGTTGTCAAAGCGTGTCCGACCTGCTCTCCCTTCTAAGAGTCCGATATTCCCCATGTCGCGGTTATGAGGAGCTCCGACTGGAACTAGAACGTATAAGCATGTTTCCCCGGGAGCGTCTAATAGATTTTATTCATCGCGTGGGCCGCCTGTACCGACAGGTGACCGTGAGAGCAAGAGAATTAATCGGAGAGAACGTCGATAGGACCATTAGGGACGTGGAGCGCTTGGCCCGAACCTCATTTATCACAGCATTACCTCAAAGAATTTCGACTAAAGTAGCTTTGTCTAATCCCGAATCTTTGGACGACGCGTTCGATTTGGCATTGCACGCCCAAAGACGAGAACAGGAATTGTCCGGTTTGCCACGCGATGAGATGTATGGGCACCCTTGTGGCGCGCGTCCCCCGTCACCGTACGACCCCCAGCGTAGATGGACCGAATGGAGACAACCGCGCGAGGAGGATTTGTATTACGAACCCCCTTCCCCGTACTCCGCGTATAGCTCCCTCCGCTACCGAGACGAATATTATCGGGAGCCTTATTATCGCTACCCGACGCCGGAGTACCATCCAAGAGCCTTGCTGACGAGGCAAGGCGAACGCCCGTTGGATTACGAAGGTAGGCTGTACGATTCCGGTGAAAGACCCCCGCGCGGGAGATTTTGGAATAACAGGCCGTCGCGAGCACGTGGGGCTAGATCGTATCAACCTCGCGAATTTCGCGGATATCAGTCTCGTGAACAAGAAAGGTACCAACCCCAGGTGTCGGAAAGGTATGAACCCCGAAACTACGACCCTCGCGAAATGGAAAGATATAACCCACGCGAAACCGAAAGGTATCAACCTCGCGAATCATCGGAACCAAGAGGAAACGAACCTCAGGGCACGCCAAGAACGACGGAATATGAGTCGTACCCAGAAAATCGCAATCATTTAAACTCCCAGCGCGCCCGCCCGTTCGACCGGAACGAGGCGGGCGGGCTCTCTTCGCAGGCCCAAAGATCACCACCGCCAAAATCGCCCCAAAATCAGAACCAGCGACGGGACTCATACTCGCGGAGTCCCCCCGCATCCGGGTCAAGGCCGAACAATTGGAGAACGGTGAGGCAGAATTCATAGTAGACACGGGTTCATCATTGAACCTGTTAGACATAGGGTCTGCGAGCTCAAGGGCCGTTGTCATAAGCACTACACCCCTCGAAATTAACGGATTAAATGGGAAAGTCTTGACATTAGGGACGACTGCATTAAAGGTAAATGGCAGCTGGGCGTTATTCCACGTACTGAGCATGCCTAATTTACCTGAGGGGATTGCCGGTCTGGTCGGGAGTCCGTATCTGCTTCAGGAGGAAGCCATCGTCTCGTATCATCTACGTACGATGATAACAGCGAAACACCCAATCCGCCCCGTCGCTTTCTCCAATTCGGCAGAATTGGAGGATGCGTTAGCGGCATGCAAACAGAATCATAAGGGCGTATTAACACGTCCAAACGAACCATTAGCATTAGAGTCAAACGGCGAACATATAAACTTTTGCTGCCCCGATGACGACGAGCGGGATTTTCCCTTCCCCTTTCCCGAAGAAGATTTCGACGGCAACGAAGATCAGGATTTGGGAAATTACCGTGTCGAGCAAAAACCTACCGGGGAGCGATTACAACACATAATCGAAACGCTGAAATTGGAAGAATTAGACCCGGGACCGCGTCAGACCATCGAAAACTTAGTTGTACGGTATTCAGATAGATTTTTCGTACCCGGAGACCCGTTGGGCCAAACAACCTCTATAGAGCATACTATCCCGTTGACCGATTCAACGCCCGTGTTCACTCGCCAATACCCACATTCACCGTTAATGGACGAGGAAATTGCTAAACAAACGCATAATCTGGAAGAGTTGGGAATAATCGCTCCTTCGTCATCACCGCATAACTCACCCCTGCACGTTGTCCCGAAAAAGGCAGACGAGGCGGGAAGCAAGCGCTATAGGGTGGTAGCGGATTTCAGAACTTTAAACGCCAAAACGATTGATGACCGCTTTCCCTTACCACGAATTTCAGACATTCTTGATAGATTGGGTGGGGCCCAATATTTCTCAGTTTTCGACTTAGCTAACGGTTTCCACCAAATCCCTATGGCTCCTGAGGATAGAGCAAAAACCGCGTTTACTACCCCCGACGGACACTACGAGTACCTCCGCATGCCGTTTGGATTAAAGAACGTTCCGGCTACCTTAATGAACCACGTTTTGAGAGGGCTAATAGGAAAGGAATTATTCGTGTATCTAGACGATGTGGTCGTGTATTCGCGTACACTCGCGGAACACGAACACCGACTTGAGAGATTCTTCGAACGCTTACGCGAGCATAACTTAATCATACAGACGGAGAAGGCCAAGTTCTTGAAGGACAGAGTCATATATCTGGGCCATATAATAGCAGCTGACGGCGTACGACCCAATCCGGAAAAGATCAAGGCCGTCGCTGAATTCCCCGTGCCTAAAACTCGGAAAAATTTGAAGCAATTCCTAGGCCTTGTAAATTACTACCGCCGTTTTATTCCAGATATGGCAAAACGCGCTAAATCTCTCACAAGTTTGACTAGCCCGAGAATTCCATTTCTTTGGACTGAAAAACAACAGGAAAGTTTTGAGGACCTACGCGATGTACTCTGTAAGGAGCCGGTCCTACACTATCCAAACTTCGACGAGCCGTTTATCATCACAACGGACGCTTCCGACATAGCTGTCGGCGCGGTTTTGAGTCAAGGCAAAATAGGCGAAGACCCGCCGATAGCGTATGCCTCGCAGGTACTTAACCCCGCGCAAGAAAACTATTCAACCACAGAAAAGGAATGCCTTGCGATAATCTACGCTGTAAAACAATTCCGCACATATATCTATGGACGAAAGTTTTTCTTGGTAACTGACCACCGGCCGTTACAATGGCTATTCTCGGTAAAGGACCCGGTATCGCGACTCGCCCGATGGAAAATTACGCTTGCTGATTATAATTACGAAATCATCTATAAACCCGGCCGAGTAAACGCCAACGCAGATGCGTTATCGCGAAATCCGGTCTCACACGCTTTTCCGTTAATCTCAAAAGAAACCCCACAAACAAGTGATAATGAGGGTATAGCGACGCGTGCAGGAGCGCGTCGTCAAGGCAGGCCAAGACCAAATTATGAAGAGCCGCCGTCATTCGACTTCGGAAATGATTCCACATTAGAGGGACAGGAACTAGGCCAGGAGCTGCCACCGACAAAAGGGGATAACACCTGCGGTTTGGAAAGCAACGCCAACTCTACCGTTCTGGACACAGCAGCAGCACAAGCGGGAATGCCCGAATTCCTGGATGAACACGAGGATCTGGAGTGGGCGACCGAAAAATCCACCACACTAGGTGGTGACTCTGCCGAAGGCCCGTTTACACAGGAGTTCGAAAACTTCGAACCAGACTACTCCCTGAGGATAAGGGAAGGCCCGGGCGCTGGGCAAACGGAAGACCAATGGGAATTTTTGAAAAGTTTGGCCGAACCACCTCAGTGGGACTATACAGAAGGAGTCGACTTGGCCCCCACCATGGAGACCATTAATACCCCAGAGGGCACGCAGCTGGAGATGGGAACTACCATCCTTAAAGGCCCCCCGTGTGAAAGGAAGGAAGGTTCTGAGTGGAAACGACTACGCTCGGGCCCTGGGAAGCGAGTGTCGTGGGGTGTACCTCTCTATGAGGAAACCCTGGACGTCCTGCAATCAACCATGATAGGGCCAGAGGATACAACAATGGAAGAATTAGACAATCAACCACCTCCGAGACAAGATTCGGGCACGAGCCCAACATCCGATGTAATTAAATCACTCGAACCGTCGGAAAGTTACGGAACAGCTGCGGGGCCATCCAAGGACCTCCCTTTTTTCAAAAGAACCCACAGAAATCGTTTGAACACCAGAGAAACGCGACCGACACCTCGACAGGCGAAGCTCAACCAACGAAATGTTTAGTAAAAATCGTAAGGACCACACTTACATCCTCCCCTGACAATTACGCTCATTTTATATCATTGGATAGAATATTAACTAGTTCGATTTGTAAAACTTTAATAGCAACCGGTCTCCTAGACGAAACGAAATTAATGCCTGAAGACTTCTTTCTAAATCGTGTGATAATAACTCATAACCAGATAGGGAAAATTTTTAGCATTATTGGAGCACGAAGCTTCTACCATGAAATGGGAGAGCGAGAGCTGGTATCAGCACTAATGGCGCTCAGGGACGTCGTGGAAGGCGAGCGTGTCCGCTCGTTTCGAATAGCGGCGCATGGAGAAACCTTACACCGATTCGATGCTGAAACGCTCCGAAAACATTGCAAAAGTATTTTCAAATGCACGCCCGTCTCAATTATAATTTGTTCCGGGGAAGTGAAATTACCGCCAGAAGATGAACGGGAAGACATCATCCGCCACTACCATGAAACCATGATAGGAGGGCATAAGGGTATAACGAAAACGTATCGACGCATACGCAATTTGTTTGACTGGCCGCGCTTACATCAGGATGTAGAGGATTACATACGTAATTGCCAGAGCTGTCAAGAACAAAAGCTCGTGCGAATCAAAACCCGGGAACCGATGTTAATCACGGATACACCTGCGAAACCCTTTGATAAACTAGCCCTAGACACCGTAGGCCCGCTTCCCCCTACTCCTAGCGGAAATCGTCATGTACTCACAATGCAATGTCAGTTATCCAAATTCTGTATGGCCGTGCCATTACCCGACATACGAGCCGCTACCGTGGCAGACGCGTTATCACGCTATTTTATCGCGATCTTCGGTGCACCGCGTGCAATACTAACGGACCGCGGCACGAGTTTCATTAATAATATCGTACAGGGAATAGCTCAAACCTTCAAAATTCAACACGTAACTACATCGGGATACCGACCTCAGACCAACGGTTCCCTAGAACGAAGTCACATCGTTTTGACTGAATATTTAAAACATTACCTAGAAAGATACGAAGATTGGGATTTGCTCCTCCCATTCGCCATGTATTCATATAACACCTCGATACACGAGGCGACGAAATTTACCCCGTACGAGGTAGTTTTCGGACAATTAGCTAGAGACCCGTTTACGCCTTTGTCCCGCGACGAGTTACTAACGTACCCAACATACGTACAAAATTTGGTAGAGCGATTAGATGAAATCCGAAAGACAACGCGATCCAATTTGGACACTAGCAAATCTCGTTCGAAAAAGATCTACGACCGAAAGAGTAACCGAATCATATTCGCGGAAGGCGACCTAGTTTACGTACTAAAAGAACCACGGCTCCATAAATTCGACCCATATTACATAGGCCCTTACAAAATAAAAGCAATCACTGATCAGAACAATGCAATCCTGATTTCGGACGAGGGCCGGCAAATCATCAAACATTTCGATAAATTGAAACATGCTTATATCAAAGATAAACCGCCTTGACGCCAATGGAGCGAAATCGAAAGGTTTAAGTTTACAACGGCCCGGCGAGACAGCTTTGTACGAGCACGTACGAGCACGAACGCGGAAGCTTCTCGCGTTCGCGAATTAGTTATAGAATTAGTCTTAAGTTAGTGGTTAAAAAGTACGTTAAGAATAGTCGTTAAGTTTAAACTAAGGTCAATGTGTATTTACAGGACGAAGCACAGAAATATATTTACAAGAGTATTTTAACGTCCACGCACTATTTATAAACGTTTGTTTAACTAAACTTGCGTATAAGACCGCGAGTTAATACACTTTTTATTTCACTAAACTTGCGTATAAGACCGCGAGTTAAAGCAAGAGACAAGAAGATCTGGAAAGTTCCAGTTTGGCGCGAGCACGCGAGAGAATCTATCTGTACTTATCTAGTCGACGTTTCCAGGAAGATAGATCGATCGCGGTGATGGATCGGGCCGTTTCGCCGAATTCTGTGACGTCAGCACCCCACCCAACAGCTGTTCGTCCTAAGCAGGACGAAGACAGTACCGACGACACAAGTCGGTCGCGCGATAGAGAGAGAGAGCTGTCTAATTAGGTGAGGTGCGCGACAACAGATGGCCCGACCGATCTCATCACCGCGATCGTGTATACCGCGATCTAGTCGCGTTAGCCGCTTTAAAGTGCGCGCGGTTTCGGGAGCGCATCCGCGCCGCCTTGGCCTGTTGCCGTTTGGGCCAATCCCAAACATTCCGCCCGCCTTCGTCAGTATGACGAAATGGGTCTGTGCCTTTCATTCAGCATGAAATGCGGGACGGTGAATAGCGGTGATCGTGAATGCGTGAGACTGACCAATTATAAGTTTACAAGTGATAATAGCATCGTTGGCGACGCGAGTGCGCGGAGTGTACCCCGAGTGCTGCTAGTGATCGTAGATCGTCAGCGCTGGATTATTGGATCGATTGTGCGAACAGAGAACGGTAAGCACAGCGAAGAATTTAGTCTAGCGCGTTTCTAGGTAGTAGATCACGCGTTCGCGAGTGAGTCGGAAAGTAGGTCGCGACTGTTGTTGTTGTTATCGCTTTTCCCAGAATCGGTCCCGGTGGCATCGTTATTCGGCAGCCGAATAACTTTATGTATAGGGCGCGTGAATTCTGAAGTGGCTGTTTTAAGCGTGACGACTCGAACGTGACCATCCGTGCCCGGATGCACTTGTAGTACGCGGGCGAGCGGCCACCTAGAAGGAGGCTGCAGCTCGTTTCTGATAAGGCACAAGTCGCCTGATTTGATAGAGCCTTGCGCGCGCGTCCATTTACTTCGCGTTTGTAAAGTATTTAAGTAATCGCGAGCCCATACTCGCCAGAAGTGCTGCTGCATTTTCTGCACGAGTTGCCACCGGGATAACCGATTCACTGGGAGTTCCTCTAAATTCGGTTCGGGTAGCGCAGTGAGGGCCTCCCCAATCAAGAAGTGACCGGGCGTAAGTGCGTGGAGGTCCTCAGGATCGTCGGACAAGGGCTGTAGTGGGCGTGAATTTAAACAGGCCTCGATTTCGACGAGGAGCGTGGCCATTTCCTCGTACGTGAGCTTGTGCTCACCTATAACACGACGGAGGTGGTGTTTGACGGATTTGACTGCCGCCTCCCAGATTCCGCCGAAGTGAGGCGCCGCCGGTGGATTGAAGGTCCACTCAATTCCCTCAGAGGCCACAGCGTCCAGTAGTCTGGTTGAGTTGACGACCTGCAGTAAGGCTCTGAGCTCCCTGTCAGCTCCCACGAACGCTGTGCCGCAGTCGCTTAGGATGTGGCTGCATCGTCCTCGTCGTGAGATGAAGCGTCTCAGTGCTGCGAGGAAGGCGTCCGTCGTGCCGTCAGACACCACCTCCAAGTGCACTGCTCTTGTCGTAAGGCATACAAAGAGCGCAATGTAGCCTTTGTACGCATGTTGGCCCCGTCCTTTGCTAGTACGTAAAAGAATGGGACCGGCATAGTCGATGCCTACGCGCGAGAAAGGTCGGCTGGGGGTTACACGAACCGCGGGGAGATTACCCATCAGCTGACTCATGCTGTTGCCCTTCCAACGCACGCAGGTGGGACAGCGGTGAATGAACGTCTTCACCATCGGCCGTCCGCGAAGAATCCAGCAGCGTTGACGCAGTGTGGACAGCGTGAGCTGGATGCCGCCATGCAGGCAGCGTCGGTGAGCCTCGTCGATGTAGAGCGCAGCCAAGTGGGACTCATCTGGCAGAATTATTGGATGCTTGCGGCTGAAGGTAAGCAGCGAGTGCTGCAGCCGCCCGCCGACACGCAGGATGCCGTCCAGGTCCTCGGTTGTGTCGAGGAATGGGTTGAGTCGCAGGAGACGACTCTTGCCCGGGAGTGGTCGCTTCGCAGCAAGGCAAGCGACTTCCTGGGTGAAGAACTGGTGCTGCACCAATCGAACCAGTCGGCGCTGCACCTCCTGGAGTTCGTGGCCTCGAAGGTAGGGTGTCCGAGTGCCCCGATGATGTGGCAGCCATCGACAGCACCAAGCGGTGACTCTAAGGAGACGCCGATAATTAGAAAATCTGGCTAGATGTAAGCTCACCTCGCCTTCTGGTGCTGCCTGAATGTGTAGAGCCTGCCGTTGTTCCTCCAGGTCCAAGTCAGGTGCAGGGACAGCTTCGGCGCCCCAGTGATGCGTCGCAGCCAGCCACTCCGGTCCGTTCCACCACAGCGGATGATTAGGAAGTTCCGACGGTGACAGCCCTCGGGAAGCGCAGTCCGCTGGATTCTCCTGGCCCCTCACGTGATGCCACTGGGCTGTCGGCAGCGTGCGCTGGATGTCAGCTACCCTGTTAGCCACGTAGGTTTGCCACCGGCTTGAGTGCGATTGGATCCACCCCAGAGTGACCAGTGAATCCGTCCACAGGTGTACCGCGTCGACTGTCAGCCCCAGCGTCTCCAGTGTCCGTGCGGTCAATCGAGTGAGCAGTTGAGCACCGCACAGCTCGAGTCTCGGGATGGACACTCGCTTGAGTGGAGCGACCTTGGTTTTAGCGGTGATGAGGCTGAGTTGCCCCAGTCCATTGTCCTCGACGACTTGCAGGTAGACTACGGCTGAGAACGCTCGCTCGGAAGCGTCCGAGAAGCCGTGGACTTGCAGGTGTTGCTGTGACGTCGTCAGGCCCAACCACCGAGGGATTTGGATATCTCGCAGAGCTGGCAGGGCATTGATGAAGTCGCGCCACAGACTCTCCTCCGTTGGCGCGAGAGGTTCGTCCCAGTCCGTCTTAAGCAACCAAAGTGACTGGATGAAGATTTTTGCGCGCACTGTGACCGGTGCGAGCCAGCCCGCCGGGTCAAAGATCTGCGCCGCCGTGCTGAGTACGTTGCGCTTCGTGACCTTCGCTGATGAGCAGCCCTGAAGACAGCGAATCTGGAAGCGATCGCTCTCCGGCAGCCACTGGATACCTAGCACTCCGTGCGTCGTGTCAGTGTCCCATTGGCGCGTGGTCCCCAGGTCGGCGCTAGCGATAGGCTGCAGGAAGTCCTGCGAGTTGGAGGCCCACTTCCGAAGGCGGAAACCGCCCGCCTTGCAGAGTAGAGTCAGCTCTCGTTGTAGCAGCTGGGCTTCCTCGAGCGTGGAGGCCCCAGATAGGATGTCGTCCATGTAGACGTCCAAGAGTAGCGTCTGGGAGCCGGCAGGGTACCGTATGGCCTCATCCTTGGCTAGTTGCTGCAAGCAGCGCAGCGCCAAGTACGGTGCGCAAGCGAGGCCGTAGGTTACGGTGCACAACTGATACTCCGTTGTTTTCTTGCCAGATCCCTTGGTCCAGAGTATCCGCTGAAAGTCCCGGTCGTCCGGATGTACCACTATTTGCCGGTACATCTTTTCTACGTCGGCGACGAAAGCGATGCGGTGCCGCCGCCAGCGGAGGAGGACGTCAGTCAGAGCTGGTAACAGGTTATTACCGATATGAAAGAAGTCGTTGAGCGACTTACCCGAGCTAGTTGGCATGGAGCCGTTGAACACGACGCGAAGCTTCGTAGTCGTGCTTGCTTCTCTCAGGACTCCATGGTGGGGTAAGTAGTACCCCGTGCCTCTCGGGGAGCTTCGGGTTGCTTGCATGTGTCCGAGGTCTTCATACTCCTTCATGAACTCGGTGTAGGCCTTGTGGAATTCCGTGTCCTTGGAGAATCGACGTTGCATCGAACCCAAGGTGCGCAACGCTGCAGTTCTCGACACGCCCAGCTCAGGACTGCTTTTGAACGGGAGTCGCACGACGAACCGACCCTCCGAAGTACGCCGATGAGTTGTGAGGAAGTGTTCCTCGCAGGCTTGATCGTCGAGGCTCAGGGTAGGTGTCACTCGTACCTCTTCCTGCTCCCAAAATCGCTCCAGCACGCGCGTCAAGTCCGCATGTGTGGAACAAAATTGAACTGTCGGACTCCGTTGGTCTTGAGACAGGGCGTGAAGTCCCTTGATTCCTCCCGTGAGGATCCAGCCGAAGACGGTCTCCTGAGCCAGTGGCGAGTCCGGTGGTCCCTTGCGAACGCCGTCCATCAGTATTTCGTTGTAGACGTCAGCTCCCAGTAGCAGCTCCACTGGGTCCTGGTTAGCCTGAAGCGGGTCGGCCCATTGCAGGCCGTGCAGATGCGACCAGCGAGCCAAGTCAGGTAGCGCACGCGGCTTGTAGCTGGAAAGATTAGCTAAAGCGAAAGCTGGCACCCGTACCGTAAGTTTCTTCGCCTGATCAGCTGTTACATCAAGCCACACTAAGCCGCGAGTGCAGCGAGAGCGTACGCCGCCCGCGAAAGCCAGCGGGATCCTTGCGCGTTGTCGCTTGAGTCCAAGCTGCTTGACTAGCTGATCGGAGATAAGCGAGACTTCGCTTCCAGGGTCGATCAGGGCGCGAACGACGGCGTATTGTCCGGCTGGAGTATACGCACGCACTCGGGCCGTTCCTAGTATCACGGTCCGCGGAGAGCCGCTGAGGAAGGGTGCCACATGGTTGACGGTTGCCTCGTGCGTTTCATCAAACGTCTCGTGGATGGAGGTATGATGTTTTTCTGCGCATTTTTGGCAACGCTTGTTAGAAGGACAGTCATTTATTTTGTGCTTACCTAAGCAGTTCAGGCAGCGTTGAAGGGAGGTGAGAGCGTCCCTCCTGGCAGGCTGCGACTTCTCCTGGTAGCGAGGGCAGAAGAGCAGGTAGTGCGCGCCCGTGCATAGCCCGCACGTCTTGGCGGACTCCTTCCTTGTAGCGACTTGGTGCACCTGAGCAGGCTTACCGCTGCTTCGCTTCTCGGTAGGTTCCTCCACTCGCTTTTCACCGCGTCGTTCTTCTAGAGCCTCCACGCTGTGGATGCGTGCATCGATGAACCTCTTCAGCTGGTCTAAGGTCGGTGGCTCCGTCGACGATCCGAGTTCGATGTCCCATTCGCGCTGCGATTGGAGATCCAGTCGTTCAACCGTCAGATAGACGATCCAGTCTGTCGGATCGGGACGACCCATGTCGGCGAGTGCGTCGACGACGTCCCACGTTGCGTAATAGATACGCTTCAGCTCGGAAGATGACTCCTTCTTTGCTGGCTGAAGGGCACCGAGGCTCGCTAGCTGTGCTCGCACCAAGCGGCGCTTGTTTTGAAAGCGCTCCTGGAGCGCCGTCCATGCGCGTTTGAAATTGGATTCCGTCGTTTTAATGTTTCGGATTAGACCGGCCGCTTCGCCTTTCAGGCAGCCTCGGAGATAATGGAAACGGTCTACATTTTTTAACGACGTATCTTGAATCACCAAGGACACGAATAGGTCGTGGAACGGCGTCCAGTCGCTGTATTTACCGTCGAAGGTCGGTAGGTTGATACGAGGCAACAAAGCACGTTGCCTCAGCTCACCGCCCTCTGCGTGACCCGACGGCAGCGTCGTGTCTGAAGCGTGTGGCTGAGTCCCGATAATTTGCTCGCGGAGGTCTAAAAGCTGAGCCTGTTGGTCCATAAAGGACTCTTCCGCTATGCTATAACAGTCCTTTGAAAAGTACTCGTGCTTTTCCTGCTCGGCAGTTCGAGTTTCCATCAGCTTAGCGTGCTGGGCGGTGAACTGCTGCCAGAGGTTGTCGAGCATGGTTAACCGCGATTGTATCATCCCGCTCGTAATGTTTGCCATTCCTTTCTTTTTTAGATTGTCGTAGACGCGCGTTAAGTGGTGGAAAACCTCGCTCTGGACGTTAAACTTGTCTGACATTGTGAAGGCCGGAAGCGGACACTGAACACCACACGGTCGCGGTAGAAGATTCCGGAATCGGTCGCCCGAAAGTTCTCGCGACGTTTCCGAAATCCGGCTCGAAGGACCAAAATGTACGAGCACGTACGAGCACGAACGCGGAAGCTTCTCGCGTTCGCGAATTAGTTATAGAATTAGTCTTAAGTTAGTGGTTAAAAAGTACGTTAAGAATAGTCGTTAAGTTTAAACTAAGGTCAATGTGTATTTACAGGACGAAGCACAGAAATATATTTACAAGAGTATTTTAACGTCCACGCACTATTTATAAACGTTTGTTTAACTAAACTTGCGTATAAGACCGCGAGTTAATACACTTTTTATTTCACTAAACTTGCGTATAAGACCGCGAGTTAAAGCAAGAGACAAGAAGATCTGGAAAGTTCCAGTTTGGCGCGAGCACGCGAGAGAATCTATCTGTACTTATCTAGTCGACGTTTCCAGGAAGATAGATCGATCGCGGTGATGGATCGGGCCGTTTCGCCGAATTCTGTGACGTCAGCACCCCACCCAACAGCTGTTCGTCCTAAGCAGGACGAAGACAGTACCGACGACACAAGTCGGTCGCGCGATAGAGAGAGAGAGCTGTCTAATTAGGTGAGGTGCGCGACAACAGATGGCCCGACCGATCTCATCACCGCGATCGTGTATACCGCGATCTAGTCGCGTTAGCCGCTTTAAAGTGCGCGCGGTTTCGGGAGCGCATCCGCGCCGCCTTGGCCTGTTGCCGTTTGGGCCAATCCCAAACAAGCTTATTTAGCAAATTCTTGTAACCGCGGTCCCACGCTCCGTTAACCAGATTCCTTCCTCTCCTCCCTATTATTTCATTTGTTTTTCGTACTTATAGCAATCCGTTATTAAACAATCGAAGCCCCATATACGAAGGGCATTTTCGAAAAATCTTCGTACTAATACTAACGATCACCATGGACGGATATGGCCTGATCTTTTTCACATTCCTATGGACGGGCTCCACTACTAGTATTATTGACGGGGACTATCGAATCGCACCTTTAAACCCCAACCCGGGGGTGTACTACGAACAGATCCGGCCTCTCCGAGTTTTCCACACTCAATGGAGACTGGTCACGAGTATCGAAGTCGCGGAAGTACTAATATCGCGACCACAAACCCAACCCCAAATAAACAAGATGAAAGCATTATGCGCAACTTATAATTGGACGTCTTGTCCGGCTGACGACCGCGACGCAGCCCTGCAACGAAAACTCCGCGATGGCATACGCTACGAAGAACTGCTACTGAGCATACTAGGAAAACAACCGCTCCAACGTACCAAACGATCGGTACCACTGGGATTCATTGGATCTCTAAGTAAGGCCCTCTTTGGAACCCTGGACAGCGACGACGCGCAATATTATAATAAGGAAATTGATAAACTGTATAAAGATCAAAATCACCTCGCCGAATTATTAGGAAATCAAACGCATATTATAAAATCGGAATTCCAGGATATACACAAAACGTTAAGATCGGTAATGAACGCCGCGCTAAACATGGGCGACAAAATCAAAGAAATAGCGTCGGGAACCCGTCAATTGGACGAGCGCGAAACAAAATTAGAATTGGAATCAGCTTTTTCGTCATGGACATTCCTATTAACCAGGCACGTGCACGAATACGTGATCGCATTGATCGTGATCACCGACGCGCTCACATTTGCGAAACTCGGTATCTTACATCCGGCCGTTCTTTCCCCGAGTCAGCTAGCGCGGACCTGCGAACAAATCCGCGAAACCACGCCCTATGAATTCCCACTGACTACGGAAGAATTAAACTCCGAGCAGTTACAAGGGGTGACCAAATTGAACGTAGCTTATTCACAGGGTCGAATCATTTTGTCACTCGACATCCCCCTATTAGACCGAATTCCTTTCGATCTCTATTACATCCAACCCTGCCCGTCATTTCAAACTATATCGACCAATGTCTCTGCCCCAATATTTATTAAACCAAGAGCACCGTATATGGCAATCAGCCGAATCAACGCACAATACTTCATGCCGGACGAAAGCTACATCACAGGATGCAGGAAACACCATCGGATGTACATGTGCGAACTCAGTGTACCACTACAAGATCTGGAAAAGGCACCGTGTTGCGAGACGGATGCTTTATTAAAACCACAAAACATCAAATGGCCTGGCTGTAATATTCAAACTCTTCCCGGAAGACGAACCTTCCTAAAGAAAATGGTCGCACCCAACACCTGGCTATATTCTATCAAGGGCACCATGGCGATGCAAGTACAATGCAATAAGCACGCGGCTGGATACGAAATGCTCCAGGGTGCCGGAATACTGCAATTAAGGAGGGATTGCCAGGCCAGAATCGGGACCGATCAGATATGGGCTTCCGGATTCGATACCGAAGCATTGACAACGATATACAAACCATCCATAGGCATAAATATTTCCGAAATCTTACCTACCCTTACGGAACATCACGTGAAAATATTGGCTGACCATCAAGAAAAGGAATCACTGGGCTTCCCCCAAGACGCTCATGCGAAGGCAACTGAAATCGCATTGGATGACATAGAAAGGCAGGCAAGGGAGATTGCCACCCACCACCGAACCGAAAATCTATCTACATACGTCACCTATGGACTACCAGGATTGGGAGGAACCTTTATAATCATCATTATCGTCTGGATTGGATACCGTTTTTTGAGGGCACGCCGGACTCAACATCGCGAGCCCTTAAGGAAAGAGACAAAGGTTAATATAGAAATGGTACCACCCCGCCCTCCTCCTCAGATAATTTCCAGGCCCCGTCCTCTTGCTATCACATCTTTTCCTTCCGACCTACCCGTTGTACCATCCACGAGGACAAGAGAGAGAACCCACGTGGAGCGAGCGAGAAGTTTCGCGGGTTCCGAGCCGTACTTTGAAGTATTCTAGACCATAGTTTGCTGATAGCAGCAAAAACCCCCGCGCGTTAGGCTAAGAACCGACCCTCGCGAGGCGCTCTGCTGTGAAAATTAGGTGGTAGGGATAATAGCATATAAGGCAGCACTCAAGCGAAGCGAGAGACAGTCTCTATAAAATTTAACTTGTTATAATAATTAACAAAAAAAAAATGAATAACACGTGCGCTCCACGATTCGATGACCAAAGATTTGTACGAACTACCCTTGCCGAGGTGGTGCTTCCGCGGCACTTACACGCGCCGTTGGGGAGAAGGGTCTGCATACGACCGAAAAACAGCTTCGACGGGAGTAACGAACAAGTGTGGACTCATACGATAATTAAATACCAAACCATTTGTGACGCGTGTGCGTGGTTGAAGCCTCCAGCGGACTTCCACGCATATAGGAAGACGCCGGTCCACTGGCTCGTGATGGAAGACAGAGCCATCTTTTTCGCTAAATGTGCGTGTTGTCGGAGCCGCCATTTACAAAAAAATAACAACGCAGACTGCACGGGGTGTATCCGGGCGTTACTAGAGATGAACCCGAAATATTTACCGGCGTTCCCGATCGTGGAGGCACCCCGCCCGTTGGAGCCACCCAAACCCAGGGATATACCCTGGATCATGCCGGCTGGAGCCGAATGAAAAGACGACGCTAGGTAACTAAACAACAAATTGTAATCACTTAAAAGTGACGCGATCAAGTTATAACTTTTTTGGTTTTGCTAAATTCGCAGCAGGGTGCCGCCCGAATAGCAGAGTCCCAGGGCCAACAGGACCCCTACCCCCCTTTTTTTTCTCCTCTAATTTTTTTTTTCTTTTTTTTTCCCCTATATTATATAACAATTAATCTCGCTGTAACAATATATTGTTTCTTTTTCTCGCTTAATAATGCTTCATTTATGGTTATCCCCTTACGTCCCCCTTAGTCTTAATAGCGAGCGAATAGTTAAGCATAATTTTAAGTGGTGAAGTAAAGCGTACGCGATGACAGCTTCGCGCGTGTTCATGAAATAGCCTCTCGAGACCATTTCATGTCTGGGTAGGGAGGTGTTACATGGGCCCTTCTGGCCCTTTCCGTGCTTGCTGTCCGCGCGTCGCTTTATTCCTTAAACGGCGATTCAGCGGAATCGCCTCGCGCGTGCCAGTCACGTTGCGCGGAGCCGCGTAGCGACAGTAGGGACAACGTGACCCTCGGCGGCCCGGGCCCGGATATTTCCGATGCGTGCGGCGAGCGACAACTGCCGACGGGGCAGTTTCCCCCAATCGCGAGAATTGATCGAGGCGCGGCCGAGAATCGGGATCGATGAGGTAGGATTGGGGATTGGAATTCGGGAGCTCGAACGAGGAAGTCGCGACTGACCAAAGAACCGTTTTGTAACCGCGACCACGTCTCCGGATAGATTCCGCGAAGCACGATCGGCCGATAGTAATTCGTCCGAAGGGTAACTCCATCCGATATACCGAGAACGGCTTAGCCGGGAGAGCCCTTCGCGTCAATCGTGACCGGCGTAGGACCGCGTTATTATCCGACGATTAGAGACAGTGCGGCACCACGGGCGTCAGTTCACCGCCTTCCGAGTGCCATCCGAGAGCACAGCGAGCGACCACGACCTACGCTCGGGCCAGAGACCCCGAGAGCGAGCGAAATCGTAGACGGCAAGCGTGCCGAGTGCTACCCGAGAGCACGGCGAGCGACAGCTGGGACGGAGCGCCGTCCCCAGGGTATGTAATTCTATCTTATCCAGAATATATTTTACTTTTATGTTTTATCCTCTATTTCCGCGTAAACCATTCATTGAACCCCCTTTTCTCCATATCCTTCCCGGTAAGTATGGTCAAGGTGTGCCTTAGCACTTAAAACAGAGCAAGGACCCGATAGATCATTCCAGCCGCTCGGAATGATTTATTGAAAAGTCCCTTCAGGACGTAACATCGGTATTCTCAACGCGGTACCGTACACATAATTGGACGGAGACGCGTTTGTATCGAGACGGACCTGGGTACGCAGACCCAGCAACACAGTAGACAGGGCTAGTGTCCATTCGCCGCTGTCGGTGTGACACATGATCGCTGCTTTGACCGATCTTGCCAGCGCTCGACTAACCCATTGGAGGCTGGGTGATAAGCCGTTGTCCGAATTCGGCGGCATCCAATGAGAGACAAGAGCGCATTAAACAGCTGACTCTCAAATTGCGATCCTTGATCAGTAGTCACTATTTTTGGGGCTCCAAATCGAGCTATCCATGTGTCAAACATAACCCTAGCCACAGTTCTGGCCTCAATGTCTCTCATTGATACAGCCTCCGGCCAACGGGAGAATCTGTCAATCATTGTCAAAATATACCTGAATCCCTTGTCCTCGTGCAGCGGTCCAACAATGTCGACATGCACATGATCGAATCGACCATCCGGAGCAACAAATTGAGCCGGAAGGTGCTTAACGTGACGCGACACCTTCGACTGTTGACAGACAGTACAATTTTTGCACCAAGCAGCCACGTCTTTGTGCAAATTGGGCCAGATGTACCGCTGGCGAATTAGCCGGTCGGTCACCTTGGAACCCGGATGAGCTACACTATGAAAAAGATCAAAAACTCGTCTGCGCAGTGCGAGGGGGATATACGGGCGAATAACCTCGTCCGATATATGACACACTAAAGTGGTGTGAGTAGGTCCCCACTGTAGTTGCTTCCAGGAGCTGGAAAAGTCAGCAGCTTCGCGCAGCTGTTTCAATTCCGCGTCGCTATTTTGCAAATCAGCGAGCTCATTGAGTTCAATCTCCACAGGCAGACGTATCGCCTTTATCCTCGACAGCGGATCTGCCATAACATTTTCCACCCCCGGAATGTACTCAATACTCGTGGTGAACTGTGCAATAAACGACAGCTGTGCAATAAACTGACGCGGTGACGCTTTATCAGCACGCTGCATGAACGCATATATTAAGGGTTTGTGGTCAGTCACGACTACAAACTCGCGAGCCTCCAAGAAATACTTGAAATATTTAATCGATTCAAAAATTGCGGTAAGCTCTATTATCTTGCTATTTTAACTGAGCGGGTGTAAACTTCCTCGAAAAGAACGACAAAGGTCTCCACGACCCTTCAATCATTTGCTCAAGGACAGCCCCCATAGCAAAATCAGAAGCGTCAATCACGACACGCGTCCGCGCCCCATTGCACGGATGGGCCAACAATGCGGCACGAGCTATTTCCTCCTTAATGGTTTCGAAAGCCCTATCAGCCTCCGGAGACCACTGAATTTCGCGCTTGTCATTCTTTTTAGAGTCGCACGTATATGCATTTAACGGAGCTTGTGCTTCGGCCGCGTGAGGAATGCTCCTACGATAAAAATTAACGGTGCCTAAAAAACGACGCAACTCAGCCACCGTGCGTGGTTTAGGAAATTTCCGAATGGCCTCGACCTTATCCGACGTGGGCCGAATTCCGTCGCTGTTAACGACGTGGCCTAAGAATTGAATTTCTGGGAGTCCAAATTTACACTTGTCCACGTTCAAACGGAGGTGAAACTGTTTCAACCGCTCGAACACGATACGGAGGTGATTCTCATGCTCCTCAGGGGACGAGGAAGCTAGGAGGATATCATCCAAATATGCAAATACGAAATCGAGATCAGCGAGGGCCCGATGAATATAGCGCTGAAATGTTTGCCCGGCATTCCGTAGGCCAAATGTCATTACCAAAAATTCGTACAGACCAAAGGGAGTAATTACGGCTGTTTTTTCAATGTCCTCCGAAGCTACAGGAATTTGGTGGAAGGCTCTGTGCAAATCCAAGGCGGAAAACACTGTTTTTCCATGCAGATTTGCAGTAAAGTCGTACAAATGCGGAACCGGATACTTGTCGGGAACCGTGGCAGCATTTAAATGGCGATAGTCGCTCACTATTCTCCAGGTACCGTCAGGTTTCCTCACAAGGTGAATTGGGCTTGCCCAAGGGCTACTGGAAGGGCGGCAAATGCCGGCCTTACACATTGCCCTGAATTCTTTCTTTACCGCCGACAGCTTATCAGGCGCGAGACGCCTTGGACGTTGTGCACTGGGAGCACCTTTAGTAGAAATGTAATGTCTCACGTCGCACGAATCCCAAGGAGCCACCTGCGGCAATGTGGTGATTTCTGGGAAATCGCCTAGTATCCGAATGTAACGACTATCTCCCGGATTCTTTATTGTGCTGATCGCGGGAACAACAGAAGGCTTGGACACGCCCAAGGTATGTACCCTGGTGAGTGTATCTATTAACCGACGCCTCTTTAAATCTACAATAAGACCATAATGTGCAAGAATATCTGCCCCAATAATCGGATACGGAACTGCAGCCACGCAAAAGTTCCACGAAATTTCACGGCGAAGCCCCAGATTTAAAACGCAGAGCCTCTCACCAAAAGTGTCGACTAATGTGTCATTAGCCGCGTATAATCTAAAACTTGTGGACTTCTGTTTAATCCTACTGTCAACGGGCAGAAGCGAGACATCCGCACCGGAGTCGATAAGAAAGTGCCGACCGGAATATCGGTCCAAAACTTGCAGACGGTTACCCATGGACCGACCCTCGATGCCCGTCGCCGCGACCGAAGGTCGTTCTAGTTTACCGGCTTTTTGAACGTGCACGATGTTTCGTCGGCACACCGGTGTGCTTTCTCACTAAATCTTTTGTGCAACCAGCACAGCGCTGATTCTCTTTTAGCGCTAGCTGAACGTGCGCGTTTTGATTTCGTATTTGAACGCGGTCGCGGGGCCAGTCTACCAATTTGCGCGGCCAACTTATCAACTTTCCGATTCAACGCGGTCAAGTCAGCGGCGACTTTCTCAATTGAAACCGCCTCCCGATTTTCTAAGTCCGGTTTGCTAACCGCGAACGCGGCACGACCCGGTGAAGACCCGATGGCCTCAAGTACTTGATCGGCCAGTTCGGCCAATTTCTGCAAATCTGCAACGTTGGACGCTGCCAGAATCCCCCTGCACTCCGCAGGCAGCTGATCCATAAAGATCGATCTGACCACCGCGTCATCACAACCACTATCATTAATATTGCGCAGACGACACAAGATCTGTGACGGTTTCCCGTCCGTCAATACTTCCCCTTTGAGAAGCTGCCTGAGGCGACTCTCCGCGGAACTAGAATAAGTCGATATGATACGTTCCTTGATTCGCGCGAACCGATTGTTTGCTTCGGTATCCGATATAATATCTTTAATACACGCAATTACTTCGAAGTCGAGCGCCGCGATTACAACGTCAGCCTTAGTGCTGTCTTTAGCAATACACGAGTTACGGCACGACGCCTCCACCTGGAGGAACCACAGCGCGGGATCAGCTTTAAAAAAACTGGGAATTTTCGGAATGCGGTACGAGTCCACTCGCCTTTCATGCGCATTCGCTGACGGTGGGACGGTTTGGACACCCGCAGTCTCTTGAATCTGCTCTAAGAGCGCACGCATGTTGTCTAACTCTGCACGCATTTCTTCGGCCATTATGCCAAAACGTACGACGTCGCGATTACTACGACACTCAAACGCAAGGTTACGTGGAATCTCACTCGAGTGAACACGACGCGACACGGGTTACGATAGTACGCGGTACTTAATGGCTATAGACTATTTACAAGGAATTTACATATATACAAAAAACGAAACGGTAACGTAAGACAAAAATGGCGGCATGAGACACCACGCGCGGTGTGCATTCAACCCGAGCGCTGCTTTACCATCGTTCGCGCGCGGAATGAACAAAATGGCCGCTCGACCCGTTACCTTAGCACGTGGCGGACACTTGGGTTTCTTTACTCTACCGGTCGGCGCAATTGCTGCGCTGGTCGCCGTTGACTCCTGCAGGTTTCGTCCCACGACGATCTCAGCCGACGCTCCGCCACATAGTCGTTCCAATCCAACAGCGATGACGATGCCGGAACGATGGCCTGCGACGTCGTTATATAGTGGGGCGAGGAACAGCGTCCTTGCTGATCCCTCGACTCCCCATGACGTGAGATGGCCAGGAATCTGGTGACGATGGACGGTGGGGTGAGAAACAGCGTACCTGCTGAATTCTCGTCTACCCACGGCGTATAATAGCCAACAGAGTCAGGCGATGCCAATGGCCAATCCTTTGCCCCACGCCTGGCGTGGACGACGATTCCATTCTCGTACTTGGAAGATTATCGTTACCCTCTTCATATAACGACGTAGCTCTCATCCGTGTGACGCAGTATCACGTCGGGGTCACCAATGTAGGGATATGTATTGTAAACTGATAGCAGCCCTACGCTGCTGTATATGTACGTCGCACAGGTAAATATTTGACTCAAGTTTAACCAACGGAATACTGTTTTATTTCAGGTTATATGTACACGCACGTGGCGTGGCGTGACTCGAGACTTCTTCTCCCAGGCACAAGCCAGGAGAACCTCTTAGTAGCAGCGTGCGTAGTCGAGTGTCTGCCCGCTTACTTCCGGGCGTGAGAGCACGAGCTCACTTCGTGAGTCGTCGGTGGACCTCGGGTCAGGAGAGAGAGAGAGAACATACTCCCCACACTTTCTGTACACTCGCAAACAAATCTCCAAAATAATATGTTTAACTTCAACCCTTAGTAAATAAGCTGTACGAAACCGATCGTACAGAAAATATTGTAAACGAATAACATATAAATCAAATGCGAATTAATGTAAGAATCTTACTATCGTCGCTGCTGGGAATCAGTTAAAATGGAACGTGCCTAAGTAGTAAACAAAACTCCCAGAATAGAACGATGGGAAGATTCTTCCTGGAAGATTCCAGGTAGGAGCTGTGGGATGGGGTCTCCCACCTATGATTTGTCATGTGACAAATCCTAGAGAAGGAGTGACCGATTGCCCTATAAAAAGGGATCGGACCACCCGCGGAGTTCATTATCATAAATAACATTACCAGGTTTTTTAAAATATTTGTATTTAACCAAAAGTGTAAGAACTTGTAAAGTGCACAACCACCAGCCAACGAAAATAAAGGTGATTGTTTTACTGTTATATTAGTGAGTGAAGTGTTTCCACTCCTTACCTCATCTTATAATTTGAGCATTGGTCTTAAGGAAAATGAATCGAATTACAAAAATGTACATTGACAGCTCACGGGTTGCGCTAATCACAGGTATTACTTATGAGCAGAACGTTGCCCGCGGTTTTACCAAAGATTAAGCGTAAAGTGTGATCACCGCGATTTATTTAAATATTAATCAACTTCTAATCAATGATTGCGAATATGGAAAAGCCACGCTTGCCCCGCCGACGGTGTCACCTATGAGCAGAACGTTGCCCGCGGTAACACCTGATGCGGAAGGTGGAGAGTGGTTTATCGATCAATCAATAAGTATTATTGACTATTCCAAAAGACTAATGCCAAGAAATCATCGCGCTGGACGGCGAGTCCAACTTCGAAAACTAAAGTGGCAATTTTGCAACACGCCGGCAAACTACGTCGAACTCCTGGGAGTTCCCGAGACCTCGAGCAAACAAAAAAGGAGGAAACCCCCAAATTCGGGTACAGCCTAACCCCATTAGAGTGGGCTGCCCCAAACCAAAAAGAAGCACCTGCTATCAACGGGGTCCCAGACGCTCCCATAGATTGGACATTAACACCCATCGACTACTGAAAATATAACGCGTTAAAATGCGCTCAAAACCCAGTCTCAATTACCCCAGAGCGTAAGTTCCTGGACTAGCTCGAAAGCGGATCAAAAATATAAACTCCTTTAAAAATCGCGACTCAAATAAGAAGTAGGGACGTAACAATAATATATATGTATATAAAGAAAAAATAATATATATAAAGAAGATAGAAAAAATAATATATATAAAGAAGATAGAAAAAATAATATATATATTTTTTTTTCCTGGGCGTTTTTCGGGCACTTAGTCCTATTGGACCATTGTGCCCGAGCCCGTACGGGCAGTCCTAGTTGGGAGGGCTTGCCACTAGGCCGGCCTCTCATACAAACTCTAGAAGCCCGCTAAGGGTTGTGTCCTCCAGGTTCGACGTGCGGTGAAAGGCAGCTCCCAGCAATAGCTGCCTCTGGGCCGCCATACCCTCGCACTGCGTCATTAGGTGGAGCGGCGTTTCGTCGTCCTACCCGCACCGCGGGCACCTAGGTCCCTCATCGATCCCTAGGCGCGCCAGATGTTTCCTCGTGTGCCAGTGTCCTGTGACCATCTCCACGAGTAGTCGCAGCTTCGACCTATCCAGGCGGCTAAGTATCGCCCCTATCTTCTTTGAAGGCCGCTTTAGCAGAGCCTTCGCGTGTCTCATCTGTTGAGTCCGTTCCCAGAGTTGTTCGAGTTGCTGTCTGATCCAGCACCTCGTTCACTTCTTCACAGTCCCCATGGAGACGCCCAAGGTGCAAGACGGGTCCCGATTCGGTTCACGCGCGTCTTCTCGAGCCCTATCGTTCGCCCTTTCGTTTCCCTTGATTCCGGCATGCCCCGGAACCCATAGTCAGACTGACGCGGGTGCTGTTAGCCAATTGCGTCAGTGTGTCCACGCAGTCTAGCACCAGATTGGATCTCACCTCCGTGTTGCGTAGGGATCCTAGTGCGGCCCGACTGTCGCTGCAGATATAGATGTGCTTGCCCTCATAGCCTCTGTCCAGATTCAATCTGGCACAGGTCCTGATAGCCTGCACCTCCGCCTGAAAGACCGATACGTGTGGGCCCAGGGCTATGGACCTTTCCACCCGGGGCCTCTCCCCATGTATCCCGGATCCATCTGTATACCAGATAAGTCCCCCGGAGAGAGTAACTCCTTCTCGTTTTCTTCCCAGTCCTTTCTGCTTGGAAAGCGAACGACGAAGTTATGTTGGAAGCGGTGGGCTGGGTCACATTGGTCTCCCCCGCAGTCCAAAGCCTCGTACGAGTCCCTTACGTCCTGCAGGATCGCCGCGTGCCCGTTCCCCGTGCCTTTCCATGTTCCCGCGAAATGTATCCTCAGGGCAGCCTTCCTAGCCCCGGCCTCCGCAGCCAAGTACGGCGGCGGCAGGTCCAGCAAGACCCCCATCGCCAGGGTGGCCGTGGTGGGGAACGCACCCGTTATCCCCAGCAATGCCAAGCGATACACCTTGCTCAATGTCCTCTTGTGGGTGTCCCTCCTCATGGAGGTCCCCCATACCACTGAGGCGTATATCAGTTGGGGTTCCAGGATGGCTGTATAGATCCATTTAACCCCCATGTGCTGCCGAACATCCTTCTGCAGGCCCCGTAGGTGACGAGCGCCTTCTGGGTCTGCTTCGTGATGTGGCTTTTCCATGTGAGCTTCTTATCCAGGGCCACTCCCAGATATTTCACCTCCGAGGAGGTGTGTAGCTCCGCTCCGAAGATTGAGGGGGCCTTAAACTTTAGGTTCCGCTTCCTCGTGAACAGTACCATCTCCGTCTTGAACGGATTCACCCTTAGGTTTTGGTTGTGGCACCATTCCTGAACCAGTGTGAGTGCCTCCTGCATTCTCCTGGCCATGCATGTTGGGCTCGTGCCTCTGACAGCGATCGCTATGTCGTCGGCATAGCCCTGCACTATTACGCCTGTGTTGTGCACAGGCAACGCCCAAGCACACGTGTCAGACATACTGTTATATATTATACATATTATATTACGTTACGAAACGTTCGAGACGTTTCCAAGCTAAGACAACCGCTAGCGACCAAATCTACAAAATCAGCAATAAGCGAACGCATCGCCGCGACCGGGCACGGTAACGCGTACCACGCCCAGCAGGATATAAAAACCAATTCGACACCGCCAACCAGGAATCTAGACCTGACTCTCGACCTGTTAACACGGCTATAACCCTTGTACACCTCAGTCTAGTTTAGTTAAAGTTTGAATAAAGACTTAGTCTCTGAGTTTAATCGAACTTGGTGTAGTTCACCCAGTAGATACCTATCTTTTGTTCACTCCCGAACCTACGATTTCGCCAAATCCCCTACCTTCCTTGCGAGCCATCACGCAAGGCACAACAAAATTGGTGGCAGCGGTGGAATATTGCATCGTAAAAACTCTTACTGAGCCTTGACGCGACCGATTGATCGACGTCGACTGAGGTTGAACTACCTCCGACCAGATTATTGGATCATCTTAGTCTAATAGGCCAGGACAGGCTATCGTCGCTACCGAGGTAGCACAGAGGACCGAGGAACGGCCTTTGAGAAAACGTTCGACGCAGTCTGAACGAAGACGAGCCTGGTGACGAGTAAAACCATTCAGTGAGTGAACGGGTGCAACTACCAAAAATCTAACACCAAATCCATCTACGAGGACGTCACTGTTCCGAGGACCAGGACACCCGAGAGGACTTGGAGACAGAGGAACGAGTCGAAGCCGCACCTGAAGGACGGACGGAGAACCGTACGAAGGTAGCAGCCGTCGGAGCACGCAGTAAACAGCTGTACGGATCGACCTTGCCGGGTCCGATTCATCTTATCACCGCCGTTGGTTCACGGACGAGAGGACGCCCGACCGAGCTGACGACATGTGGTTTAGAACAGCCTTGTGAGTAACAGACTAGCGTAAAACGTACATATTGTAAACCAGAGTCCTATATAAATTCAAAAACGGTAAATGCATGCCTATAGCAGACGAACGCGCGAATGAATTCAAACTCCCGGGTCAAAGAAGCTTGTCACGATCATTCGAGTCGTTTTTCGATAAAAAACTAATCTTCGTACGAGAGGAATTAGACCTTCTACCTTCTATAAACCATCCAAAACTGTCTCGCCGAACACTTCGACCGTCGCCGTTGCGACTAAGCGTTAGAAACAACGACAATTCAAGTGCTGAATCGTCTCCGGAAAACTTTGTAACACCAAATAGAGAATTCCCCATTGTGCTAGCGGATTTTAGTTTGTTGGACATAGAAGGAACGGAAGAAAGCGAAATGTCACTAAATGCGGAAAATAACCTCCCGATACCAGACGTAAAAAGACTATCTACCGCGTTGTCGTTAGTCGATAAATTCGTAGGAAAATCGTCAGACGAACTTGCAGAATTTTTGAAGTCATATACTAGCGCCTCGGAATTTGTCCCCACAAATGAACAGCCACGATTCTTGAAAACAGTAATAGGTACAAAAATTAAAGGCAAGGCAGCCAAAGTATTAGAGTACAAGGACATAGATACTTTCGACAAATTAAAAGACATCTTAACTTCTCTATTCATTGACAAAAGATCAATAGGAGCAGTTGGAGCAGAGTTTCATGCCTGTCACCAACGAGAAGGAGAAAGCGTAAAATTATTCGCGTGTAGAGTAGAGGAATTAGCTGGGGAATTATCTGAACTATCGGTAAAACCAGGGAACAGCGACGAAGTAAATAACGCGTTAATGGAATCGGTGCAAGAACGCGCTCTGGATGTATTCACCCTCGGGTTGAATTTAAGACTGAGAACGATCATTAGGTCTCGAAACTATGCGACGTTGAATGCAGCTATAGCCGCAGCAATAGAAGAGGAACAAGCGATGGGTTTAAACACCTCGCGAAATTATAGGAAATTCGGTAATCAGTCCAAAGGAAAGGAAGGGTCAAACGTACCGCGCTGCGATCGTTGTAATAAATTAGGACATTTAGCAAGGAATTGCTATACGCGATTGAGCATGCCGCGAGAAAACTATCCGACGCAACAAACGACTATAAAAAGGGAAGTACAGAGAGTCACAATGGTTTGTCACTATGTCGACACCGGTGCCGATATTACTTTGATAAAGATAGGAAAAGTGCAGGACGAAGTCCATGCAGAAAACGAAATAGTCTCATTGCGAGGCATAGCCCCTACGGAAATAAAGACGCTGTGTCTAGTGCAATTAAACATAAAAGTAGGAAATAAAACAGTAACTCATCCTTGCCGGTTAGTCAGAAACGACTTCCCGCTAGAAGCAGACGGAATCCTAGGACAAGATTTTATGGCCAAACACGACGTATGCATCAGGGCAAACCTAGGAATAGAAGTGTACGGAATACAATTCCCCTATTCAGGAGGAAACGTGACTTTAAAACCGACGTGACGACGTTTAAAAACGTGACTTAAAAACTCTATTAAGCCAGGGGTGCTCATAGGAAATTCGCTAACAGAAGGTCGGAACGGGAGATGTGTAATAAGCATAATGAATACTACTACAGACGAAGTCTTTATCAATACGCCAACTGTAACGTTACAAACGCTGACGATCAATGACATTGACCCGACGAACGCAATAGACGACAAGGAGCTCGACGCACCGACATACGTGGTACACGCCGTACACGGAAGAGATAGAATGCAATTGTTACGTGAGAGTCTTAGAACGGAACATTTAAATAAGGAAGAAGAAGCCAGCTTACGCGGACTGTGCGAAAAGTATAACGAAATATTCGGGTTAGAAGGAGACAAATTAGGATACACCACGAAGACAGAACATTCGATTCCACTAATCCCAGGTACTAAACCTATATACGTAAAGCCGTATAGATTGCCACAAGCGCATAAAGAGGAAGTAAATAGACAAGTTCAAGAAATGGTAAAAGAGGGAATAATTAGACCGAGCGCCAGTCAATGGAACGCGCCGTTGCTAGTAGTTCCGAAAAAAACCGACGCTTCAGGAAAACACAGACTCAGAGTGGTAACAGATTTTAGGCAAATAAATGAGGCGACAATAGGCGATTCATATCCCTTACCGAATATAACAGATATTCTAGATCAATTAGGCGGAGCAAAATATTTTTCAACCTTAGATTTAGCGTCAGGATTTCATCAAATAGCCATGAAAGAGGAAGATCGTGAGAAGACAGCCTTTTCGACACCATATGGTCATTTCAAGTACAATAGAATGCCGTTTGGGCTAAAAAAACGCTCCCGCGACTTTCCAAAGATTGATGAATATCGTACTATCAGGCCTACAAGGAATAAAATGTTTCGTGTATTTAGACGATATAGTCGTTTACGGACGCTCGTTGAAAGAACACCAAGATCGCCTAGAACTAGTATTTGAACGCATACGAGAGAGTGGCTTAAAACTTCAACCTAATAAATGTGAATTTTTACGAAAGGAAACCGTGTACCTAGGTCACGTTATAACTGAAAATGGCATCATGCCGGATCCTTCAAAGCTTGACGCTGTTAGGAACTTTCCGATACCTAGAGGAGTCAAAGACATACAATCCTTTTTAGGTTTAGCTGGATATTATAGGAGATTCATAGAACATTTTTCACAAATCGCGAAACCCTTAACGCAACTATTAAAGAAAAATCAAGCATTCAGATGGACCGCACAGGAACAGGAAGTCTTCGAAATACTGAAAGAAAAATTAACAACAGCACCGATATTACAATACCCTGATTTCTCGAAACCTTTCGTTCTGACAACAGACGCTTCCGGAAAAGCTATAGGAGCAGTATTATCGCAGGGAAAGATAGGGCAAGATTTGCCAATAGCATACGCAAGTAGAGTGTTAAACAAAGCGGAAGAAAACTATAGCACCATCGAAAAGGAATTATTGGCCATCGTATGGGCGACTCAACATTTCAGACAATACTTATACGGCACAAAATTTAAAATCGTAACAGATCATAAACCACTCACCTGGCTTTTTAACGTAAAAGACCTCGGCTCTAGATTAATGAGGTGGAAATTGAAGCTAGCAGAGTACGATTACAGCATAGAATATAAAGCGGGAAAGACAAATAAGAACGCAGACGCTCTTAGTAGAATGTTCGCGATTACACGAGGAATGAAGCAACAGCTCAGCACTGAAACTCTAGCCGTCGCCAGCGAAAGTACCAACGAAGAAGACGAGACTCGATCGGAAGAAGCCACGAGCGATACGACATATACAGAAGACGATAAAAATCGAATACAGCGCGAATTTCACGATACCCCATTAGGTGGACATTTAGGAGTAAAACGGACCCTAGAACGTATAAAATTAAACCATTCGTGGTCATGTATGCGCCAAGACGTAGAAAAGTACATCTCCAGATGCGAAAAATGTCAGAAAAACAAACTAACGAGAATAACCAAAGCTCCCATGGTAATTACAGACACCCCCACGGAACCATTCGAGAAATGCGCTCTGGATATAGTAGGACCTTTACCCGAGACAAACAGACGAAATAAATACGTATTAACCTTTCAAGACTTACTAACTAAATTTAGTAAAGCCATTCCCCTCGAGAATCAAGAAGCAAACACAGTAGCTAAAGAATTCGTCACGAAGATCATTTGCGAATACGGTATACCACAACGAGTGCTAACTGATCAAGGAACTAATTTCCTAAGCCAAGTATTCAAGAATGTATGTAAATTGCTCAAGATCGATAAAATTCAAACTACGGCCTATCACCCACAATCAAACGGAGCCCTGGAAAGAAGCCATCGTACACTAGCCGAATACTTAAAGAACTTTATCACGGAAGACCAAACCGATTGGGACGAATGGCTACCGTACGCGATGTTTACTTATAATACTACCCCGCACACGTCTATTAGTTACACGCCCTACGAACTCGTTTTCGGGAGACAAGCTACACTGCCGACTTCACTAAATCAGGCACCCCAACTAACATATACCTACGACAAATACGCTGAGGAATTACGCGAAAGACTACGGTCAACGAATAACATTGCGCGCGAAACAATAGTGAACAATAAAAACAAGGCAAAGAAGCAATACGATAAAAAGACAACTACTAAATCCTTCAAAATTGGGGACCAAGTACTACTACACAATGAGACTGTGAGACGCGGACGATCAAAGAAATTAACACCCGCGTGGATAGGCCCGTATACGATTCAAAATACACACGACAATAATAATTATACTATAAATAAAGGACGACGAACGCTTCGCGTACATGCAAACCGATTAAAACATTTCATAGAATAGGGCAGGAATAGGAAAGGATCACAATTATGAAGGAAAGTAACTACTCATGGACGACTAAATAAAGTAAATTAACAAAGGATTTATTTATAGTACATAATCCTCAAATCTATAACCAAACGCGGTCCAAATCTCCCGCCGAGGGACGGGCCCAATAAATGTATCCCCATATCGTTCTGTAAAAATAACCAGACGCGAAAGAATTAAAATAAAGAATCCCACGAGAAACAAAAGACACTAAACAACGAAAACAATAATAAAAACTCACCAAACAGGGCCCGGATGCCCCAGGCATCCTCTGCGTCCAACCAACATTCATTTTCTTCGGCAAACTGCCGTCGGTGGGCTCGATATCTCCGCACCGCCATTCGATATTTTACATTTACGAACCCTGATGGGGCTGGAGCCACTAGAATAAAATATAACATTAACACTAGCACCTAAACACACGCACAGAGACACTAAATGGTACTACACCCACCAACAACGCCAGGGCTATCTCCTCCGGTATGTGCGCTAACGAAAGCATAATGAAGACTGTAACGAAAGAAGAAGCGACGAGACAATCGAGTCTCTACGCAGACAAACTGACATACGCAGCAAAATTTTATCTTCAGCCCGCAATGCACTCGAGCGAAAGAGACTTCAGGACCAACGAAAGTATACGCCGACTACACCTCGACATTATATTTTACAGGATTATCATCCTACAAATGACGATATTACTCATAGGAGGGACAACCCCCAACACAGACTTCGCTGTAAAAGAATTTCAAGACCACCCAGGCATTTATTTCGAAAACATAGGCGATCTACAGATTTACCGAGATAGTTGGAAATTAATATTACACGTAGACATATCCTACATTTACAAACGCGAATCCAATCTCCAGGCAGCACTATATGACATACTAGCTCAATGTAAAACACCTTCTACAGATAACTTACAAAAATTCTGTAAAACGTTCGGCACGAAAATTCAAAGCAGTAGACCGCGTAACCAAACTCCTTACTTACGTCCAACAAACAATAAGCTCCGCGCCAAAACAGCGTCGCGGACTAATAGACGGATTAGGTTACATAGGTAAATCACTCTTCTGGCTAATGGATTCCGAAGATAGAAAGAAAATCAATAATCAAATAGACTTCCTAAAAAGACAAGACAGTAGAATAAAAAATACAATCAAAGGACAAATGCAAATTGTAAGAGCTAACGCCGAACTCCTAAATGAAACTATACACAACATACAGGAAAACGAACAAACCCTTTTAAATGCAACTAGGCAAATTCAATATTTACTCCAACAGACGACTGACATTACGAGATTTCGAGAGACAATAGATGAAAACCTCATACTAATAAATAGCGTAGCGGAAACACTCTTGCGCGACACTCAAGACTTATTAGAATTTATCATGGATATAAAGAAAGGTGTCTAAAACCCACGACTGATACCACCGGCACAAATCATAGCCTACCTTACTTCCGCACTAGCATATATACCGCAAGGACTAGACTTCCCCATCGGAATAAAATTAGAAAACATGCACGTATTGTACGAAATCCTTACTCTCTCTGCATTTTCGGATACCAAATCAATTACCATAATACTAGATATCCCATTGTTAAACGCGAAAAAATTCAAATTAAGCAAGGTACACCCAGTACCCACTAAGATAAACGAATCGTTCTACGCGTATATAGAACCCCTTGATTCCTACGTAGTACTCGATACTGCGGTGCAAGATTACGTACAGTTAAGCAAACAGGACCTATTGAAATGTAAAACTATAAACGATCTATATCTCTGTACCTCTAACCACCCGATATTCAAAGCGATACCATACGGACCCTGCGAAGTACAGTTGTACACCAAATTAACAAAAAAACCGAACAATTGTAAAATACGCATTATGACACTGAACCACACAATCCTAATAGAATTGCAACAACCAAGTGCATGGATTTATATCGCACCGAAACCGATACAATTAGCAGCAACTTGCGACGATAAAGGCACAAACATGTATAGCAGGGCTCTCCAAGGTCGCTCCCGCGGGAGATTGGGGTTCCCCCACTCTCGTCCGCGTTGTCAGGGATACCGCGCGACGCTAACCGCGAAGCCGCTAACCCGTCATGGCAGTCTTCGTAGCGTCGCGCGGTCTCCTTGACAACGGAAGGCACGCTACGCGAAAAAAAGATTGGAAGGGGAAGCAGGCGCGTGAGGGGCCCCTACGCTGGAAAGCTCTGAAGTATAGTATTAAGGACTCTGGTATAATAACGATAAGAAATAAATGTACTATCACTACCGCCGAATTTACGATAGAAACCGGGAAACAATACGGAATAGAAAAAACATGGAATTACTTACCTGGTTACAACTTATCACTAGACGAAATTACACTCCCACAGACCACTGTAAACTTGTATCGTAACACAAATTTTGAATTAAAAAGGATAATCAAACACCCAGAAGAACTAAATAAAGTTAGCAAAAAATTAGATGAATTACAAAGCGACTTAGAAAAACCCGAAATAATACCAACCGAGTATCATTACAGCTTCTTTACATTATCCTCGATAACGGGATTCATAACAATTACACTATGTATCTTTACACTATACAAATGTATTGCACACTTCAAAAAGAAAACATCTCGACGTTGTGCAACGGAGAACACAAGTCGCGACAAAACCACACAAAAACCTGAAGCAATAATCAAGATAGTTAGCAAGGAAGGAACGTCTTCCACCAGTTCCCTTTGAAACATTTTAATCATTAATACAAATATTGTAAACCACTATTGTCAAATGCAAACTACTAATACTATCCATACGTAGCGCATTAGTTATTATATTAATCTAGTTTAAGAATCGATGTTAATCAGTCGCTAAGAAAAAGCTATGGCTTTTTCTCCCTTAGGGGGAAGGGATGTTGTGCCCAGGCAACGCCCAAGCACACGTGTCAGACATACTGTTATATATTATACATATTATATTACGTTACGAAACGTTCGAGACGTTTCCAAGCTAAGACAACCGCTAGCGACCAAATCTACAAAATCAGCAATAAGCGAACGCATCGCCGCGACCGGGCATGGTAACGCGTACCACGCCCAGCAGGATATAAAAACCAATTCGACACCGCCAACCAGGATTCTAGACCTGACTCTCGACCTGTTAACACGGCTATAACCCTTGTATACCTCAGTCTAGTTTAGTTAAAGTTTGAATAAAGACTTAGTCTCTGAGTTTAATCGAACTTGGTGTAGTTCACCCAGTAAATTCCTATCTTTTGTTCACTCCCGAACCTACGATTTCGCCAAATCCCCTACCTTCCTTGCGAGCCATCACGCAAGGCACAACACCTGCTTCTCCGAGCCCACGCAGTAGCTCGTCTACCACCAGGGTCCACAGCAGTGGGGAGAGAACTCCCCCCTGCGGGCAGCCCCTGTCGGCCCGAGCCTTTGTCGTGGTCCCTTCCCAGCTGGCCATCACGGCTCTAGTCCGCAACATGTTACGGATCCACCTTCCAATCGAATCTTCGACCTTGAAGTTGTCTAGGGCTCTGCTTATGGCATCCAAGGATGTGTTGTCGAACGCTCCTTCGATGTCTAAGAATACGCTCAGGACCGACTGTTTCCGCTCCAGGGCCCCTTCTACCACCCCTACCAGGTGGTGGAGCGCCGTCTCCACGGATCTGCCGGCCTGATACGCGTGTTGGGACATTTGAACTGATCTTTCCACCAGCGCATGTTCTCTGATGTGCCTATCCACCAGCCTTTCCAGCGTCTTCAGAAGGAAGGACGTTAGGCTGATAGGCCTGAAGGATTTGGCAGAGTCGTAGTCCTTCTTCTCTGGTTTGGGTATGAACACGACTCTAGCCATTCTCCATGTTTTGGGTATATACCCCAAGGCAAGATAGGATTTAAAGATAAGGTCCAGTCGTCTTATCAGGTCCTCCCCCCCTTCCTGTAGAAGAGCGGGGAAGATCCCGTCCATTCCCGGACTCTTAAATCTTTTAAATGAGTTTATGGCCCACTTGATCCTGTTCCTGTTTACCACTCTGGAGGCCAACCCCCAGTCCTTCGGTCCATTCTTCTGAGGTTCCAGCTCTTCTATTGGCTGTCCCTGCTGAAGGAGCCCCGAGCCCGGGAAGTGGACCTCTATCATGTGGTCCAGAATTTGTTGCCGGTCCTCTAGGTACCTCCCGTCCGGGAGTATGAGTCCGTTTAATTTTTCAGGGGGCCCGGATGCGAAGACCCTTCGAAGCCTGGCCACTAGTGGTAGGGCCTCGGCCTCTTGGCAGAATTCCCTCCAGGTCCTCCTGTTTTCTGCTCTAGTGAGCTTCTTGTAGGATCTATGGGCTTCTTTGTAGTTTTCCCATTCGACCTTTGTGCCAAGCCTCACGGCTCTGTTTAGCAGCTTCCAGGTTCTGGCCCTGTGCCTACTCAGCTCCTGGTTTCACCAGGGTACCCGTCTGCTGCTCTTCCTTTGCTTGGCCGGACATGACGCTTCGTACGATTGGGTGATCGCGGCCTGCAGTTTCTCAACCGCTTGCTCGATCCCCCCACCTGTTTTCGGGGGTCCGCAGTTCCCCCCGAGCTTTCCTTCTAGCTCCTCTTTGTAGAGTTGCCAGTCGGTGGCCCTGGGGTTCCTGTAGACTTCCGTGGGTTCGTGGTTCGCGTCCCCCGCCAGTCTGAATTCGATTAGCCTGTGGTCGGAGAGTGTTACCTCTTCTGCCACTTGCCAATCCTTTATTGATTGAGCCACCTTTCTGGAGCCCAGCGTAACGTCAATTACCTCCTGCCTTCTGGAGGTAACGAACGTGGGCCTGGAACCTCGATTGAGGATCTCCAGTTCCGTTGTCGAGAGGTATTCGAGTAAGCTCGTCCCTCTCTTGTTGATATCGGTGCTGCCCCATACGATGTGGTGGGCATTGACGTCGCATCCCACCACCAGTTGCAGCCCCCTATTTTTACATGCCTCCACCAGTACTCAGAGTTCTCTCGTTGTGGGGGGGGGGGGGGACTCCTCAGAGTCGTATGGTAGGTATGCTGAGCAGACCACGACCTTTTCCGTGTTCCCGCCCATTTTTGGCTCTATTAGGACCGATGTTAGGTCCCTAGTGCAGAATTCTCCCAGCCTCAAGGCATGTAGTCTCTTACTCGCGTAGACCCACGCTCTTGGTCCGGGGTCACCGGGCCCGTGTATTATCGTGCCCTGTTTCGCGTTCAGTCCTCCTACACGACCCCTGATTAACCAGGGTTCCTGTATGAGTACTATGTCTGTTTGCTGCACCACTATGCGGCGATCGAGCAAGTCCGTCGCTGCTTTGCAGTGCTGCAGATTAATCTGCGAGATGCTGATGCATCCTGCAGCCATCTTGACTGCAGTATTGCCCGCTCTCGCACGTGCTCCGGGGGAGATAGTGTGTCCCGTGTTACGGTCCACTTCTATTTCTCCCTTTGCTTTACCGTGGTGGCCTTGTTCGCCACCCCGGCAGTTTTGAGAAACTGGTCCCTCAGTGACCCCGAGTTCGTTGTCCTTTGGACTCCTCCTCGGGTCCCCGAGGGCCCAGCCCTACCCAACCCCACGGCCTTCAGGGGTCTCCCCCTTCTTCCGCGGGTGGGCACATTCACCTCCTTCTTCATGGGGAGTCGGCCCCCCCCCCACGTGAGTGCGCCGGAGGTCGCCCCCACGGTCGCCACCACCGAGTGGCCGTGGTCTCCCCATCCTTCCCACACTGCTTTGCGGATGGGTCTGCTCGCCCGTCTTGTGGGCCCACCTCCCCCTGCGCTACCTTTTCGGAAGTCGGCGCTCCCGCTTAGGTCGTCTCTAAAGTGGTCCCGAGTGAAACCAATTTGGCTTTCCGAGCCCTCCTTTTCGCCGCCCCGCTGCGGGTCGCCTTCCTCTTCTTTGTTGCGGTGTCGGGCGCGGCTTCGGCGTTGTCACCGTTGCCCTCGCCTGTCTTCCGCGTGGTAGCGTCCGTAATCGAGAGCCCGGTTTCGGTCGCCGCGAGTAGCGCCGCGCCAATCTCCGCCGGTCCCTCTATGGTGGCTTCCGCCACATGTACGGGAGATGTTCCCTCTTCCGAGGGCCCTTCTCCCGCTGTGGTGATGGGTTTTATGGTCTTTAAATCTTTCATATGATTCCCAGGAGAGTGCAGGAAGTATGCGGTCCACCCCCACAGAGCCTGCTATGTGAGGGTAAGGCTAAATACAATGGGGGGTCGCCTGGTACCCCAAGGGCATCGGTTGAGGCACCATACCCTGGTACCATTCATCCCTCGCAACGGTAGCTTCCACCTTGGATTGGGGAGTTGGTCCACGACAGGGCCTTCGCTTGCCACGCGGGGTTGTTAGGCCCCGGGGTTCGCTTATAGCACCCGCTAACCGTCACGTTCCCCGACCCCCCCTTTCGCCTCGGCCCGGTCAACGTGTGATGATCCAGTCCGCGGCGATCAGGGGGCCGCTTCACGCTCTGGCCGTTCTCCTATCCGCCACCCGGAGACGCGTTCGGTTAGTGCTCAACCTAGATCGACACGGGCCGATCTAGTCCTCCGTAAAGGGGAGCGGGGGACTAGATCGGGGGACTAGACTTTATATATATATATATATATATATATATATATAAAGAAAAAGAAAAAAATAATATATAATAAAAGAAAAATTAATATAAAAATACAATATAAAAAGAATAAAATGGAATAAAATAGAATAAAATAGAATAAAAGAGAATAAAATAAAAGAAAATACAATTAAAATATATAATAAAATATAATAAAAAGAATATAAAAAAGAAAAGAAAAATAGATACATAGAAAAAAGAAAAGAAAAAATACAAAAATAAAAACTATTGGGGAGGTGGCGACGGGGGTGATTGGGGTGACGGCGGCCGTGGAATTTCATAAGGGGCCCACCTCGCCGCAGCCGTCGCCTCCGCTGCGCTCCCCCGCACAGCCATCACGGAGCCAACCACTGGCCCCGACCGCCGCATCTGCACCCCTTGGGGTCCATCCTGAAGCGCTCTGATCTCCAGGCCCACCAGCCATGTCCTCAGCACAGATAATGGTATGTCCTAGATCACAAACACAAACGTTGATATAACACATTAAACATAATAAACATCAAACACACAAAACAATGCACTACATACATGTTGAGGCGGCGGCGGCGACGGCGACGGCTGCGGTGACGGTGGTGATGGGGGCGCGATCTCCTCCTCCACCAGCCTCGCCTCCAACATGAAAAACATATTTTAGAACACATACACACAAACATTGATATAATGACACATAAATAAATATATTAAATATGAACCACACACAAAACAATGCAAAGTATTACATACCTGCGGAGGCGGCGAAGGCTGCGGGGACTGCGGCGGCAACGGCTGCGGCGACCCCCAATCGCTCGACCACTGGGGCGATGGTGGCGATGGGGGCGATGGGGGTGGTGAGCCCTAGAATAACCGACAAACGCTTGATTTTAATCTCACTCAATTTAAAAAGGTAAAACGCGATAAATGTTAAAAATATTGATATGTACATACCTCGGGGTCGCACTCTGGCGGTACCCTGCATAATCCCATTTTTTCAGAAATGAAACTTGTCACACAAAAAAATAAAATGTCACATCAACTGACGACTGTCAACCTCAAAGATTTGAAGACAAATGGTCTCGCTGCATCTCCTGGCCCTCGTATGTCAAAACCCCCTCCCATCATGAAATCGAGAAGTGTCTAGCTTTGCAAAAGTAAGATGTTCTTCGTTGACAATCCCCTTCCTCCTTGTACTTATCTTCTTCGCTGACCATCCTCACCTTCTTGTGCTCATCTTATTTCCATTCTTTCAACACATCATTCGACTAGACCAAATCGTTTTGAACGTGTATCGAACAGGTATTGAACGTCTTGATCGTGTATCGAACGCGAATCGTACCACTCTGAGCAAGAATCGAAGGTGAATCGTACCACTCTGAACGTGTATCGAATGGTTTTGATCGGGTATGGAATGGGTATTGAACGTGAATCGAACGGTTCTTACCACTCTGAACGTGAATCGAACGGCTTTGAACGCAAATCGAACGTGAATCGTACCACTCTGAACGCGAATCGAACGGTTTTTATCGTGTATCGAACGGGTATTGAACGCGAATCGAACGACTTCTACATACTAATAATAAGTATCGTCTAAAGGTCCGTTTATACAGCTACCAAGCCGAGCCTTCCGAGCCGTCCGAGCCTCTATAGCAGGGGTGCACAAGGGAGCTGTTTTAGCTCCTAGCTGCGAGCAACCCGTTTGTCTCGTTGCTAAGGTTAGAATCGGTGAGGAGAACTACAGTAGTGTACGTACATTTGGTACGACTTGAACCCAGCCATATATACTGACGCCACAAGCCTACGAGCACGCACGTAGCCTATTGCAGTTCTCCTCACCGATTCTAACCTTAGCAACGGGACAAACGGGTTGCTCACAGCTAAGCGCTAAAACAGCTCCCTTGTGCACCCCTGCTCTATAGTATGCTTATGGACAGCGTGCAGGCGCCGAGGTCGGCGCGGCACGGAAGGCACGGAAGGCACGGACGGCTCGGTGGCTCCCCGCTGTGCCCAGGCTCGGTGGCCACTCGTTGAGGCGACTAGACGGACGGGCCGAGTCCGTGCCCTGCCGAAATGCGACGCTGCTGGATGTTATGCTCCCAACACGTAGCCCGGGCACAGCGGGGAGCCACCGAGCCGTCCGTGCCTTCCGTGCCTTCCATGCCGCGCCGACCTCGACGCCGGCACGCTGTCCATAAGCATACTATAGAGGCTCGGACGGCTCGGAAGGCTCGGCTTGGTGGTTGTATAAACGGACCTTTAGACGATACTTATTATTAGTATGTAGAAGTCGTTCGATTCGCGTTCAATACCCGTTGGATACACGATAAAAACCGTTCGATTCGCGTTCAGAGTGGTACGATTCACGTTTGATTCGCGTTCAAAGCCGTTCGATTCACGTTCAGAGTGGTAAGAACCGTTCGATTCACGTTCAATACCCATTCCATACCCGATCAAAACCGTTCGATACACGTTCAGAGTGGTACGATTCACGTTCAGTGGTACGATTCACCTTCGATTCTTGCTCAGAGTGGTACGATTCGCGTTCGATACACGATCAAGACGTTCAATACCTGTTCGATACACGTTCAAAAAGATTTGGTCTAGTCGAATGATGTGTTGAAAGAATGGAAATAAGATGAGCACAAGAAGGTGAGGATGGTCAGCGAAGAAGATAAGTACAAGGAGGAAGGGGATTGTCAACGAAGAACAACATCTTACTTTTGCAAAGCTAGACACTTCTCGATTTCATGATGGGAGGGGGTTTAGACATACGGGGGCCAGGAGATGCAGCGAGACCATTTGTCTTCAAATCTTTGAGGTTGACAGTCGTCAGTTGATGTGACATTTTATTTTTTTGTGTGACAAGTTTCATTTCTGAAAAAATGGGATTATGCAGGGTACCGCCAGAGTGCGACCCCGAGGTATGTACATATCAATATTTTTAACATTTATCGCGTTTTACCTTTTTAAATTGAGTGAGATTAAAATCAAGCGTTTGTCGGTTATTCTAGGGCTCACCACCCCTATCGCCCACTTACTGAATTTATCCTGTATCACAGCCAACATTTTGAATCCTTTCGTTGACCGTGACAGGGGTCCAACCAGATCGACAGCGATTTGCAGGCGGTGTGGTTTGCATGCCCCCCGCGGGTGCCTGCTGGAATGCCTTATATTACAGGCATTTTTGACAACGTCGTACGTGTCGGCTGGCGTCACGGATCATTCCTGGCCAAAAATACTGCCGTGTCAAACGGGCTGCGGTTTTGCTGATCCCCAGATGTACCGCGGTGGGAGCGTTATGCGTTTCTTGGAGCACCGCTTCCCGGAGTGGTTGGGGGACGCACATTCTCCACTCGGACTCGGACCGGTGGCCGTGGGTGTCGGGGATGTGTCGGTAGAGCTGTCCCCCTAATACTCGATACTCCGGGTACCGGTGCGGTTAACCAGTCGGAAACCAACTGCCGAGCAGTGAGGGAAGGTGAACGAAGTGATCTCATGTGTTAGCCAAAGGTTTTTTAACGCACTTCCAAGCCCGGTTACCGCTATGTGCGAGAGGCTGTGCGATAGCGTCGACGGAGCAGCATCCATCGCGGGATCTTCACATACGGAGAAACCCCGGTTTATCCGGCGAAAAGTCTCAGAGTAGGAAAGGAGAAGGAGGAGGAGGAGGGAAGTCGAAGGAGCGAAGGTAGAGGCAGCAGAGTTTTTCTCGGCTGTCGAGACGAGTCGGAAAATTGGTTTCTGGCGTTGCCTCGCTATTGAAGAGCAGGCTGCGGCTTATCCACTGGGGACGTCATCGGATTCAACCAGGGCAGTGGAAACTGAAGAAAGGGTCTAGCCGGATAAGCATAGTGAAAAGTGCCCTTGAACCGATTTTAGCTGGCAATGCATCTTTCAATAGTGTAGCACAGGAAAACATTGTACAGCAAGTTTCAACCCCCTATCTCAACCAGGAGGGTAATTATAGGGTAAATTCGAATTTTCGGTTTTTGCCATATTTTCCCTATTTAATGGTCAGCAAAAATTCTAAAAAAAATCTGAAATATTGTAGATATGGTTGTGTATGATTGTGAATTTTTTCAGACTTTTTCGTTGCAACTGCTAAGTGTAAGAAATAAAAAACGCAAAAAAATGTCGAAAAATGCAGATTTTGTATTGATGTTTTCGAGCGACTAGATTTTTAATTTTACAGTAGTTAGATATTGACATGACTATTATCTACAATTTTTTTCAGATTTTTCGGCAAGGTGCGCCATAGTTAAAAAAATCAGAAAACGATATTTTCGAGATATTTCGCGTGAAAACGTGATAAGTACTTTCAATTTTTGCATTTCTGTTATACAGTGAATGCATTATATGATTTTTAATATCTCTACATTCGATAGAGTAATATGTAAACGGAGGGAATCAAGTTAAAATGATTAATTGGAAGTGTATACGCACCATATATCATATGGTACGAAAGAATTATTCAGCGCCGCAGTTAGCGGAGTGGTTAGAGTGTTAGACTCCAAAACCGCTGCATACTCTCTTTTGTCGTAGGTTCGCACGCCACCAAGGTCCAATTTTTTTCATGATATAAATTTTTTTTTCATTGTTGATTACATGACAATACACGATATTCATTTAAAAATGTTTCTAGAATATTTTAAAAATATTTTATCACAAGTTTTCCATAAAAATAATTTAAATGAACCGCCGCACCGGTTTTCTGCCTATGTATTGTTCTAGCTCCGGATAGTTTATAATATTTTGTCAATGAAATAGATGTGTGCTATTGGCTTATGATACGTATTCTGAATCCACTGGTTAGTGGATTAAATTTTTGCTGACCATTAAATAGGGAAAATATGGCAAAAACCGAAAATTCGAATTTACCCTATAACTACCCTCCTGATTGAGATAGGGGGTTGAAACTTGCTGTACAATGTTTTCCTGTGCTACACTATTGAAAGGTGCATTGCCAGCTAAAATCGGTTCAAGGGCACTTTTCACTATGCTTATCCGGCTAGACCCTTTATTGCGTGATACGTACGGGTATGCCGCTCTGCAATTGGAAAGGAGAAACTCAACTATGAGTGACTAAGCACGCAAGCTAACAAACAGAAGGGACAAAAGAAGATGCGCAGTGTCAAAGTCCGTGATCGTGTTTATTGAAAAGATCCAAATTACGACACGTACCATCGACAACAGCGGCAGCAACAGCATCTTTTGTCGTTCTGTTCGGAGAGATCGCGGAAGCCAGGGGAGCAAAACGAGTAGAATATAGCCTTTATATATTTATTTATATCTGTGATACCGACACTGATATACATCGATCTATCCGGAGGGAGCGAGTCGGTAGAGGGGGATAAAGAAGAAAGACATGCGTACCGTAGAAGAGGTAACGTAACGTAGCGTACGTTGTGCGTATACCGAAACGACGATTGAGGAGCAACTGGGAAAGAAGATTATATCAGTATTTTAGTGGATATAGGTGTTTTTGTACATACGACTGACTCTTTTTTACAATTATTGATATCGGGTTAAGTAAGCTAGTGTTCCGTTATTGCTGGTTGGGCGAGAAGAGGAGAGGGACAAGAAAGACAAACAACGAGGCGAGAACAGAAGAACCTCCGTATCGAAAAAGACAACTTTCTTTTTCACTTTTTTTCTGAACGCTATCACAAGTGACATTGTCGCGGGCGAAAATGGTGGAGAAAATTCTGGAAGAACAGGAGGACGGGTGGCAGGAGGCGGGAAGAGAAGATGCAGGTTGCAAAGACACGGTGAATACAACGGGAGAATCGATGAGCGCGGTGCAAGCTCAACAAGAAGAAGCCAGGGGTAAAAGGTGCAGGAAGAAACGTTCTTGCTCGTCTTTGATGTCTTCTTGCTTCCAAGAATTGTACAGATTGACTGGCGAAGTTCTTGGAGAGGGTGCTTACGCCTCGGTTCAGACTTGTAGGTCGCTTTACACGGACTTGGAGTACGCCGTTAAATAATCGACAAGATTCCTGGTGACGCGCTTGCTCGAGAATTCAAGACAGTCGAGACGTTCCAGCATTGTAGGGACATCCAAATATCATTCAGTTGATTGAGTTCTTCGAGGACGAAGAGAAATTTTATCTCGTATTCGAGAAGGTTAACGGTGGTCAGCTACTCAGTCGAATTCAAGAACGGATCCACTTCAGCGAACGGGAGGCGAGTCAGATAGTCAGGGAGATTGCGAGCCTCATTAAATTTTCTTTACAAGAAAGGAATCGCCCACAAGGACCTGAAACCCGAGAACATCTTGTGCGTGTATCCCGACAAGTTGATTCCGATCAAAGTGTGCGACTTCGATCTTGGCTCGGGCATCAAGTTCAACGACTCACTATCCAGCCCCGTAGCGACGCCGCAGCTTCTCACGCCAGTGGGAAGCGCCGATTTCATGGCTCCGGAAGTAGTAGAGGCTTTTATAGGCGAAGCCAATTATTACGACAAACGATGCGACCTATGGAGCCTGGGCGTGATCATGTACATTCTTCTATGTGGATATTCACCATTCTACAGGAATTGCGGCACCGACTGCGGCTCGGAGAGGGGTGAAAATTGAGGCTTGCCTGGAGCTTTTGTTTACCAGTATTCAAGAGGACAGGTTCCCAGACAACGAATGGAGGTGCATTTCGGAGGATGCAAAGGACTTGATCAGAGGTCTGCTGGTCAAGGAAGCCCACCGAAGGCTCAGCGCCGAGGGTATCCTGAAACATCAGTGGATCAATCCAGGACCGAGTTCGGTCGAGAACACCGACAAGTCTCTCACCACTCAACACATTATCAGGAAGAACAATTCCGCGAGGGAACTCTCGGCGTTTGCCGAATCCGCAATGACTATGAATCGCGTAGTACTTCAACACTTTTCTGTCAATCTGGACGAGTTGATGGACAACAGAGAGGCGAGATTATCGACTTCGTCCATCGACGAGGACAATCATCCGTACGGGCACATGTCCAATTCGAGCAGCGAGCTGTCCGGGCATCGTAAGCTTTGCGCCACTCATTCGTCCAGCGAGTTCGACACCAGTTCCAACTCCCGCCCGAAGTCATGCTCGGTACGCTCGAGCATCGATCTCACCGATTCAAAGGCCATCGGGAAGAATCATCTGCTCGGAAAGGACTCGTCGCTGCATCAGCTGTTCGGCCTGTCGCCGCCTAGCGAGAGCCGCTAGATGCAGCGCCGTTTAAAAGCGCGCTCGGATCTGCTTGAACGTCAAGTGGCTGAAGCAGGCCTCCTCGTATATCTTTCCTCGCGTCAAATCTCCTTTCTTGGTGTTAGCCTATCATTCGTATTTACACGTCTGCATATAGGGATACGAAATCGTAAAAAAAACTGGCGTGTACAGCAATATTATCTATCAACGGCACGTCTTGAAATAGGGTAACGACGGGCAATTCAAGTGATTTCATAATTGGCTGATTGCGTTGCAACCAACCAGTAAGTTTAACGGACACGATTACACAGTGCACTACGAGTAACCGTTAAGCAGCATCTTGCAGACTTTTATCGTACTCTTACAGTACCCACTCACTCGTATCGTGGAGCATCGCGTATGTCAAAACATTTCTCCACCGATGTTTATTTGTTCCTTTCGCAAACGTTTATGACAATCTGGCCACAGCCCTTCGTTACCCATGGTCGTTTCACCGCGCAGTCTTTAAATCGCATTAACGAACATTTCGGCAAATAGTTGTCTTTAGTTTCGGGCGTAACAGCCTTTAACGAAAATTTCGCCGTAAAGATTTAAAAGTAAGTAGATTAACGTAAAGACGTGCGCGAGTAACGATAGATAATCTTTCCGTACTTCTACTATCATAGTGCGTAGCAAGTATGTAATATGCTCGTCCGTATCGATTTGCTGAGACCGATGTACGGACGGATACGAAAAGAAAAGAAGCAACTCGTTTTGAAATTTCGTTTACGACTTTAGGAAGGATTAACGTATACAACCGTCAACACTTTGTTCCCGGCGAACCGTATCTTCCCGTATCATTTAGAGTGCGTCATGGCCGCGGATACTACGAACGGTCATACGTCCACGTGTTTCTCTTCTTTTTTCCCGACCGCATGTCGCCGAGGTGTTGGTGAATGGCGGCGCGGCGCGATCTCGAGTCACAAATAGCGAGTAGCGCCGATGAGTAAAGCGCGTTCTGGTGCATGTCACTCAGATAGTTTGTTCTGTAGGTGTTTAAGGACGTAGTGGGGTATAAGTTCGATAATGTCGCGAATAACATATATCCAAGAAAGGGACACGGGGTGAGGGAAGGACGGATGTGAACGTCAACAAGGAAGAAGCGACAATTACGGCCATTTCTTTTTTCTTTTCGTAAATGTCTCTTAAGTATCTTTATAGAGCGTTAGCATGTAAGCAAGATAAAAAAATAGTTTACAAAGAAAAAGAAGAAAAAAACAAAAAAATGTTTACAGAAAAAAATTGTACCTGCATCGTAAGTGAATATAAGTGTAAAAAGCGAAAGGGAGAGGGAGGAAGTACATAGAGAATGAGATTTTGAATTAAAAAGGCAAGAAGCGCGTTAGCGGGAAAACTTTCTCGACCAACCTAGATTTTTTTTTGACTGTGCAACGGGTTTTTATTCCTACGACTAAAGTACAATATTTCCCGGCCAGGTCTGTGCTGGCTAACAGAATCTATGCGGCTTAATCTAAGGCTTCATCTAGCGCGGCGGTTCGCGAAGAGGTCACGGCGGAGCGCGGGCGCGTCGCTGTCGCGAAGCGTTTCGGCGGTAGAGGTAGGAGAGGGGGTGGTCGTTCTGGCGCCCTGGCTGTTGTCTCCACCAATGGCCTTGACCGGGAAGCCATGAGCCCGCTTGCCCAGTGGGTATAACCCGCGGTCCGTCCCACCGATATGACTCGTTACAGTATTGGGTGGCTCGCGACCTTCCGTCTCGTCGCCTGAGAGGTGCGACCCACCTCCGAACGAAGCTGCGACCGAACGCGCTAACTCGCGCGCCTCCTCGCCGCTCGCCTCCTCCGTCGTACCGCTCAGCGGTGGAGGGACCTTCAAAAGGGCCTCCCTCCCGACCGCCCCAAGTCCACCGAGCGGGGGGGGGGGGCTTTGGGCTGCCCCCCTCCTCCCCTTCTTCTTTTTTCTCCTCTTCTTCGGGGACCCCCCGGGCGCCGACGGAGGAGGATCGCTAGCCGAGGAATCCGACTCCTCGCGGTCCTTCCTTTTGCCGGCGCCAGCCTCGGCCGCAGATGTCGAGGTCAGGGGACCGGTCTCCATTACCACTCGCGAAGTTGCGGGTGGGGGAGACACGGTGGACATGGGGGAATCACCCGAAGACTGGGAGGTATTTGCCCCGGGCGGGCCCCTCCTTCCGGGCCCCAGGGCGGATCGCAGGGGGAGGCCGGCAGGCCGGACCACCCATCCGGTGCACGCTGGGGAGCCCCGCCGCCGCGCAGAGCGGGCAGCTGGGGGCGGCCTTGCAGGGGCGCGCCACGTGCCCCTCATTACCGCAGCGGTAACAGAAGCCGCGCCTGACGGTGGGGCTGCTGGACTTGGCCTGCACGTGACTAAACTCGAGGCAGCGGAAGCATTGGAGCCTCCGCTGCGCGAGCGGTACGACACGGGTCACAAACGAGTCCACGACTATCGTGGTCGCCTTGAGCGGCCACAGGCCCGCGGACCCACAGGGAATAAAACCCGGCGGCGTTTCGGCGGTTTACGCCCACCGAGACATCTTCAGCCACACAGGCTCCCAGATCCGCGATCACTCCTTGCACCGCCTTCTGGGGGCAGTGCACCTAGATGCCCGTGCCCCCAAGCTGTTCCATAAGCTTCGCCTTTATGGCGGCAGCTTTGGCCGAGCCCTGAGATCCGGGGGTTCTCAAAGACGAGCCCCCCGGTGACAGCTCGCCTCGATCGAATGGATGCGAATGCCGAGCTCGGCGACATAGATGGCCGCCATCGCGCCGGCGACCCGCGTGGAGAATTCCTCCCCCCCCCCCTAGCAGGGGCGGTGATGGCCACCGCCGCAGTTCTGGGGGTACGCGGGATCGAAACCGGGGCTTGTCCGGGTACGCTGGTTCGTTGGGGAGCGGACGTCATCGCAGTCCCCCTCTTTCCCCACCCTTACCACCCCTCCCGGCGGCCGTCCTAGTCGCCCTCTTGGCCCCGCGTCCGACGATCTGGGCCCAAGTGTTTTGTGAGGCATCCTGGGTCCCGGGGGCCGAGGCTTGGGTGTCCGACATACCAGGCACCCTTCACGCGGCAGCGGTCGCGGCCGTCTTTTTGGGGGCCTAAGCTGTACTAGGATTGGCTGGGGCGGAATACCCGCCCCTCCACTCACAGCAGCGGACGCCGCTGGAGCAGCCTTCGGTGGCACCGACTTCCTCTTGCCAGCCCTAACCGTCGCCAGATCGCGGAGGCGGGGGCCCGACCTTCTTCTTATGCGAAGAAGGCGGTGGTGGCGCGGGAGAGGGAGCATGCCCCTTCTTGCTCGAAGGCACGCCCACTGGTCCACCGGTAGACCCGCGGGCACCCGTCTGCCCCTTCGCCTTCCACCGTCCTCCGCCTTATCGATATTGGATCACTCCAGGGCCAGTGGCGTCGGTCCGGCGGCCGACTTCGACGTCGACTCGCCACGCCCCAGGGCACCGCCCAGGGCTAGGAGGCGTGCGTCTACACGCCATTCAAGCTCCCCCATCCGGCGCCACACGGCGTCCCACGGCTGCTCAGCAGCAGTGCGAGGGCGGGGTTGACGCTTTCCGCCTTCTCTTTTTCTTTCCTCTGGTGACTGGGCCGCTCTCAGCCGTCTCCTCCAGTAGGGCGGCGGGCCTCGCGGCCGACGAGGGTTCAGGCACCGCCACCGATGACGATGGTGGGGCGCCGATGCTCGCCTAGGGGGGCGAATACGGCGGAAGGAGCCCCGCGCGAGTGGGGAGGAGACGGACGGATGGAAGGACATAGCCTCCGACTCCGTCACGTCTACACCCCCCATAGACGCCCGTGTTTCGAAGCGGGCGTATTTCCCACGCAAGAACTCCAGCTCCCGCTCCCTGACGTGCAGGCATTCCCCCAGGGAGTTCGCCTGGTCCGTTAAGGCCTGTACTTGTGTCGCCAGTTTGTGGGAATTGACCTCCCACATGCCCTGACAGAACACCACGTCTCGCGCCGGTCGGTTGGGGTTTTCGCCCCTCTCCGCCCTGCTGGTCAGCTCCGCGGCGACCGCGGACGCGCGTCGGATCGCTATACGAATCGCGCGCATGTTCGTGGTCTTCATGTGCTTTGTAGCACTTATGGTCGCGGCGTCCGCGTCCAGCTCCAGCTGGGCCTGCTCCGCCATACCGCCGACCACATAGTCTCCGCCCAATCGCGGAGCGTTGCCTGTGTAGGCAGGGCCTTCAAGCCGGGATCCAACCCCTTCGGGTCCGTCCAGACACCAGGCTTCCTTGCTTCAGGCTTCCGCCCGCGTCTGCCCGGGACGAATCCGGCCCTCCCGTCCCCGTCCGTGCCTCCGTCGGAATATGGTAGGGGGTTATTCAGGCCCCCCCCCCCGATTCCCCGGAGCCGTGGGGGCCCTCCCCCTCTGTGACTGAGGCGGCTCGGGGCCAGACCTCAGCCCGGCTCCTGCGCCGGACGCCCCCCACGACAGCGCCGGACGCCCGGGACGTCGACCTCCATGGCCATTCCCGCGACGTCGTCGGGCGTCTTTATGACGCATCCTTCCCAGGGCCCGAGTCCCGCAGTGACCGTCTCCTCCTCCTTCCCCTTCGCGCCGCCGGCGGCAACCACGTCCGGCCAGCCCCCCGCGAGAAGCGCATCGCACCTCTCAAGCACAACGAGGGACTCCCCCATCGTGGATCCGGCGCGCAGTAAAGACGCCCCCGACTGGACGTTGGCCGCAGGTGACCCACATCGCGGCGATGTTGCGGCGCGTACGGCGCTTGGGTCTAGCCGGCCCAATATTTCTGCGATCTGCTTCTGGAGTAACAGCGGCCGCTGGAACTCCGCAGGCACCTTAACCACGCTCCTCACGTAGGGCACACCTCTGGTTTGGTGCGGTGCCGCACGCGGAGCTGTCCCGACTCGTGGGAGCGAGATGCTCGTCGTCTCGCTCGGGACATCCTCCCAGTCCTCCTCCGGATCACGCGAGGGGGAGTCGATCCTCGGCATGACCATTCCTTTCTGTGCCTGTACGTCCTTGGCGCCTATTCCGGGATGACCTTCGCCGGTAATGGCTGGGTTGTCACCCCTGCTAATAGTACCCGACTTCTCCTCGTCGACAAACCCTCCCACCTCCAGGCCAGCCACCCGCGAAACCGCGATCGAGAACTGGTCCTGATTTTTTGAAGCCGATGACCCGCACGAAGCGATCGAACATCGGTCCTCGGACGTTTGAGCCTGGTCGTCTTCCGGTGGTGTATAAAGGTCACCGTCCTGTGAAAATGAGGACTGCATAAAAAACCCACGAGAAGTCGCTTTGGGAGGTCATACGACGGTAGAGGTGACCTGCCGTTGCAAAGCCATAATACCCGGGCCCCTAAGGGTGCGGGCTACGAACTGGGGGCAACATGTCCCAGCCGGATTTTGGTTAGGTGGAGCATAACCCGCTCCACCCACGCGTCCTCTCAAAGCGAGGGTATCACGTGCCCCTTTTTTTTTGACTAGGGGAATTCCCCACGGATTATCTCGGCCCGCCCCCGCGGGCTCGAACCCACTAAAACCCCCTAGGTGATCTCCATCTTGTGCGGAGCCGCACGCATTTGGGAGAGGGAGGGATTTGGCGCAGGATCAAACTAGCTGGTACGATCTCCACGAGGCGCAACCCCAAAAGTGGTCTGGCCGCGTTGAGTACGCCGGTACGTGGACCCGGTGCGCCGTCTTCCGGTGCCCGACTCCGGGCGGCAAGAGTAGGTCCGTGGACCTCGCCAGTGCTCTGGAGGAACACCTGAGGGGTACCGGAGTGGTGGTCTCAGAGGCGGGCCCTGTTCCTCGGAGCATGAGGACCGACCTCCGCCCGCCCCACATAAAGAGAAGAGCGGAGGAGTGCGGGTACTGGAGGAAGCTGCGCTACCAGTACGCAGAGTTCGCCACGCACGCGAGGAAGAAAGAGAGGAGCGTGCTGGAGGACAGGAGGGCGACGAAACGCGACACCGGGGTGTCCTTTTTGAAAAAGGGCGCCAAGCTCTTCGGGTGAGCGAGGAGTCGGGTGGGCGCGGACGTAACGGGGGGGGGGGGGGGGGTACGGACCTCGGCGGGCTGGAGAGGTGGTCCTCCCTCTCTAAAGCCCACAGCATTCCCGGGGGGGGGGCAGAGGGCAGCAGTGGGAGAGAGGTGGTGCCGCGGGGGGTTCGGTGGACCGGGTGAAAACCCGGACCCGTTCCCCCCCTCGCAGTACGCTTTGAGGCGACTGGCGGCACCAGATGGCTGTGGATAGGTGAGACGAGCGGGGGCTCTTCGAACCTGGGGGGGGGGCAGCCGAGTAGGAGGGGTGACGCGGGCGTGTAACCCGCAGCGTCACCCCGGCGATAGCGGGAATTTCTCCCGGGGAGCTTCTCTCCCCCTTGGGAAAGTGCCAACTCTGGCAACGAGCGTGGGGATCAGGGATCTTGGAGGATGGCCTAGCGGATGAATCGCTTGTTTGCTCCCGCGTAAGAACGGCCATCTTCCTTGCCAGATCTTCCCGCTCTAGGTGGTTACCGTGCAGGTTTTAGTGGGTTGGAGCCCCACATAACCCCGTCCCTCCCCCGGGGGGCGGGGTATCCGTTCCGGATTTCCTGCACGTAAAAAAAAAAAAAGGATCAAACTAGCGATACTTCCGCAACCTCCCTCCTCCGTGCGTTTGCGCCTCCACACAGACGCCCCCTGATGAGGAGGCTTTCCCTGGGGGAGAATAGCCTCCCCCAGCAATGTTCTCCATGGCTGGCGGCAAGGACGGACCACACGCCTTTGCCGCCTCTTCCGGGGCCGCTATAGCTGGGGTGGGAGCGTTCCCGAGACCGACACTCATTCTCCATGATGGTATTGAACTCGACGCGACCTATCGAGGGTCGCGCCGGGGTGGGGCGGTCGGACGGCTGACAGAACGGAACTGCCGGTATTAAAAGACCGGCAATCCGACCGCCGAGGACGCTCCCGCGTGCCTGTCTCCCTAAGGGGGGCAGCGGAAGGTCGGTTGCCCCTGGGAGGGGGGGGGGACGAGGTGATTGGCGAAGGGGCCCCCCCTTCCCCGACTCCTTTACTTCCGCCGCCGCGGCACGTTGCACCCTGCCACGATGCTACCGCGGCGGCTCCGGCGACGCAGCGGCGACCCACGATGTTGAGGGGCCGCCGTAACTTTCCTCCTCGCCCGTCTGCGCGCCTCCCCCCTCTCTCACAGAGGGGAGGCGATACGGGCCAGCACAACTCCCCTTCCCCAGCCCTCACCTCTCCGGAGGAGAGGGCACGCACGATTAGCCCAGGGCCAACGGGGGAGCGGGGCGACGCTACGACTACGTGGCCGCCTGGCCTCCCCCGACCCCGGGTCATCCACCCGTACGCATCCTGGCGCGCCGTCTCCTCCGTCGGGCGCGCCTGCCCGGGACCGCGAGGCGGGCAGGGTGCCCCGACCTCTCGCGGAACCACTGCCTCCCTCTCCGCCTCCTCCTTCTCGAGCATGACCACCTCGCAGAAGGAGGAGACGGCCTCTCAACTCGCCCTGTCTCACGCCATCCGACGCACGACTGTCGGCAGCGAGAGATCAGGGCCGAGCTGCAGCTCTAGCACCCGGCGATCGTAGATCCACTCCTGGCATTTTGCCAGGGTGTGATTCGCCGAGTCCTCGGTGCCCGTGCTGCAGCTGTAACAACGCGACGTTGCCTCCCGCTGGATCCGACACAGGTAATCCCCGAAGGAACCGGCTCCGGTGATCACCTGCGTCAAGCGGAAGGTCAGCCTGCCGTACCTGCGCCCTACCCATTCGTCTAGAATGGGCAGGAGCGCCCCGATGACGCGTCCCTCCCGATGTTCGGGGAGGGAGAGCCATTCGATCCACTTGGCTCCCATGCGTCGCCGGGCCTGGCTCCGCACTTCCGGTCCATCCGGCGCAAGGGGTCCCTCGTGCCGCGGAAATCATGGGAGGCGAAGTAAACTTCCGCCTCCATCTCCGCGAACAGGTGGAACGGAGGTGACCCACCAAGCGCCGACAGCTCGGCGTGGGACACCGTGCGGTATGCCCGCACGGCTCAGAGGACAGTGCGGCGGTGAACCCTAGCGAGGGGTTTCCGCCCAACGCGACAGTCCTCCAGGTCGCCGGCCCATATCGGTGCCCCGTACAGCGCCGTGGACCGTACGACCGTCACGTACAATCGCTGAACTGCTTCATGGGGGCCTCCCAGATTGGCATAATGCGGTGCAGGTTGAATACCTGCCGCTCCAATCTGGGGCCCATGACTCGGAAGTGCCGTGTGAACCGCCAGTAGGTGTCCAGGGTCAGGCCGAGATATTTCATCGATTGGCCGACCCTGATGCAGGCGTCCCCGATCCGTATCGACGCTCTGTTGGGAACACCAGTCCCAACTTTGTTCGCGAGCCACATCGCTTCCGTCTTTTCGACGGCGACTCGCAGACCGAGCGTCCGGATCGAGGCGATGACACGTCGCAGTGTCTTCTCCGCGAGGTCGATCGCTTCTCCCCACCGTTGCCCAGATGCCACCACCAGGGTGTCGTCTGCGTAACAGACGACAGAAACCCTGAGTGATGGCATTTCAACCCGCAACACCGCGTCGTACGCAATGTTCCACAAAAGGGGGCCCAATACGGACCCTTGTGGAACGCCGCGGTGCACTTACATCGCCTCGTCTCCGTCCCGGCCGACGAATGTGACCACTCAGCCGCGGAGATAATCCCGGTTCAGGCGGCGAAGGTAGAACGGGACGCTGTGGTACAGTAGCCCCCGCTCTGGGGCGAACACCGGGTGCGGTGTTCTTGGAACGCATTTGACGCACCGCGGACTCGAGCTCCTCCTCGCTAACCCCCGGGGCGTCCGACGTATCGGCGCCCCGCTCCAGCCAGGGGTCCCTGGGTTCGTCGACGCCGTTCTCCCCAGCGATAGGGGGAGGGGGAAATAGCGTCGACAGAACTTGTCTGAGAAGCCGGGGATCGAGACTCTCGGTGACTGGGGGCGCCCAGGGTCCGAGTTTCACGGACACAGCCATGTATGGGTGCCCCCAAGGGTTCTCGTTCAGGGTAGCGAGGAGCTCCTTGTGCGAACGGGATTTCGCCCGGGCAATGGCTCCGCGGAGTTCACGGCGCGCCGCGGAAAATGCGGAGCGCAACTCCTGGAGCCGGTCCTCCGTGACCCGCTTGCGAGATAGACGGCGGGCCTTGATGTATTGTCGGCAAGCCTGCAGGTCTGCTATTTCCTCGCTCCACCAATACACCGTCCTCCGACCCCCACCCGGGGTCCCTATCTGTGGCATCGTTGCATCGCAGATTGCGTGCAACGCCCGACGGAACCAAAGGGCACCGGCAACAGGGTCGTCGAGGACGTCGCCTGGCAACGGAGGCCAGGCGACGACGGAGGACGCCAACTGGGCCGCGCCAGCGCCTAAACGCTTGAGCGCCCATCGCGGCGGCTGATTACTAGCTCGAGGGGCATGGGGAGGCGGGGCAACGGAGGTGGCCAGCAGTACATACATGTGGTCTAAAGCTGGCTCAGTATCCTCCGCCACCCAGCAGCTCGACGTGATCGCCGCGGTCGCAGGGTTAACCCAGATCAAGTCGATAACCGACTCGCCCTGCGGTCCGCGGAACGTCGTAACTGCATAGGGGTTCTTTAACGAGAACCCCAATGCCTCGGCCCACTCGAGCAGCACCTCGCCCCGGGAGTCCGTCCTGGGGGCGCCCCACTCAACGGCGTGGGCGTTGAAGTCCCCCATAAGGACGACCGGCTGCGCCATTTGGGGGGTGAGAAACACCCCTAACTCATGCAGCCGGTCCTCGAACACCGGGACGGAAAACCTCGGTGCCAGGTAGCAGCCAACCACGAGGAAGTTCCCCCACTTCACTGCCAACCAACCCCGCCCGTGCTGGGCGACCGCGCACGGCGGGGCAGCTCTTCCCACCTCCCACGTCATCGCCACGTGCCGATCCGGATTCGTGGACCAATAGCATCGGTCCGGAAGCGGATACGGCTCGGCGATGACAGCCAGCCCGACTCCCAACTCCACACGAGCCTGCTCCACCAGGTCGTGCGCTCGCATGGAGTGGCTGAGATTGGCAAGCAGCAACGGAGGGCCTCTAGACATTACTGGGTTTTAATGTCGGCCTCCTCCGATTGCTGCTCGTGCCGGGCCGGCAAGGCCACCCTGGGAACAGTGGCCTCGGGAGCGGACTCGGGAGCGGACTCCGGTGCCTTCAAAAAGGAGGCCTTCCCTACTCCCTCCGGCGGAGCTCACTTTACCTTTCTTTTTCCGCTTTGCGGCTTTGGGGGACCCCCTGGGAGCCGACTGCGAAGGACCACTAGTCGAGGGCTCTGACTCCTCGCGATCCTTCCTTTTGCCAGTGCCAGTCCCGGCCATGGATGTTGAGTGGCGGAACTGGGAGCCGGTCTTCATAGTCATCGGCAAGGCGTCGGGAGCGGGACGCACCGAAGCCCAGAAGCCCGAAGCGGTGCGCTTTCGGGCTTCCCCACTAAGGCGGGGGGGGGGGGGGGGCTCAGTAGCCTCAGGACCGTCCCGAGACTACAATAATCTCCGCAGCGGAATTTCCGCTACAGTAGTAAAGGAACATGTTTTTTTTTCACGTGGAGAAATCCCTAACGGATACCCCGCCCCCCGGGGGAGGGACGGGGTTATATGGGGCTTGTACCCACTAAAACTCCAGGGTGGTCTGCCTCGGGCGCGAAGTCGCGCGCTCGAGGGGAAGGACTTGCGCGGGAGCAAACTAGCGATTCATCCGCTTGCCCCCCCCCCCCTCAGCGCCATTGCGATCTCCGCGCTCTACAACCCCGCTATAACGGCGGGGTCTTCCCTGATCTCCGGCGACGCGCGGCGGACCACACGCCCGCGTCGCCACTTCTGGGGGTCGCATTGTGGTGTTATTGTGGGGTGAGAGTGCCCCCCGGCACTCCCATCCCGCGACCCCTGCGATCGAGCTATAACCCGGACGCGGCCCCCGAAGGGCCGCGGCCCGGCCGGGAGACGGCACCGGGTCGAATGTTCTTCGGGGCCGCTCGTTAGAACGATGAGCGGCCCCGTCGACCGCCGAACTCGCTCTCCCGCTCGATCGCCTTCCACGGGAGCGCGCTCATGATCCCGGGGGAGCAGCGGATGGTCGGCTGCTCCCCGAGGGGGTCCTCCGATGCGAGGACCCCCTGAGCGAAACTCCGCCGTCGCGCCCTGCCACGACGCGACGCCGACGGCAACTTCGTGGCGCCGCCACACCCTCCCTGTTGGCCCTGAGAGGGGCCCCCTGACCCGGAATTCGCCGTTTGGGGAGCGAGGTGACGCAGCTTATGTTACCGCCCGACATCCCCTGGCTCCGGGTCATCTTACCCTCCCTCGGCCCCTCCTCCGACACCTGGGGGCCGCTAGGCTGGAAGGATGCCCAGTCACCTATCTTTCCTCCTCCGCCTGCTCCTTCTCTAGCATGAGTAAAGGAACACGTGTTCTAACCCAGGGGGCAATGAGGGGGGCTCGGGGCAGGGGGAAGTGTGGGCGCGCGGGGGAGCACGGCGAGGGGAAACATGGGCGCGTGACCTGCGGGGACAGGAAGGCCGGTTGCGCGCGCACGTGCCGCGGAGTAGGGGAAGCCGCGATGATTGAGGGGATCAGTCCGGGCCGAGCCGCCGCGGAGACATGACCCACCGCCGAAAACTTTTTGGAGGGGGTGAATGAACCCCCGAAAACTTTTTCAAACCCCAGGCCCATCCCCGAAAATTTTGTATACCTAACCGGAGGAAGTGAATGACCCCCCCCCCCCCGAAAATTTTTTTCCAAACCATTATACGGCATACAGACATTTATTTCCAATACAGAGAAATAATTTATTTTTTATCGGATGATGTGAGGGAAAGAGACAAAGCATTTTTAATTCAGAGGAGGGAAAGAGAGAGCAATATTTTAAAGCTAAAATCTGGAAGAAGGAAGGAGACAGCGCTACTTGGTGGTACAATAGCATGCATTTTATACATAACAAGTTTTTAAGCGTCGCAGCGTCTCGCGCGATCGCGCGCAACGTGACTCCTCTGGAGCAGCCGTGCAGGGTGACGTCATTTGGTAGCGCGAAGAACGAAATAGAATTATGCGGCGTCAGCAGAAACGTTGAATCTTAAAATAATTTGTGACGAGGAGTATGATGGGTAAATAAAATGGAGAAATAATATATGTTTAAGAAATTTTATTTAAAATTAAAAGAATATAATTTAAAATTTTTTCCTACGAGCATCATCTACAATATGATTGATTGCACATGCTAAAAATTCAGAATCGATAAATCAATGCTGTTCGAAGTGTTCTCTTTCAGAAATTTATTTTACATAATCTGTTAGTGCGGTAGCACTACGTAGAACGTCTACGAAAGTGGCATATTTACTGCTTACAGAGTACATATTTTCAGTTAGCCACGTGTACATATGTTCAATGCAATGATTGTACGCGAATAGTTTACACATCGTGACTTCAGTCATATATATGACAACGCGATTATCGGTGATTTTAATAAGTTGATCATCATGCATAATACGCGTGAACTCTAGTCGTAAATGATCAATTATAATGTGAGTTTGGGGCGATGTTGCGATGCTGCGTAATCGTTGGAGTATGTCCACCTCGTTTTGTAGCAGGAGCTTCCACGTAGACATTGAAAAGCTTAACTCGCTGCCTTTATTGTCGGCTATGGCTATCTCGACGTGACACAAATCCATACCAGTGCGAATTCCTATAGTTAGACGTTTATAAGCTGTTGTAGTCAGTGGATAATCACGCCCCAGGATCCGTACGACTGATGGTTTCGGTGTTGTGGATCCAGAACTGTAAGAAACAAGTACATGAAATTGATACATCGGTCGTTTGCGTTTACAGGGAATGAAGTAAATGAAAAGTGTATAGTAACGCGTACGTACCTCATATTGGATTGTTGATGATGTTGTTGTTGCTGCTGCTGTTGTTGGCATTTATTTGGAAACCCACAATCGTTGCCGACTGAGCACGATAAATCGTTTAAGCTGTGTTTGTACATTTTGATGTGCACTATATTTTTTATGGAGTGCCGTCTGTTCCGTCAAAGTCACTGAGGCTACTGAGCGATTGATGGATTAGCGTCCGAGAGCTCGGCTTAAATAGAGGTGCAATTGCTTCCCCCACCACAGAATTTTATTTTAAAGCTACCAATTTTTCCATAACGTTTTTCAATCTTAACATCGCAGCATACCGCGCGATTGCATGTAATTTGAGCCCCACCTTCAAGGATAAAAGTCTCGACACGTGTTAAATGTAATATCTGTGGAAGCGTCGAATCTTAGAAATAGGTGTCAGCAGAAACTGTGTTGGATGATGTTGCGTGCTAATTCGTCATTGGCGTGAATCATGGAACGAATTATGCGATATCAGCAGAAACTGCATAGAACCGCGTTGGGATGGATCATCGTTTTTGCATGCAATGCATTCGAGAGAGGGGGTGCGCCAAAAGAGTTAGACAGAGATACCAAATCATACATAAAAGCGCGCTCCAAAGTGCACAAAGCCTCAAATCGTTGCAACGTGTTGCGAGGAAAAGACATTTACATTTACAACCATGGAAGAATTCGCGCACATAACCCGCCAATTGCTGGATCAATCTGTACGATTGATTTCGCGGGAAGAGTACCTCGCGTGGGAAGAACGGTGCAACGAGTGTATCGAATCGTTGGAAGAACAGAGCCGCATAAAACGCCCGCGATTATCAATTGGTGTTCTGCAATCGTTGGTTGCTCGAATCGCGCAGCTCGAAGGGCTGAAACATTCGTTGCGCGGACGTTTCGTGCGTGAAGGTGCCGGACATTCTAGCATAGGACTTTTGTGACGCGAAATAGACACTGCGTTCGATAACCGCGTATTAACTGGTGCCGTGTTAAATTCAAACTATATCGAACCGCGCAACTTCCTTCAGGATGCGGGGACCATTGTGCTGGAGCATGTGCGGGGTGCTCTGAGGAAACAGCGGAATCTCAAAGTGAATACGGTGTTCAACGGCGTATTTGTGGCGGGTGACAAGCATGCTTGTAAAAGCATCAACACCCGAAACTGCGAACTCTTCCGCACATTCGATCTGCAGGAGTGGTACCAGCGATGCGTTATCGAACCCACCCTGGAAGAGTTCCAGGAACGCGACAGCGGATGGGCATTGACGCGAATCCTCAACCTGACCGTCAATGTCAACAAGTACAATCCGCTGCGCGCGGGATGCCACATCAAGTTGCCACAGATATTATCTTTGAAGAAGGCAACGATCAGTGTGCTCGGACAATGCGTGTTTCGCGTGGGCAGTGGTCGCCGCTCTCCATCCTGCGGAAAGACATACCGATCGCCCAAGTTCGTACCCCGACTATACTTCCATATTAAATCTCCAGGGCATTTAGTTCCCAATGTCCCTGACGCAGATTGGGAAGTTTGAGGGGTTGAACGAAATCTCCATCAACGTATACAGCTTCGAGGCGGAGAAAGGGTCGACGGTCTTTTCGTTGCACCTCACCAGTCGAAAGAGGAATCGGCATGTCAACCTGCTCTACACGCCGAATCAAGATCATGGCGATGTAGGACACTTTGTGTGGATCAAGAACTTGTCCCGGCTGGTGAGCGCACAGCTGAGCAAGGAGAAGAAAAAAATTTTCTTCTTTATAGCAACTCGAAGACTTTCTGCTTGTCTTCCCTTCGGACCCTTTTGGACCGATAAACGTGGTGTCTGTTTTCTATCTCGAAGCAATGGGTACATTGGCAGTAGGAGGACGGTGCTGGCTTCTTTTTACCTAAAGCCTCTTGTACTGGTGGGAGTAAAGTCATAATGGGACGAGAGAAACTACTTGGGAGTAGAGGAAGTTGTTTGGGAAAAAATCCTGTCAGTCGGCTAGTAATCTCGGCCCAGAAATGTTCTCCGCCGAAGAGTATTACGCTATGTTCTGGGTGTACGCGCGGAACGACGGGGACGCGAGTGCTACCGTGCGAGCGTTGGCAGTGGAACGTAGGAACAACACGTTCCGTAGAAAATAAATTAAGTGATTAGTGTTAGTATCAGTGCAGTGAAGTGAATATTCGGTACATTAACCCGGACGCACTTGACGTTGCGACCCTTACTTTCGGGTGGTGTCCTGCGAATACCTGCGATCAGCTGAGCACTGGGCGCTACTCTACCATAAATCTTTTCGTCCACCGATGACCACAATCGGTACAGTGACCCAGTGACACAGGTTTCCGAAAAGGAAGGAAAGGAATGTCCGAATGGGTGAGTTCTATTTAATTTATTGGTGATTATTAGGTGTAGAAATAAATTCTTTCCGATTTTAGGGTACAATAACAGTTCGATTTAAAAAATATGAAAACAACTCAATCATCGATATAATTTCCATTATTGTTCATTACCTTTTGCCATTTTTCTGGCAGCTTATGAATACCACCGCGATAGAAATTCAGTACCTTTGTACTGATTATGTACATCCAGTCGGAAAGAATTTATTCATACACCTAATATTATTGTTTAAATTTAGTTGTGTTGGCCGTTATTAAACTACGGATTTTTACCTCAATAACATGTCGTACATTTTCTGCTACATTACCTTTTCGTTTATGCCTTATTTAAAATCGAAATTTACATACTTCTTATCCTCTCACTTCAAATAATTCTTATTTAAGATTATACTTTAAAAAAAAATGTGTAACGCGGTTTGCATGCCGACTTGCTTGTTCGTACGTTCGTAGTACAAGCGCAGTCGCCTACCACGTAGCCAACGCTACCGCGGGAGCTCGGACGGAAGGCGCGCGCTCTGATTGGTCGGTGCTTTTTGTTAATATCTCGTTAACGAAACCTCGGAGAGCATTTTTGCAAAGGAAAAAGTTGTTTGCAATCATCCCCCGAATCACCCCCTTTAAAGACCCGCAGCATTTTTGAGACACCTGTATACCTACATACTTATTTAAGGACACTACATACTTATAAGGATTTTATAATTTTTAATAACGCAAAAGAATGCAAAATCGAAGAGCAGAAAATTACACATCGTCTGGAAAATTATAATTTACAAACAGTTCCATTTATAATGAGTAAAAGTGAATGTAAACAGGAGTTTTTTAAATTATTAACAGAAAAAAGGATCCAACGCTTGCGCATTTGAACTTAAAAGGGGAAACATCATTGTGATGACTGGAAAAAATATGCCATTTTTAAGAATTTTATCAGGAATAATTTACAGTATTCGTATAAAATTTTTTTTATCTACTTTTATAAAAATTTTATATGAAAACTGTAAATTATTCCTAAGAGAAATTCTTAAAAATGGCTTATTTTTCCGGCCGTCACAATGGTGTTCCCCCTTAAAAATGCGGGATAAGAAACTCAAGCTCGGGACCATATAACCACGTTTCGTGTTCATATTTTGGTTTTACCGACTATATGTATACCGACATGTAGTTTTGTTTGCTCGCGGTGGGAGGGGATCGGTTCACTTACAATGAGCGTTGGTCTCGAGCTACTCCTGGAGAAAAAGTAGTGGGGGAACTGGCTGACCGGGCGCCCGATTCGTGCAGTTCGAGGAGTGGGGAAGTTCGACACCCCTGTAGCTGCTACATCATGGAACTTCGCGCGTGTGTCGATAGGAACACTGCACTTTCCATGGCATATTTATCAAATTCTTGTAGTTTTATTGGAACTATTGACGCTAATTCATGACAAATTGACGTTATTTTCTGAAATAACGTCAAACTTATATATTAACACTTTTAGTACCAATTTCCTTAATAATATTCAGCATTTTTAAATTGCAAAATACAGGATGTTGCATTTTTCCCCATTTTTGGGGATTTACCCCCACTGTGCGACATAGAATACACGTATTTAATCCATAACTGAAAAATATTCGCGAATACTTTTTCCACAGTAGCAAGCTCTAGATTATGTTGATTAGAAAACAAACAAAAAATTTGTTCAGAAGTTCCCGGAAGTGGAACTAAAAAAGGGATGATTGCTGACAATTTTTCAATCGGTTTCTTATGGAAAAAAACTGTATGTAACTAATTATTTGCTATTACTTAACAGAATCGACACTACTTATTTTGGGGCTCCAAAAATTGTTTTCTTTTATATCACCAAAAATTAAAGGACTCGATTTAAAATTCTGCACGAAAAATACATACAATCACAGACACGTGTTTGCACACAGATCAGAAGTAGGCGTCATGATATTTTAACCGTTTTTAGGTGCCCATTTTAGTAGTCTACAGGTAACATAAAAATACATATTTTTTTAATTCTGACTTCTTTCCTTATTTCTTGGGATTCTGTCACACTGTGGCAATGGGTCGCAGTGCGACTGGTCGCCAGACTCCCTCCGGGAGGAGTATAGCGACCGGAGGTCGCAGTGCCTAGCCTACGACTAGGTATAATGGGAAACAGACCTCCTCGCATTGTGTTGCCTCTCGAGTAGCCTAGGCTGGTACTCAAACAGACTCGCGTCAGGCTGCTACGTCTGGCGCATACCCGACAATCGCAGTCGCATGTAGGAGAACGGATACATGCTTTCCCATTGCACCAGTATACTGCGACCAATCGCGGGTAGGAGATCCCACCTTTAGGGCCAGTCGTTGGGTCAAATCGCTGCGACCAATCGCGGGTAGGAGATCCCACCTTTACTGGGACAAAAACCGACCTCCTCCCTCAAGACCTACGGAATTGCGTATCTGCGCGTATTGCAAAAAGCCCGGACACCTGATCTCGGAATGCAGGAGACGCATATTTAACCGAAACGAAAGAAACCCAGGAACCTTCCAGGAACGAGATTCGGGAAACGCTCCGCCCCTACGGTCAACCGTGGATGCGTACCGCGGAACGGGCTAAACGAGAACGCATCCAATAAAAATACAAGCGGAACCGGGAATGCCAAAACTAGGATCGCCACCGCATGGCTGAATAATGTTGACGAGGCCCCGTCCGTAATTATCCAGTCCCCAGACTTTGAAATAGCATCAGAATTAATGATTAATACCGGCTCTGAGGTGAACTTATTGAAAATTCACGCCGTAAAATAGTCTCAAAATATCGACACGGATAAACAGGTGCAACTTAGGGGCATTGCTAAGGACCTCGTCTCCACTCTTGGAACAATAAAAATAACTCTACTAGGCAACAATGTTACGTTCCACGTAGTTAAAAATGACTTCCCTATTAAACCGCACGGAATACTAGGTACGGAATTTTTTATGAAACTGAATGCCTCGATACATTACTCAAAGAAACAGTTGGAGTTCGGCGGATATTCTATTCCGTTTGTAAACAGGGCTCAACTCGTGCTACCCTCTAGATAAAAAATTGTTTCTTGCATTAATATATCAAATTCAAATATAAAGGAAGGGTATTTACCCCGGTTAGACTTAGGCGCCGGGATTCATGCCGGTAATGCACTTGTTAGTAATCAAGGCGGCAAAGCGTACTTACAAGTAATAAATTCTAATGAAACGGACACAACGATCACAATACCTACTGTTGAATTGGAGGAATTCGAAATCGTAACTCCAGAACCCAAATAAAGACGACAAAAAGAGACTACGATGTCAAAATACGTCACTCCTACCCCCATTCTAAATTTAAACAAGTCCCTCTTACCCCAGGTTCCGTCGATCCACCACACAGAGGCACCCATGAAAGTGCACTCATTCTCAACCTCTGTGCATTATGCCAGATCAACCCTTCACCCAAATGTCCTTGAGTCTCTTACTATTGCGTCGGGTGCGGATTTAACAACAATTTCTGAAAAACCAACAATAAGAATGGAAAAAGTGTCCGAATTAATTTCAACGGATCATATGAATCCGGAGGAAAAACTCCATGTCCAAGGAATTTTAAGTAAGTACCATGACCTTTTCCATTTACCTGATGAGAAGTTGGGTCATACAAATGCTATCCAGCATGGGAACCAGACAACGGACCCGGTGCCTGTCAATATTAAACAATATCGTTTCCCTCCAGTACACAAAAAGGAAATCGATAAACAAGTACGCAAATTACTAGACCAGGAAATAATGAAACCATCATTGTCACCTTACAATTCGCCTATTTGGATCGTCTCCAAAAAACCGGGACCCGATGGGGAACTCCTGTGGCGATTGGTAATTCACTTCACGGATCTAAACAAAATTACCGTTCCCGATGCATACCCACTTCCGAATATTAATGAAATACTAGATCAATTAGGAGGAGCAAAATACTTCTCCGTATTTGACCTCGCTTCAGGATTCCACCAAATACCTATGAAGCCGGAAGACGCACCGAAAACCGCCTTTTCTACACCTCATGGACATTATGAGTTTGTCAAGATGCCATTTGGACTTTGTAATGCACCAGCTACTTTCCAACGCTTAATGGATCACACGCTTACAGGACTCCAAGGCATGGAAATGTTCGTATATTTGGATGATATCGTCCTTTACGCAAGTTCCCTAACAGAGCATTTAATCAAATTTAAAAAACTCGCTCACCGCCTACGAGAGGCAAACCTTAAACTCCAACCTTCTAAATGTAAATTCCTATACAAGGAAGTCGCATATTTGGGACACATAATCGCCGAGGAGGGGGTAAAACCAGATCTGGGAAAAATTCAAACCGTTCGAAACTACCCGGCACTAAGTACATCAAAAGGAGTCAAACAATTCCTTGGATTAACTGAATATTACAGAAGATTTATCCCGGAATTTTCCAAAATAGCTCGCCCGTTAACCCAATTATTAAAGAAAGACATAATATTTGACTGGGGACCGTCCCAGAAAACGGCTTTTGACCACTTAAGGTCAGCGTTGCAGAAGGAACCTATCCTGCAATACCCGAATTTTGACCTGGAATTCCATGTTACCACTGACGCCTCTGAATATGCTATAGGGGGAATATTGAGTCAGGATATCGCGGGGAAAGAGTTACACATCCCGTCTCCTAAACAAAGCGGAAATCAACTACGCAACTATAGAAAAGGAACTCTTAGCCATTGTGTATTGCGTCAGGTACTTCCGTCCTTACCTTTATGGGAGAAAATTTATTTTATATACCGAGCATCGACCTTTGATTTGGTTACACCGAGTAAAGGACCCAACGTCGCGCCTCGTTAGGTGGCGCCTGAAATTAGCTGAATATGATAACGAAATTCGTTATCAACCGGGAAAGAGCAACAAACTTGCCGACGCCTTATCCCGTAATCCAGCTACCGTAAGAACATGTCCCATACGACCACGAGAGGAAGCCGACGAAGACTGGGAGGATCATCCCCCTCCTAAACGACGTCCAGGGAGGCCTCGGGGCTCCAAGGCACCTACCTCCGCACCGAGACCCACGGTCATAACCCGCCTAAAAAGGGCGCCTACTAGGACTCAGCCTCACCGAAAGGTACGCAAAACCCCGACACCTATAATAACGCCGCCGGATTCTTCCCCGTTAATTCCACAAGAACCAATCAGTAGCGTTGAAGAGGAAGACCAGGAACAAGAACAATTAAATACTCCGTACCAAATTATTTCGCCCCCACAATCTCCAATACCACAACAACAGGAAAACCCCGATTCCGAGGTGGAATCCAACGCGTCTGACGAATCAACAACCGACTCGGATTTATCAATAATCGAGCCGAATGATTCCCAAAATGTGGCATATGAAGCAGATCCTGATCGAGATATCAGAATAACGCCATCAATCAGTCGCGATCCATTGTCCTTACGTAAGGATATGCTCGTTTTCTTTTTAAGCTCCGATGGAAAACCTTGCGACAATGGAGCTAAACAATTACAGGAAGCAGGAGAATTAATAATAGCAAGCGACCTAACCTTAGGCAAGGCCCATGTATCATATAAAAAGGGACAAAAATGTAATACGCGAATTGATCATATATTCGTTCAATATAGCTAAGTCAATAAATATTGATCAATTAAGCTGGCAGGAAATCATTACGGACGTCCTTGAAACCGTTAATGAAGATGACATCAGTGTCACTATATGTCTGCAACAAGTTCAAATTCCCGAAGAAACAAAAAGACAAAATATTATTACGGAGAACATACAACAGATACGTCACCGCTACTTCTGGAAAGGCATGAAGAAAGCCGTAGAGAACTACATTCGAAGCTGCTCAGACTGTCAACGGAAGAAACTCGTTCGCATTAAAACTAGGCAACCACTGATCCTCACTGATACGCCTGGACGAGCCTTTGATAAAATCGCGTTAGATATAGTGGGACCGCTACCTACTACAAGATCAGAAAATACTTACATCCTAACTATGCAAGACTTGTTAACGAAATACTTCGTGTGTGAGCCTCTTAAACAATCCACATCGATAAGAGTAGCTAATACGTTTATAAAACGCTTTATTTGTCAGTTCGGAGCTCCTAGAGCCATTCTTACTGACCAAGGAGCAAAGGGTATAGCCGGATAAGGTGGTCAAATGTGCCCCTGAACCGAATTCAAATCACGATGGGTCATTCGAAAACTTATAAAAAAAGAATGATTTCTGCAAATTTTCAACTTTGTATCTCGACCCGGGTGTAGTAAAGGGTAAAAATAGAAAATCAGGTTTTTGCCGAATTTCTCCTATACCTGCGGATGAAAAATTTTGAAAAAATTCAGAGGCATGTCTGTTATCGGTGCACATATTAGGGAATCGTGTCAGATTTTTAAATCGAAAAACCAAGCTGTGAAAAATAGCCAAAAAATGCTGAAAAATGCCGGTTTTGTATCGAAGCAGTCTTGATACTATAATTATATTTTTACTGTAAGTCCGCATCATTGTTACTATTGTCTTGAATTTTTTTCAGATTTTTCAATTTGGTGCGCTGCAGTTAAAAAAATTAAAATCCGATTTTTTCGCCGTTTTTTCCGTTTCAGAGTAACTTACACGTCGAACTGCTTCATGAAATAAGTGTTTTATATGATCTTCAATGTTTCTACATACCGCAAAGCAACATATGGATTAGAAAAATTGGAAAAACCGAATCATTTGAAACTACGGTATGCTCCTTACATTGAAAAGTATTATTACGTGCCGCGGCCTTTAGTGTTCGAGCGGCGCGTTTTAGACAGCCAAATTCTGATTAGGGGTATCCGACAATCGTTAGACTATCAGAATTTGTTGTATTGAATATAGAATGGCATGGAGGCTCGCCGCAGTTGTAACAGTCAATTCTTTTTATTTTAGTTGTCTATGTACCTTATCAGAAGGATAAGGGGTAGATTTAGGGATCGTTGGTGCTCTAGTCTCATACGGGTCTTTTCAAAGGAATCGGACAGGTAATTAATGAGTATAATTTAATGAATAATAAAGCTTTAATGCCGAAATATTGGATGGATGTAAAACATATAGTACTGAATATGTAAAAAAAAATTAATCAACAACAAACATAGAGATTCGCGCAATCGGGCACAATTCCTGATTAGGGGAATCCCACAATCATTTGATTATCAGAAATTGTGTTAAGTACGATTCAATCATAATACAGTGTACAAAAGAGATAATAGGTGCAACTCACCAGACAGTCGATATTGTATTGACAAATATATTTTTGTGGTTTTCGGTTGGAATGTTTTCCTGTGGTTTGATGATATACCTAAATCAGAAAAAGAGATAAAACGCGAACACACACACACACTTGGTTATATTAACGAATAAATCTTAATTGAATTCTAAACGAGACTGAATAATAGTGATTTTAACAGAGCAAAATGAATGATACTTTTAGTTTATGATTTATAAATTATTCAAAGTTTAGTAAATAGGATTGTTTCGCAAAGTTGAGTCTTTCACGCGGTTACACAGTAGACCGGAGAACTCTATCTCTAAAACACTTGCGGACCCAGCGACACGCACCTCACGATTTATCGTCACAGAGTGTCGCAGCTTCACGCTCTCGGCAACGTCCAGAGTGAGTCCGTACCGAAAATGCTTACGCTGCATTTTATCGCTCGGCTATGCTACCATGAGCCCGTCTACTTAACGAGGCGGTGTGTGTGTGTGTATGCTCACGTCCCTCCATCAGATTCCCGATTCAATATATGATCGATATTTGTATGCACAGGAAAACATGACATTCCACATCTCGAAAACCATACAATTTCGCACAGCTGAGAGCCGCTCTCTCAATGTGCATAATTTCATATACACAATTTCTGACTAGGGGAATCCCACAGTCGTTGGACTATCAGAAATTGTGTTGGGTATTCAATTTTAACAATAATTTTTAATTAATTAATAACTTGCACGTGCGACAAAACCGTGGGAAGGCGCGGTTCCCTGCACCGGATGTAGGATATACAATTCCGTCAATCTTCTAAGAATGTGATCCAGTCTGCGCATTCCTGCTGTAGCCGTTACTGATTATGTTACAATGTTTAACGCGACGGTCAGAGGTGTTCTCATCGAGGGTTCTCCCACAATGCTGCCAGGCATTGTTGAAACGCACCCCTGCCGCTTACACAGGACGGATTCGGCACAGGAGAGCCACTGGTCTTTTCGAACGCGACTATCTGGTGAGAACGCCGCTGCGTCAGCACCGCCTTATCTGTATCGCGGGACGGCAATACGTCGAGACGGCGACGCTCCAAGAAAGGGATTTTTGTTCTATCAAAAATATTAATGGGCAGGAATATGATCAACGAGGGATTTCCCATAACGCTAGGCGTTGTTGATCAATACCCTGACCCAAAAAAGAAAAATTTTACGTTCCGAACGTAACATCCCTCCCTCCTTGGAACCATCGTCGTCCCCGACGATGTATACTGAAGGTATATAAGGTACAGTAGCGCTTAGGAATATATAGAAGTATAGGCTCGGGTTGCATTGGACTAGGGAATTCCCATAATGTTCGCACATTGTCGCAATGCAATTCCGTTACAATTTAAGTGAGCTAGAATAGGGGTTGATATATCAGATCGTGCGTAACGTGCAAGAAATTGTTTCGTTTGTATTTTGTGTATCGCGTAATCGTGGTTCCTCCGACATACAGATGTATCTGTCCTGTCCGTTGGCCCCTTGTGATGGTCTCGTATGCGCAGTCCAGTACTGGTTTACCTATATTGGGACACCTCTCTACGTCGACCAGGGCTATTGCTGGGCACTGACGCAGCATACCGCAAATGTCCTCGTCGGAGATTCCTAGATTTTCCCTGCAGTGGATCTCCACCAAGCTCTTGAGGAACTGTAGGAACCACCCACCGACGCTGGGATGCATGTTGTTCACTCCCAGGATCTGCAGTTTCTGCAGTTGTCGGAGAGGTTCCAAGGTGAATTCCCCCTTAAGGTTGGTGCATCCACTAAGATTTAAGGATGTTATTTCGCCCATGTAGAGGCCAATCTCCGAGACAAGGCCAGAAGCAACCCATCCGCAGAATGTAAGGCTCAGGGCAGTTACATTCCGGTATTTTGAGGGGAAAGAGACAGCCATCTCTACCGGACCCAGCTCCAGTTCGACAAAATCTCCCCTTTCAACTGCCTCGTTGCCTTCCTCCATTTCCACTTCAGGCATGGACTCCTCGAAACTACAGAAGTGCAATTCCAAGTTCGTTAAGGTCGTCTGCAGGTCTGAGTTGTTGATTAGCGTCTGCAAAATACTATGGTCTGTTAAATTTTGACATATACTGATCTTTAAGTGGTTCAGATTCTGCAACCCTTGAAGCACTTTTGACAAATTTTCGGATTTTAGTATTGTACAGTTGTGGAGGGTGAGCTGTTGGAGATCTTTGTGTATAGCTAACAAAGATCTGCCGGTGATATTCGTTCCCAGTGCACAGAACGATCTCAAGTGTCTGCCGGCTGCCAGCACATTAAACAGCCCTGGGTCCACTGGTCCGTCGCATCTTCCTATTTTGAGGCAGGTGAGTCGTGGTGCCCCGGGTTTCATCTCCCTCAAAGCCGAAGGTCTTATAATGACTTGGCGGTCGTGTCCAATGACTCCAAACCCGGACAGTTTTTTACGGCAATAGCTATAATCTGAGGTTTTAGATCTTTAGCTAGATGGTTTTCGCTAATACTTATGCTCCTCAAATTGGCGCCCATTCTCATCGTCAGCCAATAAAAGGAATCCGTTGTTATTAATTTTCCCTCCCACGAATTCGGCCAGCACCAGTTGTTGAGGTTAATATGTCGAATATTGTGGTAGGAGTCAAGGCTACCTTGGCGCCATCGCCTGGAGACCATTTCCAGGCGACTACGATCTGCAAATGGCAAATAACTTGCAATTTTAGAGATGCATTCTATTGGGAGTGGAATCCTTTCACGCAAATCTATTCCAGGGAATGGGTTCACGTCGGGTCGTGGGGGAATTAGCTTCGTGTTGTGCCACGAATCCGCCATCAGCACCCTTAACTTCCTCTTGTGGCATGTTATTCCGACGTCCGCCGCAGCCAGGGCTTTCTTTGCTCCTTCCGTGGACTGGAAGGTCACGAAAGCTTGGTTCCCCGAGGACTTCCGCAGCACCACCACGTGTTCCACCCCATACGGGTGAAATATCTCCATCAGCTTCTCCCTTTTCGTATACGGCGCCAAACGGCTGACAAACAGTCGTCGTTCTAGAGGCTCCTGTCGGAAGGAACTGGACGATGTCATTTCGCTAATACACAGACATTCACACAAAGCAAGATCAAAATTATGAAATAACAAAATCATTATCAAAGAAGAAAAGAACATTAGAAGAATCGCAACTAACAATAATTTCTGACAAGGGGATTCCCATAGTCCTTAGACTGTCAGGGTTTGTTATCAGACATATTTCTAGCAGTTTATCATCGCCCTCTGAATAGGTAACGGTGGTCTGTTTTCTGAAATAGACAATTCTTGCAACGGTATTGCAACAGGTTGATTTGCCGAAGCTTCCTCAGGATCGTGTTTCGGGCCCCGTTTCCTCAAGAACCGTATTTTGCATAAGGTCTTCAGTGGATTCCAGAAATAGTAGATCATCAATCCTATTATAATTAAGGCCTGTCCCGCTATTGTTCCATACGTTAATGACAAATGCGATTTTCTTGCTCGGTGATGTTCTCCAATTTCTTCTAGTTGGGCTTCAATTTCGTACAAGGAATCAGATGTGCGTTCCAGTATGTTAATGTCATTTGAGAATAGGTTCACTGTAGTGTGTTTCTTCTTGGAATACTGATAGATTTTTGGTGATATCAAACTAATGTTCAGTAACATATTAGGGATATAATAGTAAGAATCCTTGCTCAGATACGTTTTTGATCCTAATAAGTTGTGATATCGTGTTTTTGCAAAACAATCTGGATGTATTTCCAAAATTCCTGTTCCAACTATGGTGGTGTGGGCATTCTTTTTCCGACCGCATAGTATCTGCATCGGTTCGGGTTGTTCAAATGAGTATAACCATCCGCCAAGTGTAGTTAATTTTCGCCAGGCAGGTACGTGATACGGCATGATTCTAATATTACACAAGCGTAAGAATTTCGGATCTGGTTGAAGTAATAATGCAGTTTCACAAGTTCGGTGAGCCACGTCCTGCAATGGGACGTCCTGTGGACAAATGTAGTAATGCCATGCCCAGGTACAGGAATCTATGAATGTTTCATCTGATCCAAAGAATTTAGAGTGGTCATTACTTATTCCTAAATATGGAAATTCTGGTAAGATGAAAGCCGAAATTGTGGTTCTGTTGCTACTATCGTCGAAACTATTGTTTAAATACTGAGGAATTGGTAATATGTGTATACTGTACAGGTCATATTCGATACGATTTACTAATGGTATTTGTACTGTCACGACTATCTTTCCTGTTATATATCTCAAATCGACACGAGATATCCTGACCAAATCTTCGATTCGTTGATGGTCCCGTGGTATAGGAAGTTCGAAATCAACCATTGAATTATGTATCTCGTTTATTATTGTTTTGAAACTAGATCCGCTCAATAGTGATGGATGCAATTTTCTGTTGCGCGCAGTGCTCAAAGCCAAGATGAAGCGTTGCGTTGCAGTAATGTAATGACTTAAAGAGGTTTCAACAGATGCTGAATATTGACTCATTGCTAGGCTATAATTCAAGGCTAACTGTTTATCAATTTGCATTTCTAATTCGGAAATCTTCTGTCTATTGGTTTTTATTTCTGCGGCAATTCGTTTGAATGTTCTATGAACTTTATGCAGATCGCTTATGATTATATGTGTTTGATTTTTCATAAGTTGGGTAATCTTCTTCTGATCAGCATATATCTTATCTGTTAATGTATTGGCATGGCTAATCGAACCGATGAATCCGAAAGGTGCATTTCTGCGTGTGATAGCTTTAGGCAGATTATGTGATTCATATTCTGGACTCTTAATTTCTGTACTCAATTCTATAAGTTCCATTCGTAAATCTGATGCTTCTAGTACCATATTGTTTAAGTACTTTGTCCGTAACAAGGAATCGCATTGTATTGGGGTTGGAAAATTAATGCATAAACTGCGAGTTTGTTCAATATTCCCGACTTCAGATGGAAATTCAGCTATTATTTTATCTATATCTATAACTAGTATAAATCGCCAATTAGCTCTTTGAAATCTAATCGCGTTTATCTTCTCAAAGTATAAACCCGGGTTTGAATCCGTACGTATCAGTCTGTATAGTTCCTGGATCCGCGCGATGTGTTGCAGAGTAAGAAAGAATATTGTTACGTGCCGGTTACTTTTTCCAAATTCATTTCTAAATTCTACTAATTTTTACAGTCATTTCGCAGATGTTCTCTATTGATCCAACCGCTTAGCGTGTTATGGGAATTTCCCTCAATCAATAGTCGATTATCTGTAGATATTCTTAATAGTGCTTGACTTATTTCTGATTTATTTCTGCTTGAAGCCGGTCACGTCAGGGCAGGTACTCACGAAGGAATATTATCAACGATCCTTCAACGCCATCGACGTTCCTGGAATGCGTGCTGTGATAAGTCTTTCGAGGCATTGTAGTTGATTACTTTATATTTTTTTCCCTGTTAAAATTTTATTACAGTATCGTTGACATCTGATCCTACCATTAAGTGTTGTGGGAGTTTCCCTCGATCAATTGTCAATAAACCGATATGGTATACTAACCAATTTAAAATAATAATTGCTACGCCACTGCGTTCTTCCATGAGAAAATCTTTCATCAGCATCAATGTTCTTGGAACGCCGGATGCGATAGCACTCGAAAACCTAAGCATTGCGAGGCTGGGAACGGTCCGAGGCAACGACGGTTGGGCCTGTGTATACGAAATGCATGCTCAGCAATTTGACTCTCTTTGTTCAAAGTCCCAAGTGCTCGGGCCTGCCCTGCGAACGCTCGAGGCAGTCGGCTGTTAAGTCGCATAGTGCGTGGTCGATCTGTCCGAGGGACATAGCTATTCTCTAAAATAGTCTTGAGCCGGAGTTCCAGTGTATCCCAGTGATCGTGGAAGGACTCAGTCCCCGTAGATACTTGTATATTCTTGCGTTTTTCAACAATTTTAAACTCCTATTTGTTTCAACCGTATATTTAACTAAACATTTATATCTTCGGGCTTTATTGTAAACTGACTTTCGGCATTGTGTGTGTGTGCTGTGCGACACTCCTGCGCTTTATCATCTCGGACGCGGGACCCTCCAGGTCATACAGAGAGAGAAACTCAGAGAGAGAGAGAGGACTTGAAAATACGAATTAGCAATCTCTTGTACAGAGTTGGTGAGTGACTCGATCTGTCATGATATTGTACGGAGGCAGCAGCTGATTCAACCACCTAGTGGGTTATGGGTTTTCCCTCAATTAGCTGCTACTTTCCCTTCGGCGTGTGACGCGTTTTAAGAATTGGCTTGTTTCGCGTAATATAAATTGTAATCACATTAATTATTCGAGTGAATGTGTAAAATTAACAATACACACGATTATTGATCCAACCACTTAGTGGGTTGTGGGGTTTTCCCTCGATCAATTATTGTTGATCGGTCATTGGTTCAAATCCATGTAATTTTCACCATTTTGTTCCACCTTTGAAAACTCCTATATATATATATATATATATATATATATATATATATATATCTATATTGTAATACATGGTATATTATTCCTTAATTTGTCTAATTTTGTTTCGAACCAGTCTCCTCTAAAGTACCACATCCTGATTGGACAACCTGTATGGGTTGTAGACGAAAGCCGCGCCCCAAAAACAATCCTGATTTTTGCGTAATAATCCGATTATGTCGAAATTATAAAATCTCTTTAAAATTCGTTAAGCGTTACCTGAGGAAATTAGACTCAACCGCTCGATCTCTTTTAAAATTAACGCCCTCACGTAACAATATCAATCGGATCAGCGTCATCTCTCAACCTGAATCAGTCAAATCAATCAGGACTCCAATTTAATTGTAATTTATCGACATGTTTAGTGAGCATTTTTCCAGCTTCATCTCTTAACAAAACATTATTTCCTTCCAGTATCCCAATAATCTTATATGGTCCGTGGTAACGCTTGGTAAATTTTCCTCTTTTTGGTTCTACCAAAACACGTACCATATCTCCTATTTTTCCTTTGAAGGGACGGGCGTTCCTGTCATAATACAATTTTGACCTTTCTTTTGCCTGAACCAAATTTTGTCCTGCTATTACTTGCATTTCCGAAAGTCGAGTTATTAAATCATGTAAATATGAATTGTATGTGACCAAATTCTCGTCGCTCGTGAAGGAACTTGGACAACGTGCAAGTTTGCCAAAAACTAGTTCAAACGGGGTAAAATTTGTGGCTTCATGGACAGATGTATTATAAGAAAACATAGCAAAGGGTACTAATCTATCCCAGTCGTCAAAATCATTCATGTAATGGCTAATGTATTCCGTTAACACTATATGACGTCTTTCCAATGCACCATTGGTTTGGGGTCTATACCCAGATGTAGTAACATGTTGAATTTTGAAAATTTTTGCTAAGTTCTGAATTATCTTATTAATGAAACTAGTCCCTTTATCCGTTAGTATTGCACGTGGTGTTCCATACTGCAATATAAGATTAGTTACAAATGCATGAGCTATTGTTTCAGCTTTTATATCTGGGACAGGGACAGCTATGCAATATTTTGTCAAATTATCTTGCATAGTTAGAATATGTTTGTTTCCGCTGGGAGTAGTGGGTAAAGGACCTACAGTATCCAATGATACTTTGGAAAATGGCTCTAATGGAGTGTCAGTAATTAACATTGGTTCACGAGTTTTAGTTCGTACTAACTTTTGATTCTGGCAGCTATTGCAAGTACGGATATAATTTTGAATATCATTACGCATACCTGGCCAATAAAATCGTTCTCGAATTCTGCAATATGTCTTTGTTAAACCCTTGTGTCCTCCTACCAAACTTTCATGTAACTCTGAAATGATTTTCAGACGAAGTTCTTCCCGAGGTACCTGAGTGTTACAGTAACAAAGGGCTATTTCGATATTGCTGTCCTCAAATGTATTCCTTAATATTTCTATTAACGTACCTTGAGGTAATTCGTCTGTAAAGTCGCCATTCTGTGAGATTCCTAGACTCTTTATATCTAAATCTGAAAGAATTTTCCTTAGGTTCTGTAGGCCAAGTTCCAAATCCCGAGTAGAAATTTCATCAAAATGTTTTCTTTTTATGACTACGCTAAATATTCTATGTTTACCGCGTTTTGTTATTAATATTTGTCCTACTCTGGGCTTTGCCGCTTTCAAGTCGTTAACATTGATAATGCCTAGGTCGGAAAGCAATATACTCACTGGTGTAACAAGTTCGCAATCGGAAGAAATGAAATGTACATAGTTCGATCTGTAATACGTTAAATTTTGTCTCGTAGAAATTACGATATCTTTTCTTTTGTAGCGAAATCCTGATTCCATATCCGGAGGTATGTAATCAGCATCCGGAATGTATATGGATGATGAATTTGAGATTTGTGGGAAAAGTTGTCTAGGAGTAGATTTTTGAGCGCTAGGTTCCCTACCTCCCTTCTTGGGAGTTTGATCAGCTGTTGGATTTGGAAATGGTGTCGAAAGTACTATGGGGTTTGGATCTACGGTCGGGGTAGGTAAAATTGAACTGTATCTAGGCCTGTTAACGATTGTGCTATCAGTTACTCCTGTTGCAGTTATTTCTAGTTCTGATTCTTCCGGAATATTTTTCAGCTGAGGTGCTTTACTGGCTGTTTCCTCACGCCTTGGATTTGAAAGACAACCTTTTTCGGAATTCTTAGCTTGTTGTAGTAATTTTTCTATTCGTCTATTTAATTCCTCGTCCCCAGTATCGTCATCATATGGATCCAAATCTCGTAATATTTCCTGTCTATTTTCGTCTACAGTATCTCCTTCAGAAAGGGCATCCAATAAAACAACTTCTTCCTCAAGTTCCTGTAATTGAGCGCTTTTATCCAATAGTGATTTTTCAAATCTACTGAAAGACTCTTGTAACTCGTCTAAATCTATGAATGTGGACTTCTGTTTGTTCTGATCACCTGTATCACTATCGTGAATTTCGGGTAAGTTAATGACTATAGTTCTATCTACTTCGGACTCGCTCCCCTTTTCCCGCAATTCCGTACCGGCCACTGCACCTTGTGAATCTGGGATTCTAGGATTCTCCACCATCTGTTTAGGATGAAATCCCAGATTCGGCAGGGTACTCCTACGTTGACGGAATATAGGCGGATCTGACTGTTCGTCATCGGAATCGTCGTCCTCTACTAGAGAAAGTTCTTGTCATCTACCTAATTCTTGTGTTTTTGATGGTCCCGGAGCTTCAGTAACTTGAGTCTTTGCTCGCGTTCTAGTTGCTATTGCACTGGTATCTAAAGGTACAGGTTTCCTTGCTTTAGATATTGATTTTCTCGGTAAACTAGCTATTCTTCCCTTGGGTTTGGAAGCTTCAGATTCCGAAGATGTCGGTGTTCGTTTACTCGTTGTTGAGGGTTTATTTATTGGTAATAATTTTGGGCAATCAGGTGCTAACTCCGACTTTGCATCATCAGAGGAATCTAATAAACTGAAATCATCAGACAAACATAATTCATTTACTATGACTGGATTCCTTGATAAGGCATCAGCATTTGTGTTTAATTTTCCTGCCTTATGAATAAATTCATACTCATAATCTCGCAATTTTAGTCGCCAGCGGATCAATCTTTGTCCCGGATCTTTTATTGAATTAATCCATCTTAACGGTTCATGATCACTGACGAGAGTAAATTTTCGGCCGTATAAATATGGTCTGAAGTGTAAAATTGCATAAAGGATTGCCAAACATTCCTTTTCTGTAGTGAAATAATTGTGTTCTGGTTTAGTTAAAATCCTAGAAAGGTATGCAACTGGTAGATCTTGACCATCAATTTCTTGACTGAGTACAGCACCTATAGCATAGTCTGATGCATGTGTAGTTAAAGTGAATTGACTATCGAAATTTGGATATTGAAGTATGGGGCTTTTACAAAGTGCTTTTCGCAATTCCAAAAATCCTTTCTTTTGCTCTTTTCCCCAAGTGAAAGTGAAATTTTTCTTCAATAAGTCTGACAACGGTTTAGCCTTTTCTGCGAAGTTTTTGATAAAGCGTCTATAATATCCGGCTAGACCTAGGAATTGCCTAATATTTTTCTGATTTTTCGGGCGAGGAAAATTCTTTACTGCACTAATCTTTTTGGGATCCGGTTTTACACCTGCCCGACTAATAACATGTCCTAGGTATGCAACTTCTATTTTGAGGAACTCGCACTTATCCGGTTGTAAGGTTAATTTAGCATCGGACAAACGCGTAAATAAACGACGAATTTTCTTTTCATGTTCTTCTAAATTTTTGGCATATACCGCAATATCATCCAAATAAACGAAAACTTCTACACCCTGTAATCCGCGTAGAACTTGATCCATTAATCTTTGAAAAGTCGCTGGAGCATTTTTGAGACCTTCCGGCATTCGGATATATTCATAATGACCATTTGGGGTTGTGAAGGCTGTTTTTTTGTCTATCTTTTGGATCCATTTCAATTTGTTGAAATCCGCTTGCTAAGTCAAACGTTGAAAAATATCGGGCTTCACCTAAATGATCAAGTATATCGGTAATGTTTGGTAATGGATATGCATCGCCAATAGTTTTTTCGTTAAGATTACGGAAATCTATGACTATTCTCCATCTCAGATTGCCTTTAGAGTCCGGTTTCTTAGGTACAATCCAAATGGGTGAATTATATGGTGAATTTGAAGGTGCTATTATTCCATTGTTTAATTTATTCCGGACCTGTTTTTCTATTTCATCTTTATGAACCGGAGGAAAACGATACTGTCGCGTATTCACAGGAACATCATCTACTGTGGGGATTCTATGCTTAATGAATGAAGTACATGGTAATTTATCACAAGGCAAGTGGAATCGCTCTGGAAATTCTTTAATGATTTTAATTACATGATCCCGTTCTTCTTCGTTCAAATGATCGAGACGCAATTTTTTTATGATTTCTAAAACTCTGTCTTCCGCGATTGGCAAGGTCTCATCTTCCGTATCAGAATCGAAATAATTTTGTTCTTCTTCGGGGAAGTTATGATACTCGAAAGGTATTAATTCTTGTGGCGGAATTTCGACCTCGACATCCTTATCCGTCGTATTAACGGCAAAGACGTGACATGCACCTCGGTCATTTACAGACACAACAGCTTCGCCAATGTACAAGCCATCTATTGTTTCAATTTTAGGTAGATATCCCTCTTTTAGATCATGATTCGTAACGTCAATGGCAACCGCTTGTCTAGTACGTGCTTTTAAATACAAAAGTCGGTGTCCTACACTACGAGGTCCTGGATCATAACCAATAAAAGGTATGGGTTTAATAGGATCGCTTCGTGTTACCAATGTGTTATGGGTGAAGGAGATTTCAGCCTGTTCTTGTGTGAGATACTCTTTACCTAATATACCATCAAATCGCAGTACAAATGAAGATCTTACGACATGAAATTTTACGGGTTTGCCTAATAATGTAATTATTGTGGTACCTAAAGTCTCTGTTGTATCCGGAGTTATTCCTGAAATAGCAACTGATTCGTGAAGCGCGACTGAAACATTGTCGTCAAGGGCGCTTAATTTGATTATGTTTATATCTGCTCCTGTATCTACGAGGAAATATGCACAACCCATATTCAACTCCTTACCCATCATTTTTACTAATGGGGATTCGGGTTTTTCTATCGTTACGATTTTTCTTGGTTTGCCAGAAATTTTACTGTTGCATGACGCTCTTTTTCCGAATGACTCGATGTCGCGTCCGTTCGTCGGGTCATTTGTGCGTTTAAATGGTCGGTTCTATCTTCGGGTTTAGTATTTCTATTATATGGAGAACCCGGTCTCGTTGTTGAAGGAATGGGAGATGGAGATCTTGGTCTAGGCCCTTGCGAATATCCATCTCTTGCTGAACGTGATGGCTCATTACTGTTTGTATTATAATGATAGTAATGGTAATAATTACGATATGGCATTGGCGGATAAAAATAAGGTAAGTAGTACGGATGTGGAGGAAATCCCGGTGGATCGTAAAAATGATTGCGTGATGGGGGTTTCAAAATTCCAATTGGTAATCCGCTTACGTCTGGACTGGGACTCTGAGAACGTTTCTCTTCTTCGTTTCGAATTGCATAATTTTGATAGTGAGGAGGATTCATAGATTGGCGGTTAGCGTAATCCTGATAGTAAGGATTCGATGATCGAGAATAACTATTATTCTGATTAAATGACACTTTTTGAGTTTCATTTGAAGGTAATATTCCGGATTTCATTCGCGTTTCTATGCGTACTGTAAATTTTCTCGCGTCGTCTAAAGTTTTAGGGTCGCGCGCATCTACTGAACGCGCTATTTCATCTGGAAGTCCGCGAATATAAGCTTCCAATCCACATTCTTTTAATGGTAATAGCATTTGTTCTGCCTTATCCCCATAACTATCCTCTAACGCAACTCGAGCTCCGCTAATTAATATGTTTAATCTGTCATAAAAATCGCTAACTGATTCCTCCTTTTTCATCCGAATATTTTCTATTTCGTGTTGATAATAAGGATAATTTTTACCCGGTGCAAATCTACCCTTCAAATGTTTAATTAGTTCATTAACTGTATTAAATGTTTTTCCAGAAGTGCTATCGCGGGCTGGACCCTTCAATTTCCCTAATACCGATTTTAGAAATGATCCCTCTAATGCAGGAGGCACTATACTTGCGCTATTTTGCACATCTTGTACAAAGTCTTTAAGAGGAACGCCCTTCCCATCAAAGTAAGGGATATTTAAAGTACTATTCTGAATAGTCAAGCACTCCGCCATGGAGGTCATCATTGCGCTTGCGTCTTGAGCCATGGTTAAATATATGTACAGAACTAGTCAATAAATATCATATAATGAACCAGCGTTACCACGACCACATGGATAAATTAGTAAAATAAAGAAATTTCATAAATTCTATCCGATTTCAATGAATATGAGCACCCAGGAATTTTTACAAGGAAATTCCTAGTATCCCACCGCTGCCACCAGATCTATTACGTGCCGCGGCCTTTAGTGTTCGAGCGGCGCGTTTTAGACAGCCAAATTCTGATTAGGGGTATCCCACAATCGTTAGACTATCAGAATTTGTTGTATTGAATATAGAATGGCATGGAGGCTCGCCGCAGTTGTAACAGTCAATTCTTTTTATTTTAGTTGTCTATGTACCTTATCAGAAGGATAAGGGGTAGATTTAGGGATCGTTGGTGCTCTAGTCTCATACGGGTCTTTTCAAAGGAATCGGACAGGTAATTAATGAGTATAATTTAATGAATAATAAAGCTTTAATGCCGAAATATTGGATGGATGTAAAACATATAGTACTGAATATGTAAAGAAAAATTAATCAACAACAAACATAGAGATTCGCGCAATCGGGCACAATTCCTGATTAGGGGAATCCCACAATCATTTGATTATCAGAAATTGTGTTAAGTACGATTCAATCATAATACAGTGTACAAAAGAGATAATAGGTGCAACTCACCAGACAGTCGATATTGTATTGACAAATATATTTTTGTGGTTTTCGGTTGGAATGTTTTCCTGTGGTTTGATGATATACCTAAATCAGAAAAAGAGATAAAACGCGAACACACACACACACTTGGTTATATTAACGAATAAATCTTAATTGAATTCTAAACGAGACTGAATAATAGTGATTTTAACAGAGCAAAATGAATGATACTTTTAGTTTATGATTTATAAATTATTCAAAGTTTAGTAAATAGGATTGTTTCGCAAAGTTGAGTCTTTCACGCGGTTACACAGTAGACCGGAGAACTCTATTTCTAAAACACTTGCGGACCCAGCGACAAGCAACCCCACGATTTATCGTCACAGAGTGTCGCAGCTTCACGCTCTCGGCAACGTCCAGAGTGGGTCCGTACCGAAAATGCTTACGCTGAATTTTATCGCTCGGCTATGCTACCATGGGCCCGTCTACTTAACGAGGCGGTGTGTGTGTGTGTATGCTCACGTCCCTCCATCAGATTCCCGATTCAATATATGATCAATATTTGTATGCACAGGAAAACATGACATTCCACATCTCGAAAACCATACAATTTCGCACAGCTGAGAACCGCTCTCTCAATGTGCATAATTTCATATACACAATTTCTGACTAGGGGAATCCCACAGTCGTTGGACTATCAGAAATTGTGTTGGGTATTCAATTTTAACAATAATTTTTAATTAATTAATAACTTGCACGTGCGACAAAACCGTGGGAAGGCGCGGTTCCCTGCACCGGATGTAGGATATACAATTCCGTCAATCTTCTAAGAAGTGATCCAGTCTGCGCATTCCTGCTGTAGCCGTTACTGATTATGTTACAATGTTTAACGCGACGGTCAGAGGTGTTCTCAACGAGGGTTCTCCCACAATGCTGCCAGGCATTGTTGAAACGCACCCCTGCCGCTTACACAGGACGGATTCGGCACAGAAGGAGAGCCACTGGTCTTTTCGAACGCGACTATCTGGTGAGAACGCCGCTGCGTCAGCACCGCCTTATCTGTATCGCGGGACGGCAATACGTCGAGACGGCGACGCTCCAAGAAAGGGATTTTTGTTCTATCAAAAATATTAATGGGCAGGAATATGATCAACGAGGGATTTCCCATAACGCTAGGCGTTGTTGATCAATACCCTGACCCAAAAAAGAAAAATTTTACGTTCCGAACGTAACAGTATCAACCATACTTTTCAACGGTGTCAGCGGCGCAGTGTTAAAGTGTCGAGCTGCTAAACCAATGCAAACTTTTTGAACGTATGTTTGAGCCTCGAACTTACAAGTTCCTTAGGTTAAGTTTTTTTTTTCATTAACTATATATATTTCCTAATTATATGACAAAGTAATCAATATTTATTTTCAAATGTTTTAAGACTATTTTAAAAACATATTAACCTGAAATATACGTAATAATGAGTTTGGATTGCTTTTTATGCCACCGTTTGTCTTGTCAAGTATCCTATCAATTACGGTATTGTTTAACATTTCCTACACTATATTAATATGTGAAGGTGGTTTTTAAATCTCTTACCTTTAACAATTATGGATGGATAACAACAAAAATCGTGTTGTTGTTTTGCTACTATTTAGCCTTTTCGCCTATTAGATCTTACGATTCTCTGCTTTTTCAAAATATATGTTAGAATTCCTGTCACGGCTTCAATGTGCAATGGGAAAAGCCAATCATGATTGTTCGATTGATAAGGCATGTTTATAACAGTGCGATGGGGACCGAGGAAGGATGTTTATGCTAGAGTCTCGAGTGTGTCAGGAGTGTGAGGTCTGAATGGTTTCTCAGAATGCACGTAGAAGATTTGGATAACTGAAGTGCGTGTCAAGAGTGTATGTTGTGAATGTGGATCGCGGGCAGCGCAACAGCCGAATGCACAAGGGTAGTCTAGTAAAGAGTGTCATAGAGTTCACGTCGTTGTGGCTTTGGTCTTTACAATCTGTAGTAACTTTTCACTTAGACTTGCTTTCACCCACCATATCTACAATTGTTGTAACTTCTTTAAGTGTTTTTAAATATTGTTTTGTCGGTGTGCGTTTATCTGTGGGTGTGTTCAATATGTCGACTGAGAAAGTACAATTTGTTGAAAGGAAAACCTTGCATGCTAAGTGTATTTGGTGTAATATTGTGCTTCGCAAATCGCATTGTCAGATACGGAAAATCAAGACGGAAGTTGATGCAGTCAAGTATTCCAAAATTCTGAAAAGAGTGGTAACTATTGGTGATATGTTATGCAATAAGTGTCGCATTTACACGTACAAGGAAGCGACGACTACCGCCTCCGATCCTGAAAATTCTCAGGAATTTCGTCAGTTTGAGGAATCTACTGTTACAGCGTTTTCTGGAGATTGATCTTTTTCGACAGCTGAAACCTTTTCTTCAGCTGAACCATCTTCTTCAGGTGGTCCGTCTTCTTCAGCTGAACCATCTTCTTCAGCTGGTCCGTCTTCTTCAGCTGAACCATCTTCTTCAGCTGGTCCGTCTTCTTCAGCTGAACCATCTTCTTCAGCTGGTCTGTCTTTTTTAGTTGAACCCTCTTCTTCAGCTGGTCCGTCTTCTTCAGCTGAACCATCTTCTTCAACTCGTCCGTCTTCTTCAGCTGAACCCTCCTCTTCATCGGAAACTTTATCAGCCGCAATATCTTTACGCAGAACATCTCCAACCGAAATACTTTCACCCTAAAATTCAACTGACAAATCTTCACCCGAAAAATCTGAACCTGAATCTGTTGCTCCATCGTGTTCCTCAACAGAAGATCCATCGTTTCTTATGGATTTGAGGAATGTTGAACAAGTATCTACAGAATACATTGAAATGACATTTGCTAGAATTATTTCCACTCATAGGTACTGTTTCGTGTGTGGGGTTACGAAAAATATCGTGAATGTACTGGCAGAAACGAGGAAACAGGTATTTGTTATGCGAAGGTTATATGTTCCTAAAGGAAATCGATGCTGTCCTGGTTATTTATTAAAGAACCGTTTGTTTCAAGAAGATGTTCTGAATTTAAAAATACATTCAAATAACAGTATAATTGATACCAAAGAATTACGAAATTACTTTTAATACCTTTCCGTTAATAATAATTCAAATATTAAAAATACAATAGGTGATTTTACACTTTCTGCAGAGCGGTTAAAAGTATTTACCGGTTTAACGTGGGAAAATCTAATAAAACTTCGGGAAATGATGACTTCTTTGAGAAATTCTGAGCAGCGAAATGTCACACAAGCTATTGTTGTTTTCTTGTTCAAATTGCGTACTGGTAATTCAAATAGTATGATAGCTGCAGTTCTTGGATTAGAACGCGAGCAACAGATATCTGATTTTTGTAAGGCCGTCATAAATTCTTTTGAAAAAGACATTCTACCTTTTTATTTTGGATTCGCGACACTTCCTCGAAAAACCCTAATACAAAATCAAACCTCTCTTGTTGCAAAAAAGTTGTATGGTATAACAGATCAATTAGCACTGATTTTCGATGGAACCTATATTCGGCATCAGAAAAGTTCTAATAATGAATACCAGCGAAAATCATATTCGGGTCAAAAGAAAGTACCTTTGTGTAAACCATTCACAATTTGCACCACAAACGGCTATATGGCTGAAATTCTTGGTCCTTTTTGTGCAAACTTAAACGATGCACAAATTATGAAAATAGCAATGGAAGATCCAAATGGATTGCAAACTCTTTTAAAACCTGGGGATATTTGTATTGTTGATCGAGGGTTTCGCGACGTAACGTCTTATTTAGAGGAACGCGGTTACAGGGTGCTCATGCCTGCGTTAAAAGGCAAGCGTATTCAGCTAACGACTGCAGAGTCAAATACATTCCACCACGTTACGTTGATGGATGAAGAGAACAATATTAAACTTCGTTGTCTTAAAAAGAGAAATAATATTATTAAATTCGAAGTAAGATCGCGACATATTAACAGTAAAACCTACAGGTGTTATATTGATTATGCACCAAACTCAATAGGCTATTCCGGAATTAAACGGTGTTGTTGTGAATGTGCAAATGGTAACCGTACCGTCGGGTGCTGTTCTCATATAGCTGCAATAGTTTATTATTTGTCGCATGCTCGATACCTATCAAAAATTGTAAGGCCTGCAGAAATTCTCAGCAAAATATTCAACAATGAACACGTGACACCTGTAATTAACGAAGGCAGCGATGAAGATTGAATACACCACACACGATTTTTGTTGTTATCCATCCATAATTGTTAAAGGTAAGAGATTTAAAAACCACCTTCACATATTAATATAGTGTAGGAAATGTTAAACAATACCGTAATTGATAGGATACTTGACAAGACAAACGGTGGCATAAAAAGCAATCCAAACTCATTATTACGTATATTTCAGGTTAATATGTTTTTAAAATAGTCTTAAAACATTTGAAAATAAATATTGATTACTTTGTCATATAATTAGGAAATATATATAGTTAATGAAAAAAAAAAACTTAACCTAAGGAACTTGTAAGTTCGAGGCTCAAACATACGTTCAAAAAGTTTGCATTGGTTTAGCAGCTCGACACTTTAACACTGCGCCGCTGACACCGTTGAAAAGTATGGTTGATACTTTTCAATGTAAGGAGCATACCGTAGTTTCAAATGATTCGGTTTTTCCAATTTTTCTAATTCATATGTTGCTTTGCGGTATGTAGAAACATTGAAGATCATATAAAACACTTATTTCATGAAGCAGTTCGACGTGTAAGTTACTCTGACACGGAAAAAACGGCGAAAAAATCGGATTTTAATTTTTTTAACTGCGGCGCACCAAATTGAAAAATCTGAAAAAATTCAAGACAATAGTAACAATGATGCGGACTTACAGTAAAAATATAATTATAGTATCAAGACTGCTTCGATACAAAACCGGCATTTTTCAGCATTTTTTGGCGTTTTTTATTTTTCACAGCTTGGTTTTTCGATTTAAAAATCTGACACGATTCCCTAATATGTGCACCGATAACAGACATGCCTCTGAATTTTTTCAAAATTTTTCATCCGCAGGTATAGGAGAAATTCGGCAAAAACCTGATTTTCTATTTTTACCCTTTACTACCCCCCGTGTCGAGATACAAAGTTGAAAATTTGCAGAAATCATTCTTTTTTTATAAGCTTTCGAATGACCCATCGTGATTTGAATTCGGTTCAAGGGCACATTTGACCACCTTATCCGGCTATACCCTTTCACTGGTAAATTCATGAAAGCTATCGCGCAAAAATTTAAAATCGAACAATTTCGAACCACAGCTTTTCACCCACAGACGAACGGCTCTTTAGAACGATCGCACCTCGTTTTAACGGAATATTTAAAAATGTTTATCGGTAAATATAGTGACTGGGACGAATGGACTGACTTAGGGGCGTTCTCTTATAATACCAGCGTCCACGAGGGCACTGGTTACACTCCACACGAGTTAGTATTCGGGAAAATAGCCCGGGTACCCAACCGAAAACGGGTGCCCGAAGATTTTGAAAACGAAACTTAGAATCGTTACCTCTCGAAATTAAGTATAAGGGTGCAAGAGCTGCAAACTGCCGCAGCAGAAAAGTTGAATCAAGCTAAAATCCGTTATAAAAGGTACTACGATAGACACATAACCGAAGAGACCGTCAAACCTAAAGACCCAGTCTTTGTTCTAGTAGAACCGCGAAAAGGAAAATTTGGGGACCAGTACCCAATCTAGTCTGCACACCATATTAGAGGTGATCCCTTCGCTAAATCTAAAAATATCGTGGAAGGGCAAAACGAAAATAATCCACGCGAACAAAGCGCGTCTTGGTCGCGTACGCGAGAATCCCGGCTGACCACCCCCAATGATACAATGTACTAATAATTATTCTCCTACATGCCTCACAAAAGAGCCCACAAGCCCAACGGCCAAAACCAACATGGCGGTGGCCTCACAAGGAGAGGGCATTCCCGTGAGGGAAGGAAGGAGCCTATCGCCCCTCCTTCCAAGAATAGCCTCCACGGTGGTCATCCAGGAGGCAGTCCCGACTCCGGAGGTCATAACCATTGATGACTTCCCCTCCAAGACGTTAACACCGAGCGAGGAACGGGCCCTACAGGAGGCCTCAACCCCGCCGCTCCCAAACAGCCCTGTATATAAAGGGGTGCTCACCCCTACACCCTCCCGTTGCCTCCCGTCCACTATCCCTCCTTGTCCAGGTGTGGTGGAAATCCTGGACACGGGGTCAGCTACAAAGGTCCCAGACCACAGTGAGCTGACACCCGAGTTCCTGAGATGGTTCGATGACCTCTACCAGAGTGGTCAGGACCTCACCTTCATCCTGGACGACGCCACCTTCCAAAACCTATCCTACTTTGTGCAATGTAGACCGTATGCACGATTGTCTGCGAACTATTTCGATCTCCCTTTGCAAACACTGCGCGTAGTCGTCGAAAGTTATCATTCTGGCTACGACGTTGGTCTTGACGCCTTTCGCCTTTTTCGTATCTTTTTTACAGTCTACGCGAAGCGCATACATTTTCGCTCTAAGACCTACGAATTCGGTCATTATCGCACCGTTATTTTCATCCTTCATAATCGCTCGTGTCGAATCTATCGATATTGTGTTTCATGGTCTCGTAGATATCGTCGCATCGAATATGGTAAATGAGGCTGTCTGTGTCTGTGTATAGAATTTTACATTTTTGCCCGTGCTTGGGAGACATGTACTCGTGATGAAATTCGTACAAACAAATTTTTGATATGTCCAGAATGCACATATCCACGTATATCGGTTTGTTGAATTTCACCTCGAGTTTACGCAATTCAACAGCTATTAAATTTTCCGAAAAAACACTTCTGCTGTGGAAATTCGGTTTCGCGATCATTGCCTCCGCACCATATCGCGCTTCCCAATGTGTCAAAAGCTTTACATCCACATGGTATCGTACATTTTCCATAGTTTTACCGAATACCGTGTTGTTCATCAATTTGTACAAATTTTTCTCAAAATCGTTTGTCGCGCTTGTTCTAAACCGTGTATTGAGTTCGATGTAATCGCGGAGCCAGGGGGATTGATATTATTATCATTTATTTACGGGTAATCCCTTTAGTAAAGTACATGTAAGCATATGTAGGAGACAAGAAAAAACAAAAACAGAACAATAAGTAAATAAATGAATAAATAAAGTGCAATTATGGACGAGGGTGAGAATGCAGAGTTTGCATAACCGATCTCTTAAATTCAGCCGGTGTGTCGCAAAAGAAATCTACAGAGTTACATATGTTATTGGCATGTCTACAAATACGGTCAATACAGCCAAATTTTCCATACAATGTGCGATGCGGTTCGAGATAGAATAATGTATGCTGTCTTAATTCCCTGGTAGGTTCATAAAATTTGAACTGCTCGAGAATGACCGATGACGTCACACATCCACGCACAACCGCGTACACAAACATTGCATCATACATCTCACGATGTTTCTCGAGTAACAGAAGACCCAGCTTAGATAATATCGGATTATAATTATGGCACATGATTGGTAAAGGATAGCCACTTCGAAAAGCCGCCAGACGAAGAAACTTGTGTTGTACTCTCTCAATTGATGCGATATGGTTCTTATAATATGGAGCCCACACTATACAGCTGAATTCCAAGATAGGGCGAACCAAAGAGCAGTATAACATCCTTATTGTATTTGTTTCTTTAAAATATCTGGAAATTCTGTTGATTAGACCAAGGATCTTAAGCCCCTGACTTGCAATTATCCGGAAGTGATCCGCAAAGGAAAGGTTGGATGAAAATTGAACACCCAGATCTCTCACACTATTAACTGGCGTCAGAGGCATCCAAGAATCCCATTGATAGTATAGCTACATGATGTTATACTCTCTTTTTTTTTTAAACTGAATCTTAAGACGCAACATTTCGGTATGTTGAAGAGTAACTTATTTCTAATACACCAGGCTTCAAGTCTATTGAGGTCGTTTTGTATCAGCTGCGTACTATCCGGGCTGTCCAAGTTGTGATATATCTTCAAATCATCCGCATATAATAGAAACTTGCAAAATTTGAAGACCTCACCAATATCATTTATAAATAAATTGAATAATAGAGGTCCCAAGTGAGATCCCTGTGGAACACCAGAGCTGACTTCGACGATCCTGGAGAGAGAATTATTAAATTTTATGCTCTGGGTCCTATTTGAAATAAAACTGGATAGCCATGATAGTACGCTACCGGATATACCATAGGCCCTTAATTTCGCCAGAAGGATAGAGTGGTTTACGGAGTCGAAGGCTTTCCGAAAATCTGTATATATAGCGTCGACCTGATAGCCTTTTTCAACGGAGTTGGTTAGGTAATGATGGTATGTCAACAGATTAGTGGGGACAGAACGGCCAGAGATAAATCCATGTTGCTCCATTATAATTAGGTTATTACAGAGAGAAGAGAGTTTGCGTGCAATAATATTTTCAAAGAGTTTAGGCATCACGTTTTGAATGCTGATAGGCCGGTAGTTTGAGACCAATGATTGATCACCCCCTTTATGTATAGGGGTAATGATGCATAATTTCCACTTATGAGGAAAAATGCCCGCACTCAAAGATTTATTGAAAATTAACCAAAGTATTCTGGACATAACAAATTTGCACGAGTTTAAGAATACGGGCTGAATACCATCACTACCGGGACCACTGTTTGTTTTAAGATTGTTGAGGCACTCATAAACCTCACTAATGTCTATCGATAATTTAGAAGTATTTATGTCGTGTGAGTAGTTAAACGTTTGATCGCACTCGTTATTATTTACATATATGGATTCAAAATATGAGGCAAAACAGTTGGCAATGCACAAACCATCGTCTAAGGTTGTATTATCGTGCTGTATGTGGAAAGGCCGGGAACTGGTTTGCTTTAGTGATTTAATGAACTTCCAGAAATATTTCACATTATGCGGGATAGCTGATTCGGTGTTATGGACGAAGGCTGTCCAGCATGTTTTAGACAATGTAGTACATCTTCCCCTTAGTTCAGAGAACTTTAAGTAATCAATGTAGGAGTTAGTGCTTTTATACCGACGGTGTACCAATTTTTTACGTTTAATCAACGAAATCAGTTCGTATGAGAACCATACAGGGTAAGAGGAAGTACGTGAAGTGTAAGACGGGATAAACGAGTCAATTGCATAATTGAGATGGAAGTATAGGAGATCGACAGCTTCGTCCACAGACATATTACAAAGTATGTTATCCCAGTTAATGGCCCAAAGGTAGTTATTAATTTCACTATAATCCCCTCGTCTGTAATCTTTTTTCGTCACACTCCGGAACAACGGTGTGTGATTAGAGTGCACTGGAAGACGAATATACAGCGGCGAATGATATGAATCTGGGGGAGTGAGCACCTCTAACGCCGGATGTACCGAAAAGTTCTTATTAGGTGTAAATAAAAGATCCAACATATAGCCATAAGAGTTGTACACTTCGTTCAATTGAAGGAAATTATAAAAATTGAAATACTCATTAATTAAATCCGCTTGCCTCGATACGGGACATGGTCCCACAGAATTATACGAGAGCGTCCCATCACTTTCGTTCTTCCATAAGATGTGTGATAAATTGTAGTCACCGATTAAGAATATATCGCTACTGGGGAGAGACGACAATACTTCCTCAACGGCGAGACAATGATTTTCGTAAACAGTCGGATCGGAACCCGGAGGTATATACACGGCACCGACAACAATAGATTTAAATTTAAGGCGAAATTCTACAAAAAGGTGTTCGACCTCCACGAAGGAAGTCGTGATATGCCGACTATAAATAAATTCTTTGACCGCAATTAAGACACCACCACCTCTGTTGAATTCACTTGTTTCGCTATTTCTATCTAGTCTATATATCTTGTAACCGTGTAAACCTAATTCAGAATCTGAGATACTGTTACAAAGCCAGGTTTCTACAAAAATAATTACATCGAAAGCTGTGGACAAGGTGGAAACGGTGCAACGCAAATCATACAGTTTCGTTCTAAGACCACGTACATTTTGATAGTATACTAAAGGGAAAGAGTCTAGTTTTTTCGATTCACAGAATTAACTATTTTAGGAACTCCCCTTACAAATCTAATAGTCTCATTTATATCACCAGAGTCATGTAAGCGTTTTAATTCAGCTCTTAAGTTACTTAAACAGGTTTGTTGCTTCTTTGTGTGATCATCACTAATGCGGGCCGGGCCATTGTATTTCTTCTTGTTCTTAAGAATAGAGATAACGTCTTCTCTAGAACATAATATCACTTTAAGGGGTCTAGGGCGACCGCTGCGATTTCCCACACGAAAAACTTTACGGACAGAAATTTCAGATGGATCAATCTGTTTGAGAATGCTATCCACTAGTTGTTTATCTAAGGTAGTGCTACCAACAGATGATGAGTCAGTATGATTGGAAGATTCTTCAACATTGAAAATCATGATATTACACGCTCTCTGCTCCCTGTCCGCGATTTCTGAAATGATGTCCTCGGCTGTGCAGGGAGTGGTAGAGGTAGTAGACCAGAAAGATATCTTCTCCTCTAATTCGCAGACTTTGCCTGTGATGCCCGATATTTCTTTTATGTATTCTATAAATCTCCTTTCAAACACCTCCAGTTTGGCAGTTAAAATGTCTTCCATCTCCTGTCTAAGGATCTGACGAACATTGTCCAGTAGCAATACCTCACGTGCCTCCAATATCGGAGGATTGATGGATGAGACCGCCGATTGAGACGCCTGGGGCGCGTTGACCAACAGACAGTCCAAAAATTTGCCTTTAAAGTGTGGATGACCAGTCCGGTCCAGGCAACCCGGATGAGAGGCGATTCCACACGAAGCACATATCACAGGCTCCGCCACTTTTGTGTTGCATCCATTACAGATTTGGTTCATAATTGCTGATGTGATTCACAAGGAAAGAACAATAGAATGATCGACGAGATTAACAACACTTCAGACTTTAAACTTCGAATAACAGTAGACAGCACGGTGATCGGAGAGAAACAACAAACACGTCCTTCTCCTATGACGGTTCCGAGTAATACGAAGACCGTGACGCGTGCACTGCTGCAGATTGCGATAGTGGATAACGTAACGCTGCTTATCGTATACCGTCGCGAGGAATTTGTCCTGCTTGCTGCCGAGTGGTTTAGCACGCGTCGGGCAGAACGGTAGATCGGCATGAGCGTCGTGCAGACTTTGCGGATATTCCAGATCTACCTCGAGAATGTATCCCGTGGGTGAATCGACACGAATTGAAGCCACGTTAAAATTTGCAGCATCTTCGACCCATTGAAATTTGGCGTATGGTAGGGGCTGACACATTGCCCATCCATACAAATTGTTCACGTCAAAGTACATCAAGTACGCTGACTATTCCGATGCGTCGTAAGATGGCATGTACTTGTTATTGGCATGTGCGTATCTTCCGGAACATTGGCTTAAACCCCCGCGTATACCGCGTTCGACAAACATAACCATGTCGACGTCTGTGAGCAATTCGAATGTAATTTTGGTATGTTTTAGCATTGCATCCCACGTGAAACCAGGTAGAGTATAATAATGCACTGAATCTAGCCCGTTACTCTTGATACAACTGTACTCGCCCAAGGTTCTAATCCCGAAACGCTGCCAGACTGCCTCGGCGTGTGCGTATTCGCTCTCGGATAAAGTCTCACCCGTTAACAAACTGTGGAATGACTCGCGCGGTGGTAAGCATGGATCCTGCAGCTTGTTCGCGCAATCAAGGTATTCGTACGGAAATACACCCTTTCGCGTCAATAAATTGAAATCCTCGGTGGATAATGTTTCAAATTGGGATCGTAAAATTTTTAATTGATCTGTGCTAAGAAAAGACGCTAATTTGTCGAGACGGGTATTGAGAAATTTGTGCGAATCGATGAATCGCAATTTAATACAATTTCGCGAGTCTGAAGCAGCCGTATCTTCGACATTTTTTGTGAATGAAATATACTTTTCTTTAGTTATAGGCAATACGTCAACGTGACCGTCGAAAACGGTAGCTATTTCCTTGATAATGAAATGTGAATCGTAGCCGGATAAATTATGGAAAACTACGGGGATGTAAAACGCATTTTTATAATTTAAATTGCACTCCGAATGTGCCGGGCCTCTGAACCGTCCGGAGAGATGGCAATGATCGCGGACTCGTTTATCGTCAGCCTCGAATGGTTTTTCGCAAATATGACAGTGTGTTGCATCGTGAAATGTCGTCAACTGTTCGGGAGTTAAATCCAGCATGCGAACATTACTGGTCAAGATGGGTTTAGCGAAGTTTGCAAAATTTTTTAGTTCGTCTACGAACCATGAAACGCAATCCGCGTCGCGGCGACATCGATACGTCGACAGTGATGTATCGTACGAGCAATGCATATAATAGGCAATGCTATGCACTTTGTGGTGCTGGTACACGCGCAATTTACTATCTATTTCACCCATTCGATGACTGTCCTCTGTTTTCTCGATGATGCACTCCAGATCTGCATATACCACGAAGGGAAGTTGCTCCTTCATGCGGTGGTTGTTGCAGCTGAGGAGATTTTTGCCTTCGCTGGGCAGCACGATGGCACAGTCGTTCATTTGCCCGCAGTCCACTGCATGCGCCTCCAGCTTCTCGGTTGAGCTAAAGTAGTGCATACATCTGTAATAAAACAAAAAATTTTAATTTTATTTCTTTTCTTCGCGAGACGTTTCAATATTTCACAAGTTTCTATACGTATCGATCGCAGATGAAATTTTTTTCTTCTCCTTGCTCAGCTGTGCGCTCACCAGCCGGGACAAGTTCTTGATCCACACAAAGCGTCCTACATCGCCGTGATCTTGATTCGGCGTGTAGAGCAGGTTGACATGCCGATTCCTCTTTCGACTGGTGAGGTGCAACGGAAAGACCGTCGACCCTTTCTCCGCCTCGAAGCTGTATACGTTGATGGAGATTTCGTTCAACCCCTCAAACTTTCCAATCTGCGTCAGGGACATTGGGAACTAAATTCCCTGGAGGTTTAATATGGAACTATAGTCGGGGTACGAACTTGGGCGATCGGTATGTCTTTCCGCAGGATGGAGAGCGGCGACCACTGCCCACGCGAAACACGCATTGTCCGAGCACACTGATCGTTGCCTTCTTCAAAGATAATATCTGTGGCAACTTGATGTGACATCCCGCGCGCAGCGGATTGTACTTGTTGACATTGACGGTCAGGTTGAGGATTCGCGTCAATGCCCATCCGCTGTCGCGTTCCTGGAACTCTTCCAGGGTGGGTTCGATAACGCATCGCTGGTACCACTCCTGCAGATCGAATGTGCGGAAGAGTTCGCAGTTTCGGGTGTTGATGCTTTTACAAGCATGCTTGTCACCCGCCACAAATTCGCCGTTGAACACCGTATTCACTTTGAGATTCCGCTGTTTCCTCAGAGCACCCCGCACATGCTCCAGCACAATGGTCCCCGCATCCTGAAGGATGTTGCGCGGCTCGATATAGTTTGAATTTAACACGGCACCAGTTAATACGCGGTTATCGAACGCAGTGTCTATTTCGCGTCACAAAAGTCCTATGCTAGAATGTCCGGCACCTTCACGCACGAAACGTCCGCGCAACGAATGTTTCAGCCCTTCGAGCTGCGCGATTCGAGCAACCAACGATTGCAGAACACCAATTGATAATCGCGGGCGTTTTATGCGGCTCTGTTCTTCCAACGATTCGATACACTCGTTGCACCGTTCTTCCCACGCGAGGTACTCTTCCCGCGAAATCAATCGTACAGATTGATCCAGCAATTGGCGGGTTATGTGCGCGAATTCTTCCATGGTTGTAAATGTAAATGTCTTTTCCTCGCAACACGTTGCAACGATTTGAGGCTTTGTGCACTTTGGAGCGCGCTTTTATGTATGATTTGGTATCTCTGTCTAACTCTTTTGGCGCACCCCCTCTCTCGAATGCATTGCATGCAAAAACGATGATCCATCCCAACGCGGTTCTATGCAGTTTCTGCTGATATCGCATAATTCGTTCCATGATTCACGCCAATGACGAATTAGCACGCAACATCATCCAACACAGTTTCTGCTGACACCTATTTCTAAGATTCGACGCTTCCACAGATATTACATTTAACACGTGTCGAGACTTTTATCCTTGAAGGTGGGGCTCAAATTACATGCAATCGCGCGGTATGCTGCGATGTTAAGATTGAAAAACGTTATGGAAAAATTGGTAGCTTTAAAATAAAATTCTGTGGTGGGGGAAGCAATTGCACCTCTATTTAAGCCGAGCTCTCGGACGCTAATCCATCAATCGCTCAGTAGCCTCAGTGACTTTGACGGAACAGACGGCACTCCATAAAAAATATAGTGCACATCAAAATGTACAAACACAGCTTAAACGATTTATCGTGCTCAGTCGGCAACGATTGTGGGTTTCCAAATAAATGCCAACAACAGCAGCAGCAACAACAACATCATCAACAATCCAATATGAGGTACGTACGCGTTACTATACACTTTTCATTTACTTCATTCCCTGTAAACGCAAACGACCGATGTATCAATTTCATGTACTTGTTTCTTACAGTTCTGGATCCACAACACCGAAACCATCAGTCGTACGGATCCTGGGGCGTGATTATCCACTGACTACAACAGCTTATAAACGTCTAACTATAGGAATTCGCAATGGTATGGATTTGTGTCACGTCGAGATAGCCATAGCCGACAATAAAGGCAGCGAGTTAAGCTTTTCAATGTCTACGTGGAAGCTCCTGCTACAAAACGAGGTGGACATACTCCAACGATTACGCAGCATCGCAACATCGCCCCAAACTCACATTATAATTGATCATTTACGACTAGAGTTCACGCGTATTATGCATGATGATCAACTTATTAAAATCACCGATAATCGCGTTGTCATATATATGACTGAAGTCACGATGTGTAAACTATTCGCGTACAATCATTGCATTGAACATATGTACACGTGGCTAACTGAAAATATGTACTCTGTAAGCAGTAAATATGCCACTTTCGTAGACGTTCTACGTAGTGCTACCGCACTAACAGATTATGTAAAATAAATTTCTGAAAGAGAACACTTCGAACAGCATTGATTTATCGATTCTGAATTTTTAGCATGTGCAATCAATCATATTGTAGATGATGCTCGTAGGAAAAAATTTTAAATTATATTCTTTTAATTTTAAATAAAATTTCTTAAACATATATTATTTCTCCATTTTATTTACCCATCATACTCCTCGTCACAAATTATTTTAAGATTCAACGTTTCTGCTGACGCCGCATAATTCTATTTCGTTCTTCGCGCTACCAAATGACGTCACCCTGCACGGCTGCTCCAGAGGAGTCACGTTGCGCGCGATCGCGCGAGACGCTGCGACGCTTAAAAACTTGTTATGTATAAAATGCATGCTATTGTACCACCAAGTAGCGCTGTCTCCTTCCTTCTTCCAGATTTTAGCTTTAAAATATTGCTCTCTCTTTCCCTCCTCTGAATTAAAAATGCTTTGTCTCTTTCCCTCACATCATCCGATAAAAAATAAATTATTTCTCTGTAATGGAAATAAATGTCTGTATGCCGCATAATGGTTTGGAAAAAAATTTCGGGGGGGGGGGTCATTCACTTCCTCCGGTTAGGTATACAAAATTTTCGGTTGTGGGCCTGGGGTTTGAAAAAGTTTTCGGGGGGTCATTCACCCCCTGCCAAAAGTTTTCGGCGGTGGGTCAGGTTTCCGCGGCGGCTCGGCCCGGACTGATCCCCTCCATCATCGCGGCTTCCCCCACTCCGCGGCACGCGCGCGCGCAACCGGCCTTCCTCTCCCCGCAGGTCCCGCGCCCATGTTTCCCCTGTCGCGCTCCCCCGCGCGCCCCCCTCATTGCCCCATGGGTTAGAACCCGTGTTGCTTTACTACTCGCTACGAAGGCTTTCCCTACGGACAAGTCCGATCATAGGGGAGTTGAAATGCCATGTCCGCGTTCGCGCCCCTACTCTACTATGTCGTGCACAGACCCCAGTAGCACCACGAGGAGGTGCGGTACATGGACTGACCCCGGTCGAACCTCCAACTTCATCCAAATTCTCCGCCCTGGGCTGATGGAGTGCCCGACGGCTGATGGAGTGCCCTTC